>JAJHZJ010000202.1:2883735-3483735 GCA_023548195.1 Bettongia penicillata ogilbyi | reverse complement strand
GAAATGTAGTGGGAGGAGACAGGGTGAAATGGAATGGGATAAATTATATCTCATTCAAGAGGCAAGCAGGAGACCTTTTAGTGGAGGGAAAAAGAGGAGAGCTGAGAAAAAAACATGAAGTTTGCCCTCATCGCATTCGACTAAAGGAAGGAGTAAAATGCATACTCATTTTGGTATGAAAACCTATCTTACAGTACAGGAAAGTGGGGGAGAAGGAGATAAGGAGGGAGGGAGGGATGATGGAAGGGAGGGAAATGGGAGAAGGGAGCAATTTGAAGTCAACACTCGGGGAGGGACAGGATCAAAAGACAGAATAGAAACAATGGGGGGCAGGCTAGGAGGGAGGGAAATATAGTTAGTCTTACACAACATGACTGTTATGGAAGTCATTTGCAAAACTACGCAGATTGGGCCTATATTGAATTGCCTGCCTTCCCAAAGGGAATGGGTGGGGAGGGAGGGATGGGGAGAATTTGGAACTCAAAGTTTTAGGAACAACTGTTGAGTATTGCTGTTGCTACTAGGAAATAAGAAATACAGTTTATGGGGAATAGAAAGTCATCTGGCCCTACAGGACAAAAGAGAAGATGGGGACAAGAGAAGGGAGGGATGATAGAAGAGAGGGCAGATTGGTGTTAGGGAAAATTAGAATGCTCGGTGTATTGGAGTGGGGGGAGGGGAGATATTGGGAAAAAATTTGGAACCCAAAATTTTGTGAAAATGAATGTAAAAAGTTAAATAAATAAATTTATATTATAAAAAAGAAATCAGGTAAGAGAAGCAGAGCAGAAACTGGGAACAGAAATGAGAGTGATACATGAAAATCATGAAAAACAAGTCAACTATGTGGTAAAGGAGACTCAAAAAATGCTGAAGAAAATAGCACTTTAAAAAACAGACTAACCCAAATGACAAAAGAGATCCAAAAAGCCAATGAGGAGAATACCCTAAAAAGCAGAACTGACCAGATAGGAGGAGGTCCAAAAGCTCTTTGAAGAAAATAATTCCTTAAACATTAGAATGGAACAGATGGAAGCTAATGACTTTATGAAAAACTAAGAAATTATAAAACAAAACCAAAGAAATGAAAAAATAGCCAACAATGTGAAATGTTTCATTGGAAAAACAACTGACTTGGAAAATAGAAACAAGAGAGATGATTTAAAAATTGTTGGACTACCTGAAAGTCGTGATCAAAAAAAGAGCCTAGACATCATTTTCTATGAAATTATCAAGGAAAACTGCCCTGATATTATAGAACCAGAGGGTAAAATAGAAATAGAAAGAATCCACCAATCACCTCCTGAAAGAGATTCCTACTGGAAAACTCCTAGGCATATTGTAGCCAAATTCCAGAACTGCCAGGTGAAGGAGAAAATATTGCAAGCAGCCAGAAAGAAACAATTTGAGTATTGTGGAAATACAATCAGGATAACACAAGATCTAGCAGCTTCTACATTAAGGGATCGCGGGTTTGGAATATAATATTCCGGAGGTCAGAGGAGATAGGATTAAAGGCAAGAATCACCTATCCAGCAAAACTGAGTAAAACTTCAGGGGAGGAAATGG
The DNA here is from genome assembly GCA_023548195.1 of Bettongia penicillata ogilbyi. NCBI lineage: Eukaryota > Metazoa > Chordata > Mammalia > Diprotodontia > Potoroidae > Bettongia > Bettongia penicillata. The sequence continues at coordinate 3,482,166 of JAJHZJ010000202.1, read as the reverse complement.
TCATTCAATGAAATAGAGGACTTCTAAGCATCCTTGATAAAATGACCAGAATTGAATGGAAAATTTGACTTTCAAATGCAAGAATCAAGAGAAGCATGAAAAGGTAAACAGAAAAGAGAAATCAAAAGGGACTTACTAAAGTTGAACTGTTTACATTCCTGCATAGAAAGATCATATTTGTAAATCTTGAGACTTTTCTTAGTATTTATAGTAGTTGGAGGGATTATATACATATTGACAGAGGGCACAGATGAGCTGAATAGGTAGGGATGATATCTAAAAAAATAAAATTCAGGGGTGAGAGAGGAGAAAGGAAGAAATGTAATGGGGCAAATTATCTCTCATAAAAAAGGCAAGAAAAAGCTTTTTCAGTGGAGGGGAAGGAGAGGGAGGTGAGAGGGAAAGAGTCAACTTTACTCTTACATTTAGCTTAAGGAAGGGATAATATGCACACTCAATTTTGTTTAAAAATCTATCTTACACTTTAGGAAAGTAGCAGGGAAGAGGATAAGTGGGGGCTAGGGGTATGATAGAAGGGAAGGCACATGAGAGAAGGGGGTAATTGGAAGTAAACAGTTTTGAGGAAGGATAGATCAAAAGAGAGAATAGAATAGAATAAATGGGGGGCAGGATATGATGGAGGGAAATATAGTCTTTCACAATAGGACTGTTCACAATATGACTGGCCTCTCAGGCCTTTTCTAGCTATTAACCTATGATCCTATAATGTGGTAAATAAATTTGAATTACTATTATTGGATGAAAGTACAGTATAAAAATATTAGAAAGTTAATTTCACACAAAAATCAATGGCATATCTCAAAACTAACATAGAGCCAAAACTAGGATCAAAGGAGAAGGAATAACCTCTGTGTAGGTATATAATCCTCATTTTATGAATGAAGAAATGGAGACAATCAAATCAGTAAACATTTATTAAGTACCTACTATGTGCCAGGCACTGTTCTAAGTGCTGATAGAGAAAATTTGAACAATACTTAATATCCAATATTGTTCAGCAAAGAAGTGGAAGATTCAGGATTCAAATCCAGTACCCCTACCCCCAATTCTGAGTTCTTTCTATAATGCCACCTCTGCCTTCCTTGCATGGTTGCATGATGCTCTCCTGATTGAATCTTCTTGTGAGCAGGAGACTAATGTTATGTTAAAAGCTACAGACTTCCTCATTTCCTTTCCACTCAGTAGCCCACTACTTTCAAAGACTGATGGTAAATCAATGCATGTGTGTAGTTCATATGTTTGAAAAAAACATTTGCAAATACCATAGTCACATATATAAATTACTACACAAAATAGGCAGCTGTCTTTAGGACTGAGTACAGCAGATGTGCACTCACTCACCCTTGAGAAGGGGCTCAGTTCCAAGGCAACATCTGAAAACTGGTTCTGGTTTAGAGTAAATGTCTGCTGCGGTGTGTGACCCACTGATGAATTGGTTTGATAAGTATCAGGTTCCTTATTAAGGTTTAAAGCTCTCAGATAGATGAATGCACCATGAAAGGAGAGGGAGGGAGCTTGTAGCCTGTACCTTCGCTCTCCAGACCCATTCCATACATTCTTAATTCTAAAAGTAATGAAGAAAATTTTATGGAGCACAGAAGCTGACTTCTTTAGTATATGCAGAAGATTGTTTTGGAGTTCTTACCTGGGAGTCAAAGTACCTGATTGATGTCAGTAACTAGCCATTTGACTATGGTTCTCTCTGAACTTTAGTTTCCTGATGTCGAAAATGATTTGTTGTATCTGGAAAGTTCGTAAGTTTCTGTCCAGCTCTAAAGTTCTATGAGTTAGTGATGCTATATTTAAATGCATATATGTCAATATACAAAAAAAATTAAACATTGTTTGGGATAGAAAAGTATGAAGAGTAAAAAATAAAAGGGAATGAGGAAGAAAAACTTTCGTTTTGACAAAAGGAGGAGGGGAAACAACCCTCAGTGTAAAATATGTTTTTGCCTCTCCAGTCAATATCACCCTCAATTTGAGAGGCAGCAGGCACTTCACAGAGAACTGTCCTGGAAGCAAAGAGGATCTGGGTTCAGGTTCCTCCTCTCACACATTTTCTGGACATGTCACTTAATCTCCCGATGTTCTGGGTAACTCCATAAGGCTAGAAGTTGCCTAGAAAGTGTCTATTGGCATTGGTAAAGGGAGTTGCCCATTATCGATGAAATCATTGATCCAATCTCCATCCCCATACTTAAATATGTATAAATTATATGTAAGTATAAATCGTAAATGTCAGGTAGGATTTTAAAAAATGTTCTAAAGAAGAAAGAGTGAAAAGGCAATGATAAAGGGAAAAAAAGATGGATCAAATTCAAGCGAGGTAAGAGAAAGAGCACTACATGAAGCATATCGTCTCCCACTGAACACTTGCCTCTCCCATCATAGAAAATTGAAGCTTTTTCTAACTATTCTGCACAGATCCCTGGCTGGAAGACAAGGGAAAGGAAACCTTTTCCGTAAAGGGTCCCCATCTTTCCAATTCACTTACTTTTTTTTTTTTTAATTTGGCAGAATCTCTTTTCACTCTGCTTTATGGTTCAGGGTCCATCTGGGAAAGCATTTGGCTGATGAGACTGATGAGGGAGGATTAGCACATTTTCTCCCAGGTAATTTCCATTACACTGCATGAAATTATTTTTCCACATCTTTAAAATCACAGGAAAAGCTGTGTGAAAAAAGTCGAGCTGTATGAGAGTTTAAAAATATAATTCCAGTAATAAATAAAAATGGTTAAGTACATCTTAATGCCTGATCCCAGAAAGCACAAGTCTGAATTTTTGAGACAATCAATCAAATTATCAGTCAACAGAGACTTATTAAGGGTTGACTATGTGCCAGACACTGTGCTAAGCACTGGAGATTACCTTCCCTCCCCCTCATTACCCCTCTAAAAAAACCAAAAAGTCTGTGCCCTGAAGGAGTTTACATTATTTTTAAAAATTATTCTGCATGAAAACAAAAAAGATTGTTTTTATATACGATAGCCCAACACAAAATGATAATCCTATGTAAAACTATGAAGGTGCATTTCATATTTCTTGCTCTTTCTTTTAAGTATATGATAAATTTTATATGTTACTTTGAAAACTGTTTCCTGGTTTTGTCTGCTCCTTTCTAAACTTCTTTCTCTTCTTTTCTGTGCCTATTTCAATGATACAGTGTCTGTCTATGTCTGTTTCTGTTTGCTTCTGTTTCTGTCTCTGTCCCTAGCTAAGTCTTTTGTTTGCTACCCTCCTCTCCAGGCAAAAATGAAAAGCCAGAATCCTTGTAACAAATAAGCCCAGTCAAATAAAATGAATCAACACAACAGTCATGCTCCAAAACTTTTATCTCTGCTCTTATGTCCATTACCTCTCTATCAGGGAGTGGGAACATGCTTCATCGCTGATTTTCTGGAAATGAGGAAAATCAGTCATTGAATTGATCAGAGTTCTTAAGTCTTTTAAAGATCTGGTTTTTTTCTTTACAATATTGTTGTCCTGTTCCTTTTTCCATTACTCTGCAATATGAACTCATGTTGCCCAAGATGGTCCAAAATAATTTCCTTATAGCACAATAATATCCCGTTACATTTATATGCTACAATTTGTTCAGCCATTTCCTGACTGTTTAAGAGAAAATTTAAGGTATGCCCTTAGATTTTCATTCTTTTCTCTGCCCTCCTACTTGTTTTGCTTATGACTACCCCCACCCCCGTATTGTCCTCCCTCTTACCTCACCCCCCATCTTCCCTTGTTCTTCCGTTGAGTTTGATGTATATCCAGACCATAATGTGTATGGTCAACCATCCTTTGTCCACCGTAAATAAGAATGAAGTTCATTTGATGCTCATCTCACCCACCCCTTGGTGTTTGTATATTCTTCTCATGACCCCTATTATCAGAAATAGCAGGTTCAACCCCCATTTTTCTCCTTTCCGCATTAACTCATTCTCCTTTTTACTTTTGTCCCTTTTTCCCTTCCTCAGATACTTAAATAAGAATGAACCCATCTCCAGGACCCCTGTTTTACTTATTTAATCCCTTCAATGTTCTTTGAAGATATTAAGGTAATAAGGAGATGTGCTTCTTCTCCCCTTAGTAGCATGTTAGCAGTATATTATCATTGAAGCTCCTTCTGATTGCTCAGATAAATTTATTTTTCTAGAATTCTCTGGACTCTGGTATTTACATTTCAAAGTTCTACTTAGCTATGGTCTGTGTCTTTGCTGATCAGGGGCTTCTAGGATCCCTCCCCTAGGGCTTTCTGACCATACTTGAGTTATCTCGGTGGAGTCTTCCACTGTTACTGCCCCTAGTCACAGAGTCTTACAGGCTACACATGTCCCATCTCTGCTCCGGTTACCACTCAAGATATTGAAGGAGACCCCTTCAGCCTCTAGCTGATATTTTGTTCATCTATAGGGTCAAAGTCATTGTAGTTTGTCATTGGATGTCTTAGTTATTATTCAATGTGGTATGTACTGCAGGGTTTAGCTAGAGTATGTATGTGGAAGCTGAATGATTCTCCACCAGTCGTCTTGGCCCAAAGTCTCATTATTTTTTAAAATAGATACTTATTGGTATCTTTTTTTGTTCCCTACATTGCTTATATTTATCCCTCCCCCATTCCTCTCCTTTCCTTCCTTTTTAACAAAGAATTTTTTAAACAAGGAATGAGTAAAAAAAAAAAACAATCCATAAAAAAAGATGATATATATAATATTCCACATCTGTGGATGCCCAATCTCAGCAAAAGCATTAAGGAAGTACCTTTTTATGTCTCTTCTGTAGGATAAAGCTTGTTTATTATAATTTTGCAATATTCATTTTAGCTGTTTTTCATTTACATTATTGTGCTAATTTTGTATACTGTTTTCTTGGTTCTGCTTACTTCGCTGTATCATATAAATCTTTTCATGCCTCTCTGTATTCATCATATTCCTTTTTTCTTACAGTACAATAGTAGGAGCTTATATTCTAATGGGGGAGACAACATATATGTCAGTATATGTTAAGTTAATGCAGAGTAGTGATGTGAAGGGGTGGCTGCAGATGCTAGGGTGGATAGAACCAAGAAAGCCCTCCTAGGTGGTGGCACTTGAGATGTCTCAAAGGAAACTGAGATTTTCTGTGCCAACAGATCCTGAATTATTGAGTAAGGGGCTAGTAATGGTCTCCATCGCTGTCACCTGAGGATGTTTAGAGTTGTTCTTTCTTGGAAGGCTAAGAGAACAGCCATCTGCATATTGGTGGTAACCTTGATAATGGTATTAGAAGGGAGCAGGAAAGTTTTTTAGAAGAATACCTCTTCAAGTCATAATTAATTGAGTGTTGTTAGGGACAGAGGTTGGGACAGAAAGTGGACCTGTGGTTTCATTAGTATAAGGATGATGCCTCAAATGAAGAAACCCCTTTTATCAGGGCAGTTTGGTACTTTCTCAACAACATAAAACCTATAACTGATTGCTTAGAGGGCAAGCAAGAGTTTGGAACTCAAAACTTAAAAAAAATATATAAATGTTTAAAATTTTTTTAACGTATAATTGTGGGGGGGGGGAATGAAATATATTAAGTTAATCAAACAAACATATAATCGTAGAGAGTCCTAGGAGTATATGACTGCCCTATGGTCACACGACAAGGTTGCGTCAGAAGTTAGATGGAAAGATACAGAAAGCATAAAATCCTGCCCTGTTGTATGTTTATTGATAAGGAGCTGGGCATGGTTGGAGGCTGGGGAAGAAGCATTTGATTTAGTTAAACTAAACATACCTTAAAGGTTCTCCTCAATACTCTCATGAACATATTAAGATCATGCAAGAGTTTCTGACAAAAGTAAGCATGTACATAAGCTGTCAAAATATCCACAGAATATAAAAGTTCAGCAAGGTGCAAAATAAGGTGACATATATTCGCCCTTTGTATCCTGGTGGATGTCTCATGCAAAGCCCCAGTATATAAGGGAGTTTTGGAAACAGTGCCTATTTGGAGACAAAGCTGTGGTATGTTTATGTCCTGTAGACATTTTACTCTTCAGGCTAAAAGAGAATTCATTATCTTTCTTCCCAGACCCACTCTTTTTCCCAAGTTTCTTATTTTTGTCAAGGGTACCTCCACCCCTCCAGTTAGTCTGGATCACAATCTTTCTCTCCCATCTGTACTCTGGATTTCCTCCACCATGCCTCAGAAGCAATTCATTCGAGCCCTGAAATTCATGCTTTGGAAATACCCTTCACCCCTGCAGGTACTCCCTCTGATTGGATAGTTCTTCCCAGAATGTCCATTGAAGGAAGGTACCCAGGCAGGGCAGCCATGTCTTCATTCCTCTCCAGGCTGCACTCTAGACTTTCTTTACCATTTGCACTCCTCCCCAAACCACCCCCCCCAGGCCATTTTTCACCTTCTTTTTATGTGTTGTCTTTCTCTATTATAATGTAAGTTCTTTTAGGCAGGGATTATCTTCTGCCTGTATTCGTATTCCCAGCACCTAACAAAGTACCTGGTATGTTGGTGATGATGATGACGATGATGTTCAGTTATTCCAAGCAAATTTTAAGTCTTTGTGACACCATTTGGAGTCTCATGGAAAGATACTGGAATAGTTTGCCATTTCCTTCCCCTGTTCATTTTACAAATGAGGAAACTGAGGTAAACAGGGTGAAGTGACTTGCCCAGGGTCACACAACCAGTATGTATCTGAGGCAGGATTTGAACCTAGGTCTTTATAACTCCAGGCCCACTTTACCACCTACTTGTCCTACATGGTAGATAATAAGTGTTTAATAAATGGCCAACCAGTTGTAAGGTTTTGTCAATGCCCACAATGTCTCTCGAATTCACTACTTACTCCCCATTCACACAGCCAGTACTCTGAGTTCAAGGCCATCTCCAACTGTCCTGATCTATATTTCATCACTGGACCCAGATGGCACTGGAGGAGAAAATGAGGCTGGTGACTTTGCACAGTCCTCCCTCACTTAAATCCAATTCATTTTCAAGTCATGGCCTCAACTTCTTGATGTCATGATTTTCTTCAAGAACAAAGGATTTAAACATTACCCAAGTTCAAACCCTTCATTGGATTACTGCAATAGCCCCCTCCTTGTTCTTCCTGATTTCAGTGTTTCCATTCTGCATTCTATCCTCAAAGTGGCTGCCAAACAGATATTGTGAAAGCACCGGTCTGACCTTTTCACTCCTTGCTCAATAATCTCCACTTGGCGCCTTCCCTGTAGCATCTCGGATCAAATACAAACCCATCTGTTTGGCATTTAGAGCCCTTCACGGCAGAGCTCCAGGCAACCTTTCCAAGCTTATTACATATTACTCATGATCATACTCTCCACATTCCAGCCCAACTGACCTTTGTGCTGTTTCTTTTATACAACACTCCATCTTCTGTCTCCATGCAGGTTTTCCCCCAGGCTTGGAAGGCACACCTTCCTCATCTCCACCTTTCAAAGTTCCTGATTCCCTTCAAAGCTCAGCTCAGGAACACTTTCTACTTGCCCTTAAATTATTTTGGTTTTATTTAGTAATTATTTTGTAATTACTTATATATGTATGTTTTTTTTCTTGTGATGCAATATAGTCTCCCAGAGGGCAGTTAATCTTTTTGTCTTTGATTCTCCAGAACCTAACACAGTGTCTAACCAATAATAACAACATTTATATAGCATTTACTATGCTAAACGTTTTACAGTGATTATCTCAGCTGATCCTCTCTTCCCTGGGAAGTAGGTGCTATTACTATCCTCACTTTATGGTTGAGGAAACTAAGGCAAAGACAGGTTAGGTGATTTGCCCACAATCACACAGCTAGTAAGTATCTGAGGCTGGAAAACTCAGGTCTTTCTGACTCCAGGTCTAGTGCTCTATCCATAGCACCACCTAGCTGCCTAATGAGCACTTAATAAAGACTAATTGATTAATTGAGCAAGTGCCAATTGCATCAAGCCCTATTGGACCTCCTCAACATGGTCCACAGTCACTTGTAAGAAGCAGGTCTATGCACATTGGAAAATCAATGTGAACAAAGAACATATGGTTTCCCAGCTTGTGACAGAGTTGTTGGTTGTTGGAAGATAGAATGAAACCAGGTGTTGTAGCCAGAGATTATTCTAGACTGGAGAGTGGCATCAGCTTAAGAACACCATTACACATGTTCATGTTCACGAGTATGAAACGGTTGTTCATGCTTGAACAGCACTTAGCCTTATGTCAGAATGCTCACGATGCCACAGTTGAGTACTATTGACTCTACTTGAAGTTCTATGCTTAGGGGTGCAAGAAAAGCTGAAATTTGTAAATCAGGAAAGTATCAAATGAATATGAGAAGTATAGGAATTTTGTGGCTGTTGTTCATTATTTTTTCTACTGAGGTAGACCAGCATTTCATCTCGAATTTCTTTAGTCTTAGCAAGTTGACTTGATCATGGTCACACCCTAGTTTGTGTCAGAGGCAGATCTTAAACTAGGGTCATCCTGCCTCCAAGGTCAGCCCTCTATAGCATTTTTGTTTCTCTTGACTTTTTTTAATCTACTTAAAAATAAGTCAGTTTTTTTTTCAGCATACTCTTTGCTAGAGGAAACATGATGGAATTACAAGAATATTAGTTCATAATTATAGTTGTGCCACTGATTGTTCTTCTGGGCCTCAGTTTCCTCCTCTGTGAAATGAAGAGATCAGATGAGATGATCTCTACAATCTCTTCTAGGCTCAACTTCTATGATTCCATTATTAAGTGAAATTGTTCCTTAGGTACAGCTGGAGGGAACAGGAATTTTTAACCTAAAAATGTTGAAGACTAGAATATACTTTAATTACCAAAAGAATTGCTTTATTTAAGAACCCTAACAACAAAATCATATTAGAAACCCTTAAAATAGGTTTCACTGAGTTCAAAAAGAATGTGAGAAGGTGCCAAAAAACATAAGAGACTTTTTGACTTGTTGAAATTAAAAAGAAACATACAGAAGAGCATCATGGGTAAGTAATTAACCATGTTTGGGTTATGACAGTATAAATGGAAAGAACAGAGTGAATCTCCAGAGAGTCACTACGAATTGGAAAAACTCAAGTGCTATCAAAACTGAAAAAAAGATCAAATCTCAGTGGAGAAAAATGATTAATTTTATTCACAAAAGAGAAAAGAGACTTGGAAATTTGACTTTCCAGGGAGCTTTTGGGACAGTGAGATTATGAGTGATGAAGCATAGCTATCACTCTTTGGACAAGCCATCCAGACTTTCTTTAAAGGATTCCTGTATCACTGAATTTAGAAGAAGAAAACTATTTAGAAGTCTCTCTCCAGTGGGTTAAATAAGCTCTCCTTAATATATGGAGATTTGTAGGAAGGTGGCATAGTATAGTAGTCTCAAATTTATAGTCAGGAAGATATGAATCCTACCTTATATACTTACTAATGTAATTCTGGACAAATCATTTAACCTCTCTGTGCTCTGGTTTTCCTCATCTGTAAAATGGGGATAATAAGAGCACCTATCTCACATGGATGTGGCAATCAAATAAGATGATAAATGTAAAGCATTTTACAAATCTGGAAATACTATGTAAATGTATTTGTTGTTGTTGTCCTCAGTTATGTCTGACTGTGACCCCATTTGGGGTTTTCTTGGCCAAGATATTGGAGTGGTTTGTCATTTCTCTTGCCCTTTCAGGGAAAAGATGAGGAAACTGAGGCATACAGGGAGAAGTGACTTGCCCAGTGTCTCACAGCTAGTAAATGTCTGAGGCCAGATTTGAACTCAAGTTTTCCTTACTTCAGGCCCAGCTCTCTAGCCACTGTGCCAACTGGCTGGGCCCACAGAAATGTTTTTTATTATTATTCTTGAATGCTTAGAATGAATTATGATCAGTGTAACACAAATCCCAGGGCAGAGAATGGGGGGAAAGCATATAGCTTAGCTACCAAGGAATTGGAAATCTAGAAGAGAGAGGAACTGAAAAGTCATTAAACCCAGACCCTTCATATAGTTAATGAAGAAAATGAAGTGTAGAGAGTGAAAGCAAATTAGCCCAGCTCAAACAGCTGGCAAGTGGCATAATAAAAGATCTTTTGATTCCTCTTCCTGTCCATACTTAGTTACTAAGTATAGCTCCCAGTGTGAAAACTCATTTCACTGATGTAGATCAGCAATTCATTTGTAATTTTTTTTTAATCTTAGAAAGCTTATTTATTCATGGTCACACAACCAGTTTGTGTCAGAGGCAGATCTTACTTAAATTCAGGTTGTTTTTACTCCAACGTCAGTCCTGCTCATACTTACTTACCAAGGCCTGAGTAATTCTTTGCAATATTTCTCTCTTTTTCAGAATCAGTCTCATTACCCCCTACCTACAACTTGATTATTAGTAGCAAATAAATTGTATCTTGATTCAATTAAACAAATATTTATTAAAGTGCCTCCCATATTCAAGGTGATGTACCAAGTACTGGAGAGAGGCACAAAGGCAAAAAAGAAACAGCCTTTGTCTTCAAATGGATTCCATTCTATTGAGGTATGTTTGCAGGAACTGATAGATATGAAAATATGGGTAAATACAAGATAATTTGAGGAGGGAGTGTGAAAACTCTAAGATCTGGGAAGAATTCTTGTAGAAACTGGCTCCTGAAATGAGCAGGAATGCTTCTGAGCAAGGAAATGAGCCAAAAGATTGGCAACTAGAGGTAAGAGAAGCAAAAGCTCTGGGAAATCTCAACCACATAATCAGCACAGTCATGGGGCAATAACTAAGAGGCAAGTTTATGACTGGAATAAAATAAAAAATATGATGGCATCCTGTGTCACTGTTCAGACTACATTGTGACTAAATAATTGTCCTAAAAAACCTTCTTTTAAAAAAATATTTTTAATTTGTGGGATAAAACAAGCAATTCCACAAAGTACAATAAAAAAGATGATTGCATATAAAAGTGTAAATCTACTATGTACAGCTTGTTATTCCTTTCAAATATCCAGCAAAATTATGATGTATCTTTTTTCTCCCCCCGGATACCTGCCAATAGGCAAAAATAGGTATGTGTACACACACATATATATGTATATATATGTATATATGTATACATATACATATATATGTATACATATATATATATATATATACATATAGGTATATATATGTAAAATTACTCTATACAGTTCTTTGAAAAAGTTCTAGAACCACAGTAAGAGATAACCTTAGTACAAAGAAGAAATAATTGTTAGGAATCAGCACCAGATTTAACTCAAGACTTGAATCTCTAACTCTCCTCTGTGAGGAAAGGTATTATTTTGTTATTATATTAATAACCAATTATTAAATTAGGACCCAAGCTTTTCTCCTTTTTATTTCCTCATTTAGGGTCCAGTCCCCTTAGAAGGTCAATCTCTGAAGGACCTTGCCAATTGATGAGATTACCCTAACCTTTGGGGAAAATACTGCCAAATCTTAGGCCTGAGCCCCACCCGACTAGGAGATCTTGCTTCTGTTTAGAGCGTAAATAGAATCCAATCTAAGAGAGTTCTTGCTCCAAGGAAATGAGCCCCTGTCTTTGTAACCCTCCATCAGAATTTAGGGTAACTCAGCTCATGAAGAAGAAAACCGATTAGAGTTGTCTAGATGGAGACAAATTCCCCTTTCCAGGTTGTAGCAAGCAGTTCTCGATCAAGCATCATTCTCAATAAGAGTTGCTGATGACTCCTAGCCTACCTCCTCATTTAAAGTCCACCAATCAGGGTTGATTTTCTCTTGTCAGGGGCCTTCTTTTCTTTATATTTCTGTACATTCAGCATCTCCATTGAGGTTCTTTGGTTTTCCAAGAGAAATAACTAGCAATTTATTATTAGGTAGCCTAATGAATAAATTGATTACTAATTATCCAGTAACTCTGTGTCTTCAGTATTTCTCTCATCACATCTACCAAAAGAACAGAAAGACTGTAGGCTAATGAAATCAGAAAGAAAACTGCTGATAATAGAAACAAGTTCACAAAGTCAAATACAACTGATATAATGGGTCTAGAATCTGTTTTTGATACTACAGAAAATGCAAGATGGTAGGAGACTCTACTCCTGAAATGGACACAGTCTAGGACAGGAAAGATAAGGATGCAAGTAATAAACATGACTAAGGAAACGACAATGCCCTTTCACATGATGCTATGAACCTGACGACGAAAGTGCCACCCATGACTCTAATGGGATCTGAGTAGTCTTTTCCCATGATTCCATAAGCTTGAGGTGCATGTTCATTAGAAGGAGGATGAAAAGGCTTTCAAATTATAGGGTATGCAAGACTCAAGCCAGTATTGATATAGGAAGCTGCTGCCAGGTAAATGCTGATGCATACCTGAGCTGAGCTGTAGGAGCTAAAAAGACTATGTATCGAAACATGATAAGAAAAAGCAGCAGTGGCCAGTACCCAGAATAAAGGTTGCTGTCTCTGGTGCCAAGGGGATGCAGACCACAGAGAAAAAGATGAGGGTATCCGACCCTGGCCAGACTCCAGGACTCACTAAAGCAGGATATCATTAGTTAGAAAAGTGATTTTTGTGAGGTTCTAATCATTCCTTTGCCAATTAAGCTCCAATGCAAATCTCTTTTAAAGTCTTTATATTCCTTTTAATAAACTTACTTTATGTTTAAATGCTTATTGCTAGTTTAATGTTTACGGGAGCTTATGAAACCCAAGGAGAAAGAGACCAGAGAAATCAGATGGTTCTCAGATTTCTCATGGAAGGATCCTAAGAAGCCAGAAAGGAGTTTTTGACAAGTCTACAGAAGTGAACCCAGTTCGATCTAAACATTCTGGAGAGCCATTTGGAACTATGCCCAAAGAGCTATAAAACTGTGCATACCCTTTGACACAGCAATACCACTACATGCTAGGTCTGTATCCCAAAGAGATCAAAGAAAAAGGGAAAGGATATATCTGTATAAAACTATTTATAGCAACTCTTTCTGCAGTGACAGAATTTGAAATTAAGGGGATACTCAACAATTGGGGAATGGCTGGTATATCATTGTGATGAAATACTATTGCATTATAATAAATAATCAGCAGGATGCTTTTAGGAAAACATGGAAAGACTTATATGAACTGATGCTGAGTGAAGAATCAGAACCAGGAGAACATTGTACCCAGTAGCAGCAAAATTGCGCAATGATCAATTGCACATGACTTAGTTATTCTCAGCAATACAATGATCCAAGAGACTTCCAAAGGACTTATGATGAAAAATTCTGTCCACCTGCAGGGAAAGAACTAATGGAATCAGAATGTAGATCAAAGCATACTTTTAAAAACTTATTTTTTTTTGTTTTCTTTTGGTCAGTGTTTTCTTTTGCAACATGGCTAATATGGGAATATGTTTTGCATGACTACATGTGTATAAACTATATCAATTGCTTGATATAGCAAGGAGGGGGATGGGAAAGGATAGAGGAAGCGAATTTAGAACTCAAAAATTTGAAAATGAAGGTTAAAAATTGTTTTATATGTAATTTTAAAAAATATGGACTGGCAAATTAAAAAAAAAGGATGAATCCAGTTGATGTGAGCCAAGATTTATAATATAGATATTTGAAATACATGTGTATCCAAAACAATAAGAGAGTTAGGTAAGACAGTATATTATCAAGGGCTAGATAGCAAATTCAAACTATACATACATTGGGATTGCAGAAAAGAGAAAGCTCAATGTGATAGATAAATTTGTTTACCAAGTCTTTATTTTGGGGACAGCTAATGGCCACTTAAACACATGAGACAAGATACTTGAACTAGTTTTCAGCTGACAGTACATCAACCTTTAGAAATAGACAAATTGGTCTTTCATCACTTTTTTTTTCATTTAAAAAATATATATGAATGCCCTGCCCATCTGGGAGTTCCCCAAAGGGCCCCTGGAGACAAAGTTGGAACACTGTCAAGTAAATTGTCTAGACTATGCTTCACATACCAGAAGTCTCAGTGGTTGGTACAGCACCAAGGACCCTGTCATCACTCATTAAATAGCAGTGTTAATCATATTTATTTATTTTGGCCATCTACGGATCCCTGGGGAAAGAAGGAGACCAACGCATGGCAGTGATACTGCCTGGACAAGAGATCACTGTTAAATAAGGAAAGGCTACTGAACAACATCAATAGACCATAGAAAGAGTCTTTAAAGTTTTCATGAGACAGAAGAAAGCAAGCTAGCTTCTCCCAAAAATCACATCCAGCTGGCAATCCTTAGAGCAAAGTCCACCTGGAACTGCCACTGTAGTGTACAGTTAATGATCATTTGCTCTTCTAATGCCAAGGATGGGTATAGAGAGAGTTGGAAATTAAGGGCTTAGGGCTGGGACAAAGCTCAATAATAGCAATTCCTTTCCAATGTGTTGAAGATGGAATCTTTGAAAAAGTTTCATACAGATTCAGAGAGTAATAGTGCCATTAGGTATAGGTGTCATAGGCTGGGCTACACTCCAGCAGTGTTGGCTAGAGCAATCCAATAACCAGGCAGACAAGAGGCAGGGATAAGTATCAAGTGGCAGTCTCCACCAGCGGTGGGGTGGGGGTCAAGGTGGTGATGGAGGTTGGAGAGTAGTAGTAAGCAAACCATTGATCAGAAGAACTAAGCTTGCGTATCAGAGATCTGGGGAAAATAATACTGAGCCAAAAACATTTCAGGGAAGTTTACGGTGGTCAAAAGTACACATAATGGAGTCAGAAATTTAGAGCTGGGAAGAACCTTGGATGTCATTGAGTTCAACCCCTTCATTTTACACATAAGGTAAATGAAGTCTAGAGATGTTAAGTGACTTACCCAGGGTCACACAGCTAGTAAGCCTATGAGGCAAGGTTCAAATTCAGATCTCCTTGACTAAGTCTCATGTTCTATTCATTACACCTCTCTGTCTTGGTTAGTGTTTTGTTCTATGTGATCTGTTTTTAAACATGCTACATGTAATAAATAATAATAGCTATGATGTTATTATTAATAATAAAAATAATAGTTCCTCATTTCTCACTTGATTGCATTACATTGGGACTCTCCTCCATGCCCTATGAAGCTTATTATTGGATAACCTCAACATCCTGTAAGATCTTATCAGCTTTGGAACTCTACCTCCTCACTACCCTCTGTTCTTCCTTCCTTCCTTCTCTCCTTCCTCCCCTCTTCTTTCCTTCCTTCCTTCCCTCCCCCGCTCCCTCTGTCCACATAAGGAATCATATACTTATGTATATTCTGTCCAAAAGAATATAAATTTTGATTGTTGAAACTCCCAAGATATCATAGGAATTATGGGCTAGATTTCCTTTTTAAGGATCATGTCTTAAATCCAAATCACTCTGCCTCTCCTTGATTGGTCAATAATACATCCTAGCCTAAACCTCACTTGATCATTGTTTGGGTCCTCATGGTTCAGAGTGAGTGTAAATAGCATTTGTTTCTGTTTTGACCAGAAACCCTGAGGGTCTTCCCTCCCAGACTGATTTTTTTTGACTAGGTAAAAGAGGTCACTCTTTACCTCATTTCTTACTTAGCCTTAATCATTGAATGGGCATTACCCTAGACAAACTGAGACCAGGGAAAGAACTACATCAGAAATCATCTCCAGTTGTCCTGATCTATACTTTTCCCCTGGACCCACATGACCCTGGAGAAGAGAGTGAGGTTGGCAACTTTGCACAGCCTTGCCTCACTTAAATCCAATTCTCTTGTAAGTCACAACAATTCCTTCCTGATGTTATGTTCCTCCTCAAGAACAAAGGACAAAAAAACAACAAATCCTCTGCCCCTCTGATCCAAGGATGGAGCTGCCATGAGCATCAAACCTCCATTTAAAGAGAGATCCCAGCTCAGCTATCTCATTTCTTACCTGGTCACTATTTGGGGATTTTTCTAACTGATTTCTCCACCATGCACTCCCTAGTCAGATACCTTCTCCTCCCTCCCACTTTTTTTTTTTTGGTGTGTCTTTTTTTTTTAATTTTTTTTAATATAAATTTATTTATTTAACTTCTTACATTCATTTTCACAAAATTTTGGGTTTCAAATTTTCGCCCCATTTGTCTCTTCCCCCACCCGAATACACAAAGCATTCTAATTGCCCCTATCACCAATCTGCCCTCTCTTCTATCATCCCTCTCTTCTCTTGTCCCCATCTTCTCTTTTGCCCTGTACGGCCAGATGACTTTCTATTCCCCATTACCTGTATTTCTTATTTCCTAGTAGCAAGAACAATACTCAACAGTGGTTCTTACAACTTTGAGTTCCAAATTCTCCCCATCCCTCCCTCCCCACCCATTCCCTTTGGGAAGGCAGGCAATTCAATATGGGCAAATGACTTTGATAATAGTCATGCTGTATAAGGCTAACTATATTTCCCTCCATCCTATCCTGCCCCCCATTGTTTCTATTCTGTCTTTTGATCCTGTCCCTCCCCAAGAGTGTTGACTTCAAATTGCTCCCTCCTCCCACTGCCCTCCCTACCATCATCCCCCCACCCTGCTTATCTCCTCCCCCACTTTCCTGTATTGTGAAACAGGTTTTCATACCAAAATAAGTGTGCATTTTATTCCTTCCTTTAGTTGAATGTGATGAGAGTAAACTTCATGTTTTTTTCTCAGCTCTCCTCTTTTTCCCTCCACTAAAAAGTCTCCTGCCTGCCTCTTGAATGAGAGATAATTTACCCCATTCCATTTCACCCTCTCTCCTTCCACTACATTTCTCTCTCACCGTTTATCTTAATTCTTTTAAGATATGATCCCATCCTATTCAATTCACTCTGTGCTCTCTGTCTCTGTGTGTGCGTGCATGTGTGTGTGTATGTGTGTGTGTGTGTATGTGTGTGTGTAATCCCAACAACTATCCAGATACTGAAAAGTTTCAAGAGTTACAAATATTGTCTTTCCATGTAGGAATGTAAACAGTTCAACTTTCTGTTTGCTTTTTCATGCTTCTTCTCATTCTTGTGTTTCAAAGTCAAATTTTCTTTTCAGCTCTGGTCTTTTCATCAAGAATGCTTGAAAGTCCTCTATTTCATTGAAAGACCATTTTTCCCCCTAAAGTATTATACTCAGTTTTGCTGGGTAGGTGATTCTTGGTTTGAGTCCTAGTTCCTTTGACTTCTGGAATATCCTATTCCATGCCCTTCGATCCCTTAATGTAGAAGCTGCTAGATCTTGAGTTATCCTGATTGTATTTCCACAATACTGGAATTGTTTCTTTCTAGCTGCTTGCAATATTTTCTTCTTGACCTGGGAATTCTGGAATTTGGCCACAATGTTCCTAAGAGTTTCTCTTTTTGGATCTCTTTCAGACAGTGATCAATGGATTCCTTCAATACTTATTTTTCCCTCTGGTTGTAGAATATCAGGGCAGTTTTCCTTGATAATTTCATGGAAGATGATGTCTAGGCTCTTTTTTTGATCATGGCTTTCAGGTAGTCCCATAATTTTTAAATTGTCTCTCCTGGATCTATTTTCCAGGTCAGTTGTTTTTCCCATGAGATATTTCACATTCTCTTCCATTTTTTCATTCTTTTGGTTTTGTTTGGTGATTTCTTGGTTTCTCAGAAAGTCATTAGCCTCCGTCTGTTCCATTCTAATTTTGAGAGAACTATTTTCTTCAGTGAGGTTTTGAACCTCTTTTTCCATTTGGCTAATTCTGCTTTGAAAGCATTCTTCTCCTCATTGGCTTTTTGAACCTCTTTTGCCAGTTGAGTTAGCCTATTTTTCAAGGTGTTATTTTCTTCAGCATTTTTTTGGGTCTCCTTTAGCAAGGTATTGACCCATTTTTCATGCTTTTCTTGCATCTCTCTCATTTCCCTTCCCAGTTTTTCCTCCACCTGACTAACTTGATTTTCAAAATCCTTTTTGAGCTCTTCCATGGCCTGAGCCCATTGGATATCTATTTTGGATGTTTGGGATACAGAGTCCTTGGCTTCTATGTCTTTTCCTGATGGTAAGCATTGTTCTTCCTCATCAGAAAGGAAAAGAGGACACATCTGTTCACCCAGAAAGTAACCCTCTATGGTCTTATATTTTTTCCCTTTTCTGGGCATTTTCCCAGCTAGTTACTTGACTTCTGAGATCCTTCTCCACACCTGCCTAGATCCGTCCAGCTTGTGCTTGGGGTCTGAGATTCAAATGGGCTTTCAGTGGCGGGCATGGCTGCTATTCAATGTGAGCTTAAGTTCTGGAGCTCAGGTGGGGGCAGGGCTGCTTCCTACGCTCAGTTTCCTCAGGGGGTTTATGCAGAGACCTTCAGTAATGGATCTGAGGTCCTGCCTGCTCCGGGAGCTCCTGGCTGCTGCTGCCTCTGCTGCTGCCTCTGTCACTGCCTCCTGAGGGGGCCTGAGTTATGGAGGCACCCCACTCCCCTCTCGGCCAGCCCAGAAGTCTCTCTCACTGACCTGTAGTGCCTGTGGGTGGAGGGACCTTCACTGCTGCTGGAGATTCTGTCCCTGGAGATTCCATCCCTGAAGCCTGCTCAGATCTGCTCCTCTCAGGACCATGCAGCCAAGGCATGGCTGGGCTCTGCTGTCTGTGCGCGATGGATCTTTGGTGCCAGTTTTTCAGGGCTCTCTGGAATGGAAATCTCCTTCACTGCGTTGCTGCACAGCTTCCACTGCTCCAGAATTTGTGGTGAGTTCTTTTTACAGGAAATTTATGGGTTGTGGGTTCCGGAGCTAGCATATGTGAGTGTTTCTACTCCACCATCTTGGTTCCTCCCCCTCAATTGTCTCCCTCCCACTTTTTACCTTCCTTTTGGGTGTTATCTTTCCTCATTATATTATAAGCTCCTGGAGGACTTATCTCCATCACTTCCTTAAATCTGAACAGTCAATAAAACAATAAATCAAGCCCTGAGACTGTCCATGTCTCAGGTATAAATACTCACAGTGAAAATTTGCCAATTGGCTGGTCAAAATTTATTTTCAAGTTTTTCCAGCTTACCCAATAGTGCAAATAGAAAGTAATCTAGGGAGCACCAATATAGCAGGCAGACAGGAGAGGTCTCCTGACAAGGGTGGGATTTGAGCTGAGCACTGAAGAAAGCCAGGAGAAAAGCCACTGGAGTCAATATTAATTAAAGGGAATGGCATAGAACCATACATTAGGAAAATCATTTTGATTGCTAAATGGAAGATGGACTGAAGGTGATAGAGAGATCTGAGAGAACAATTAGAGAACTATCCATTCATTGTACAAACTCCAGAGAACATCAGTCATATCTGCATGCATCTCAGGGAGAGGAAACTTACACTCCATGAAACTTCAAAAATAGTCCTTCTGTGAACTCACTTCACCCTTAAACCTTGAGGAAATCCTTGAATCTTTCCAGTTTGGCTCTGTGGAAACTTCGTGCTGAAAATTATCCCTTAATTCTTCCCAGCCACCAAAGAAGGAAAAAGGGGTGGGGAAGGTGCCTCTCCCAAGGGAGGAGTATTTTATTAATCATTGTTAAGGGAATAAGAAACCCGTGGGACTGTTGCTGTCCTCAGAGAATATGTCATAAGTTAAGAACTGTAAATTGAGGAAGACGCTAATCATCTATCTTTGCTGATGATTCATATAGTCATATAATGCTATTTGAAAGTCATTTGGGCAGGCTAACAGAGTTTTGGAGACATATGGTTGTAGACATAAATATAGTAATAATTCATGAAGCACCTATAATTTCATCGAAACTCTCCATTTACATCACAGAGGACTAAGAAATAGAAAAGAACTTTGCCTGAGGCACTGATGAGTTAATGTATCTTAGGCAGGACTTTAACTCAGAGCTTTCTGACTCCAGCTCCAGCATTCTGTGCTGCTGGTTTGATCTACTGAACTTCTGCAGAGCCTATAAGCTTACTATTCAATAACTCTACTCATATTTCTTCTGATAGCCCCTATCTCTACTGAGCTAAACTTATCCCCCTACTACTTCTCCATCACTTGGATAAGAAAAACTAAAAAGGAGCCAAGATGGTAGAGTAAGCAATGAGTTGCTCTCACCCTCCCTTATTGACCTCGAAAAACCCAGAAAATATCACCCCAGGAAAAGTCCTAGAACAGCAGAGCCAGGAGAAAGACAGGGTGGAGCAGTCTTTTAGTCTGGGAGGCTTGTAAGATTAATAGAAAACATCCCTCTTGGTGTAGTGGAAGGGGAACAGGACGGGACAGGAAGCATCCCATCAAGGCAGCAGCAATTCCCACTTCAGCAAACCAATGGGAAATCCTAAGCTTCAGGGTGGTGGAATGGGCAGGTGCCAATACCCGGACCCCCTAAATGCATTGGCATAGCCAGGGGAATCAGCAAACTCCAGTTCAGAGAACCATCTCATGCACCAGTGGACAGGCATCCACCAGCAGCTGAACTCTAGCACAGTCCTGGTGAGGAGGCATCCTCCAATGGCTACACCATCTTCTAGCCCCAACACAGAAAGCTTCAGTGTAGCTCCAGGGAAACACACAGGAATCTCACCTGGCAGCACACAGCAGCCACACCACCAGCTCCAACTCAGTACTAGGTAAGCCACCAGACCCCTACAGCCTCCAGCTGCTAGCACCTGGTGCCCCCGAAACAGAGATTAACTTTAAAAGCCAGGAAAAGACAAACACCATAAGCAAAAAGCAACAAAGAAAAACACTGGCCATAGAGATTTATTATGGTAACAGGGAAGTTCAAAACAAAAATTAGACAACATTTTCAATATACTCATATCCAAAACCTGAAAGGGGAATATGAATTGGTCTTAAACCCAAAAGGCTTTCTTGAATTTGACAAATTTTAGTGAAATGGATGAATATTTACAAAGATATACATTACCCAGATTAGCAGAAGAGGAAATAAAATACTTACATAACCTCATCTCAGAAAAAGAAATTGAACAAGTCATCAATGAACTCCCTAAGAAAAAATCTCCAGGGCCAGATGAATTTACAAGTGAATTCTATCAAACATTTAAAGAACAATTAATTCCAATGGTATATAAATTATTTTGGAAAACAGGTGAAGGAATTCTACAAAATTCTTTTTATGATACAAATATAATACTGATACCTAAGCCAGGAAGAGTCAAAACAGAAAAAGAAAATTATAGACCAATTTCCAATTTCCTTAATGAATATAGATGCAAAAATTTTAAATAAAATGTTAGCAAAGAGATTGTAGCAACTTCTCACGAGGACAATATACTATGACGAGGTAAGATTTATACCAGGAATGCAGAACTGGTTCAATATTAGGAAAATTATCAGCATAATTGACCATATCATCAATGAAATTAACAAAAATCATATCATTATCTCAATAGATGTAGAAAAAGTTTTTGACAAAATACAGCACCCTTTCCTATTAAAAGCATTATAGAGCATAGGAATAAATGGAATCTTCCTTAAAATGATAGGCAGCATCTGTCTAAAACCATCAGTACATATAATATGTAATGGGGATAAGGTAGATGCATTTCCAATAAGATTGGGGATGAAACAAGGATGTCCATTATCATCACTGTTTTTCCATATTGTACTAGAAATGTTAGCTTTAGCAATAAGAGAAGAAAAAGGAATTGAAGGAATTAGAATAGGCAAAGAAGAAACACGCATGCATGCACACACACATAACACATGCACGCACATACAGAGACAGAGAGTACAGAGTGAATTGAATAGGGTGGGACCATATCTTAAAAGAAATTAAGGTAAATGGTGAGACAGAAATGTAGTGGGAGGAAAGAGGGTGAAATGGAATGGGGTAAATTATATCTCATTCAAGAGGCAAGCAGGAGACTTTTTAGTGGAGGGAAAAAGAGGAGAGATGAGAAAAAAAAAAAACAAGAAGTTTACCCTCATCACATTTGACTAAAGGAAGGAATAAAATGCACACTCATTTTGGTATGAAAACCTAACTTTCAATACAGGAAAGTGGGGGAGAAGGAGATAAGTAAGGGGGCGGGGGATGATGGAAGGGAGGGCAATGGGAGGAGGGAGCAATTTGAAATCAACACTCTTGGGGAGGGACAGGATCAAAAGACAGAATAGAAACAATGGGGGCCAGGATAGGATGGAGGGAAATACAGATAGTCTTACACAACATGACTATTATCGAAGTCATTTGCAAAACTACACAGATAGGGCCTATATTGAATTGCCTGCCTTCCCAAAGGGAACGGGTGAGGAGGGAGGGATGGGGAGAATTTGGAACTCAAAGTTTTAGGAACAACTGTTTAGTATTGTTGTTACTACTAGGAAATAAGAAATACAGGTAATGGGGAATAGAAAGTCATCTGGCCGTACAGGACAAAAGAGAAGATGGGAACAAGAGAAGGGAGGGATGATAGAAGAGAGAGCAGATTGGTGATAGGGAAAATTAGATTGCTCGGTGTTGGTGTGGGGGGAGGGGATAAAAGGGAAGAAAATTTGGAACCCAAAATTTTGTGAAAATGAATGTAAAAAGTTAAATTAAATAAATAAATAAAAATTAAAAAAAAAAAACATGTGGAAGAGCAAAAGGTTCAAAAAACATCAAGGGAATTAATGAAAAGAAATACAAGGGAAGGTGGCCTACTTATACCAAATCTTAAATTGTATCTTAAAACAGCAATCATCAAAACTACTTGGTACTGGCTGAGAAAGAAAACAGTGGATTGATGGAATAGATTAGGTACATAAGGCACAATAGTCAATGACTATAGTAATCTGCTGTTTATATGTACCCAGAGACTCCAACTTCTAGGATAAGGGTACCCTATTTTACAAAAACTGCCAGGAAAAGTGGAAAATAGCATGGCAGAAACTAGGCATAGACGAACATCTTACACCCTATACCAAGATAAAGTGGAAAATGGTACATGACTTAGATATAAAGGCTGAAAATATAAGCAAATTGGGAGAGCAAGGAAGAGCTTACTTGTCAGATCTGTGGAGAAGGGAAGAATTTATCACCATATAAGAGAAAGAGAACATTATGAAATGCAAAATGGATAATTTTGATAAAATTAAATCGAAAAGTTTTTGTACAAAGCCAATGCAACCAAGGTTGGAAGGGAAGTAAAAAAGTGGGAAATAAGTTTTATAATCAGAATCTCTGATAAAGGCCTAATTTCTAAAATATATAGATAACTGATTTCTTTAATTTATAAGAATTTATAAGAAATGCAATTTATAAGAATGTAAGTTATTCTCCAATTGATAAATGGTCAAAGGATATCAACAGGCAGTTTTCAGAAGAAGAAATTAAAGCTATCTATTGTTATACTAAATCATTATTGATTAGAGAATGAAAATCAAAACAATTCTGAAGTACCACATCACACCTATCAAATTGGCTAACATGACAATATAGGAAAATGATAAATGTTGGAGATGCGGGGAAATTGAAAGACTAATGCATTTTTGGTGAAGTTGTGAACTCATTCAACCATCCTGGAGAGCAATTTGGAACTATATACAAAGGGCTATGAAACTGTGCATATCCTTTGACCCTGTAATATCGCTTCTAGGTCTGTATCTCAAAGAGATCATAAAAACAGGAATAGGACCCACAGGTATAAAAAATATTTATAGCAGCTCTTTTTGTGATGGCTAAGAATTGGACATTGAGGGGATGCCCATCCATTGAGGAATGGCTAAACAAGTTATGGCATATGAATGTAATCAGATACTATTGTTCCGTAAGAAATGATGAGCAGTCGGACTTCAGAAAAACCTGGAAAATCTTTTATGAACTGATGTTGAGTGAAGTGAGCAGAACTAGAACATTTTCCATAATAACAGTAACATTTTGTGATGACTAACTTTGATAGACTTATCTCTGCTTAGTAATACAAGGATCTAAGACAACTCCAAATGACTCATGATAGAACCCACATCCAGAGAAAGAAATATGGAATCTAAATGCAAATTGAGGCATACTATTTGTCCTCTCTTCGTCTCTCTCTTTCTCGTTGTTGTTTTTTCTTTCTCATGGTATCTTCCATTGGTTCTAATTCTTCTCTACAATATGACTAATGTGAAAATATGTTGAATACGAATGTATAAGGAGAGCCTGTATAGGATTGTATTAGTGATACAAATGCTTAGATTCCTTAAGAGTCTTACCAACATGACAGATTTTTAGAATCATGATGTTCTAATAAACCTTGTCTTTGGTTGAAAAAAAGGTTAGGTTGAATTCATTTGGGGAGCACCCATCTGTTGCTCTTTAAAGGTCCCAGTACCCCTAAATCTCAACATACATATAGGGCAATGTTAGCCAGGGATGGGTGTTCTGGTTTGGAAAGTCAAAGGAATGGTGAAGGGAAGTATGGGAGAGGCGATTTATACCCTTTTCAAAAGCGATGACAATGTATATTTGATCAGCAACTAGGTGACTCAGCGAACCAGGTGACCCTGAACAAGTCATTTAACCTGTTGCTTCAGTAAATCTGTAAACTGGGGATAACAATAGCACCTGTCTCCCAAAGTTTCTGTGAAAATCAAATGAGATAATACTTTTAAAGGGCTTAGCACAGTGTCTGGTATATAGTAGGTGCTATATAAATATTAGGTATCATTAACAAGCTGGAAGGTGGTAGAGTGAGGTCATCAAAGAGGCAGGCAGGCAGAGTGGGTGCCAAAATTAAAATGTAAAGCCTGATTAGGACTGCCTGGACATACTAACCTATGTAATGTACTCACAAAAACCATTTAATCTATTTTTCCATGAAAAGCAAATTACCTCCTTATTTTATTCAAGGAGGCACAGTATAGTGAATAAAGACCAGAGCTGGGAGCAGGAGAACGTTGGTAAATGCTTAACCGCAGAGTCTCTAAAAAAAACCTGTATGCGCAGTAACAAATTTAATTGGCTTTGCTATTATTTTCCTCATCTCTTTCTTAAGTCTAGAGCAGGGGTGGGGAAGTTGCAGCCTTGAGGCCACAGGCATCTCTCTAGGTCCTCAAGAGTGGTCCTTTGAATCCAAAAGGATTTGTTCTATGAAGTTCTGAGTCAGTCAAAGCACAGCAGCTGAAGACCTGGAGAGAGTCTCCTGTGGCCTCAAGGCTGCAGCTTCCCTACCCTGACAATCAAGAAAACATAAATTAAGCTTTGA
Source organism: Bettongia penicillata ogilbyi (assembly GCA_023548195.1). NCBI lineage: Eukaryota > Metazoa > Chordata > Mammalia > Diprotodontia > Potoroidae > Bettongia > Bettongia penicillata. The sequence continues at coordinate 3,457,075 of JAJHZJ010000202.1, read as the reverse complement.
TTTGTAGTGTTTGCTAATTATCAAGGTACAAATGCTCACAATGAACATTTACCTGCTCCCATAAACCTTTTAGAACTCGTATCACCACATTTCTGATAGAGATTCTAGAGACCACATATTGACCTTGTGATTTTGGGTGTCTTACCTTCTCAGTGCCCTGGGCACCCCTCTAAGACTCTAAGTTGCAGAATTGATCTGTACCGATAGGAAGAGTATCCTCATTGACAGTGCCCTACACTGGTATCAAAGGAAGTGAGCACTTCATCATTTTATTTTGCAGTGGACTAAGTCCAGCTCAGTAGCGACGTTTGTTCTATCTTTTCTGCCCCATGTTTACCCATTCCAAAAGGAGATTTGGAATTTCTTAGCTAAAATTTGCATCTCTCCTGTCATTGGGATTTAAATATCCCAAACCCTGAAGGCCTGGCTTGACCCTTACTTATTACTGCTTATGACTCTGAGGTCATTACAGTGATGAGTTTGATTCATGAAATGGCAGGTTCCCCTTTTTCCCATCTTTCACCCTTTCATCATATAGTTAATAGCAGACTTACTTAACTGCCATGAAAAGTGGGGCAAGAAGAGTCCCATTGTTCTCTATCAATAGTGGTCTTAGAACCTTCCTGCTCTGTGTTCTCATGAGGAGGTAGAGAGCCTGTCTCAGTCAGACAATGGAGACATTATCTTTATTTAAGAGGAAGAGATGGGGGGAGGAGAGAAAGATGGTTCAGATCCAAGAAGGCTCTTAAACTTTATCATCATTCATGTGTGTGAGAGATTAGTTCCTTAAAAGTATGCAAACAATGAACAAAGAGGGGAAAAAACAGCAAAGAAAAAAGGCATAGAATAATTTGAGCCAAGAAATTTTTCTCCGAAAATGCAGTCACTTTTCTTTTATTAGATTCAGATCTAGTAGAAATATCAGGGAACATCCAATGATCTTATTTTATAGATGAAGAAAATAAAGGGAGGGAAAAGGGAATAGGCATTTTCTAAGTGCCTACTATGTGCCAGGCACTGTTCTAAGTGCTTTACCAATATCTTGTTTGATCCTTACAACAATCCTGGGAAGTAGGTGTTCGTGGTATCCCAGTTTTACCATTGAAGAAACCAAGTCAGAGAGAGATTAACTGACCTGTCCACAGTCACACAGCTGCTTAATGTTGGAAGTTGCATTTGAAGTCATTTTCCTGACCCTAGACCCAGCACTCCATGCATTACATAACTAAGTGGCCTGAACAGAGCTCAGAAGGGTTAACACTGGAAGATGGCAAAGCTAGATTCAAACTCAGGTTTTTTGACTCCACATTCAGCATTCTTTCCCTCGTTCCACACAGCTAACTACATCAATTACTTTCTCTGTGCATCAGACAACTTCTCAATGATCTGTTACTCTTCTGTAAAGTGGGGGAAAATAATGCTTACAATACCCATTTTTATGGTTATTGAGAGATTTAAATAAGGCAGTGTTTGTAAAATGCTTTGCAAACTTTAAAGTGCTGTCTACATGTCAGTTATTTTTATGGGAACCAACAAACGGTTGAATTTTTATGGGGACATTTATTGGGAACTAAAGCACCCATAATCAGTAGGATGAGTAATGCAAGTGTTTCTTTACCATTGGGAAAGAGAGCAGCGTTGGAGAGATGATTGAAAAGGATATATATATATATATATATATATATATATATATATAGTGTATATTATTATATAATATATAATTTTATATATATATGAAGTATATATATATATATATATATTCCTTTAGAGTAATATCAATGTTATATCCTAAACAGGAATGTCTCCCAGAATTTCAGAAATGAAGGAAGCTTATGTAGATATTAGAAAACATGCCATCTCCACTTGAAAACACAAAACAATGGAATCTTTGAGTCAGAAGGGATTTTCAAGGTTTTCTTCAAGTCATACTGAGTGAATTTATTGCATTGGCAGAACCACTTCTGTCTATAGTTGCTTCCTTTATAAATTCATATCTTCATAATTATTCATACCTCAAGTAGGAAAGGATTCATAGGAGGGAGCTAGTGGATAGAACACTGGACCTGGAGTCAGAAAGACCTGTGTTCAAATCTAGCCTCAGACACTTACCAGTTGCATCATCCTGGGCAAGTCCCTTAAGCTCCATTTGCCTCAGTTTCCTCAACTGTAAAATGGGGATAATAATAGCACCTAACTCCCAGAGTTGTTGTAAGGATCAAATGAGAAAATAATTGTAGAGCACTTATCAAAGTGTCTGGCATGTTTTAAGTATTATATAAATATTAGTAATTATTATTATACAGGAAAAATGTGTCTAATATGTCTAATAATGTCTAATATGGTCACAAAGAGGAAGGCTCTCACTAGCATCACATACACACACCCTTTCCATTGTTCATTTGGGTCCCAACGAACAGAAGGCTAAGCCCTTGAAATGTCTGGGGATAGTGTGTAAGCAATTTAAGCCTACCCTGTGGTGGGAAAAAAAATTAAACACACATGGTTTTTCTTTCCAACTTTGTCTTCTTTTTCAGTGTTGAAGAGAATTATTATGATGGATGTTGTCTGGTTTATCTCCTAGAAACCTTTGACAGAAGACAAAATTGATGGTTGATATTTGCCAGGCATTTTCCTCAAGGCTTTCCAACTGATAAGGACACAAAGTCATCTCTGGAATTTTAATTTATCTCAGTTCAATAGAAATACCTTCATAGAAAATCTTAGCAGATTTTCCCCCCACACATCGTTCCAATTAATGCTGTTTCTGAACAGTTTTAACATTCAAAAATAAATTTTAACTGTGGTCATTTAGAAATCCCATATTATAGCTTTAGGCTATTTCTGATTTTTCTTTAACTGGGACAATTATTATGTCAAAGGTTATGATTAAGACCTGAGACACACTACAGTAGGAATTAAGAGTCATGAGTTTTATTTCCATCATGGTTACTCTCCTAAATAAAGACTACTTGGCCTCAGTTTTCCCAGCTGTTAAACAAGTATAATACTACTTTTTTCTGGGGAAAAAAGTCACTATATTCATTTTTGACATGATTAAAAAAATTATTTTCTTTCTGACATCTGTGACATTTCACCTCTGAAACTCAACTTCTTCTTCTATAAAATGTGTATGAAGATATTTGTACCACCTACCTCACCAGCATTGTTGTAAGGAAAGAGTTTTGTTGACCTGAAATGTGCCATATAAATAGAAACTTTTGTTATCTTACTTTGGGGATGCATGTTTAAGGTAGGGGGGAAGGGGTGTTATTTGAATTACTTTGTTATCAATTATTATAATACAAATGTGAATCCAGCTGAACTCTTTTGGGTAGGCACACATAAGTACTGAAATACTTGGAAACAAACTAGGAGTCTACAACAAAAATACCTGAATCTGTTTTGAATTTAGCTATTTCCCTAGGCTTATCTCACCTGCACTTTTTTCAAAATGCCACTTGTGTTAATGAAGTCTATCTGCATTCTCGATCTAACAGACACAAGGAGAAACAATTCTTTCTCACTCATGCAAGAGAGCAAATTTTGAAAGATAGCAGCATTCAAGGGTTCATAAATTTCCTCCAGCTACTGGGTCAATACATTTGCATAAAGTATAGACAAACCACCAAGTCATTTTGAAAGCAAAATGAGTTTTCATTCAGCTTCTTCCTGGACTTTACTTGCACTGTCCTCTCTTGTATGGCACTGAGAAAGAAAGGAGTTCTAATATTATATAATTGAGCTTCTCAAATAAAAACATTTGGTGAGGGAAAGAGAATTATTCATGTCTGGGCGAGATAGGTCCTATCTTTTGGCAGGAAACATCCCAGGACAAAAAGGAAGTGATGAGTAATATCCTTGAGACCTAGAGAGCTATCTCTGAGAAAGGCGAAATACAATCATCCATGTCTGCTAAGAAATATTAAAGAGACTATGCCAAAAATTTAGTAAACATTGACAAATATGATTGGGGCAGCTAGGTGGTACAGTGGATGGAGTGCCAGGCCTGGAGTTATAAAGAGGTGACCTCAGATACTTACTAGCTGTGTGACCCTGGGCAAGTCACTTAGCCCTGTTTGCTTCAGTTTCCTCATCTGTAAAATGAGCTGGGGAAGGAATTGGCAAACCACTCCGGTATCTTTGCCAAGAAAACCCCAAATGGAGTGATGAACACTTGACTGAACAGCAAAAGCATTATTGTCTTGAACAAGGAGCTGAAGAACTTGGAACATGGGTTCTCCTTTCATTCTTGCCTTTCATTGAAGGCATGGACTTTTGAAAAGAAAGATGGACTTGACAAAGGAGTAGCTGGTTAAGAAGATGGTGTTTGAAAATATAATTTGAACTTCCAGTTGTAAAATACAAGAATTGAATGCTTTTAGTTAGGGGGTGACATGAAATTAAAAAATAGCTGGCAACAATATAGTTATTTTGAGTTTTGCAAACATAATAAATATGATTATATATGTGTGTGTATGTGTGTGTGTGTGTGTGTGTGTGTGTGTGTATAGCAAGATAGATACCATAGAGATGAACTACATTTGGAAGATTCATGGTCTAAGATGTCTATACACAAAAACAGAACGGATGGACAATAAGAAAAATAAACACGATGTTTTAAGACATTTTCTCCTAACAAGGAGAAAAAGTTGGTCTCATCGATGTCATGGAGATTTGGTGTGAGGATACCCAGGAGTCAGAAGCTCCAGATTCAGATCCATAGCTGTGTCTCTAAAATGACCTACTTGGTCAAATGGAGTCAGATCAATGGAGAAGGTCAAGTGACCTTCCAGGCTAACCCCTCATTTGTCAAATGAAGGGGTTGGATCAGATACCCCTGAGGTCCCTTCAAATTCCAAATTTTATGATTTATAGTCAATGAATATGGTTCTGCCGGAGTATTCCTCATGCAAAAGGAACAGTATTGTTAAAAAAATGTGGGTTGAGGGAGAGTAGGCTCAAAAAGATATATTCATGTGAGAAAATCCACAAGCCAGATAGAGGAAGCATAGCATAGAGTGTTTCAGTAAAGGTCAATGGAGGCAGAAACAGAAAAAATATTGTTATAAAAGTATACAACATGCCATCTAGACAGAAGAAAGGGAAAATGGGATGAATTTGTGCAGCAGGTAACAAGTCTGGCATGGACATGTGATATACAGTGATACTTTCCATATTGCAACTTTCCCCATCACAGATGTATTGTTGTTTGGCGTAAGAAATTAAATGGGAATTTGGGGGGGATGTTTTCAGAAGCCTCAGGTGACATACAAAGGTCAGCAGATGACACAGAAAAAGTTTAAAAACTTGAACATGCATAAAATATATGTATAGTGTTGTATAATATCAACACATTTTATCTTTTAATACCATAATAATTCATACTTCTTTGGTACAAAGGGAAGGCCAAAAAATTATATGTGAATTTTCTAGATCCTGGGACCCTGAACTCCTAACCCCCCAGGATGTGGAAGGGATAACTGTAGTAGCAGCAAAGCACTTCAATTATCTGGTTATCAGAATAGTTAATAATTTCCTGGAAAGACACAGAGTGATACAATTGAAGGAAGATATCATTGGATTTATACTGAAGGGTTTCCTATTTATACTGTGTGATGCTGGGCAAATCACTTAACTCTCTGTACCTCGATGTTCTACCTGTATAATGAGGGTATTAGACTAGATACACTCCAAGGACCCATCTTGTTCTAAATCTAAAATTCTTTTATCCTAAAAAATGGTGAACCTTTAGTAAAGGAAGCAGTAATCACAAGGAGCTAGCATATCGTTTTCAAGAAGAGGTCATCATGACTAACACATTACCTTTTTCTTCCAGTTAACTAGACCATTAGATCAGGGGAATATCACAGATATGGCTTGGCAAGACACTTGGGAAATCTCAAACTATTCTCGTGAAAAAGATAATAAGATGTAGTCCAAGCTATAGTATATATAGATGGAGTTTTGATTTAAAAAACCATGTCTCTGACAAATTCAACTCCAACTTTGTTATTCAGCCAAAAAACATTCAAATGACCATGCCTAAAGAATACTAATTAATAGTTTGACATTCACTTTGAAGATCTCTAGTGTATTACCAATCTTAAATTGGCCCCATGCTTGCTTAAAGGTAGAGATAATACAGTTATCAAGTCTGGGAGATAGAACTCACACATTAAACGGAAGCATCTGGGTCTAAAAACAACTTAACAGGTTGGAACACTGAACTAAATCAAATAAAATGAAATTTAATAAGCACAAAAGTTCTACTTGATTTTGAAAAAGCAATTTTTTGAAATACCACATCAAGGAGGAACAACCAGGCCACAGTTGGTCTAAGAAACATCAGGGGCTTTTTATCAAATTTTGTCCTTAATATAGCTCAATAATAATGTGGTCAAAAAAGCAAATAAATAGGGAGGGGAGGGAAAGAATTTAGAAATAAAAAAATAATTTTAAATTCAACAAAAATTTTTCGAAAAGCAAATGGAGTTTTAAGCTACATTCAGAAAGACAAAGTAACATTATAATTAGGTGCAAAATTATCTGCTATAGGCTGAATAAAAACATTAAAAGAAGAACTAAAATATTTATCCCATATATAGGTCAAAGCTTAGTTGTATGAGTCCCACAATGGAAGCATAAATGTCCCTTTCCAAATCACTAAAATGCTCTAGACCACTTCACATACATATTTGAGAATCAACATTTTCAAGGTTATCACTCACTGTTCTTGATCCTTTAAAATACATGAACAAGCCTTTCACTTCTGTTTATCCTCTTTTACTTACATACATTCACACACACACACACACACAAGTACATATGCATATTTTTATATATGTATCTGTATATACATACACACAAACATATGTATGCATGGACACATATTTTATTGTATATTACATTAAATACGTAATTTATGTATTATGATATTTATAATTTATATATAATTAATATGTCAGTTTGTTAATATATGTTTATATTGTAATTTATGGTATATATTGCTGATTCCTGTCATTTTTCTTTTCAAATGGCAAAAACAATTTTCTGGGCTTTTGAAAATAATTTCAGAGAAGTACAACAGAGATATTTTTATCTGCTTGGTTTTGTTTTCATTTGTTTTAAAACATCTTTCCTATTTGAAATACATGCAGTGTTTCAAACTTGTGGATTCCCCTCTACAATACATTGAGGAGAGATATTTTTTCATTTCTCTTCTTTGGGAATAACATGTTCTTTATGCTTTTGCAAAATTAATTTTTGACTAAAACATCGTGTCTGATAAATTCATTTTCACCTTTGTCATTCAATGCAACAAACATTTTTAAAGTACCAGTTGCTGTTAAGTCATGTCTGATTCATCATGAAACTTATTTTGGGTTTTCTTGGAAAAGATACTGGAGTGATTTGTCATTCCCTGTTCCAGCTCATTTGATAAGACAAACAGGTTTAAGGGACTTGATCAGAATCACATAGCTTATAAGCGTCTGAGGCCAGATTTGAACTCAGGAAGATGAATCTTCCTGACTTTAGGTCCAGTGCTCGGTGCACTAGCTATTCTGTTAAAGTACCAGATACTGTGCAAAGTGCTTGGGGGGTACAAAAACAGGAACAAAAATGTGACTGTGCTTTTTCCCCAAACTTGTGAGAGATCAAGAAAAATTTGTTGATATAGGCTTAATGAAATCAAGTCAGACTTTTATCTACTGGGTTCTAATTGTCTGATACTGTTTTTAGCTCTGTGCCCATGAAAAAGTCATCTTTTCTAAGATTCAGTGTCCTTATTTGTAGATAATTAGATAATGAATACAAAGCATTTTGCAAGTTTTAAAATGCTATATACATGTCAGCTAATAATGACCCTATCAAGGTTAAATGAATCCTCCATGCACAGAGCACTGGACCTGAAATCAGGTAGACATCTTCTTGAGTTCAATTCTGGTCCCATACCCTTTTTTGCTGATTGGTCCTGGGCAAGTCACTTAATCCTGTTTGCCTCAGTTTTCTCATTTGTAAAACGAGCTTGAGAAGGAAATAGTAAAGCAAGGGGATGCCAGTCAAGGAGATATATAGCAGAGACTTTCCCCTAAGAATATCATGGTTTCTGTGAAGTCCTAGAAAGATCATTGATCATTGGATGCAGGAAATGCCACTGACCAGCTTAGCACCAGTCAGTATGATGTCACTTCAAAGTCACAAAGATTTTTTCCCAGCCACTTTCCCCCTTCTAACTGTAATTACATCGATTTTATTTGTACAAAACTTTTCAAAAATTTGACAGGAACCAAATTTTCCTTTTTATCCTCTATGATCATCTCTGTTCCTTATGTAGTCAAGAACGCTCCACTTATTCATGGTTGTAAAAGATTCCCCGTCTTCAACATTTATCATGTCTGGGACTATGGTAAATCATTTAACTTCCATGGGCCCCAGTTACCTCACCTGTAAAATGAGAGCATTGGGCTAAATGGCCTCTGAGCTCCCTTCCACCTCTGCCCTATTATCTTGTTCCCTCACTCAAATCCAATCCATCAGAAAGTCATGGCATCATCTTCCTGATGTCATGGTCCTCTTCTACAACAAAGGACCAAACCACAGTCATGGTTATCTGATTACTTTCTCTTCTAATTGTTTATGATAGAATATATTCTGTCTAGGCTATGAATATATTTAAAGTTTATTGTGAGATGTGGTGTGAGGTACTGGTCTAAACCTAATCTCTGACAGACTGCTTTCTAGTTTTCCCACTTTTTGTTGAATAGAGAGAATATTTCTTCAAGTAGTTGATGTGCTCAAACACATTAAACAGTGCTGTGCTCAATTGCTTCTGCATCTTATTTACTTAGTCTGTTCTACTTATCAACTTTTCTATTTTTTTTAACCAATACCAAATAAGCTATAGGTTTCTTTCTTTCTAGTAGAGTTTGAGACCTGGCACTGCTAGGACTCCCTTTCTTTTTATTTTCTTCATGATTTCTCTGGAGACCCTTGAACTTTTTTTGCTCCAGGTGATTTTGTTATTACTTTATCCTGTAAAGTAACTCTATGTTATTTTGACTGGTATGGCATTAGGCATGCAAATTAATTTATGTATTATCATTTAAATTAGCATATTCCAGACATTTTCAATTAATATCTCTGCAATTATTTATCTTCTTTTATTTATGTAAAGAGTATTTTGTAGATGTATTTATATAATTCATGTGTGTTCTGATAAATAGATTCCATAGTTTCAATGATTCTGTGGTTATTTTTATGCAAAATTTCCTTTCCATTATTTATCTTTTCCTGCTGGATTTTATTAGTAACATACTGAAAGACTGATGATTTGTGTGGGTTTGCTGTATATCTTGCTACTTTATTGAAATTATGTTTCTCTTATCTGTTACTTGGCATTAAACTATTTAGTCTTCTTTCTCCACTTGGCTTTCATTTATTAAAACATTTGTTCATATTAAGGAATGTTGTTATTGTTTGTCTTTAGTTCTAGAAGAGGACCATGACTTCAGAGTGGTGATGAAGTGACATGGAAGTGAAATGGATTTAAATGAGGGAGGGGTGGGCAAGTCACCAGCCTCACTTTCTGCTCCAGAGTCATCTGGGCCCAGTGGTGTGATATAGATCAGGAAGACTAGAGATGGCTCTGGAATCAGAAAAGATATTTGCTAGGATAAGAAAAGAAGGAAATGTAATAGGTCATGATAGAAGGAAACACATAATTAATAATCATAACCATGAAAGTGAATGGCATGATTTTACTCATTAAACAAAACAAAAAACTATTGAGACCATCAATGTGCCTCTTTCAGACCTAAACAAATCTATCTGAAAGATTAACAATACAGCAAGGACCTGAAAAAAATATAGAAAAGTTATTTATGATAGAGTCCTGGTCATTACTGAATGAGAATTAAAGGGACTAAATTTACTTAGCTTTAAGTGCCATCTTTGTAAAAACTGATCATGTGCCAGAACATAAAACTTCTAAACTACAAGAGAGAAAAAATATTAATCAAATCCTTGGTGCTTGGACTCCTTATTTCTGGCTGCTTATAGTATGTTTTCATTGAACTGAAAGTTATGAATTTGGACTAAGACCTTCTTATTTCTACTCAACTTGGGGTTTCTTTCAGTAGATGATCAATGGATTCTTTTTATTTGCCTTCTGGTTGGAAAGGGTAGATCTGGGCAATTTTCTCTTATAATTTCCTGAAATATAGATTCCAGATTTAATAGGTTAGGTCTGACTCAGACTCAACACCTGATAGCTTAGATTCAAAGTTAGGATGAAATGAGGTATCATAGATCATTTAACAATGTATAAAAGTAGATTTATTTAACCATAGGAGGGAAAGGATATTAACCAAGAAAGATAACTTGAGATGATTTGGCTAAATGAAGCTCCCTGACTTCTTAGTCGCATATAGTGGTCTATTAGACAACATCAATGTGAATCTGGAATTCCTTGTGGCTACTGTCTATTCAATGACAGACAATTATATAAATGCTTCAAGCCTTTAGGCCTATAAGCCAATTAAGTCTCAAGAATATTTTCAAGAAAAACCAACCTGAGGAGCCAAGATGGCAGAGTAGAAAGTAAACACACATATGCTAGCTCCCAAACCCATAGCCTATAAAATACCTGTAAGGAGGAACTCCCAACAAGTTCTGGAGCAGAGGAAGCTGCGGAATGACAGAGTGGAGGAGATTTCTGTTCCAGAGAGACCAGAAAAACCGATGCTGGGGTTCCATCACACACTGGACCCAGAGTGGAGCCCAACCCTGCCCTGGCCACATGACCCCAGGAGGAGCGGATTCGGGCTGGCTTCAGGGACGGAATCTCCAGTGGCCCGAGGTTCCCTCTGCCCATGGGCACAAAGGTCAGTGAGAGGGCCTGTTTGGCTGCCCAAGAGAGGAGCGGGGTGTCCCCATAACTTGGGACCCCTCATAAGGCAGCAGCTGACAGGGGCTCCCAAAGCAGACAGGAGCTCCAGTCCATTGTTGAAGATCTCTGAATAAACCCCCTGAGGTAACTGAGCCCTGTGAGGCTGCCCTGCCCCCACCTGAGCACCTGAATTTAATCTTACATTGAATAGCAGCCCTGCCCCCTCCGAAAGTCCTGAGGCTGGGAAGCAGCATTTGAATCTAAGACCCCAAGCACTAGCTGGGCGGATCTGGAGGGTGAGGTGGATGTGGAAAGGAATCTCAGAAGTCAAGTAACTGGCTGGGAAAATGCCCAGAAAAGGGAAAAAAAGTAAGACCATAGAAGGTCACTTTCTTGGTGAACAGATATTTCCTCCTTTCTTTTCTGATGAGGAAGAATAATGCTTACCATCAGGGAAAGACATAGAAGTCAAGGCTTCTGATTCCCAAACATCAAAAATAAATATTCAATGGGCTTAGGCCATGGAAGAGCTCAAAAAGGATTTTGAAAATCAAGTTAGACAGATGGAGGAAAAACTGGGAAGAGAAATGAGAGAGATGAAAGAAAAGCATGAAAAATGGGTTAATACCTTGCTAAAGGAGACCCAAAAAAATGTTGAAGAAAATAACACCTTGAAAAATAGGCTCATTCAATTGGCAAAAGAGGTTCAAAAAGCCAATGAGGGGAAGAATGCTTTCAAAAGCAGAATTAGCCAAATGGAAAAAGACTTTCACAAGCTCACTGAAGAGAATAGTTCTCTTAAATTTAGAGTGGAACTAATGGAGGCTAATGACTTTCTGAGAAACCAAGAAATCACAAAACAAAACCAAAAGAATGAAAAAATGGAAGAGAATGTGACATATCTCATGGGAAAAACAACTGACCTGGAAAAGAGATCCAGGAGAGACAATTTAAAATTTATGGGACTACCTGAAAGCCATGATCAAAAAAAGAGCCTAAACATCATCTTCCATGAAATTATCAAGGAAAACTGCCCTGACATTCTAGAACCAGAGGGCAAAATAAGTATTCAAGGAATCCACTGATCACTGCCTGAAAGAGACCCAAAAAGAGAAACTCCTAGGAACATTGTGGACAAATTCCAGAATTCCCAGGTCAAGGAGAAATTATTGCAAGGAGCTAGAAAGAAACAGTTCCAGTATTGTGGAAATACAATCAGGATAACACAAGATCTAGCAGCTTCTACATTAAGGGATTGAAGGGCATGGAATAGGATATTCCAGAAGGCAAAGGAACTAGGGCTAAAAGCAAGAATCACCTACCCAGCAAAACTGAGTATAATACTTCAGGGGAAAAAAAATGGTCTTTCAATGAAATAGAGGACTTTCAAGCATTCTTGATGAAAAGACAAGAGCTGAAAAGAAAACTTGACTTTCAAACACAAGAATGAGAAGAAATATGAAAATGTAAACAGCAAAGAGAAGTCATAAGGGACTTACTAAAGTTGAATGGTTTACATTTCTACATGGAAAGACAAGATTTGTAACTCTTGAAACTTTTCAGTGTCTGGGTAGTTGGTGCGATTACACATACACACACACACACACACACACACATACACACACACAGAGCACAGAGTGAATTGAATAGGATGGGATCATATCTTTAAAAAATGAAGGTAAACGGTGAGAGAGAAATGTATTGGGAAGAGAGAGGGAAAAATGAAATGGGGCTAATTATCTCTCATAGAAGAGGAAGGTAGGAGACTTTTTAGTGGAGGGAAAAAGAGGGGAGCTGAGAGAAAACATGAAGTTTACTCTCATCACATTCGACTAAAGGAAGGAATAAAATACACACTCATTTTGGTATGAAAACCTATCTTACAATACAGGAAAGTGGGGGAGAAGGGGATAAGCAGGGTGGGGGGAATGATGGAAAGGAGGGCAGTGGGAGGAGGGAGCAATTTGAAATCAACACTCTTGGGGAGGGACAGGATCAAGAGAGAGAATAGAAGCAATGGGGGGCAGGATAGGATGGAGGGAAATACAGTTAGTCTTACACAACATGACTATTGTCGATGTCATTTGCAAAACTACACAGATATGGCCTATATTGAATTGCCTGCCTTCCCAAAGGGAATGGGTGGGGAGGGAGGGATGGGGAGAATTTGGAACTCAAAGTTTTAGGAACAACTGTCAAGTATTGTTCTTGCAACTAGGAAATAAGAAATACAGGTAATGGGGAATAGAAAGTTATCTGGCCCTGCAGGACAAAAGAGAAGATGGGGACAAGGGAAGGGAGTAATGATAGAAGAGAGGGCAGATTGGTGATAGGGGAATTAAAATGCTTGGTGTATTGGGGTAGGGAGAGGGGACAAGTGAGGAGAAAATTTGGAACCCAAAATTTTGTGAAAATGAATGTAAAAAGTTAAATAAATAAATTTATTAATAAAAAAATTAGAGATTAAAAAAAAAGAAAAACCAACCCAACTTGAATGTGAAGGGAAGGGGAGTAGGGCACAAGAGGTTGCTCCCAGCATATAGATATTTTTGAAACCTAATGATTCTAAAATTATTCCTCCTAATGCTACATTTCAGGTCTGTTCTCTTTGATAGTATTTGTCTCATGTGTTCTAAGTTTCACTCTTGTGACCTTTTTATTATTATTTCTTATTTTCTCATTGAAATTATTGAGTACTAATAACCCCATTCTATTTTTCACTCAGTACCCTACTTGGATCATATTTTCCACTTTCTGTTCTAAGTTTTTTTAATTGTTCTTCCTTTTTTCTCTCAAGAACTTCAAATTTCATTAAAAAAAATTCTTGCTTACATCCATCTACTCTTGGAGTCCTTGTGGCCAAGTCATTCTTTTTTCTAAGGCTCTGCCTATATATATTGTGGATTTATTCCCCTTGGCTTTTCTTAACCCATGATATCTATTCTTTGTGTTTCCAGTTTCCTTTGTTTATAGTCTCCAACCTCAGCTCCTAGATTGAAATTTTGTGCCAGGGTCAGGTTGCATATACTTGGATAAGACAGGAATGTAGGAAGGCCCTTTTTAGTTTTGTCCCTTCTGATCTATGGATGCTGTTAACAGCATCCTCCTAGAGTTTTGGATGGGAAGATTAATTCCTGGTTACGCACACTGCCCTTTGCCACAGTCCTCGTGGTCTCTCCAACAGAGAGCTAAACCCAGAGTCGACACCTGACTTTGCCATCCAGATCAATCCCTGGCTTCTGTTTCCTGGTGTCTAATACAAGTCCTGGCTTCACCCATGTTTGGGCATCCTTTTCCTCATGCAGTCATCCACTTGGGGTTAGTTTTGTACTCTACTGTACCTGGGATAGACCATAACCAGCTATCAGATCATAGTCAGTTCAATGTTATGATATATGGTTATGTATGTACGTCTACACGGTACCTCTGTCTTATCTCTATCTCCTTGATCCCCAAGGGTGCCATCAAATCATATCTGACCTTAGGTCTCCTAGAGAACCACCACTAGAGCTCATCATTTCCTTGGGTCATCCCTTACTGGAAACTGACTTTGTCCCCTACTGTTTTTCTGATATATTATCAGAGATTCCATTGCTTGGAATCTTGGGGGAGGCCCAAAGCATATACTACTACTACATTGGAGAGAGAAGTGTCTATCTTCTTGCATGTAACTGATAGGGAATTTCTTGTACTGTAGCTCTGACAATCCAGTGTCAAGCACCTGTTGACTAAAAGCCCCTGTCAGGCAGTTTAGTGACACAGTATATAGACAGCTGGCATGGAGTCAGAAAACCTGAGTTTAAATTCTGCTTCACATATTTACTAACCACGTGACCCTGAGTAGATCATTTAACTTCTGGATGCCTCAGTTTCCTCAACTGTAAAATAAGGATATTAACAGCAACTGCCTTTCAGGGTTCTTATGAGGTTCAAATGAGATGATATTTATAAAGAGCTTAGCACAGTTCCTAGAACATAGTAGGTATTATACAAAAACTTATTTCCTCTTTCTCTATTTATTAGACAATGTGCTGGCTTCAGGCTTCCATAATGTATTCTTGACCAGAATAAACACACACTTCTGTCTGTTTTCTTGTTTAGGTCCCAAACTAGAAGGATAAGTTCCCTGCTTTTATCAATATGACTTCATCTGGTGCCCTTTAAAATGCTTTCTGGGAAGCTTCTTAGGGAGTTGGGCTCAGCTCCAACTCTGTACACCTCTGTCTTCTTCATATTGCTTTCTTTAGCACTGTGTCACACAACATTGTGTTGACAATCCCTACAGAGCACTTGTAAAGAATAACTTAATCCCTAACCTAGATCAGATAACATGAGAAATGAAATCAAGAAAATACTAAGATCTGAAGAAAGAAAGTTGAATCTGGGGTCACTGAACAAACTAACATAGCAAAATCCAGAAATTACACCTAAGAACTAAATAGGTGACAGAAACAACATTAGAATGGCTTCGGGGACAGAGAAAAGAAGGGGCTGTAGATGAGAGATGATCCTGGAGTGAAATCAAAAAGACTTAGCAACAGACTAGACACAGAGGATGAAAGACAGTAAGGAACAGAGGATGATACCTAGGCTGTGAACCTGGGTGACAGGGAGGATGGTGGTTCCTTCAATAGTAATAAGAAAGTTGGGAAGAGGAGAAGGTTTAGGGTGAAAGATAACTTCTCTGATTTCTGTTTACTCTCTATTTGGATAAATGGGTTTACTTGCTATTCACTATTTGTGATGGCCTTTTGGGCAACCAGCATTTGGTTAGAAGGTGTCAATTCTGCAGTTGTAAGCTTGAGGTACCCCATTCAACTTTAAGGGATAATGACAAGGAAAGCAGCTTGAGCTTTAAAAACAATTCTATGGACCAGTACTATTTAGGGAGGTAGATAGAAGTGATTCTTTCAGAATAGAATATCTTGGCCAGACTTGTGTCTGCTTCTTCTACTCTCCTCCAGGCAGGAATCAAAGTCTTCCTTGGAGAGCAGTAGGCAAAATTCCAGAAATATCTATTCATACCTTCCTATAAGCCATTTTGGACATTTACATGCACATGTATGTACATATATGTACACATGCACACACATATATCTCTATGTGCAACACATATCCTATAGTTGTCAAACAGATCCAAGTACATTATGAATGCTTGAGTATTTTATTTCCAAGTGGAAATCAATTCACTATACATAATAACACCAAGAATAATTTACATAAAATGTGATGTTTTTCTGTCAATTTAAGCCTGACTTAGCCTTGAATCTATTACCACCTCTCCTGACATAACTGCATATGTTTACCAAATTTAAAAAGTAGTAAAACTAAAATATCTTATTAATCTCTTGATGTACATGGGTGACACCAAGCTAAATGATTTCACCAAATATCTTAATAATTATTGCTCTTATGGGTTATTCCTCCGAAGATATCAAAATGTCTGTTGAACTGTTTAATATATACTTTAGAACTGTAAAATATGCCATAACAGAATTCAAAAGTACTCACTAGAAAATTCGTATATTAATGAAACATGTAAGGCAACCATAGAAAAATGAACACTTCTTTGTTTAAGGTGACAAAGAAGATTGATAGATATTCATAGAGCACACAGATCATAAACCTCCAGAAATACTTTTGGAACAAGCAGATATCACTTCACTGAGCCATAGGAAAGACTGATAAGAAACGCATGCCTTTGGATTTGATTAATGTAAACGAGAGTGGTTCCACCCACATGAAGAAGACTGTGAAATGATCCAAGGACGTAAGCAGAAAGCAACCTCTGCATGAACTCTGCCATATATCAATAAAGAGGCATCCCAAAATCAAGTGGCTAGAACTGCAAGCTAACAGCCCATCATTTTTTATGAACTGAGAAAAGATAAACCTCTGTACTATAAACACAAAATCCAAGTTATTCTTGAGGATTTGACAAATAACCTGTCATGAAAGCAGATTATTGAAAGCAAAACTATTCCTATAACCAATCAAATCAATGATAATCTTTTAATAAGTGTCTTCTATGTTCTGGACAGTGTGATAAGCACTGCAGATACAAAAAGAGACAAAATACAGTCCCTTCCCTCAGGAAGTTCATAATCTAACAGGGGAGACAAAATGCAAATAAGATATACACAAAGCAAGTTATATTGCTTTATTAAAATTGTACTAAGAGAAATAATTAAAAGATTAAATTTAGTTAAATTTAGAAATAATTAAAGCACTGGAATTGACACAAATCAGAGAAAGCTTCTCATAGAAGGCGGGGTTTTAACAGGACTTATAGGATGCCAGCAAGTTCAGTAGTCAGAGCAGAGGAGGCAAATGTTCTAGGCACCGGGTCTGAGCAATACAGTGATCCATAAAGTTTTTAAAAACATTTTAAATGGACATCACTATACTGAGTATTCATAATATCTATGGACATCACTATACTGAGTATTCATAATATCTATGGACATCACTATACTGAGTATTCATAATATCTATGGACATCACTATACTGAGTATTCATAATATCTATGGACATCACTATACTGAGTATTCATAATATCTATGGACATCACTATACTGAGTATTCATAATATCTATGGACATCACTATACTGAGTATTCATAATATCCAAACTAGTTGGAATGAAAAGTTTCAAAATATTTTTTTAAAAGTCCTGGCAGAAGAAAGTAAAATAGATAGGGGTAAGAGGAATTAACTTCATGTCTCTGTCCTGACGGGTACTAGATGTTTTCAGCATCCCTAGATGACCTTGCTGTCCAGGACCCTTCTCTTCCATTACAAAACCAGCCATTTCATTCACTCACACACAACAGTCAGTTAGATGTTAAGTAGAAAATAAAAATTACTATAACAACTTGTGCTTGGACTGTTTCTGTCTATCCTCGATCAAAACAGAAGGCAAAATAAATAGAGGTGATGATAATAAAAACAACACCTATGTCAACATGCATAGATGGGATCCAGCCTTTCTCTGCGGTTCAAGCACCATCCCTTTCACTGGCCTCTGGAGAATGATCACATGCTCATCCACAGAAGGCTATTATTCTACACTCACTTTTTCCCCTGCCAGACAGAAAAGCACAAAGGGAGGATTAATGGTTGTGGCACTGGGCCATCTTCTTCAGATAAGTGGAATTCTCACAGAACTTTCAGATCTTCCCCTCCTGTGGACCAGGCTTCTCAGAGTAGAGCCCAGGTCATCGCTCACTACAGTTATTACTCATAACAAGCACCTGCACAGTGGCCAAAGATAATCCTGAACGCACCAATCTGAAAGCCAAAAAGAGGGATATTTTGCTTGCCTTGGTTTTGAGATCTTTGTTTTTGGACAAACATATTAAAATGTTGGAATTGTTTGCCATATTCTCGAGGAAGCAACATTTATATCTTATGAACCAGCTTGGTACAACGGGAGGATCTCTGGACTTAGAGATAGAAAACAAAGACTTGAATGCTGTATCTTTTATTAACTAACTTGTGTGACCTTGAGTAACCTTCTTCATGAGTTTCCTCATCTCTAAAATGAAGATTTAAGTTTGTGATCTTAAGAAAAAGTGTAAGCATCCTTCAGACAAAGGCCACTAGGTAAATGCTGAGCCAGGAGTCTAAAACACCTCAGCTTCAGACAACTTACTAGCTGCTTGACCTTGGACAATCACCTAACCTCTCTTGCCTCAGTTTCATCATCCATAAAATGGGAATCGTAATTGTACCTACTTTTCAGGGTTGTTACAAGGATCAAAGAAGATACTATTTTTAAAGTACTTTGCCAAACTTAGTTATATAAATGTGGTTATTATTAATATTTTAAATGAAATTTACTTTCATTAGTCCATTAACAACTGATCTTGTACTGTATTTTCTTTAATCACCTCCTACCTCACAATTATGAAAAATACAATATCCTAGATAGGTTGTGATCAGAGGAAGAAGAGTAGTTAAAATATCTCCACCTGAATAGTCTTTCTTAACGCTACGATTAATGTTAGTTCTTTCTTACGATGTAGCAATTTTGATTCATATTAAACCGATTGTCCACTAAAACCCCTAGACTTTTTTCCTACATGCTATCTAGTCACACTTTCTGAATTCCAAATGATTTTGATGAAAAATGAATAACTAAGAAGTTGAGAAGCAAATGTGTATATATATATATATATATATTCTGATCTAACAAAAGCATATCCAAATTTCTTGTGGATCCATTTCTTGAGGTTACCTGTTGAATGCCTTTCCAATGCTACCTCCTAATTGACCCCTTGGTATCCAGCTACGCCCCTCTCCAACTTTTTGACCTCCCCCTCCAACCCCAGATTTTGATATTCCTGAATCCCAACTTACTTTCCAGCTCAAGAAACTGAAGTGACTTCTAGGACTAAACAAAAACTCCTCTTTGGCTTTTAATCTAGAACCATATGGTCCTAACCTATTTTCCAGGTTGACTATATATTTCTCAATTAGTCAACATACATTTATGAAGCATTTGTTTTATGTGGTAGGCATTATGCTAAGACACACAGGCATCTTCATCCAGCTGTGCCACAAAGTCAAAAGGAGTCCTCCATACACACACACACACACACACACACACACACACACACTTCTTTCCTCTAATAGAAGGAAGGGGCTGTTTTCACTTTTGCTTTTGTCCCCCTCAGTACCCAGTCCAGTGACTAGTACATCATAGGCACTTAATAAATGCTTGTTGAACAATGGATAAGGGGAAGGAATGTCCCACACTGGCTCTGTTGTATGCTTTCAATTGAAGGTAAGGTCCTTGAGGGCAGAGAAAGCCTTGGGGTTTGTTTGATTGTTTGGGATTTTTTTTTTGGTCTTTCTATTCACCTTGTCTGGAACAACAACTGATATTTAGTAGTTATACAAGTACACACAAATAGGTCATGCTATCAAATAATTTTTCAGCCCTAAATATTTTTCCTTAAAGAGAAATGGACTCAATTCTCAGGTTCAACATGTTGCTAACTGCAAGTTGCAAAGAACAAGTTACAAAGAATGCAAAATTCTTTCAGGAGTATGATGTTTTAAAAGGTTCGAGAGACATAGTTTCTAGGTAATTTAATCATTTTATTAATAAGGTCAATGGGCTACGATCATTTGGTCCTCTCTCTTAGACCAAAGACCCCTAATGGTGGTGAGGTCATAGTTTTATGTCCTTTGAAGGGGAGGTATTCCTGAGGGCATACCTAACCACCTGTGACGGGTTAATCATATGAGAGGTGGGCTCTCTTGGGGTAGGTCCCTTAGGTCATTCAAATCTTGGTCAAAGAGACAACACTTTCCATATCACCTGTCTTGATAATAGGGAAAATCAATATTTTCTCAGGACATATCTGAGCAAGCACACTCATTGGAATTTCTTTTACTATCTGATTAGATCTTGACTTAGGTAAATCTTTAAGAGAGATTTCCCATCCTGGTTGGGTTCTGGACGAGAAAATAGAAAGTGAGAAATACCTTGATCCTAATACAATAATTAGTTATTAAATATAAGATTCATTTCTCACAGGAGGAAATAGTGCCATAGGCATTTGTCATCATGACTGGAATCCGATGTGAAAATAAACGATTTGAATGTTCCCAAAAAGTACAGTCAAGTAGACTAAAACAAGGAATTAAATTTCTTTTTCTTACGTAAATGAAAAACTGACATTTGTACTGTTTTTTCCAACCCCTCTTCCCACGTAATACAAAAAAGATCACCCCAATTCAATTGCAGAAGTTCTGAAATTTGATTTCTAGTTTACTAAAAATCATTATCCTTTCTGTTTCATACCTGAATGATTAACAGTCAGCCCATGTGGGAAGAAAAAATCTATTGAGAGCCAATTCAGAGCAACATTCATGAATGACTAATCTTTTAAAAGCCTATGAATCTCTTTGATGGTCAGTGACTCACTGTTCATCTTAATTATCTCAAAGAAAAAATTCAGGGCTTTTTGGCATGTCATTCCAGTCAGAAATCTTTTTAAATAAAAAGGACATCAACATATTATTTTTTCCCTTATCCACATTCAACAAGCATTTATAAGCACCTGTTATGTACCAGTCACTGGACTGGGTACTGAGGCAGACAAAAACAGAAGTGGAAATACTGTCTGCCCCAAAGGAGTTTTCAATCTATTAGAGGAAATGGAGTCATCATTGTTTTTTCTTTTCTGAAAGAAGATCATGACATGCAAATGAACTGGATTTAATTGAGGGAAAGTTGTGCAAAGATACAGTCTCACTTTCTCCTCCAGAGTTATCTGCATCCAGTGGCAAAGCATACATCACAATGACTGAAGATGTCCCCAGATGCAGTGGAAGACCTTGACCTTTAAAAGCTAAGGTCATTAGCAGGTCTCAGTTTCACTGAGGCAACACCTATTCTCTTAGAGGAAATAAATGTATATATGGACTCCTTTGGCTTTGGAGTTGTGGTACAGCTGCATGAAAATGCCTGTGGGTTAGAACAGTGGGTTTTGATTTAAGGATTATCAGGGCTGGGACTGTGTCTGAAGTGTCTCTCCCTACTCTAAAAGGGAGGAGAGAGCTGAAATCTCTTAAAAGGTTTGCAGTCAACAAACATGCTGAAGGGAGGACATGGGGAGCTTCAGGAGAGTTTCAGGAGCATGCTGCCCCTGAAACAGGAAGAGAGAATGTGGTTGCCATTGCAGAAATAAGACAAGGAAACAACTCCTGCCCCCAACACAGCTTTTGTTTTCAAGTAGCTCAGTTGTGATGCTACAAGGAGGTCACTGTGATTCCAATAGTAGGACTGTGTGATTTGGGCTGAATGTGATTTGCTCTCAGAAATGAGAGTGCTGCATGCCCATGGTGCTGTGGATACAGAGTCAAATGACTTATTCCCATGAACTGCCAGCTAGCTGAAATAACAATGCACCTGAGGGAGACAGGACATAAGACAGGATATAGTACATGACAAACAAGTCAGACTGCCACCACCATCTTGACCATCATCTGCCCTTAAACCCTAATGGAGACAACTCAGGATCCCATGAGTTTTGGGCATGGCAGTGCCCCACAAATCAATGGATCCCTTTGCACCCAGCCCCAATTTTGAGGGAAGAAATCATTGCGAAGAGGAGCCATATTACTGCCACAAGCAACAATATCTAACCAATTACCACCAAAGGGCAGATAGGCACAAAAGCCCTATATGATATAGTACCATCTTTCTTTCAAGCCCAGCCCTCCTAGCCATCATCCAGGAAGCAACTTCTATAAAGGAGTCAGCCATTCCTGTTATACCCAGAGTAGGCAAGCCAGCCTAGCTGAAGCAGCAAGGTCCTCTGAGAATTCCAGGAGGCAGCATGTGCCAAGCAAGTCAAATTTTCACTTTGAGCCTTAGGAATAGCTGAGTACCTATGACTATCATCTGAGAAAGAATCACTACTGAGATGTAGTCTAGTTAAAGTTCCTGCAAGTGCTATAGTCACAGCTTACTGAAGATGCAGAAAAGAGAGCCCTTTCCATGAAAGTCCTTGATTAAGTTAAATGGTTCAACATTAAGAACTGAGAAGATTTTATCAGTGGAAACGAAATGAGCAGAACCCAGAGAGTCTTGTATACATACAGTAATAGCAATATTGTTTTAAGAGCTTCTTTGGACTGTCTAAGTCATTTTGACTAATAAATACACAATTGAACGACAAAGGACCTATAAAGAAAGATGCTATCTGCATCCAGAGAAAGAAATGATAAATAGAAGCATGTGAAGAATGATTTTACACACACACACACACACACACACAATGTATACATGCATATTTGAGTCTAATGGTAGCCATCTCTAGGACGGGGACAAGGAAGGAAAAAAGAAGTGTACTAGATAACTTTATTGTATATTTTATAGGATGCAGGTTGTACATAAAAGATTACAATTTCATGTGCAACCATCTTTTGTTTAAAAAAAATTCTACTATCCTAAAGAAATGCTTGTTTTATTTCATAAATTAAAAATAAAATTAAGAAAAAAAGAAATGACATTATATAAGTAGTACTAATAGGGGCTTTGATAGTTCTCCTCAGGAATTAGGTGACCTTTTCCTTTGACTTGCAGATGAAACTTCCCATGTGTCATTTCCATCATTAGAATGAGAGCTCCTTGAGAACAGGAATTATTTTACTTTTCGATTTGTTTCCATAGTACTTAGCAAAATTCTTTGTACATTTTGTTGTTCAGTTCTTTACAATCCTGTTTATAGTTTACAGTCTCATTTGGGGTTTTCTTGGCAAAGATACTGGAAAGGGTTAGACATTTCCTTCTCTAACTCATTCTCCAGATGATAAAACTGAGGCAAATAGGGCTAACTGACTTGCAGAGTCTGAAGCTAGATTTGAACTCAGGGGGAAAAAAAAGTCTTACCGTCTCCAGGTCCAGAACTCTATCTACCACTCACAATACATGCTTAATAAATGCTTTACTTATTCATTCTTTCCTCCCAACTCTCATCCTTTTTCTAGATAGAGATGAGTCTTTTTTACCAGTCCTTATAATCTTTAATAAGAGTGGTCGATTTTGTTTTACTTTGTCTTGTTTTGTCTTTTTCTTTCATCATTTATTTTAAAAATAACTTGTTTATGCTGTCCATTATTTATGTATGTGTCTAGAGGACTAAAAGACAGCTGAGAGGAAATTTGTCTTGAGCCAGGTACATAGGGAGAGTTCAATTTTCTTTTTCTAATCAATATGATGCTTTTCAGCTGAGGTCTCAAAATGATCAAAAATATTTTATTGACATTTCTGTAATTTTTGTAATTTGGTGAAGATCAAGTGAATCTGGATGCTTCTTTTCTCCCCTCTGCCTTTATAGAATGAGCCCAGTATTGTAGAAGAAGCCATGTGAGGTGGTGCCTCAAGCACTGCCTTTTTCCATTTTCTTTTTCCATCCTGAGAGGTAGGTTTACTAGGAAGCCAGTCCAACTAAGGGGCGGGTAGAGGGAATTGACTAAAGAGAAACATTTAGTGTACAGGAGGTATAGGGAATAAAGAGAGACACCCTCAGGAGGGTGTAGGGCATTGTAGAGTAGAAGGATCAACTAGTTCTACTTAAGCAAACACCACCTACCTCCCACAGTGCTAGAAGCATGCCATCATGCCTAATATTGAAGAGGAGTGACTATTATATTTTCCTTTCTGCTTCAGGAATTTGAGTACTGTTTTAATTCTTCCTTCCTGCTTCTTTGAAACAGATTTTTTTCTACCATTACTGCTACAAACATAGGAGATTAAAAAAAATAGATTAATTTATTTACATTTTTTTATTTTTCTTTTTACATTTTTCAAATTATTTCAATTTTCCTTTGATGCTTTGAATTTGGAGGTGAATTTAGTTCATTTTTGTGCTTCTATTTGCAAGAATTGTTGTTTGATAAGTTTTGTAATTTCAATTTTCAATGCTGATTATCTTTTTCGAAATATACTTTTATTCTTTTCTCACTGGCATTTCACAGTCTAATTTAAATCCTATCCCTATTTTTAATTTTGTATTGTTTTGTATCTGGTTATCTAGTCTCCTGCATGTACTTGCCTCCATTTTTCTCCAATCTATTGCACTGTTTTGCTGAATTTACATAAGAAAGTGTGTATTATAGGATTTTAATTGTGATGCTAAATGTGAATTAATTACCAGTGGGTATACAAATGGAATGTACTTATTATCCTTGCTGCTAATTTGGCTATTTGCTTTACTGTTACTTTTTAAATTTCCCTTACTTAGAGCCATTTATTTAGCTTTAGTTATTACATATCTGCCTCACTTCTCTACTCTAGCTTTGAAGAGTATGGCATTATGCATCAATTTATTACATATGATTATATATTAAAACATATGAGGCATGTTACTTTGAAAGCATCGTGATGTGTTTAAAATTAGCTATACATAGAACTCACTTGATTTTAGTGGTGAATTCAGAGAATGAAAAGGACATACCAAGGACGTTGAAGATACAGGTCAATGATTTAGGAGACAGGGTAAGCGACAAGGTACAAGATAATTCATAGCAAGTATAATGATAGCAGGAAACAGTATGAGACAGCTATGTGACTCAGTAAATAGAGTGCTCAGCCTGGTGTCTGGAAGACCTGAGTTTAAATCTGATTTTGAACCCCTACTAGCTGTGTGACCCAAGGCAAATCTTAATCCACTGGAGAAAGAAATGCCAAACCACTCCAGTCTCTTTGCCAAGAAAAGCCCATGGACAGTGTTGTCATGCTATGGTCCACAGGGTCACAAAGAGTCGAACTGAATACTTAAACAATGACAAGCAAACAGAACCAGGAAACACAGTGGAGGAATTTGTTAAGAAAATGGAGGCCTTCAGATGCAAAGAGGGCCAAGAGTATGTAAGTTCAAAGGGAACACTTGGAACAGAAAGGGACAACTCTCTGTACAAAACTAAATGCACTAGCTAAGAGAGAGTAGACTTATTCCCAGGTAGGACCAAAATTGCATCCCCTGCAACAAAAAAGCAGAGTTCACATGTACCTAAGATGCAGATATTCTTTTGAATCATACAGAGGAGCATTGCCTAAGCAAGTCAGACAAGAAACATTCATCACCTACTATGTGTCATGCACTATGCTAAATGTTGGAGATGAAAAGTAAGGTAAAAGGCAGACCATGTGCAAACAACTATGTACGAACATGCTATATGTTGGATAAACTGGAAATAATCAATAGAGGGCAAGCAGGTGAGGACTTGATTCTTTGAGGTACTTAGGGGAACATTACCTCTGAGCAGGCCCCAAAACAGATATCTTCTTGCAGACATATAATAGGTCAGATATAATGGACCTGAAGGCAGCAGGTTCCCCACCCCTGCATAAAAAGAAAGGGATCTTTTTAGAACAAGACATTTTCGTCCTCCCAAGGAAGACTTGGTACAGGTCTGGGTAAGGTATGCAATGAACTTTTTACAGGGTTGGCAAGCATCTAAGAGGGACAAGGTGGATTATTTGATCAAAAGTATCAGAGGCCCAATATTTGAACATCTGTGGTCTTTGAAAATAAGAAACCTTGCAATATCAGAAATATTGACAAAAACTTGTATGATTCTAGAGCCCTGGCCTAAGGACAGAGATGGCATCTACTGAGCTTGGCAGCCCTATTTGGCATAAAGATGAATTGCCATTAAAATCACACCACAGTGGACAACCCTCTTATAAGACCCCATGAAAGAGCAGACGTTGACAACAGGTTTTGAAGTTAGATTGATTTAAGGATATCCCTAAAGTCTGCTATAGCAAAGAAATACCTATGGACTCATGACAGACACGTACACCATACGGATGTATTTTATCAATTGGGAGAGGCCAAAAGATAGACTTATGCTTCAAAACTGAAATCCAACCCCCTCAGAAGTTTTTTCTTCTAGTTGGGCCATGGAAACTATGCAGAAGACTTGTGCTTCAGCTGTACAACTGACCCAAAAAACTCACCAAAAATCTGGTGAAAGGAGGATGAATGGACAAAACAATTCTTGGAAAGATAAAGGAATCACAAAATGCTGAGCATGACAGTCTGATATACAAGCATCACCATCAAGAGAAAACCAGAAAGCCAGGATTACTTTCTCTTACAGCCTTGGCAATGTCTATTTAAGGCTAGATGAACTCATGCAGTGAATGTAGTTTTGGTATTATAGAAGCATAGGGATAGAGGGCCAGTGGGAAAAGAGGGAACCAGGGAATGATATTGCCCTGGACTCTGAAATTAGTGAGAATGACCTTATCACAAATTCCTTGTGGGTCAATCTTAGCTTCTATACAGAAGTGATGGAAAAGACTGAGGATTAGGAATATCTTGCGACCTCACAATAGAATATAAGTGACCTTCACATTCTGGCATTCTGTAAGAGACATTTAAGAAAAACACTTCTATAACTTGTAAAAGAGGTTGGACTTAGAGAATTAAGTGATCAAAATTACTTACATCTGGGATTATTAATATGAGCCTGAATTTTTTCCAAGAAAGTTGCTAATGTGTTCAGAATAGTAGATGTGAAACTGGTGTGTCCAGATTCATCATCTATTAATGGAGTGTCAATGATGATTAGAATCGAATTCAGTCTATTTAACGTACTTGGAGAATAATATATAAAAAACATTGGATCTGATATCTAAACACTTTGACTGTCCATGAGAACTATACAGGAAAATAGAGGCAAATGGTGATAGTGAACATCTAAAGCACACTGAGCCTTCAAACAAAATTGGTTATGGAAAAAAAAATTATTTTACTGATTCCCTAGTAGCAGAGGGATTGAAAGATTGGTTGATGTAGAAACTCAGAGAAAGGGCAGGTGTATTTTCACTGCCTGAATGGGAAGTGGAATGTGCTTGAATAAAGTGGTTATTGTCAAATTCGGCAGTTCAGAAATTGCCTTTGCAGCTCATGGAAAACATCGATTAAGAGGTGCGTGGGATTAAGATGTGCATCACTACTGGGATTACACTCAATTTATAGGTCCTTGAAATATTGGAATAAGTATCTGAAACCAGAGGTATGGGTAAGTTATTGTGCATCTGTGAGAAGACTGATTGATTCAAGGTTCCTGGGGTAACCTCTCCCATTAAGGGACCCTGCCTCTGGATTCATATGAACCTAATCCAGTCCTTGAAGAGCATGGCTCCCAAAGAAAGGGTCTTTTTTATTGTCCCTGGCATTTTATATTTCTACCCCAGAGTGAAGCACCAAGCACTATCTCTTACTGACATATCTAAGGTCTACAAAAGAGATAAACAGTATCCATTAAGAAAGGCACTTTAACATGCAAAAGAACACAGCCATGTTGGAAGCAGAGGAACTTGAGAAAATACAACAATGCAAACGGGGAACTTGACTCCACAGTCCTTGAAGGTAGGCCCCTCTTGACAAAAAAACCTGCTGCAAAACCACCCACCCAAGCTATTGATTTTGACCTGGGAATTGAGAAAAGGATACAAGAACAAGAAGCAAAGAAGTCAGCAGAGGATCACTTTGAGTTTCATTCTAGGTCTCATCCTACCAGGATCTTGGAAGTTGTTGTAGGTATTCCAGAGAAGCTCCCTACCACAATCCCCAAATCTCCTTCCTTTTCTCTGAAGAACAGAGACCATATTCACCAGAGAGGATGAGGAAGAAGAAGTAGCATTGATCAGAGTTCCCCCCATGCCACAGCATGGGGTGCCCTTTAAGCCCCAAATCCCACAGCAGAGAACCATGGAGATTTACCCCTTCTCCTTTGATTCCTCAGGGAAAGAGCAGCAATTACAAAAGGTTCTCCTTTTCTATCTCTTGGTAGTTTAATATTTAAAACATTTGAAACTTAATAGGACAACCATTTCAACTTTGCTTTGACTCTACATTGTCCGAGCAATTCATTCCCTCAAGATCTGTCTTTTGGTAAACTGGAACATGGCTTAGGCTCATCCTCCTCCTATTGGTCATCTCCAAAAAGATGGAACTACCAAAAGCTCCTACTCCAAGTCAGGTCTGATTGAGAAACACAGGAACTCCTACACTCCTAAGGGAGCTCCTCTGATGACTGGATAATCTGTATTCAGGCAAAGAAACACAAAAAGCAGAGGAACCTGCCTGGGACCAGTTTAGGCTCTCCTAGACGGAACATATGTTTGCCTCCTACATGCAAACATTTGCCAGAATTAAGAGGAGATAAGGAAGGGAGGGAAAGAGCCCTTTCTCAATCTTGAGGGAAGTCTAAGGGAGAGACTACCAGGGTCCCAATATGATAAACAGATGGGAAGAGACAAAGTGAGAGGAGAAGCTGTCTCTACCTTTAAATTCTATGTTAAGGTCTTCTCTTGCCTCCTAGTGTCCAATGCTCTTTGACCTACCCCTTCCACTCCACATACACATACACATATACATCATCCATCATCCCTCCTTCCCACCACAATATGGTATCAGAATAGGGATCAATAAAGGGACTGCACTGTCATACAGCAGTGCAAGCTGTTGAGCACTAAGTCACATATGCCCCTGGAAGTAGCAGAGGAGCCCAATTTAGCTCCACAAAGTCTCCATGGGATGGCCCCCACAGGCCTAACTCCACAAATGTTCTGTGAACTGAGCTATGCCCTCACCATAACAGAAGAGTGGGGTTACCCCCACTGACAGTAACTATTTTAATTGAGTCTGTAGACCAGGGGAAGAGAACCTGCAGCTTCAAGGCCACATATGGCCTTCTAGATTTGGGGTGTGGCCTTTTGACTATTAGGAAGGGGATTTGTTCTGTCAAATTTGGATTCAGTCAAAGGGTTACCTGTACCTGAGGTCCTAGTGGGCCACATGTGGCCTCGAGGGTGAAGGTTCCTCACCCCTGCTCTAGACTCTAGAGTCTAGAGGCTTGATGAGAGACTTGCTTTGAATTCTTAAAGAAATATATCTCCCCTCTCTACAATAATTATCTAAAAAACATATCTGAACAGATTATACCTGGCTTTTAAAAATCAAAGTACTAAGTTAGAATTCAGGAAACCTTCATCTAGTCCTGACTTTATTATTTGGTCAAGTTACCTCTCCTTCCCTGGAACTATTCATTTTCCTTACATATTAAATAAAGGCTGTGTGGCTTCAATGCTCCTTCTTAAATTTCATATTTTGGTTTATAATATCGTGGTTTTCTCACAGCACATAATCTTAGCTGTGTGATTTTTGAGGGGATGTGGGGAAACTTCTGTGATTTATTAATGTTGGGGAAATAAGAATTTTCTCCTCACTGACTCCAAGCCAAATGTAGGCTGAAGGTAAGCTGCTTGGACAGGCTGAGAGAAACAAATAAAGCTCTTCCACTACAAATTTTGTTCCTTTTTTTCGGTTGTGGTTGGGGGCAGAGGGGAGGAGGTCATGCTGGTAGCCGTTATTTCATGTTTTCCTCTTTTCCACTTGGATACTTCCTGATTTGGATGTTCTCAAGGCCTTAAGAATTCCAACAGTTCAGTAATCTCTTTTTAATACAGTTACTTTGTGTTCTCTGTAAATTCTATTTGTAAGGCCTGCAATGGGACAATGGTTGTAACTGTTCAGTTCCTTATTTTATGTCTTTAGTAACTTGGTTTAGACTTAAAAGACAAAACAAAACAAAATAGAAACACTCTATATTTAGACTCTCCAGACCACATATATCTAAACAGAATATAAAACCTTCAAGACAGATGAAACTTGGGGCTTAAACTACTTGACAGCATTCCTTTAATGGTAGCTTTGACCACTAAATCACAATGCTCAGGCTCTATCAATTCAGGCTGTCCAGTGGGATGTGTTGACTTTAACTCAGCTGAGCCCTTAATTTAAGTTTTGCCAAGTTTATTTAAAAAACAACAGCAATGACATAACTATTTCATAGGAACGACTTCAGAATGCTTAACTTAAAAGAAAACTGTTAAGACATTTTGCAGAGTTAATTCAATAAGCAATCTGCTCCTTGGAGCTGATGATAAAATGGACCAGTCAGTCATAGTTGCAGAATATATCTTGAAGATCATCTAGTGTTGGTTTATGAATTTATGAGTGGATTTGATAAATATTTTTTAAGACTTTACAGTGTTTCGAACATGGAGCCTGAACCCAGATGAGTCTGAATTCATTTCAGAGTTGTTATTTACAAGTTGTATAATCTTGGACGCTTCTCTTAATATCTGTAAACCTTACTCTGGCCAGGTTATGAATTTCAGCCTAGGGGTTTCTATAAAATATTGCTGAGAATTAATAAAATAATAAAAATCTTCAGATCTCTATGTCCCAACCTCATATCTTAAATTTTCCTTTCTCAATATGAGTAATACAAAGGAAATCAGTTTTCTGTAGCCACTTAGGATATTTATGTATCTGGTTGATGATATTTTCAGGCAGGATTGTGTGAGCACATCAGTAGCCTCCCCAGTCCTCTAAATAACAAAACCCCTGACTTATTTGGCCAAAGAAAGGCCTGAAGTAACAGGTGAAAATCCCCTTTTGTGTTACTCAGAAATTTGTGTATCAGCTATCCTGCCAGTTCCCCAAGCATTCTCACTACTAGTCTCCGGGCCTTGTCACGCACACTAACTGCGGGATCCCCACCACTTCCCCTTAACACCTGGTCACATTTGACCCAGAAAAGGACCCTATGACAGACTTTAGCAGTTTTGGTACCCTATTCCACCAGGGATATCAGGGGGAGCTGAACTGTTTCCATCCTTCCTAACTCTCTGTAGTAGCAAGCACTCTAGCACACCCAGGATGACCTGCTCGTATAGGTTCTTTGATCTTCTTTGCAAAAGGAAAGACAACTTTTAAAGGGGTCAACAATCTTACTTTAATTACAGAAAGAAGTGTGTATAGAAAATACAAGAGAAATTAGCATGGAGATTCAACAGACAGGGATCCAACTGTCTGAACAAAGTAATATAACCACCTACATACACCACTGGACCAGAACACAAAGCTCTGAGTAGTTGGGCGGGGGGAGGGGTTATTATTAAATAGCTACTCAGAGTCCTATCCAGAGAACCAAAAGGTCCTTCTCATAAGCTGACCCTCAAAGCAGAATGCCAACCTCTCAGTACATATAACAAAGATTAGGCTCCTGATTTGCTCAGAGCCAGTAGGCATGACCTATATGACTTAGCATAACTGTGGATTATCAGGGTTCAAAGGAGATCAATCCTTCAGGTGTTTTCAAATAAGCCTAGGAAACTGAACTCCAGAAAGAAAACAAAAAAAACCCACTTTCCTTGGGCTTCAACCCTCATGCTATAAATATTTTTTCCTCAGTAAAGCTTGCTTTACTTCTGTCTGCTAGTTCCCATCTTGTACTGTGTTCTATCTTGCCATACTTTACTTCCCACCCTTGCCAGGTTTCTCCTTTCTCTAGGGATGGGACTAATGGTTTTGGCAGTCACCTATATTTCCCAAGTCATGACTTTGAGAATGTAGAATTCAAAGGCTGGACCAGAAGCCCTGTATCCCATGGTAAGATCTTCCACTTCTTCTTTCAGACACCAGGGTCATTTAGGATCAGACTACGGGCCTGCACAACCCACATGCCCTTCAAGTTCTTTCCCATGGCAACATAATTGACACACAAAAGAGACTACTGATCCTCTTTGTACCTTGTAGTCTTTAATCTCACTCGTTTGAGATAAGCTGCCTATAAAAGGTCAAGGAACACTCCTTCCTAAATGACTCTTAACACTTAGAAAGTGGAAACATTATTCTTCCCCAACTTCTCACTTCAACAAGACCCATGGATGCAGCTTACCCTTAATCTGCACCTCCACCTTTCCCCTTAACAAAAATTGACCAGCTCTCAAACAGAGTAGAGTGATTGAACTTGCCACTAAAGACTTTGGTTTTACCAAACCGTTTTCTGTCATTGAAATCTACTTCCCATGACTCCTGCATTACCTAAGGCAGAAGTACTTAACCTTTTGTTTAAATCAATAATCCCTTTGGAATATGGTGAAGCTATGGACCCTTTCTCAGAATAATGTCTTAACATACCTAAAATATGATATATAGGATTATGAATATAATTGAAATACGATTATAAAATAATCTCACAGGTCTCAGGTTAAGAATCCCTTAACCAGGATAATATTAATTGGTCCCACATCATTGCATTGCAAAACTTATTAATAAATCAAAAACATGAAATTCTCTTTCAATTTGACTCTGCTCCCAATATGAGAAAGCCTGGGATTATGAACCAGGTCTTGAACCTATTCCTTTCAGTATCTCTGAATAATACCTTTTCCTCTTTCTTCAGACAGGATCAATAGAAGTTAGATTACGTTAACTCTAATTGAGAAAGAAATGAGTATTTATACAGTGCCCACTGAGTGCCTGGTCCTCTGCCAAGCACTTATTTACAATTACTCATTTGATCCTCCCAAGAGACCTAGGAGGTAGATTTATTATCCTCATTTTGCAATTGAGTAAATTGAGGTTACATGACTTGCCCAGGGTCATACAGCTAATATGTATCTGAGACTAGATTTGAACTGAAGTCTTCCTAACTCCAGGAATGCTCTATCCACTTCAACACAAGCTGTATTACCTCTAATTGGCAGATGAAGGTCAAACTATTTAAACAGAAATTAGAAAGTAACTTTACCACATAGAACAAGCTTTTAAATAGGCTTCTGCTGGGGTACAGGATGATGGAGGTGGGGGGATCAAGGAAGGGGAAAAGTCGAGCCCTTCCCTAACTGTTTAAGTCTCCTGTTCGGAAGGAGAGGATTAGTGCCAGTCTGGCTTGCCTTTTGTTCCAGCTTCCCGGGTGCAGTAAGCAGCCGCAACAGCTGTGCCCAGCCGTGCTCAAAACCAGCCACACGGGACACCTGTCTCTTACTCTATCTTTTGAGCCTCCATTTTTTCCCCCAAAACCTCCACACACTTGATCACTTTTCACTCAATTCTCAGAATCCTTTCCTTCTAGGCAAGGGGCATCTATACTGTATGCCTAGAGCACAATTCCCAGAAATTCTTGCAGTATATGCCCTGGGAGCCTCCTCTCTTTGCCTGCAGAGGAATCAATCTCCTTCCAAACCCTTACCTGAACCTTAGGTCAACTTCCCCAGACCCAAACCCCCTCCCTTGGTCACCACACTCCCCTATATGTGATGTCAGTCCCTATTAAAATGTAAGTTCCAGGAGGGCAAGAATGGTTCCTCTTTTTATATTTGTGTCCCAGCACCTGGCACAGTGCCTAGCAACTAGTAAATATTTTGTATTTTTTCATTCATTCAACCTGGAAAAGGAACAAGGGCAGAACCAAAGGGAATTATCCATATCCCAGATCTCCTCTCCCTCCCCGCACCCACTGTTATTGAAAGGGGATAAGGGACCCCCAACTTCCAGAAGGCAGAGCAAGGTGGCAGAGTAAAGAAAGCACACAGCTGAGATCTCCCAACATTCCCCTCCAAAACTTTTTTTTTAAATAATGCCTCAATTCAAATTCAGTTGAGAGAATGGGGGAAGGGAGTCATGGGAAATTTGAAGAGGGATGAAAAAGTTTGAAGCACTGCCATAGAGAGGTATAGTAGGATTGCTTAGCAGCAGTGAGGACTCGTTTGAGGCTTTGTAACATAAATTGTAGTGGACCTAGTCAGAAGGGTTGTGTGATTTTCCATACCTTCTTGTTTGGTTTTTTCCACCTCCTCGTGACCACATTTGAGGTTTTCTTAGCAAAGATACTGGAGTGGTTTGTCATTTCCCTCTCCAGCTCCTTTTCCAGATGAGGAAACTGAGGCAAACAGGATTATGGGACTTGCTGTGGGTGATAAAGGGGGAAGGTACTCAATCCTTTCTGTTTTCTTCTCCCTTCTGAAAGAAGCAAAGCTGAATCTTTTCGAGGCCCACCCCCTTCTCTCATCTAAATCTCACCTGTTTCTACCTTGTCCCTTCTCCTTTTTCACATCAGAGGTTGGAGATTTAATTAACCACACTCTGTTACGACAGTTAGTTAACTTTAGCCTAGAGACATATAATGACCCCGAGGTCACTCCTTTCTTTGCAGTTATATATGTATATATAGATGGAAGGAACCTAAGAGACCACATTTCTAACCTTTTATTTTGTGAAAACTGAAGTCCAGAAAATAAATGATAAATGCCAAAGGTCATACAGAAAATAAGTAGCAGAGCTAATTTTTAAATCCATATTGTTTAATTTCAAATCCAGCCCTTTTAGCTCAGAGCCCCCATTTGTGAAAATGCCTAACATTCAGGTAGAAATCTAATTCTAAATCTTTCTGTCCTAATTTAAGGTTTGGAACATTTCTAATTAGTCTCTGGTTTCTTTATGTTTGAGGCAAAAAATTAGCATAGGGAAAAGCATGCAGAATATGTTATAGCATTTGTTACTGGGCAGTCATGGGGTAAGGGGAGCTGGAGAAAGAAACCATTTGAGGCAACTGCCTTTTGTCCTTAAAGAGATGAATAAAACCAAGAGATTCAATCTGAGTGTTCTTTTCTGAGATACTTTCAGGGCCCTAAGACTGACTTTGCTTTCTCCCTTATCTGCTAGCTCTCTTTTCATTTTCTCTTTTTCAATTTACCTTCTGTCATGGACCCTCTGCCACTACTTTTTGCCAGTTTTGCTTCCAACTCATCAAGTTCTGAGCAGTCCTGGAAATATTGTCACTCCACTTCTGCTCAGTTCTTGCAGTCCCAACTCCTTTTCAGTCTGTCTCTTACAGACTATATTCATCCTTTTTAGAAGTCCCGGGCATGTCTCAAGTCTGCCTTCTGGCTCAAAGGTTACAATAATTCCAAACTGTTCTCAGAGATGAAAAGAAATGCTTATCCTACTGAACTACAAATCCCAGGATGCCAGTCAGTTCTCAAAGCCCTGTTGCATTCCTTCCTGACATTTGGAATTTTACAATCCTTTGTTAAGTAGTTTGCAGTACACCTGACATCTAGAATTATACAATATAGGATCTAATTGTATCAGCACTTAAAAGAAGAAGGATAATGAACTCAGCATTCCTGGTAATCATTTTAGGGTGTCATTCACAGCAAATATACAACAATAATATACATGATAGATACTGTACAAATAGAAAGTATTACCTTATGCTGTTTCAGGAACTACAGGTCTAAATTGCATGATAATATATGCTAATGCAGGTATCTCAGCAACCTATGTATAAAATTAATCATAACATGAAAAAAGCAATAAAAGATATTGATAGGCTATGCAAAATAGCCAGATTATGTGTATACAGCTAATAGGAAAGTAAATCATAGTTAATAAATTATATTATGCCTGCATGATGCTATTATGAAGAAAAGCTACAAATGATGGACAAAAATGCAAAAAGAGCATGTTGAATGTGCATCGATTAACACTTGCTTTGATGAATATATGATTTATGTAGGCAAATCTCTCATTACATGATAGGCAAACATTAGCATTTTTGCCTGGCTAGACACATAATCACTTTTCCATTTTCACCTGAAGTATCCTAAATTAACCTGATCAGATAGTTCTCATTCTCCTGTGACCTGCTGACTTATCTTTCCTCCACTAGTACTAATTGATAGTATCGGTTGATCATAATTCTTACTGGGATAACCTACTTTTCTACACCTGAACTTTTACTGGGCTCAGACTGACTAGCAGGGAATTGGGGCCGGGGGAGGATATGTTCTGTGGATATGTTTTTATACTCTAGGAATATTTACAAATTAAATTCTTGACAGCAAAGGTGTTACCTCTGAGTTCAGTAAACTCTAATTATTTGAACTAGTTAGTAGGATACATTATACAAGTATTATACAAGTTTTCCCCTTAAACACCTGTTTCTAAGCCATTGTCTTTGTCGAGTAGACTTTTAATGATTGGTAGGCAGCTTCTTTTACTGAGATTCCACTGTGAGAGCATCCATTATTCTCAATGTGCTTAGTCATGGAATTGGCAAATTCACCATTTTTGCCAATAGGCAAAAAGTGATTGCCATGGAATGCCTTTGCCTTGCCCCCATTAGCCTCCAAAACTATTTGGTAAAAGGACAAGATGCTCAGTCAATTCACAGCTAAGTGTGAACTGGTGCTCCATTCATTGGCTAGCTTGTATGTCTTATAAACAGTAAGATTTTCTTTTCCAAATTTTTTAATTTACTTATTTTCAGTTTTCAACACTTACTTCTATGTATGGATTCTACATATACGTTCCTATTTAAACACATTTTCATATTAGTTATGTTGCATAGAAGAATTAAAACGAGAATTAAAATGAGAAAAAGAAAAACAAAACATAACAAAAGAGGAAAAAGTCTGCTTCTTTCTACATTCTGACCCCTCAGTTCTTTCTCTGAATGTGGATGACATTTTGCATCATGAGTCCTTTGGAAATGTTTTAGGTCCTTGCATTGCTGTGAAGGGTCAAGTCTTTCAGAAACAGTCCTTGCATACTGTGGCTATTACTATGTATAATGTTCTCCTGGTTCTGCTCACTTCACTCAGCATCAGTTCATGTAAGTCTTTCCAGGTTTTTCTGATGTCTGCCTGTTCATCATTTCTTTTAGCGCAATAGTATTCCATTACATTCATATATCACAACTTGTTCAGCCATTCCCCAATTGATGGGCATCCCCTTGATTTCCAGTTCTTGGCCACCACAAAAAGAACTGCTATAAATAGTTTTGTGTATGTGGATCCTTTTCCCAAACTATAAGATTTCTAAATGGAACTGAAACCTTGTTAAAAGTCTTGACGGCAAACTTGGACATCATACAATCATTAATTACTTTCAATGTTCTACTGAATTCAGAACGTAAGCTTCCTTTAACTTCTTTTTCAGTGGAGAGATATGATGTCTGAAATCTCCATCTTCAAAGACTTCAAAACACAAACCAATTTGAAAGCGTGGCTCACATCCTTAAATCAGCAAATACGTTGTAAAACCAATGGCATCACTCCTGGTGGAGTTATACACACATAGTGGAAAAGCTACACATTGGTTTCAATGAGACTTTTGTTCTGGTCTCAGTGTCCTTAACATGGTTAAGTGCAATTAAAACATTCAAGGTGCGGGTCCTCTTGAGAGTGGTAAAATGTGATAGACTTCTTGATGCCAGCCAAAGCTAACATTTTCTTGAGTAGTGAACTTTCAAAGTCTCTGGCCTCTTTCAAAGAGATCCTGGCAGAGAGTAAAGAAATACTTCTTCCACAATATTTTAGTAATCATGGAAGCTTTCTGGTTCTGGGTTGTGTATGCTACTGCTGATCTTGCATAGTGGTCAGTTACCATGAAAATATGACGCATCTTCTTGCCCTCTCCTTCCAGGAATTAAAATGAAAAAGCCGATAAATTCTTAATGTTTACTGGTACTTAAATTCTCCAAAGAGAGTCCATTAGTTGGCAGTACTTTTCTTTGCACACACTAAGCACAAATCTTACACTTCTTGATGACATCTATGGACATCTTGGACCAATAATCTGTTTCTTATTAGCTCTAGATACGTATACCCAAAGGAAATTATTTTCCTTATCTTTCTGCTTCAGTAATAATACATCCTCAGGTAAGGTCATTTAATGGCTTAGCGATACTAGCAAGAGTCTTAACAAATTTGCAGTGATAATGACCAAAGCCTCAAAAAATCCTAATGTCTCAAAAGTTCTTTGAGTATGGCCAGACCAGGAGTGCTTTATCTTTTTAGGATCAGTGCTTACATCTTGTTGAGATGCTGTATGAACTATATGTTTGACTGAAACTCTACAAAATTTGTACTAGCTAATGGAAAGTTTTAAGTAATTTTCCTCTGCTAGATCTAACATTTTCATCAGTCTTCTCATGTTCTGCAAAGTTCTTCCCAAAGACAATGAGGTAATCAAGGTACACCAACACATTCAAATAGTTCGTTTCCAACAATTTCTCCATCAGTATTTGGAAATTAGTGCGTGTCTCTAAGATGTCCTGTGATACTCTAACCAATGAAGCTCAGTCAGATGAAACAGACTTCTTCCTTTTTCCCCACATCACTGGGTTCTGCTAATAGTCACTATGCTGGCCAAATATAGGAAGTCATTGACTATCTAACAATTAAGAGCAATATGAACTCTGGTTCTTTGATTCAAGGTCTGGTAGTCAACACGAAATCTATTCTTCCATTCTTCTTTGGCACCAGCACTATAGGTGGTGTACATGAGCTACTGAAGTCTATGATAATTCCATTCTCTAAGACATTCTTCAGATGTTTTCTGAGATAATTCATATAGAAGACAGATAATCAATCTTTCCCAAAATGAGAAAGACTTGATGAGTTAGATTAAATGAGTTGCTCTTTGGGACATCCCACATCTCATTAATTGATTGACGACATGCTTGTCTTCATGTTTAGCTTCAGTCTCAAAAACTCCTTCCAATACTGTGTTATTGGAGAATCCTGAAAGTCAGATTTCTCTGGATGCACTTCAAAGTTGAAGGATCAGGAATTTTTTTTCCCCCATTACAATCATGTATAGTCAATCAAACAAAATGTCCATTATGGTCATGTCCAAAACAAATTTGTCAGTCTTCATTCTAAGTCCTTTTCTTCTCTATCATAAAGTGGCAGAATATTTATTATGTCTTCTGGAATTATGGTTGATTATTATGTTGATAAAAGATCAGCACAGTAGGATTCCATCTATTCACATACCACAACTTGTTCATCATCCCCCAATTCATGAATGTCCCCTCAGATTCCTATTCTTTGCCACTTCAAAAAGCTGTAAGTATTTTTGTGCATCGTTTTACTGGAGATTAATTTATTCCATAATGTTACTATCCCTCAAATTCCTTCTCCCCTTTTCCTTTTTCCTTTCATATATATGAGTAAAATGTTTAGTATCAAACTGGTGTGCATGTGTGTGTGTGTGTGAGAGAGAGTGACAGAGACAGAGAGATGGTGAGAGAGACACATAGAGACAGAGAGAGAGCAGGAATCCTAAGGTTGTCCATCATCATACCTTGATTCTGTTCTCCTGAATGCCTCTGCCATATTGCATGAATCACCGAAGCATGAAGGTGCTATTTCTCAGCTTCTTGTTTTACTGAATAGATTGAAGTTGATTCCAATTAACGCTATGACTTGATTTGTACCTGCTGGGTCTAGACATTCCAAAAAGGATTGTCTGTGGCCTTGCTGACACTGGAAACATCTCAATGTGCCCCAAATAGGGTTGGGTAGTTAGTTAATTTTATTTTGTCTCACAGTCCTCTAAGGACAAAATCTTGAAATTTGTATAGACGTTTTGTTCAAACATCACTCGTAGAAAGGCCAAAACATAGTGACTACATCCTCTACTGTCCAGAACAGCAGTTCAATCCGTGTTCTTAATTCTCAGTCTCCCCTATATGAATCCAAGTAGAAAAGATACATTAGAAATGACTATTGAAGTCATGCTTGCCATTTGCAGGGACCAGGTCAACTTCTTTCCCTAACTCAATCTCCTTTTTGTGAAGTTTCTTTTATAGACTAGCTCCTATATCACCAATCTCTGAATTTTCTATTTAATTTTCATGGAAATTGGGTTTTCTTTAGACCTGTCTGTTTCCTGAAGCTAGTTAATTTAAAGGATAGTCAGTATTTTGGAAGTAATTATTCAACACATACAATGATATATTTAGTAACTTGGATCTCTATGGTCATGGAATTCATTTTTAGTGTGAACTACACATCTTTATAAGCTGCTTTTATACATTTGGCATAAATAAAAGAAAGAGAGGAAGGTAAAAATTAGTGTTAATACTATGACCCTTATAACCAACTCCACTAAAATGATTTGATTCACCTCAAAACTGAGCAAAACAGATCTATAGTTCTTAGAAACATTTTTGAAATTCTTATATATCAGAAGTATCATTGCCATGGATTTTTAGAGCTAGAAGGGACCTTAGAGACTTCCCTTGTCCATTAACTTCATGTTATACTTCTCCGTTGTCATCACCTAAAAGGAGAACAAGATTGGCTAATGTTAAGAATCTTACTCATGTTTCCATTTGGGGCAGCAAAAACCAGCTTATGGGCCACAGTAATGTCCAAAATGAGCATGTCTTGACTATACATGTATAACCAATATTGAATTCCTTACTTTCTCAATGAGAGTGGATGGGGAGGGGGGAAGGGAGAAAATATGGAACTCAAAGCTTTAAAAATGAATGTTAAAAATTATTTTTACATGCAACTGGGAAAGAAGGTATACAGGCAATGGTACACAGAAATCTGTCTTGCCCTATAAGAAAATAGAAGGGAAGGGGATAAGAGAAAGGGGGAGGATGAGAGAAGGGAGGGCATATTGGGGGAAGGAGTAATCAGAATACATGCTATCCTGGGGTGGAGGGAGGGGAGAGATGGAGAGAAAATTTCAAATTCATAATCTTGTGGAAGTGAATGTTGAAAAATAAAAATAAATAAATTTAATAACAAAATGAACATGTTGATTGCTTTTGTCTGTAACTATATAATCTTTCCCTCATTATGAGTAAGAATATAGTCAAATCTGAAGACCATTTTCTTCTTCCCAAAATAAAATCAACAAAACTCTTGATATATGCATTCAATGTTACTGTTGGAAGATTCTCTCAAAAGAGTAAGGTGAATTAAGCATCCATCTGTTAATCCTTCTTCCACCTAACTGGAAGCTACTACACATTCATCCTATAGTATAATTGATTTTGATAATAAAAGTTTATATAAATCATGTCAATATACTTTCACACAGTGAGAACATTCTTTGTACTTAGAAAAGGGTTTGCCTAAATATAAATACAACTATCAATATGTAAATAAACATCTTACTTTTGTATATTTTATCAATATATCACCTCCAATACTGTGATCCTTTGATGTGTTTTGTAAAACAAGTGAGACATTTATTTCTTGTTCTAAAGATCCTATCTGAATCCATCACTGACCTAGTCAAAAAGCATGTTGTCAATCTATTCATTTAACTGGTTCTTTGACTCAGTTTTATTAATACCAAAATATGCCAACAGTCCATGATTATGTAAAGATCAATATTAAATGTGTCAGAACTCTTAAACAAGTTCCCAACATATAAATAGCCACTTCAAAGTAACTGCTGTTCAAATTAACTGTCAAGATCTTTCAACAAGGCTTGGGATTCCCTTTATTCCATCTACCTCATTATTGGTGGTCACTTTAGGGAGAGAATAGGAGGCATTTTGATGGTGCTGGAGAGAACGTAGATTTAAGATCAAAGCAGATAAGTGAGCAAATAGGGTTAGAATTATAACTGGAAGGGGTCTTAAAGATCATATAATCTAAGAACTTTAATTTTACAGATAAGTAAACTGAGAGTCAGAAAAATTAAATGATTTGCCCTCATTTAAACTTAGGTCTTTTCTGGATCTAGATTGAATTTGGTCTTTCTTAACGGTATACTAATTTGATAGAAAATATAGGATGGAAACACCTTAGCGACAACACATTTCACTGACTGCTAATAATTTGGGAAAAAATAACGCAATGATTTTAAGAAAAACTATCTGGATTCTAAGATTAAAATGGGGTTCTTGGGTATTGGTGAAAGCTCGTGCACTGGCAGAAGATCTATGTGGATAAAATTAATTGTGCAATATTGTAACCTGACCTTTACTTCATCTTGCATTGATATGGCCAGAAATAAGCAGCAGAACAACAAGAGAATTTTGTCCGAAAGTTTTCAATGGTCCTTAATGATCCTAGGGTTACTTTCACAAATAATTTCAACATATTATTTGAAATATCAAATATTTCAACATTTCATCTCAAAAGTAAAAGAAGAAACATAGATATTAGATATAATGCATCTACGTATGAGATCTATATAGACACAGATCTTAAGATCCCTCACAAAGTTATGTGAACTTCATAACTACTTCCATCTAGTCTCTAATCTAAACAATAATTTAAGTTAGAATCTCAGTTCTGCCATTTGGTATTTAGCCTTGAGTAGACTGAGTAGTTGAATGGAGACAAAGGGTGACATTGAAAGTACATTATTAGGAAACAGTAAGATAGGAAAAAATATGCCAATTGTTACACTAATAACATAAAACAACTATATTCTGTTTTAAAATTTAATTCTCATTGAATTTTTGAAACTATATTTGAAGATAGTTCAGTGGAAAGGAAACTAGCACAGAAATCAGGAAATCTGGTTCTAGTTCCAGTTCTCCTAGTAACTAACTAGTGACTTTAGGGAAATAATATAACCTCTCTGTTCTTAGTTTGATCATCTGTAAAATCAGAGGGGAGAACTAGATTGCCTCTAATATTCATCTGAATTTCTAGTCTTCTATGATCTACAAATGTGATGACTGATTAGATATAGGGAGGAAGAGGGAGAGGAGATAAAAATGAGTCTAAAATTTGGAGCCTGGACGAATAGGAAGATGGTGATGACATTAACGAAACATAGGGAAATTGGAAAGAGGGGTAGGTTTTAAGAAAATTCAAGCCTCTCTTCTGCAGGAAGTCCATCTGAAACCCTCTAGTTGAGATAGAGGAACAAAAGGAAGTCAATGAATTCTGTTTAGGACATGCTGTTCAGTCATTTTTTTAGTCATATCGAACTCTTCATGACCACACGAAGTTTTCTTAGCAAAGATGCTGGAGTGGTTTGCCATTTTCTACAGCTCATTTTACAGATGAGTAAACTGAGGCAAACAGGGTTACACGAGTTATCCAGGGTCACACAACTTGTAAGTATCTGAAGCCAAATTTGAACTCAGGAAAATAAATCTTTGAAATTTTGGACTCATTTTTGTCTCCTCTCTCTCCTCCCTGTTTTAGACATCGTAGTTCTAATAACAAACTCAAATAAGAGAAGGGGTTAATTGTTGCTCATCACTTTGTATCCAAATAGTAGATTCAAATGTTGGGGTGAATTTGGAGCTCCCAATTATTTCACTAAGCTTAGGCTCACACGTCAAGTAGTCTCACATTTTTTAGACATTATCAAAAATAGTTTTACCGTAAGCTTCAGAGTCAGATTAATTCCCAGGGTTTTGCATTCCCTAAATTATTGCTTTAAAATTGAAAGGTCAGGTCAACCCAGTTTGTACTTGGAATGTTTCAGATTTCCTCCATGAAAACTGTCCTATTCCCAAAATTTAAATACTAGGACTGTGTCATTGATGCAATGGCACTGATTTCTGGGTACCCATTCATGATGAGCTTTTTTTCTCTCAATTATCCTACAAATTGGTTAAAAGGAAAATATTGCATACACTTTCCCTGGGGAAAAAAAATTAAGAAAGGAGAGAAATCAACTAAACCTATATTGTCTATGAAGGGGGCCAAGAAGCTGGGAAACATGTTTCTGTAGTCTGGAAGGCTAGATAGCTAACTCAAAACCTGTCCTTAGCATTCCCTTTGTTTTGTGGCCCATGAATTAAAATCTGGTCAATTTTTCATGCTAAATTTTGAGTAAGAAAGGTGCTGACCTCTGCCTTCACTGAGGTTCTATCACATGCTTTTCAGTTTTTCTAATTAGCTACTAATGAGACCTGTGTAATTTATTGAATATAAGGAAGTAAATGCCAAGGGTTTGCTTATGGAGGGAACTGAATTATGTTTCCTGAAGAAGGAGAAGTTAAGATGAAATAAATCATTCCCATTTTAATTAGCTGTTTTGACTTGACCTCCCTGAAATTCCTGAGGTAACAATTGATAGCAAGAGATTTAGTTAGAAACCAAAATGTGGATCTCGTTTGCTATTTTTTTTTCTTTTTTTCATGGCTACTTTTTTTCCCCAAAGCAAACTAACCCCAATAAGTACAGAAACTCTTCCTTCTCCCATCAAAGTTCTGCATATTCTCTGAAAACAAGTAAAATTGCTTAAATGGATGGTTATGACAAATAGTACACATAGCATTCCAGGCTTGTTTGTTTTCTTAACAGAATGAAATAATGTGGGATTTAATTTCAATAGTAGGATAGCTGCATTGTCCTTTGGATTTTGCTCAGAGAATTTTTGTTTTTCATTGTTGGCTTTATTGTTGCAGTTATTGTGGGTATTTTATTTTTATATCTCTACTATTTTCTTTAGAAGCAAGTACTTTAGGGAACAGAGAATTGGCCTCAAAAATAAGAAGATATGGGTTGAAGTTCAACTTTTGATACATGGTGATTGAGTGATCCTGTTCAAGTCACTTAAACTCTTAATGCTCTAAAGCAGGGTGGGGAGCCTGTGGCCTTCTAGATCCTTAAGTGCAGCCCTTTGTATATTCAA
This sequence comes from Bettongia penicillata ogilbyi, assembly GCA_023548195.1. Classification (NCBI taxonomy): domain Eukaryota; kingdom Metazoa; phylum Chordata; class Mammalia; order Diprotodontia; family Potoroidae; genus Bettongia; species Bettongia penicillata. Next base: position 3,412,432 of record JAJHZJ010000202.1, on the reverse strand, counting down.
AGTCAAGGGCCATGCTTGAGGACCTACAGGGCTACATGTGGCCTCAGGGTCATAGGTTCCTCGTTCCTGCTTTAAAATAACCCTTTAAAACAATAAGTTGCAATGATTTTTTGGACATAAATGAATTTGTTTCGCTTGACTATTGACTATCCATATTTGTTAGATGAGATTTAGTTTTGTTTTGTTTTTTTAAATGGTAAGAGGTGGCAAAGAAAGAAAATGGGCTTTTGTTAATTGGGGGGAAAATTAAATTAAACCAAAAATTAAAGAACACATATTTCAGAAAAGGTACTGACCTGCCTTGATACAAGGAGTTTCCTTACCTGAAAGTTCCCAAGTGTGTCAAACACACTTTCCTGGACTCCTGAGTGCAACCCAATTAGATCAAAATGTCATTGTGAATTAATTTTTTTACTTTTTAAAATATGATTTATTTTTAGTTTTCAACATTCACTTCCACAAGATTTTGAATTTCAAATGTTCTCCCCATCTCTCCCTCCCTCCTCCCCAGGACAGCATATACCTCAATAAACCCCTTCCCCAATCTACGCTCTCTTCTATCACTTCCCTTTCTCTCATCCCTCTCCCCTCTATTTTCCTGTAGGGCAAGATAGATTTCTATACCCCATTGCCTGCAAATTTTACAGTTGCATGTGAAAACAAGTTTTAACATTCATTTTTAAAGCTTTCACTTCCACATTCTCTCTCTTCCTCCCTCCCCACCCACACTCATTGAGAAAGCAAGCAATTCAATATAGGTCATATGTGTATAGCCATGCAAAACACTTCCATAACAGTCATGTTGCAAAAGACTAACCACATTTTCCTCCATCCTTTCCTGCCCTCCATTTATTCCATTTTCTGCCTTGATGAGTATCCCCACAATAATATTTGCTTCTGATTACCCCTTCTGCCAATCTGCTGTCCCTTCTATTATCCTCCCTTTCCTATCCCCTTCCCTCCTACCTTCCTGCAGTTTAAGATAGATTTCCATAACCAACTGAATATGTGTTATTCCTTCCTTAAGCCAAATCTGATGAGAGCAAGACTCATTTATTCCCTCTCACCTTGTCCCTGTTCCCCTCCATTGTAAAATCTCTTCTTGCCTCTTTTGTGTGGAATGATTTACTACATTCTACATCTCCCTTTCTCTTTCTCCCAGTACATTCTTCTCAATACTTAATTATATTTTTAAGTATCTTCCCTTCATATTCAGCTCTCCCTGTGCCTTTTGAGTGTATATGTATATGTATGTATGCATGCATACATACATATATACATACATGCATGAACACATATATACACATATATATGCACATACACATATACATACACACATATAAAATACACAGCCATATATACACATACAATCATATATATGTATATGTTAAGTAGAGGGTTACTGCCCCAGGTTTCAGAGGTTTCATGCAGCTGTTTTCAGAGATACATCTCTATATAGATATCTATACACTCTCTCTCTCTCTCTCTCTCTATATATATATATATATATATATATATATATATATATATATGTGTGTGTGTGTGTGTGTGTGTGTGTGTATACACACATATACATATATTTACATATATACATATACACACACACATATGTTCCCTCCAAATACCCTAATACTGACAAAGGTCTCTTGAGTTACAAATACATCTTTCTATGTAGTAATGTGAATAGTTCAACTTTAAAAGAGTCCCTTTTGGCTTCTCTTTCCTGTTTACCTTTTCATGTTTATCTTGATGCTTGTATATGAAAGTCATATTTTCTATTCAGCTCTGATGTTTTCAACAAGAATGCTTGGAAGTTCTTTATTTCATTGAAATTCCATTTTATCCCTGAAGTATTATAGTCAGTTTTGCTGGTAGGTGATTCTTGGCTTTAATCCTAGCTCCTTTGACCTCTGGAATATCATATTCCAAACCCTCTGATTCCTTAATGTAGAAACTGCTAAATCCTGTGTTATCCTGATTGTGTTTCTGTAATACTTGAATTATTTCTTTCTGCTTGCTTGCAACATTTTCTCCTTGACCTGGGAGCTCAAGAATTTGGCTACAATGTTCCTAGGAGTTTGTCTTTTGGGATCTCTTTCAGGTGGTGATCAATGGATTTTTCCATTTCTATTACCCTCTGTTTCTAGAATATCAGGACAGTTTTCTTGATGATTTCTCAGAAGATGATGTCTCGACTCTTTTAATCATGGTTTTCAGGTGGACCAACAATTTTAAAGTTATCTCTCCTGGATCTATTTTCCAAGTCAATTGTTTTTCCAATGAGATATTTCACATTCTCTTCTATTTTTTCATTCCTTGCTTTTGTTTTATAATTTCTTGATTTCTCATAAAGTCATTAGCTTCCATTTGTTTCATTCTAATTTTTAAGGCATTATTTTCTGCAGTGAGCTTTTGAACCTCCTTTTCCTTTGGACCAATTCTGCTTTTTAAAGCATTCTTCTCCTCATTGGCTTTTGGAACTCTTTTGCCATTTGAGTTAGTCTATTTTTAAAGGTGCTATTCTCGTCAGCATTTTTGGGGTCTCCTTTAGCAAATTGTTGACTTGTTTTTCGTTATTTTCTTGGATCACTCTAATTTCTCTTCCCAAGTTTTCTTCTGCTTCTCTTACTTGATTTTCAAAATTCTTTTTTAGCTCTCCCATGGTCTGAGACCATTTCATATTTTTCTTGGAGACTTTAAATGTAGAAGCCTTGATCTTGCTGTCTGCCCCTGGTTGTATGCTTTGATGTTCCTTTCATAAGAAAATACCTTTTCAACAAGAAAATAATCTTCTATAGTCTTATTTTCCCTCTTTTGGTCATTTTACCCATTCAATTATTTGACTTTTGAGCTCTTTGTTAACTGGAGGGTTACTGCCCCAAGTTCCAGGAGTTTTGTGCAGCTGTTTTCAGAGATACAACTAGGGACGTATAAATTCTCAATTTCTCCAAAATTATAAGATCAAAGGAGAGGTGTTTACTCCTCTGCTGGTCTATAAGAAACCACAAGTATTGTTTTCTGCCCTGGAACTGCAAGTAGGATTCCATCTCCATAGCCGCCACCAGCTCTGCTATGCCAGCACTCCTCTTCACCCCAGACCCAGATCGGCCACTCAATTCAGCACAGTCTATAGGCCAAGACCTCCAGAAGCAGCTGCCACTGCAACAGTGGTTGCCACTGCCCTGGGGCTGAGGCTGGGGCTGGGGTCAGAGCACATTCCTCTCTCACCCAGATGAAAGAGCTTTCCTGCTGACCTTTGAAGCTGTCTCGAGTGTTTATGGGTTGAGAAGTCTGAAATCTCCTGTAGCTGCCAGTGATTCAGTGCCCTGAGTGCTCCCATCTGTGCTGGTATGACCCATGCTGGGCTGTGCTCCATTCTGCAATAGACGCTTCCTGTTGACCTTCCAGATTGCCTTGGGCTGGAAATCTGTTTCACTCTGTCATTTTGTGGCTTCTATTGCTCCAGAATTTGTGTAGAGTCATTTTTACTGGTATTTTGAGGAGTTTGCAGGGAGATGTTAGGCAGGTCCCTGCTTCTACTATGCCATCTTGACTCTGCCTACTTGGGAAATATTTTTTAAATAAATAAAATAAAGTAAATCATACATCTTATATTTTAAATTCTAAGTCAATATGCAGCCTTGAGTGATCATATTGGCCTCCATTCTGATTTGAGTTTTAAGTCATTCCTGATGAAATTGCAGGCATAGTGCCTATTGCCTATCCTTCTGCTTTCTTCAGAGTCTTCATCCAGGTCTTGTCAAGTTCTCTGAATTTTCATGTTTGTCACTCTGTACAACCCAACACCAGTTCATTTCATTCCTATACCACAATTTGGTCAGTCATCCTCTAATCTGTGGGTACATAGTTTGCCTACAGATTCTTATGATGACAAATAATACTGCTAACAATATTTTTGTATATATAGGTCTTTTCTTGTGGTCAGTACTCTCCTTGAGCTACAAACTCCATAGAAAGATAGCTGGGTGAAAGGATATGGACAATTTTATAACTTTTCTTGTATAATTCCAAAAAGTTTTCCAGAATAGTCAGTTCACAGAACCATCAACAGTGAATTAGCATGACTATTTTCCCTCAGATACTACAATCTTTTTTTTAAAATAACTTCTCCTGGGGGGCAGGGAGGGGCAGAGTCAAGATGGCAGAGTAGAAAGACTCACATACTCTAGTTCTTCCCCTATAGCCCATAAAATACCTGAAAAAAATGACTCTAAACAAATTCTAGAGCAGCAGAAGCCACAAAACAACAAAGGTAAAAGAGATTTCCAGTCCAAGGTAGCCTGGAAGGCCAACAGGAAAGGCCTATTGCATGGGCCATGGAACACAGCACAATCCACAGAGTCGAATGCAGCCCTGGTCATGTGGCATGGCAGGAACAGGACCTGAACAGGCCTCGGAGGTGGAATCCCCAACAGGACCAGAGTTCTTCAGATCCCTCAATCCCCAAGTGCCAAAGGTCAGTGAGAAAGTTTTTCACTTTGGTGAGAAGGGAGCAGGGTCCTCCCTTAGCCCCGGCTCCAAGTGGTGGTGCCAGCATCAATGGCAATGGAGGCAGCAGTAGTAGAGTCCATTTTTGGAGCCCTCTGCCTAAAACCCCTGGGAGAATTGAGCTGCTGATCTGAGTCTCAGCCATGAATGGCAGCCAAGGGGTGAGGTAGAGTGCTCACTGGCACGGTGGAGCTGCTGCAGGCTCTTGAAAGGGAATTCTACTTGAAGATCCTGGGCAGAAAACCTTTGGTAGCTCCCAGACCAGGGTTCAGGGTAGTAGAGGAGTAAACTGCTCTCCCTTGATTGTGCCACCTTGGAAGAACTGAGAACTTACAGGTCCCCAGAGTATACACACACTCTTGACAAAGGACTCAAAAGTCAAGTAACCAGCTGGGGAAATGCCCAAAAAAGGGAAAAAAGTAAGAATATAGAAAGTTATTTTCTTGGTGAACAGGTATTTTCTTCCACCCCTTCAGAAGAGGAAGAACACTGCTTACCATCAGAGGCCTCCAAAATGAATGTACAATGCTCTCAGGCCATAGAAAAGCTCTAAAAGAGTTTTGAAAATCAAGTAAGAGAGGGGGAAGGAAAATTTGGAAGAGAAATGAGAGCAATGCAAGAAAATCATGAAAAATGACTTAATAGCTTGCTAAAGGAGACCCAAAGAAATGCAGAAGAAAAGAACACCTTTAAAAATAGGCTATCGCAATTGGCAAAAATGGTCCAAAAAGGCATTGAGGAGAAAAACACTTTCAAAATCAGAATTAACCAAATGGAAAAGGAGATCCAAAAGCTCACTGAAGAAAATAGTTATTTAAAAATTAGAACCGAGCAGATAGAATCTAATGACTTTATGAGAAACCAAGAAATTACAAAACAAAATCAAAAGAATGAAAAAAATGGATGATAATATGAAATATATCATCAGAAAAGCAAGTGACCTGGAAAATAGATCCAGGAGAGATTATGGGACTCTCTGAAAGCCATGATCATAAAAAGAGCCTAGACATCATCTTTCATGAAATTATCAAGGAAAATTGCCCTGATATTTTAGAACCAGAGGGCAAAATAAATATTGAAAGAATCCACCAGTCACCTCCTGAAACAGATCCAAAAAGACAAACTCCTAGGAACATTGTAGCCAAATTCCAGAGCTCCCAGGTCAAGGAGAGAATATTACAAGCAATCAAAAAGAAACAATTTAAGTATTATGGAAATACAATCAGGATAACACAAGATCTAGCAACTTCTACATCAAGGGATCGAAGGGCTTGGAATATGATACTCCAGAAGTCAAAGGAACTAAGATTAAAACCAAAAATCACCTACCCAGCAAAACTGAGTATAATACTTCAGGGGAAAAACAGGTCATTCAGTGAAATCGAGGACTTTCAACCATTCTTGATGAAAAGACCAGAGCTGAATAGAAAATCAGACTTTCAAACACAGTAATCAAAAGAAACATGAAGAAGTAAACAAGAAAGAGAAATCATAAGGGACTTATGAAAGCTGAACTGTTTACATTCCTACATGGAAAGATAATATTTGTGACTCTTGAAGCTTTTCTCAGTATCTGGGTAGTTAGAGGGGTTATGCACACACACATATACATACATACACATACATACACACACACACACACAGAACACAGGGTGAGTTGAATTGGAAGGGGGCATCATATCTAAAAAAATAAAATTAAGGGGGTGAGAGAGGAATATATTGGGAGGAGAAAGGAAAAATGGAATGGGGCAAATTATCTCTCATAAAAGAGTCATGAAAAAGCTTTTTCAATGGAGTAGAAAAGTGGGGAGGTGGGAAGGAGGGAAGGAAAAACTGAAGCTCACTCTCATCACATTTCGCTTAGGAAGAAATAACATGCACATTTAGTTTGGTATGAAAATCCATTTTACACTACAGGCACACAGGGTAGAAAGGGAGAAGCAGGGTAGGAGGATGATGGAAGGGAGGGCAGAAAGGAGAAGGGAGCAATTAGGAGTAAGCACTTTTGGGGAGGGACAAGGGCAAAAGAGAGAATAGAATAAATGAGGGGCAGGATAGGATGGAGCGAAATATAGTTAGTCTTACACAACCTTACTATTATGGAAGTTGTACACATATATAGCCTATATTGAAATGCTTGCCTTCTCAATGAGGATGGGTGGGGAGGGAGGAAGGGAGAGAAGCTGGAACTCAAGGTTTTAGGAACAACTGTTGAGAATTATTTTTGCATACAATTGGATAATGAGAAATACCGGTAATGGGGTATGGGAATTTATCTTGCCCTATAAGACAAGAGAGAAGACAGGGATTAGGGAAGGGAGGGGTGTAATAGAAGGGAGGTATGTGTGATCATCCTTTGCTCCCAAAGAAGACCATGCCATCAGAGATATGATGACATGACTTGCACTTGACTTTTGTTTTGAGTGAGGGAGGGCTGTACAGGTCACCAGCCTCATTTCTCCTCCAGAGCCATTTGAATCTAGCAACCAGATATTCATCAAGATGACTGGAGATGACCCAGGATGAGGCAATTGGGGTTAAGTGACTTACCCAAGGTCACACAGATAGTGAGTGTCAAATGTCCGAGGTGAGATTTTAACTCAGACCCTCCTGCCTCCTACACTGATGCTTTATCCACTGCACCACCTAGCTGCCTCAATAGAAGGGAGGGCAGATTGGGGGAAGGTGTAATCAGAATGCTTGTCTTTTTGGAGTGGGGGGAGGGGAGAGATAGGGAGAAAATTTGGAACTCAAAATTTTGTGGAAATGAATGTTGAAAACTAAAAATAAATAAATAAGATTAAACAATACAACAAAAAATAACTTGGCCCATCTTCGTCTATTCGACGGATAGAGGGGAGGAGAAGAGAGATTGACTGATTCATGCTATCTTAGGCCTAAACCTGTCCATTCAAAAAACTCCTAAATATGGAGTAAGAAAATCAAGGAGTATAAAGGGAAACATCAAAGAAAAAGAAAAAAATCTAAGAAGTTAAAAGTGTTTCAGAAACAAAGCTTTAATGACCAGGAAGAAGAAGGCAAAAGAACAATCTGGATTGAAGAATCATAGGCTAAATTCCCCCATTACTCTACAGATTAATAAATATCTCTTATGAGAAGGAGATATGGAGTAGGAGGCTTCTCTCTATTTCTGCAAGATCAACTATAAAATCCTGTTTGTCACTGAAAGCCCTTCACAGTTTGGCTACTTCCTACTTTATCAATCTTGCTACCTTGTCTTCCCCTCCCTGTACTTTACAATGCAGTGACCCTGGTCCTCTTAATTGTTTTTCAAGCACAACACTCCCAATTCTGCCCCTTCTTGCTGCCTATCCCCCATATTTGTCCTTCTCTTTACCTTTTGGATTCTATAGATTCCTTCAAAACTCAGCTCAAATCCCGTCTTCTGCAAGAGGCCTTTCCGGAACTTGTCTAACCTGCTAGTACCCTTCCTCTGAGACTATCTCCAATTTGCCCTTTCTGTATCTTGCATGCACATAGTTGTCTTTTCCATTAGAATGTAAGCTCCTTGAGAGCAGGGAAAGCTTTTTGCCTGCCTTTATAATTCCCAGTTTTTTGTATGGGGCCTATGATATAATCAGTGCTAAGAAAGGAAGGAAGGAAGACAAAGAAAGGAAGGAAGAAAAAGAAGGAAGGAAGGAAGGAAGGAAGGAAGGAAGGAAGGAAGGAAGGAAGGAAGGAAGGAAGGAAGGAAGGAAGGAAGGAAGGAAGGAAGGAAGGAAGGAAGGAAGGAAATGAAAGAAAGAAGAAGAAAAGGAAAAGAAGGGAAGAAAAGAAAATGTTGCATATTGAGTGAGTGACAATTATCATTTCTCACCCTAAGCTATGAATTCATAGTTAAGGCATCCTTGTGAAAATGCCCCTTTCCTTCCAGGGCTTTTAGTCCGATAAGGTCCCTTCAAAAAATCATGTCCAAGGACTATGGGGAAAAATCAATGGAATTCATTTTTAATGGACAGTTTTAATGACTTTTGATGCCCTAATCTCCCTCTCCCCACTCCTATTTCCCTAACATGGAATAGATCTTGGAAGCAGAGAAATGTGACAGGGGTGTCTTTACCTTTGTGACAAGGTCTTTTTCTGCGTATAAGAAAGGGTTAAAAAATCTTGCTCTTAGACTACTATAATACTCTTAAGATACAGCTTCTAGTATTATACCAGAAACCCCCTGTAATCCTAGAGAAGCAAGTCTCTGTTGGAGGTGTTCAGAGATTCTCAGAAGCCTTAACCATTTTAAATCAAGGATTAGCTATGCCCCAAAATATCATCCCAATGCATTTGTCCTGAGACACTTAGGTTTTATATTCAACTTGTCTTTCACTTGTTCTTGCTGACTGATCCCACACAAACATATATGTATTATGCATTTGTATATACATATACATGGTACACATATATATATATGTATATATATATATATATGTGATAGGTATGTATGTGTTACTATTAGAGTGGTAGCATAAGCCAGCCTCTTTCCATGCCTGGCAATTCATAATTCATCGACTTGTGTCAAGATCTCTAGTGACTTTTGAGGACACAAAGCTGGCCCCAACTGGACACTTGGGGTACTGCATAGCCTACTCCCCCCTATATCTACACAAACAGTGTCTTGTCTTGCTCCCTCAGTGCCTCAGTTCTCTGGTCATGTACTGGCAGTGCAGAGAGCTGTCATAGTGGTGCTACAGGGGTTAATTTGTGTAGTTTAGGTCTCTGATGCTCTGGGAGGAGGGGCTGTTCTGTATGACACTGGGCTCTGTTTCAAGCCCTGACAGTGTTTCATATTTCCTTCTGCTTCTCTGCTCTCTTTCAGGGATACTTTGTGAAACCAAATGCTTTGTGTCTGTGATACTAGTTGTTTTGTCATAGCCCCAGCAACCTTCCATAGCCTGGAGTCCATATCACCAAACCACTAAAAAGAAAAAGGGGTCCGGTGCTTGGGTTTGGGTTTTATTAAAAGCCTAAGTGTCAACTCCTTGGGTCAACTAGTGCAGTGTTGCCAACGGTAGCGTGGCAGGTGTTGGAAGAAGAGGGATGCTGAGTGAGATTAGGGCAGATGTCAGACAATAGGTGGGTTTTTTTAACTTTCTTTTGGATTGTGAATGTCCTAAATCATGGAGACAGCTGATGTTGCCTTATGGTGCATAATTTCTGTTTGGAGAGGTTTGAGAGTTTGAGGGAAGCAGAGAAAAGATCCTGCATCCTGTTGGTCATATGACTGCTCATTTCCATATTTTCTTTATTGATTATAATTTTGTGTTATGTTCTAAAAATCAATGTTTAGCATTTCTGTATTTATTTATTTATGAGTTTTTTATTCATTAGTAAATAATGCATTTTGTAAAAAACAAGTATAATCTCTCATTTCCATTAAATGATTACCATGAGTCTATCAAACATAATTTTTCAGCATTCTATTTTAATCCATACTTTTTCTTATTTATTTTTCAGTCCAATTTCTCAAGTTCAGAAAGAAGTAAATTGAAGACTCCAGTTATTATATCTTACTACCGAGGCATTTTCCCATGCCAATTAGTTTTTCCTTTATGAACATAGATTCTCTTCCATTCAGTGAACTTATATTTACTAGTAATATATCATTATCTATCATACATAGTTTCCCTTTTTGTTTTTCTCAGCATTATTTTACTACTACTTAAATAAATATTATGTTTGCAACTCTTTGAAAACAAATGGCATTAATTTTCATTTCAATTTAATTAAATTCAATTAGCATTTATTAAGCATATACTATATATCATGCTCCGTATTTGGTGCTGAAGATAATAAAATACTAAAAATAATCTGTAATCTCATTGATATATAAGATCCCTCCTGTGATTCAGATCAAATCCATTTATGCCTATTCATCTTGCATGATATTTGTCAATGTTCTTTCATATGTTCACAAAAAAGGGTTTCACCTTCATGCATTAGAAGTCCTCCTTGCTTTTGACTGATGTCACAAGAGTACCAGCAAAGGACTTTGAGCTTTGACTTCTCATCCCTATCCCTTGCCATGTATTCAAGTCACTTTTCCATCCTAACATGTAATTCCTGTTCTTCTTTGGAATTTTTCTTTGGGTACATTTCACAGCTTGTTCACACTCAACACACACTTCTCTCCATTGCTATTTATGTGATGTACATTTTAATTTTTATGAGACTGCTGTTCCATATTTTTATGCTACATAGAAACCCTGGCAGAATATTAATATTAAAAATGAGCCTTTGTTTTCATGTGACTATTGGGAAAATTCAAGGAACTTTTAATTTCACTAATGTAGTCTACTCTCCTCTCCTCTTCCTATTCATCTCTGTACCCAGGATACTGTTTATCCATTCTGTTTGTCCCAAATATACATGCTACAGGCAACCTCTATAGATGATCCATTCAAATACATATTATAACATGGTTAATATATATTCTTCATCCACATAATCTTTCTTTTATGGACAATCAAGTCAAACTCCTTTGAAGGATTGCAGATCTCTTCCGTTTCATTTACCATTTCTTCAACACAGATTGTACTCCAAATCTCTATCACACTGAACAGATCTCTCCCTATTTTATATCACACATGATATTTGTTATCAGAGAGTCATTGAATAATTTTGTTTCTACTGCTTTGTCTTCCAGGTAATCTTGATTGATTTTTGATGTATGGATGGGAAACGCTTTGTTATAAAAGAACTTGTAAGGCAGTGTTTTGTTTATAGAATTTTTAAATCAACAATGAATAAGTTTAATGAGAAGTCATATTCTTTACATATTTCAGTTAGTCACAGAAGGGTAAATCATTGCATATCTTTGTATTGTATATCTCTTATAAAAATCTGATTATTCCTTATGAATGCCCTTCATTAAGATAACTTCAATTTATGTATAGGTAATAGTCATACACATATTTTGTATAAATTAAAAAATAAGCATACTGACTAGCAATTACTGGTCTTTTTGGTGTTCGTGTTTTTAGGTATTAATAATTACTGTGATTTTTCCCATGATTTTTCCATCTCTTCCCTGTTCAGATTCTGCATATATTAGTTGCTGAATGACTTCATAATTCTATCTAGCATGAATCTCTTTTATACACATTTGTTTCCATCTGTCTGCTTTTCCCATATTTTTCTCTATTAATGCCTTTTCCACTCTGTAAGTCCATCTGGGCACTTGATTTTGAAATCTTAATGTGGTAATTTTACTGTACATGATGGAGAAAAGTTAATTATATAGTTTTTTATCATAGATATTTTCCATTTTTCTTGTTCATTCCAAACCATAAAGGATTTCTTGCTTGTTTATACTCTTGGGATATCTTTGCTTAGATGGTTATTTTAGTAAGTTTTAAATTCATTTAGCCCTCTACTACTTGTCCCTGTTTGTAGAATAGAGCTCCAAATTTCATGTCATTCTTCTTCAGAAGATTTTGCAAACAAATTTATATTGTAATTAGTGTTGCGTTTGGCAGCCATATAGCTATATTTGGCAAGAAAGTCAAATGTTTGCTGACTAAGACAATTTCTGACTCTTGGGCTTCTTGTTGAGGTACTTAATTTGCATTACTTAAACTTTTGCATTAGATTATAATAGTTGTGGAAATATCATTTCTGTTATTTTTATTTTTGATGAAAATCTCAATTTTAACTCATTTAAATAGTTCAGGGATAAGTTCTTTCAATTGTAGAGGATATCTTTTCATGGTTATTCTAACTTCTCGGTTTTGGGTGGGGTTTTTTTGCTAGTTCTTATCTTATCTCTGAAAAATGGATGATCTAGCTGATTCAAGAATGACTCATACATAAATAAGTAATTTTCTGTCTTTTAAAATATGTTCTATTTCTTTTTTATAATGTTATTTGGTATTCATCATGTCCAGTGCTTGCTAATTTTTTTATGAGGAAAGTGTTCATGATTATAAAGATTTCTATATAATTCACAAGTCTTTGATCTCCCTTAATTCATTTTTTTCAGAAATGTGTTTTCAAATATATTTCCTCCCAGCCCCCATCATTTCCCCACCTTTAAGTTAAAGTCAAATATGGGAACAACTTAATGGCACAGTTGATACAGCACTAGACTTGGAATCAGTTCAAATCTGACCTCAGATCACTAACTGTGTGACTGAGCAAGTCACATAATCCTGTTTGCCTCAGTTTCCTCATCTGTAAAACAATCTGAAGAAGGAAATGGCACACCACTGCAGTATCATTGCCAAGAAAAATCCCCAACATAGGGTTGTGGTGAATCAGATATGACTGAGCAACAAGACAAACCATCACTACAAGAGTATTCCTTGATTTAATTTGGATGGTCTTACCAAGTTCTTCATTGCATTTATCTATCATTTTGTCCTCAGGATCCAACATTTCATCTTTTTGGTGGTTGGTTGCTGTCCTTCATTTTCAAAGAGGACCAAAATGACATCACCATGATAAGGTGAAGTTTCATTGTGTCCAACTGTAACTGACCAGACCAATACAAGCTCGGAATGTTCTACCACAGGTTGGGCACAGATAGTCCGTGTGAATATCTGGGGTTGACATTCCAAATCTTTTTGGTAATCTTTTTATAAATACTTATCATTACTACTGTGTCATTAAAGATGTTTTTTGTTCCTTTTGGGTATATGATAAAATCCAGTCCACCAATTCCTTTCTTTGCTTCTCTAAGGAGAACCTGAGTCATCCTTTCATTTAGCTATAATTTCCTTCTTCCTTCTAGTTTCATTCAGAGCAAGAATATGAAGATTGATATGATTCAAATTCTCCAGCAATACATTCATGTATTGTATCTTTTGACAATGATCTCACCTTTAGAGGATCAATGAACAAATTAAAAGTTTTGGAAGGCTTAATTCTGATTCTGAATATTCGGTCCCTTTTTACCTTTACTGAAGATTTGGAAGGAAGTTGCACAGTACCAATGGATGTTTTTTGCTCTCTGTTTTGTGACTGAGCTTAATAGCTTACATCATTTAATAGTGATATGCACCTCTGGAGTTAGCTAGATTGTTCTTCAGAAAACAGTTTGTATCCAGGGTTATACTCAAAGCCTTTATAGTATAATAGAATCTATCACTTTGTACAGTCTGCAGGAATAGCTTCAAGAACTCAGTCACCCACATGTTATGATGAAATATCACAATGGCAACTGGATTGGAAAAGATCAGTTTATGACCCAGTCCTAATGGAGGTAAATGCCAATGTTCAGATCACTGGACAAGTGCACTTACTTCATACACTAGCAATATTATGCTTAAGATTCTGCAAGCAGGACTTCAGCAATATGTGCTCTAAGTATTAGCAAAAGGGCAGGCTGGTTTCCAAAGACACAAAGGAATTATTAAGACCAAATGGCCAACGTTTGCTGGATTATGGAGAAAGCCATGGAGTTCCAGAAAAATATTTACTTTTGCTTCATTGATTATACTAAACCCTTTGATGTTGAATCACAACAAAATGAAACACGTCCTTGAAGATATGGGAGTACCAGATCATATCATTTGTCTCCTGAAGAACCTGTATGTGGGTCAAGAAGCAATAGTTAGAACCAAACATGAAGCAATTAATTGTTTTAAGATTGGAGAAGGAGTATGACAAGGCTGTATATTGTCACTTTATTCATTTAATGTGTATACAGAGTACATCATGCAAAATTTCAGGCTAGATAAATAAAAAGCTGGAATTAAGGCTTCTGGGAGAAAAATCAACTATCTCAGATATGCAAATGATGCCACTCTGATGGCATTAAATGAAAAATGAAGAAGTCTCTTGATGATGGTGAAAGAGGAGAACTGGTTTGAAGTTCAACATCAGGTCAATATAAAAAAAAACCCTAAGATTTTGGAAACTAGTTCTATTACTTCCTGGCAAATAGAGAGAGAAGAAATGGAAGCAGTGTCAGATTTAATGTTCTTGGGGTCAAAGAAGATTGCAGATAGCAACTGCAGCCATGAAATGAAAAGATTCTTACTCCTTGGAAGGAAAGTTATGGCACATCTGGACAGCATACTAAAAAGCAGAGACATCACCTTGCTGACAAAGGTTCGTATAGTCAAAGTTACTGTTTTTACAGTAGCAATATAGGGCTGTGACAGTTGGATTACAGGGAAAGCTAAGGACTGCAGAATCAGCACTTTCAAATTATGCTGCTGAAGAAGATTTTTGAGAGTCCCTTGGACAGCAAGGAGATCAGTCAATGCAAGCTATTCATTGGAAGGTCAAATACTAAAGCTGAAGTTTAAGTAATTTGGTCACATAATGAGGAGATGGGACTCATTGGAAAAGAGCCTGATGCTGGGAAAGATAGAAGGCAAAAGGAAAAGGGGACAGCAGAGGCTGAGATAGATAAAAATTATCATGGAAACAATGAACATGAACTTGAAAACATTTCAAGAAATAGTGAAAGAGAGATGGGCTTGGCATGCTATGGTGCATGGTGTTACGAAGAGTTCAATACGACTGAAGAACAAAGAACTGTTAAGGGCTAGAGCTACAAATACAAAAATAAAAACAGTCTCTGGTGAGCTGATTTAACCTCTCTGGAAGGCAATTTGGAACTATACCCAAAAGGCCATAAAAATGTGCATAACCTTTGACCCAGTTATACCACTTCTAGGGTTGTATCTCAAAGAGATCATAAAAATGGGAAAAGACCCACATGTACAAAAATATTTATAGCAGTTTTTTTTGGAGTGGAACTGGAAACTGGGGAATGGCTGAACAAGTTATGGGATATGAATATAATGGAGTACTATTGCGCTATAAGAAATGATGAACAGGCAGACTTCAGAAAAACCTTGAAACACATATATGAACTGATGCTGAGTAAAGTGAGCAGAACCAGAAGATCATTATACACTGTAACAGCCACAGCGTTTGAGGACTGATTTTTCACAGTGATGCAAGAACCTAAAACATTTCCAAGAGTCCAAAGGACTGATGATACAAAATGCCATACAACCAGAGAAAGAACTATGGAGTCTGAATGTAGAATGAAGCAGACTACTTTCTCTTTTATGTTTTGTTTTTCTCATGATTTCTCCCATTCACTGTAATTCTTCCAGGAAATCCTGGAAAGACTTATGTGAACAAATGTTGGGTGAAGTGAACAGTATCAGGAGAACATTGTTCACAGGGTGAACATCCAGCGTGTGATGACTGATTTTGATTGACTTCTTAGAAATGCAGGAACCTAAAACAATTCCAAAGGACTCATGATGGAAAATGCCATCCACATCCAGAGAAAGAACTATGGAGTTGGAATGCACAGTGAACCAAACTATTTTCTTTTTTGTTTTTTTATCTTTCTTTCTTTCTCATGATTTCTCCCACTCATTGTAATTCTTTTATGAAATATGACTAATGTGGAAATGTGTTTAATAGGAATGTATGTGTAGAGTCCATTCAGATTGTGTACCATCTTGGGGAGGGAGGGGGGAGGAATTTAAAACTTATGAAAGTGAATGTTGAAAACTAAAAATAAATCAGCTGAAAACTGTAAAACACAAAAGTCTCTGTCCTCAAGGAACTTATATTCTGTATGGGTAAAGCAACATGCACATAGGAAAGTAAATACAAAACAATATAACAAGGGGAGTAACCAGGAGATCAGGAATGGTTTCATGAAAGTGGAGCTGAGCCTTGAAATATGTTAGGTATTATAAGCAATGAAAATATAATAAATTTTGTTGCAGTATCTTACCTTAAATATGATATTCAATATTTTAAGTGTGTTTTTGTATTAAAAAAACTGTTGGTTTCTATTTTCTGTTTCATTTGGGAATTCTTTTACTTTTCCTGGGTAGATTTATTCCTTTAACATTCAAGGTTATAATTGTTAGTATTTTTCTTCCTATTCCAAAATCCTGTTATACTGTCTTTTTAAGAAACTTAATAGATTGCTACATAGTTTGCCCTCTTTGAAGTAATGTGTTCCCAGTCTCTTTCCTTACACCACCTAAGCCCCACTTCATAGAGATTGATTCTTTAACCTAAATAATTTTTGATCTCCCCCTTGTCCATTGTGGAGCATGGTTTAGAAGCTTCCCCTTCTCTCTACTCACATGGCCATCAATTTAATTCAAGCCCTAATAACCATCCACCTGAATTATTACAATAGCCTTTTGATTGACCTCCCTTTTCCAAATCTCTCCTCTCTCCAATTTATTTAGTACCTAGTTGCCAAAGTGACATTTCCAAAGTCCAAGTCTGACCATATGAAGAAGCTCAGCAATCTCTGGAAGCTTCCTTTTGCCTCTAGTATAAAAAATATATGCCCTCCATTTCCTATCTAAGTCTTCCCCAATCTAGCCCCAGTTTACCTTTCCAAACTTATTATATACTATTCCCTTTCCCACATTCTATAGTATAAACAAACACACCTATTCTGGTTGTCACTCACACTCAACTTTCCACCTCCCTTTTCCCATGCATTTGTAGTCTGTCCTTTCTGTCTGCATTGTACTCCCTCCTTACCTCTACTTCTTACAATTCCCCATCACCTTTGGAGGTCATCTCAGTGTTGTCAGAGGTTCTGCTCACATCCAATTTGAGAACTAAAAGAGGGGAAGATGCTATGTGAAACTTCCTGAAACTGAGAAATAGTTTAAAATAGTTTGATTTTAATAGCTTGAATCACTCTCATGAAACATGAACCTGGAATTTTGAGTGAAGCCACAGAAAACTAAATGGAAGCAAAACCAACCAGCAAAAGCACTTATACAAAATAGCAATGTTAGATATAACCTAGTTTTCCTCTTTGTATCTTTTCCAACTACTTTTGCCCTGTGCTTTGAACAGCATTTTCATTGACATTGAAGTGTCTATGTAATGTATGCATTACATATGTGTACATTATACTCTTCTGGCATCCTACACACAGCCTTGGATGAAAAAGTAAAATATTTAATAAGATAAATAGCAACACAACAAAACATAGATAATATTACACTTTAAAACTAAATCAACAAGTGATCCACAGGGATCCTTATGTATGGATTAGTGGTTCCATTTATTCCTATTTGAGTTTGGAAAGTGCCTGGTTGCAGCCTGTAGGTGACACTCTGTTCTTAAAGGCTCCATTAGACCCTAATCCAGTGAAGTCTCTCAAAGCTTTCAAATATAGACAGATTGCGCATCTGTCATCCCAAAACTAGACGTCCTTAGTTCAGAGAGGCTTGTCACAAGAAAGCATACCATCAGAAAATGGTATTTTGATGATAGCAAATCATGAAATGTGAATGTTTCATGACTTGTGAGCATAGAAGGAGTATTTCCACTATCGAAATGATGGATCTTTCAAAGATCAACTGCAACCATTATAATTGCCATATCTATAACATGTGAAGTCCTTCACCTACTTTATCTCATTATAAACAGCACATTGAAAAATGTTCCATTATAGCTGATTAAGTCAGAAGTGTTTCAAAAGTAATTTCACCATTTTGCCATCCATTCCCTGCCCCTGAATTCCCCCAATCACCAATCATTGTGACTTAAATAGAGAATTTGTTATTCCCACCTTGGCTTGCCAGATAATTTTATTTATGTGTGTATACATATATGTATATATGTGTGCACATATATACATATGTATATATAACACCACATATTATATAATTATGATACAATATTTGATATGATAATTATTTGAGGGGAGAAGATCACATAGTGCTTATAAAACATCTTGGAAGGAAAGAAACACTGTTAAGTGCCTACTATGTGCTAGGTATTGTGCTGATCACTTTACAAATATTATCTCATTTAATTCTCACAACAACCTGCCTGGGAGGTAGGTGCTAGTCTCATTGCCATTTTACAGTCAAGATCAAATAGCTAATGTGTCTAAGATGAGATTTGGCCCCAGGTTTGATGAGCTAAATGTAAATGGATAAACAGTATGCGGATTAAATTCTCAGAAGGAAGTTTTCAAGTAAGCAAGAAAAATAGAGAAACAAAAGAAATTATTTTTCAGTACAAATTTCAAATATTAGAATCATAGTTTGAGATGATGGTCAGTCCTATTTGTTATCTTTCCTTCTCTTTCCTTCCCTTCCATTCCCTTTCCTAATTTTTCTGAAGGGTTAGTCCTGGGTGATTTTGCCTTCTCTCAATTTTTGCCTCGAAGTCTTTTCTCCCTCCACTTCATTCCCCCCCTATGAAAAGAAAGTGTAAGTGTCTTGGAATGGTAGCCATCTAGACTTAAAAAAGATTTTTTAAAGATCATCTAGTTCAACCCCTCTATTTTACAAATAAGGAAACTGAGGCTGAGGGAGATAATATGATTTAACATCAAGTCACTGGCAGATATGTCTCCATAACTCAACTCTCTCGATTCCTATTTTGTTATGCCCTCTTTCACCCCAATGATTTTGTGACTTCCTCATATTATCATAAGGAAGGCTAATTTTCCTACCTTCCTTAAAGCAGGTTAAACCATCCCACTCCCTTATTGTTTCTCCCTAATTGTTTCATTTCCGTTGTGTCCAACTCTTTGTGACCCCATTTTCTTGGCAAAGATACTGGAATGATTTGCTATTTCCTTCTCCAACTCACTTTACAGATGAGGACAGTGTGGGAAAGAGGGTTACACAACTAGTAAGTATCTAAGGCCAGATTTGAACTCAGGATCAAGTCTTCCTGACTCCAGTCCTGGCACTCTAGCCATTGCACCATTTAGCTACCCTCTATTCCCTTAGGAAACCATAATTTTTCAAAAAGGAAACAGATTAATTTCTATGCTGAGTACTAAAAATAAAAATCCAAGCCAAAAAAGAAAAACCTGCCCTCAAGGAGATTATGTTCCAATAGAGGAAAGACAACACACAAAGGAGAGCTAAAAAGCAGGTGGAAGGAACACAGTTTTAAGGTCCTGATGCCAGGAGCAGGGTTAGGAGAGAGAATGAAGATTGGCCTGGGCCCTTGCCACACAAAAGAAGCTTCAAGAAGAACTAACCATAGAAAAAGGGGGGCAAGTCCTGCAAAGGGTCTATATTCCGGTCTGAGAGAGGTAACCAGAATGGCTAGATATTCTAAGTTAAGAAGTCCGAGGAACTGAGACATGTTCCAGGTTGAGACAGTGTGGTTTGGAACTCTAGAAGCCAAAAGCAGGGCCCAGAGTGGAAGGAAATCCCTTGAAGTCAAGAAGACCTCTGACAAAATTCTACTGCTGACATTTATTGTGTAATCACAGAGAAAGTCACTTCATCTTTCCCAATTTTCAGTTTGATCATCTATAAAATAGAGATTAATAAAACCTATCTTAGTGAGATTGTTTTAAAGCTTAAGTGGGGTAATGAAAATGACTACGTCAATTTCAACTCTTGCCAGAAGTAAATGTTTAACAACGGACTCTTCATAAAAAAAAAAAATCCATGCCTGATACTCTTTTAAGTTTATTCTGTATTATTAACATGGTCTCCATCACTTTCTTTAGTTTTAGATGTCAATAAAATACATCAATCTCTGATTAGCACTGTTTGCTGATTTCAAAGGTGCATGTGCTCCCACTAAAAATGTAACAATGGACTGTATTGGATCTGGTGCCAATATACCCAACTATTATTATTGTGTTTTAAGTTTTACAAAGTGCTTTCCTCACAATGACTCTGTAAGGTATGTAGGGCAGATATTTCTATGTCTATTTTACAGGCGATATTTGAACTGGTTCACCAAGTACTTAAGATTGAGAAAAAAAGGAAAGTGAATTGAGAGGAGGGTTGATGGCCTGGGAATATGTTAAATGATGATAGGATTGGAGATCATTGTGTGGTTGAAGTAGTAACAGAAAGGGAGAAATGGAATGAAAAAGATGATGACTGAATAAAGGAATTTCTGGTTTCTTGAATATGAAACACTTGTGAGTGATGAGAAGTTCAAATATATAATTATCCCTTTGTGCAGTTGAGAAGGAGCAGAGGAGTAAGTTATAGAAGTTGAATAGTTTGAGAAAATGGGAAGTTGGGATATTTGGGGATGATATCAACATAAATCTTAAGCATTTTTGCTGGTTGTCCCCCATGCCTCCAATGTTTTTCCTGTTCAATTCAGTAGACTTCCTATAAGTCTCAGCTAAAATTTCATCTTCTACAGGAAGCCTTTCTTAGGGCTCCTTAGTCTTAAAGGCTTCCTTCTAAAACTACCAGACTACTCCCAATATCTATCTTATCTGTATATTGTCTCCCCTATCGAATTATGTGCTCCGGGAGATCAAAGAAAAATTTTTGTTTGCTTCTTTTTGTCTTTTTTTGTATCCCCAGTTCTTAGCACAGTGTCTGGTGCTTAATAATTGTGAGTTGAGTGACTGCTGACCTACTAGGAAGGCAGAAGTTGGGGTGAGGTAGGATACAATGAGCCATGCGCTACACTCACTGAGACAGGAGAGTATTCTGGAGATTGGTGGACAGAGTAATAGACACAAGGATCTGGATTTGGTGACAAATTTGAATAAACTTGAATGGAGGAGAAGTTACCCTGTGATAGTAGTAGAGAAAGAGTCTGGAAATGGCAATGGGGAGCAGCAGTATTCTAGCTCCCCCATTGAGATAAGTTGGGTGGGGAGATTAATGAAAATATAACTAGTATAGGTAAGAATAGCCAGAGATACAATATCATGGGAGAAGCCAAGTCTCATTCAACGACAGAAGATAGACGAAGGAAGATTTCTAAAATGAAAGGAAGAGGATGGATCTGAAGAGGAACATTAGGGGAGGTAGCATTGAGGTGGACATAAATGAGGCAATGGGCAGCTGTTACTTATTCTTCAGCTTTTAGGGGTTACATATCACTGATACAGGGGAAATAAGAGGGGAAGAAAATAAGCTAGCCATTAGAGAATAAATGCAGGTAGAGGATCAGTGGAGGGGAGGATGTCCACTGATCAAGGTAGAGTAATTAGAAGAGTCAAGGTCTCTCTAGACCCCAGATGCTCAAAATTTCAGCACAGCTCTTATCTTTTCAGCCTCATGGTAGGAGATTTTGCTATGTCTTGGTTTCCAGCCAGCTTCGTGATAGTTAGATGTTCCAGTATTGAGTTTCAGAGGTCTCTGGGAGCCCAGCAAAGTAGGCAGAACTTATTGTGTCCTGGAGTACTTTGTATATATGGAGTAGGAGGAGTGGGGAGGGGCTCTTAGGCAGGAGGTGCTATGTCCTGAGGTACAGAATGAAACCTTCTCCTATCAACAAGCATGAGCAGCGTTGTGACAGTTAATCAACAATCTGAATAAACTTTATTAGAAAATCCTGTTACCTTTTAGTGTGCACATAATAAATGAGGCAGTTTTCCTGAAGGAGGCTGAATACTCTCCTTTCCCCAGTTTGTGCCCACCTGCTCCAATGTACTGAGCTTATTCAAACAAGGCCACATGGGCTGCAGCTGAAGGTTCTTTTGAAGAACAGCAGCCCCTTCCCCCAACTTCATGGTCATTACCCATTTTACCCTTGATGCATACTTGTTCTAATAGGTATCATAGATTCCTGCCTCCTAATAAGGAAAGGAAGTACAAAAACACATAAATTCTCCTGAGGGAGTCAGACAGCCTGAAGCCACATTCAACAGCTGTGAACGTTACCATGAGCACAGGAGCAAAACAAGGTTTTAAAAAGTGATGCATTGCCATGGATTTTGGCAGTATTTCCTTGGATTCAGACTGTGTTTTGCAGTTTGAGTCTACAAAAGAGCAGTACCCCATCTGCCACCAATGGTGGAATTTAGAGATTAAACAAAGCATGGCATTAATTGATCTAAAGTGGAGTTATTTAATGTATCACAGAATGTGCATTTCTCCATCACAGTTTTTTTTATTTTTTTTAAGTCCCATTAATTTCAATGATATAGCTTTTACCATAAGTTGGGGGCTTTGAACCCTAGTGGCATAATTGTAGTTACTTCAACTCAAAAAATCAGGTCCCTTAGAAAGTGTTTTCATAGGATTTATCTTCTTTTAGTTAATACGGAGTTGTGTTAATGGCACAGTGAATTTATTTAAGGTGACTGCAAAAAGGAAATTCAAATTCTTGTTTCAAAGGCATATTTGGTCTACCCTTTTGAAAGTTTATGGGCTTAAGGAAAAACTGTGAATAAGCATAGAGCTGGAATTCAAAATGAATCAAATAACTTGGGGATACAGATCTGTTTTATATAACAAGCTGATTTTGTCGAAAGTTTCTTAACAATATAATTCATAGCTAAGATATATATAGATGGAAATGCACAAAATATGGGTAACAGGTAATGTAAAGTAGAGGTCTATATGAAAGGAGGAAAATTTGACCTCATAAGTATCATTGAAGATTGGGATGAGACCCATAATTCAAGTATACTCATGAGAGTAGACTTCTTAATTTGGTGGGTCTCTGACTTGATTAGTTTGAATATTCCCTCCCATGGTATAACATCGATAGAACAAAAGTTATCCATGCTTTCTCATTTGGGGAACTCTTGTCTATGTCTTCTCATAAACTAGGCACAGCAGATTAAATCCATGGACTGAGCTTCCTCTAGTTTCTCGGGATCATCTAGATTCCTCTAGATATGTTATTGGAATACCACTGAAGAATACAGGTTTATCATCGACAGTCCCTCACTAAACTATCCTTTTTCCTAATAATTCCCATAATTCTCTTATGATCAATCCTTCATTGATGATCTATTATGGTCTACTCACCCCTACCATGAGCTTCTCATTGTCCTTTGAATATCTTGCCATTTTAATTTTTTGGAGAATGTGGCTTTTCAGTATAAGTATACTTACATAGTATGGTCATAAGGGCAATAGTCATGGTCATAAGCCACCCCAGGGGGAAAAATACTGTTGCTAAGAAGATAGGCCTGTTCTCTTTCTCTCTGTCTCTCTGATTCTCTCTGTCTCTCTGTCTCTCTGTCTGTGCTCTCTCTCTGTCCCTCTCTCTCTCTTTCTTTCTCTCTCTCTCCTTCTCCCTCTCCCTCTCCTTCCTGACTATGTTCAAGTGAAAGGATTGCTTTAATCTTCCAGGTAAAGAAAATCACCTAACATCTATGACCTACTCTCCCAAAGAGCATTGCTATAAAGCTATGAGGACATAGCTCCGCTGCTGCTTCTGTCCTTGTAATATCTATTCTTTCCTGACATAGATAAAAGTATTTTGGAGATGGAATGGACAAAACTGATTTTGCAAGCTTTAGAAATCCTGAAAACAAAGTCACCAGATATCCAGCAATATTACTGCATGCCGAACTTTTTGCACAGCCAAGCCCAATGAAAAGTGACCTGTCTGCTCTAGCATAGGCATGGATAGAAAGCAGCCAGTAGGGAGTGACACAGCCATCAGCTTCACCATATGCAGAAATGGACTGGTCAGGGAAAATGTTTTGTAGTAAATGCTTTAAGTTTGAGCTTACTCTCCCTAGGGGTAGAAGTGGTATAGGGTTATATGCCCCTGAGTGTTGGGGTAATGGGAAGAATATCTATATTTCTGCTCTTGATATATATTTTCAGTAAATATTCCATTGTAGAGGTAAAAGGTAGGGGCCTTCCAGGAGCCAAGATGATGGAGAAAGCGGTGAATTGCCATAACTCTCCCATATTCACCTCCAAATAATCTTAAAATAGAGCTCCAAAACAAATCCTGAGTAGCACAACCAGAAAAGACAGGATAAAACAATCTTTGAGCTAAGAAACTTGGAAGATCAGTAAGAAAGCTCTGTCTCATTTGGGTAAAAGGAGAGCACAGTTTATGACAGGAAGCAACCCAGAAAGCCAGCAACAAGCCCTACCTCAGCAAACCAGAAGAATATTCTGAGCCCCAGAACAGTGGAACAGGAAAATGCCAATACCAGGACCCATGCCTCAGCATAGCCATGGGAATGAGCAGACTGCAACTCTGAGAACCCCAACATGCTACAGCATAGCCCCAGACAAACAGGCAACTTCCAGTAGACAGACCTCCAAGTGGTTCAGTGTATCCCTGAGAAAACACAAAAACACCCTACTGACCTCAACAGGCACCAGATACCAGGAAGAGGACCCCAGCTCAGCACTGGTAAGCTGCCAGACACAAGTCACACACCCCCAACCCCAGCCCCTCAGCATAGCACCAGACACAAGGCTCTCCCATAGGCCTCAGGGCAACATCAATGCAGCACCTGGTAAACAGTCAGGGCCTGCAGCCCCTAGAATAAGAAGCTTGATACAATGGCTCTTCCACATCGGGAGCAGAATTCAAATTTCAAAGAAAGGAAAAAAGCCAAAAAAGATGAGAAAAGAAACAAACAAAAAAAAAAAAGAATCTGCTCATAGAAAGTTAGTATTGTGGCAGGAAAGATCAAGACACAAACTCAAAAGAGGAGAACAATGTAAAAACATCTATGGGCAAAATGTCAAAAAAAAATGGGACACACTTTCAAGTCTGGAAAGAACTCATGAAAGAGCTCAAAAAGGAATTTAAGAAAATCAAATAAGAGAGGGAGAAGAAAAATTAGGAAAAGAAATGAGTGATACAAGAAAATTATGAAAAAACAGTCAATAGTTTGGAAAAAGGAAACAACTGCTTAAAAAGTAGAATTAGCCATATAGAAAAGAAAGTACAAAAGCTAATTGAGGAAAACAACTTGTTAAAAGTTAGAATTGGGCAAATGGAAGCTAATGACACCATGAGAAATCGAGAATCAATCAAATACACTCAAAAGAATGAAAAATAGAAGAAAATGTAAAATAGTTCATTGGGGAAATATAAAACACTGACCTAGAAAAGAGATCCAAGAGAGATAATGTTAGAATCACTGGACTACCTGAAAATCATAATCAAAAATAGGACCTGGACACTATCTTTCAAAAATTTTTCAAATTAAACTTCCCTAATATCCTGGAACTAGATGCAAAACAGGCATTGAAAGAATCCACCACCTAAAACCATCAGCAAGCATTATATGTAAAGGGGATAAGCTAGATTCGTTTCAAATAAGATTAGAAGTGAAACAAGGAAGTCCATTATCACCACTGTTATTCAATATGGTACTAGAAATGTTAGCTTTAGCAATAAGAGAAGAAAAAGAAATTGAAGGAATTAGAATAGGCAAAGAAGAAACCAAGTTATCACTCTTTGCAGATGATATGATGATATACTTAGCGAATTCTAAAGAATCAAGTAAAAAACTATTTGAAATAAGAAACAACTTTGGCAAATTTGCAGGGTACAAAATAAAGTGACACAAATCATCTACATTTCTATATATCACTAACAAAGTCCAATAGCAAGAGACAGAGAAATCCTATTTAAAACTACTGTAGACACTATAAATATCTGGGAGTCTGTCTAGCAAAAGAAACCCAGGGACTATATGAACACAATTACAAAACGGTTTTCACACAAATAAAGTCAGATCTAAGTAAATGGAAAAACATCAGTTGCACGTAAGTAGGTCAAGCTAATATAATAAAAATGACAATTCTACCTAAATTAATTTACTTATTCAGTGCCATACTAATCAAACTATGAGAAAAATATGTTCTAGAACTAGAAAAAATAATTTCAAAATTCATCTAAAAGAACAAAGGTCCAGAATATCAAGGAGATTAATGAAAAGAAATGCTAGGAAAGGTGACCTAGCCCTACCAGATATTAAATTGTATTATAAAGCAGCAATCATCAAAACAACTTGGTACTGTCTAAGAAATACAAGGGCAGACCAACAGACTAGGTTAGATACTCAAGAAACAGTAGTCAATAAATACAGCAATCTACTATTTGATAAACCAAAGGACCCCAACTTCTGGAATAGGAACTCAATGTTTGACAAAAACTGCTGGGAAAACTGGATAACAGTGTGGTAGTAACTGGGCATAGACCAATGCCTGACACTATACACAAGAATAAAGTCCAAATGAATATAAGAGCTAGGTATAAAGACTGATACTATAAACAAATTAGGCAAGCAAGGAACAGTGCATTTGTCAGATTTATGGAAAATGGAGAAATTTATGATTAAACAAGAGATAGAGAACATTATAAAGTGCAAAATGGATAATTAAATTGAAAAAAGTTTTGCACAAATAAACCCATTGCAAGCAAAATTAGGAGGGAAGCAGAAAACTGCTTTTTGCAAAATTTGCAACTATGATAAAGGCCTCATTTCTAAAATATATAGAGAACTGATTCAAATGTACAAGAATATAAGTCACTCCTCAATTGATAAATGCTCAAAGGATATGAAGAGGCAGTTTTCAGAGGAAGAAATTAAAGCTATCTATAGTCATATGAAAAAATGCTCTAAATCACTATTAATTAGAGAGATGCAAATCAAAACTCTGAGGTACCACATCACACCTATGAGATTGGCTAACATGACAAAATAGGAAGATGATAAATATTGGAGAAGATGTGGGAGAGTTGGAACACTAATTCATTGTTGGCAGAGTTGTGAGCTAATCCAGCCATTCTGAAGAGCAATTTGGAACTATGCTTAAAGGGCTATAAAAATGTGTTGACCCAGCATCATCACTTCTAGGACTGGATTCCAACAAAATAATAAAAATGGGAAAGGGTTCCATGTGCACAAAATATTCATAGCAGCTCTCTTTGTGGTGGCCAAGAACTGGAAATTGAGGGGATTCCCATCTACTGGGGAATGGTTGAACAAGTTGTGGTATATGAATGTAGCGGAATACTATTTTGCTATAAGAAATGATGCAAAGGAAGACTTCAAAGAGGCCTGAAAGGACTTACATGAACTGATGCTCAGTGAAAGGAGCAGAACCAGGAGAACTTTGCACACAGTAACAATCACAGTGTGGGGGCATTTTTCAGGTAGACTTAGCCCTTCATAGCACAGCAAAGACCTAAAACATTCCCAAAGGATTCTTGAGGCAAAATGCCATTCACATTTAAAGAACTATGGAATTGGAAAGCAGAATGAAGCAGAATATTTTCTCTTGTGTTATGTTTTGTTTTGTTTGGGTTTTTCTCATGTTTTCTCCCATTCATTTCAATTCTTCCATGCAGCATGACTAATATGAAAATGAATTTAATAAGAATGTATATATAGAACTCATGTAAGATAGCATGCCATCTTGAGGAGGCAGTGGGGAGAGGGGGAGAAAATCTAAGACTTAAGGGAGTGATTGTAGAAAACTGAAAACAAATAAATTAATAAAAAAAGAAAAGAAAATTTTATTGCTAAAAAAAAAGGAATCCACCAACTCAGGAAAGAAATCCCAAAATAATAAGCCCATGAAACATTGTAACCAAATTTCAGAACTATCAGGCCAAGGAAAAAATATTGCAAGTTGCCAGAAAGAAACAATTCAAGTATCAGAGAGCCCCAATCAGGAATACACATGACTTAGCAGCTGCAATGTTAAAAGATCAAAGGTCATGGAAAATGATATTTAAGAAAGCAAAGAAGTTAGGTCTACAACCAAGAATCAGTTACCCAGCAAAATTAAGCATAATATGTCAATGAAATAGAAGGATTTCAAGCTTTCTTAAGGAGAAAACCAGAATTAAACCAAAACTTTGATCTATAATATCAACATCAAATAAAAGCATACAGGAAAAAAGGAAAAAGAAAATAAGGGATTCAATAGAGTTAAACTCTTTATATCCCTACATTAGGAGATAATACTTAAAATTCTTAAAAATTGTACAGATCAATTTCCCTAATGAATACTGATATAAAAATTTTGAACAAAATGCTAGCAAGGTGATTACAGTAATATATCACAAGAATTATATACTATGATCAGTGGGATTTATACCAAGAATACAGGATTAGTTCAATATTAGGAAAATTATCACCATGATTTATCACATTAATAACAAGACCAACAGAAATCATACATTTATCTCAGTAGATGCTGAAAAAACTTTTGATGAAATATAGCATATATTCCCATTAAAAACAATAGAGAGCATAGGAATAAAAAGGGCATTCCTTAAAATGATAAGCAGTATCTATCAAAACCATGAGCAAAATTATTTGTAATGAAAATGAGCTAGAGCCTTCCCAATAAGACCGGGCTAAAACAAGGATATACATTATCATCACTATTATTGACTTTAGATGATATGATGATATACTTAGAGAGAGAACCCTGTAGAATGATCTAAATAACTATTTGAAATACTTAACAACTTTAGCAAAGTTGCAGGATATAAGATAAACCCACAAAAATCATCAGCATATCTTTATTATTACCAATAAAGCCCAACTGCAAGATTTAGAAAGAAAAAATCCATTTAAAATATCTGTTAACAGTATAAAATACTTGAGAATCTAGCTGCTGAGACAAAACCAAGAACTATATGAACACAATTATAAAATACTTTTCACACAAATAAAGTCAGATCAAAACAATTGGGAAAATATCAACTGATTGTGGATAGACCAAGCCAACATAATGAAAACGATGATTATGCTTAAACTAATTTACTTATTTAATGCTATACCAATCAAACTACCAAAATATATTTAATGAAGCTAGAAAAAATAACAACAAAATTATCTGGAAGAGTAAAAGTTCAAGAATATCAAGAGTATCAATGAAAAAAATAGAAAAGGTGACCTAGCAATACTAGATCTCAAACTATATTACAGTGTATTAATCATCAAATCAGGACTAAGAAATAGAATGGTGGATCAGTGGAATAGATTTGGTACACAAGACACACTAATCAATAACTATCGTAACCTAATGGTTGATAAACCCAAAGACCCAGACTTTGGGATAAGAACTCACTGTATGACAAATACTGCTGAGAAAACTAGAAAACAGTAGGACACAAACCAGGTATGGATCAACATCTCTCATCATATAGCAAGAAAAGATCAAAATGGGTGCATGATTTAAACATAAGGGGTTATGCCATAAGCATATTAGAAGAGCAAGGAATAGTCTACCTATCAGATCTATGATGAATGGCAGAATTCATGACCAAACAAAAGATGGAGAGCATTGCAAAATGCAAAATAGATAATTTTGATTGTATTAAAATAAAACAAAAATTTTTGTACAAGGAAACCAACGCAACTAAGATTAGAAGGAAAGCAGAAAGCTGGGAAACAATCTTTCCAGCAAGTGTCACTAATAAAGGCCTTATTTCTCAAATATGTAGAGAACTGAGTCAAATTTATAAAAATATAAGTCATCATCCAATTTATCAATGGCCAAAGGATTTAAATAGACAGTTTTCAGATGAAAAAGTTAAAATTATCTATAGCCATATGAAAAAAATGCTCTAAATCACTATTTATTAGAGAAATGCAAATCAAAACAATTCTGAGGTATTACATCACACCTATCAGATTGTCTAATATGACAAAAAAGGAAAATGCTAAATGTTGGAGAGGATGTGGGAAAGTGGGATACTAAGGCTTTGCTGGTGGAGTTGTAAACTGATCTAAGCATCCCGGAGAGCAATTTGAACTATGCTCAAAAGGCAACTAAACTATGCATGATCCAGCAATGCCACTACTAGGTTTGTATCCCAAAGAGATCACAAAAAAGGGAAAAGGATGTCCATGTGGAAAAAGATTTATACTGGCTCTTTTTATGGTTGCACAATATTGGAAGGGAAGCCCATCAACTGGGGAATGGTTGAACAAGCTGTGGTAAATGAATGTAATGGAACACTATTGTGCAATAAGAAATGATGAAGGCAGATTTCAGAAAAACCTGGAAAGATTTGTACCAACTGAGGCAATGTAAAATGAGCAGAAGCAGGAAAACATTGTAAACAGTATCAGCAACATTGTGTAATGACCAACTATGAATAACACTTCTCAGCAACACAATGATTTAAGATAAGTGCAAAGGATTCAAGATGAAAAATGCTATCCACATCCAGACTGTTGTTTGTCTTTAGTTCTGGAAGAGGACCATGACGTCAGGAATGTGATGTCGTGACTTGCAAGTGAATTGGATTTAAGTAAGGGAGGGCTATGCAAAGTCACCAGCCTCACTCTCTCCTGTGGAGACATTTGGATGCAGGGACAAGATATAGATTAGGATGACTGGATATGGCCCCAAATGCAGTGGGAGACCTTGGCTTTTTTAAAATTAAGATGTTTCCCAGGACTCAGTTTCATTAAGGCAATACCCATTCAGTGATTAAGGCTAGGTAAGAAATAAGGTAAAGAATGGTCTCTTTTACCTAGTCAAAAACAAAATCAATTTGGGAGGGGAAGACCCTAAGAGTTTCTGACCAAAACAGAATCAATTGTCATTTATATTCACTCTGTGCCATCAGAACCCCAAAAATGACCAACTGAGGTTTGGGCTGGTACCTATTGCTGGCCAGTCAATGAGAGCCAGAATTATTTGGATTTAAGGTATGGCCCTAAAGAAAGAAATCTACCCCTTAAACCCCAAGATATCTTTCAAGGTTTCAGGGATCAAAATATATATTCCTTTGGGCATAGCACTGACAGGTAAGGGTATGATTCACAAGCAGATAAAGAATTGATGAACTCTGAATCAGATAAAAGCATATTTTTTTTCATTTACTATATTCTTTTTCGTGGTTTTTGTTTTCCTTTTGATCCATTTCTTCTTTCACAACTGTGACTGATATGGAAATATGTTTTATGTGACAGCACATGTAAAACCTATATCAAATTGTCTACCATTTTCTGAAGAGGGGAGGGGAGAAGAGAGGGAGAAAAAACTGGAACTCAAAATCTTGTCAAAATGAATGCTAAAAATTCTCTTGACATGTAATTGGGGGAAAAATAAAATACTTTTTAAAAGAGGGGGAGGCAGCTAGATGACACGGTGGATAGAGTGCTGGCCCTGGAGCCAGGAAGAGTCATCATCCAGAGTTCAAATGCAGTCTCATATACTTACTGTGTGATCCTAGGCAAATCACTTCACCCTGTTTGCCTCAGTTTCCTCATCTGTAAAATGAGCTGTAGAAGGAAATGGCAAATCCAGTATCTTTGCCAAGAAAACCCAAATAGGGTCATAAAGAGTTGGATATGACTGAAAAAATGATTGAAGAAAAGGTAAAAAGCAAAATAAAACAAAAAGATAGAGCTTGGTTTCTGGGGAAAACTTGGGGGTCATCAAAAACATTATACAATCTTTTCCCACCTCTCCCCTCATTTAGATCTGTGCAATATTTATGGTCCATTCTAAGCATCTGTGCAATATTCATGAATTGATTGGCCAGTTCTATGTCTGTCTTTCTAATTGAATTTCAGAGTCTAAACAATGGGCATCCTTCATTCATTCTCCCATCCTCCCTCCACCCTAACCCCCTGCCCCATCCCTTGTGGATAGTTAGGTCAAACTCTCTCAAACGTTTAGGATCTCACTTAGGAAGTTCTATAATATTTTGGGGTCCTGATGCCATCACAATATCATACGAAAACAGGAGTCTCTGGAGGATCTTATCACATATATTTTGTTCCTTTTGGACTCTGTATGGATATTCTCCTTAATAGTAGCAAACAACTTCGACAAAAATACTCATTCTCATGCATCATCACTAGATAATGATAATCAGAAGACTCCAGAACAAAAATCTCTTTTGTTATCTGTTGGTTAAAAAATATAAATGGGAATCAGATGATCTAGGTTCAAATCTGTTTTCACATACTACCTATGTGACTGTATTGGTAAAGGAATTTGAAGATCTTCCCTGCCCCTTAATAGTCCCGTGTGACCTGCTTTGAGCTCTGACCCAGCTCATAACTTGAGTCACATGGAGCTGATGGTGGGAAGAGTTTGCTGAATGGGTAGAGCTGGAAGGATGCAGCAGGAGAGAGAGTGGGGTAGAGCTGAGAGAGAGAGAGAGAGAGAGAGAGAGAGAGAGAGAGAGAGAGGAGGCAGAGCAGAGCAGCTAGTGAGACTGAGAGGGACTGATTTTGCTGATGGAGCTTGTTTGTGGGGAGGGCTGATGGAAGAAAGGCTTGGGGATGGCTATGCTCCCTTTATTGGTAAAGTGTACAAACTTTGTTGTTACCATGGTGGAATTGGCTTGGCTTTCTGGTGTCTGAATATCTTGGTTTTGTCTTTGAGGAAGATAGTTTATATTTTGCAAACTTACCCTAGAAATATACATGCATATCCATAGTGGCTATTGTGGGTATTGCATTGGTGCTACAAATGTCAACGAGGATGGGATCATGAAATGTGAAACTTCTACCTGGAGACAGGAAGATTCTATGAAAGGAAATGGATACTTGGGATAGGTATGATGGGGAAAAAGTAAATTTCCTCAAGAGAGAAGAGCAAATAGCCAATGGATTCAAAGTCAGAATACATTAGCAAGAAAAGAATTGTTTACTGCTTTATTAAGAGCAGTGATAGATTTTGGAAAAATCTTTGGTATTGCAACTAACAAACTATATTAGATGTCCTGGGGAAAGGGACTTAATATTAGATGGAATAAGGAAGTATGAGCTGCCATACAAATCCTGAATCATAGTGTCTAAGTTCATCACACCTGCAGGGAGAATAGGAAATTGGCCAAGCACCAGCTCAGATTAAAGAAGTACACAGACAAGATCACAGAACTCATATCAGCTTAACCATATATTGGAAAAAATGGATCAACCACTGTAACTGTTTTTTATGCAGGAGAAGATGATTATCAAGTTGTGCCCTAAATGCATTCATGGATTCCAAAAACATGGCTGACAGTATATTTGCCCTGCTTCTGGTTATTGTCTCCTTATTCTTTTTGACCTTTGTTTGTTTTTTTAATTTGTTTTCTAGATTTGTTTCCTTCAGGCTTAGTGCCCTCCACTTGTAAATGACTGACCACTTAAGCTGGATGTCACCCTCTGTCCAAGACTATGCTTTGTCAACCCTGGACCAAGCTCCAGATACCTGCTACAATTTCATCAGGTCATGACTTGCTACAGGTCATCTCTGGACCAGGCATTGACTAAACTCCAAATACTGGCTAAAGAACTGACCCCTCACATGGGACCTTGTGAGGCAGAGAAAGCTCTATGTCCAATCTCAGCAGGACATAGTTATAAAAGAAGACAATTTTCCCCTTACCCCAAGGGATCTGGGGTGCCATTCACTTTAGGGGAAATGATAGGGTGCTTGTATTCAAGCCCCCATCCTAAGATATTGTTTTATGTGTTTATTTTACATTATCTCTGTTATCCTTGTTATATTATTGTGAAGTTATGTCAATACCAGTTATTCTTAAACTCCTGTTGACCTATGATGTACATGAAAGATCTTGGGGATGAATATAATGGTAAGGGAATTTGAAGATCTTCCCTGCTCCATAATAGGCCCATGTAACCTGATTTGAGCTTTGGACCATCTCACAGCTGAGTCATATGGAGCTGATGGTGGGAAGAGCTTGCCAAATGGGTGGAGCATGAAGGGTGTAGCAGGAGAAAGAGTGAGCTGGAGATGAAATAAAGAGCAGGCAGAGCAAAGCAGAGCAGCTAGCATGAGTGAGATAGAAAATGATTTTGCCTAAAGGAGCTTGTTTGTGAGGAGGCCTGATGGAGGGAAGACTTGTGGATGGCCATGCTCCCTTTATTGGTAATGTGTACAAACTTTGTTGTTATCATAGTGGAATTGGCTTTTTGGTATCTGAATAGACATCTTGGTTTCATCTTTGGGGAAGTGTTTATATTTTGTGAATTTAATCTGGAAATACACACACATATCTATAGCAGCTGCTATGGGTACTGCATAGGCGCTACAGTGACCTTGGGCAAATCTATACTTCCCTGGGTGTCAGGTTTTGCATCTGCAAAATGAAAACTTTGGATCTGATAGGCTCTGAGGTCTTTTCTAGCTACAGAGTTTTGATTTTATAATACTCTGATAAACATTATTAAAGGAGAGCCCTTAAGATTTTCTTTTGCTTTTTTATACCCAATAAATATTAGTATATTATATTATACTGCTTTATTATGTTATATCATATCATAGACTATCATACCATATCATATCATGACATGTTGTATTATTAATTCTCTGCACCTTTCAATTGATTATAGTACTACATTACAGAGAGGGGTGCTGAAGCCAGCTCAAACTGAAAGAGAGCTTTAACTTTTCATTGGGAGCATTTCTATCACAAAAATTGGCAAGTGCTATAAACCAAGGCTTAATTCATTATTTTCTTGACTGTCTAGACTTAAGAGAGTAATTAAGAAAATGTGAGTAATGTAAATTAAACTTTGTAGATTAATGTAGAATAATGTAGATAAAATGTGTGTCTAACATAAGTATATACATATATTTTCAGGGAGCTGGTTGTTAAACATTTACTGGCATTCCACTGAAATACAATCTTAGAATTTGGTGTAGAGTGTCATTTGTGAAAAATGTGGCTATTCCCTAGTGTAATGGTAATTTAAATGGGAAGATCTTTCCCATTTATTAATAGGCCCATGTGACCTAATTAAATCACATGAAAGTGACTTATCACGTGATGGAAGGAGCTTGCTGAATGGGTAGAATAGGAAGGGTGGAACAGAACTGGGAGGAGTTGGGGAGAGTGGTTGGAGGTAGAGGAGAAAGGACATAGGCAGGCAAAGCTAGGCTCCTGAGTGTTTGTGGGAAGGCCCCAGCTGGGTGGGAGGGGTGGAGGAAGGAGAAAGCTTGGGAATGGTTTTGTCCCCTGCAGTGCTAATGTGTGTTGATTTCTTGATTACCTTGATAGATGTGGTTTTCTGGTGTTGAGATTTGGCTTTCCAGTATCTGAATAACCGTTTTTCTTCTGCTTTCTTTGTGGAGAATCTGTTATACTTTGTGATTCAGAACTATGCTGGCATATTCATAGTTGTCCTTAGTGCAGTGAATATTGGCTGTGTGATACAACTAATCATACCTTCCTCCAGAATATCCTTGACACATGCAGATTCTTTTCATAACATTTTGTCAAAATGAAAAAGTACAGTATAGAAATGAATTAGTAGTTATTGATATTTTATTACATTTTTTGGTAATAATAACTTTCATATTTTTTCTTAAACATTTTATATTCTCCTTTGTACCAAATATTTGGGAATCAATACTTCAGAATCAAGTGGGCAGTTTGGTGGTACAGTGGAAAAGTGCTGGGCCTGAAGTCAGAAAATCTCACCTTCTTGAGTTCAAGTCTGGCCTCAGACACTTATTAACTATGTGATCCTGGGCAAGTCACCTGTTTGCCTCAGTTTCTTCATCTGTAAAATAATCTGGAGAAGGAAATAGCAAACTCCTCCAGTATCTTGGCCAAGAAAACCCCAAGTGGGGATCACGAGGAGTCAGACATGACTAAAACAAGTGAACAGTACCACCTCAGAATCATAGAATATAAAAGTTGGTTGATTGTTGCCCTTCATCTTCAAAGAGGACCAAAATGACATCACCATGGTAAAATGAAATTTCAGTGTATCCAACTGTGGTTGATCAGACCAATACAAGCTTGAGAATGCTCTACTACATGTTGGGCATAGATAGTGTATTTGAATATTTGGGGTGGATATCCCAAATTTGCGCATGCTGTGTTTACTTTGGCTGTCTCAATTCTGCTCTGCTCAAAGAGCACAGCACCTTCTCTTATGTGGGCATGCCATGCTGAGTGGTCCTGTGCCAGTGTCTCCCATGTTGCACAGTCAAATCCAAAATTCTTGAGAGAGACATTTAGAGTGTTCTTGTATCATTTGTTCTGGCCACCATGTGATCATTTGCCCCATGCAAGTTCTTCATAAAATAGTCTTTTTGGCAAGCATACATTTTACATTCCAACAACATGGCCAGCCTGTTGGAGTTGTGCTCTCTGAAGCATAGTTTGAATACTTGGCAGTTCAGCTCAAGCAAGGATTTCAGTGTCTGGGATCTTATCCTGCCCGGTGATCCTCAGAATCTTCCTAAGACAGTTCAAATGGAAATGATTCAGTTTCCTGGCATGGAGCTGGTAGACTGTCCATGTTTCACAGGCATACAACAATGAGGTCAGTACAATGGCTCTGTAGACCTTCAGTTTGATAGTTTAATACCTCTTCTCTCCCAAACCTTTCTTCAGAGCCTCCCAAATTCTGAGCTAGCTCTGCTAATGCATGCATCAACCTCATTGTCAATGTGTATATCCCTGGAAAGTACACTACCAAGTGAACTTATCCACAGCATTCAAAACTTCTCCATTTGTTGTAATTGATGATTCCATGTGTGGATGATGTGGTGGTGGCTGATGGAGCACCTGTGTTTCTTTGGTGTTAATTATCAGGCCAAAATTAGCACAGGCTGCAGGGAGTTGATAGATACTTTGTTGCATTTCAGCTTCAGAGGCTACATTGAGTGAACAGTCATCTGCAAACAGAAAATCATGCACCAACACTCCCTTCACTTTGGTCTTGGCTTGTAACCTTTTCAAATTGAAGAACTTGCTATCAGTACAAAAGTTGACCCTGATGCTGTGTTCATCCTCATTGAAAGCATTTGTCAACATGGCTGAAAACATCATGCTAAAAAGCATGGGAGCAAGCATACAGCCCTGCTTCACTCCACTGGCGACTGGGAAAGCACAAGAGCTTTGTCCATTATCCAGAACCTGGGCAAACATGCCATCATGAAACTGACATACAATATTGATGAACTTCTCTGGGCAGCATAATTTTCCATAAGCCCTCAAGACGAACAGTGTCAAAGGCCTTGATCAGATCCACAGACGTTGGGTATAGACCTCTGTTCTGCCTCTGGCATTTCTCCTGGAGTTGTCAGGCAGTGTAGGGTGTGTTCAGGGAGGACCAGCACCTTTGGTGTGATGGTTGCCGAGCCCTTTTCGGGGTTCTTTTCACCTTTGGTGTCTACCTGTTATGCCTAACTCTCACCTGTGGCTCCAAGAATATAAAAGTATTTGAGAGTTAGAAGAGGCCTCATAGGGCATTTAGCACAACCCTTACACAAGAGAAATCTTCACTATAATATACCTGCCCAAGGAATAATCCAACCTTGCCTCAAAGACCTCAAAGTAAGGGAAAAGTAGCACATCCTGAGGCTGTCCACTCTGCTGTTGGATGGTTCTAATTATTAGGAATTATTTTTCCTGACATT
The DNA here is from genome assembly GCA_023548195.1 of Bettongia penicillata ogilbyi. Lineage (NCBI taxonomy): Eukaryota > Metazoa > Chordata > Mammalia > Diprotodontia > Potoroidae > Bettongia > Bettongia penicillata. The sequence continues at coordinate 3,374,906 of JAJHZJ010000202.1, read as the reverse complement.
CAACTTAAATTAGCCTCTGCTACTTCTCTACCTATTGATGTTGAGGTTTGCCCTCTGGGAATAGAACAAGTTGAATCATTCCTCCACGTGGTCTCTTTTCAAGTAATTAAAACCAGCTATCACTTCTCTGCTGAATCTTCCCTTCTCCCAGATAAATGTGCCTAGATCCTCTGAGTGTTTACAACACACATTAAGTCCTTTCACCAGCCTGATTTCCCTCTCTAACTCATCAATGTCCTACTTAAACTGTGGCCCTCAGAACTAAACATAACACTCCCGAAAGTTTGAGGACAGAGCATGAGGGGCTCTTATCTTCTAATTTCAGGAAACTAAGCCTCTCTTAACAGAGCCCCATTGGAACCCAAATTGCCACATCACATTACTGACTCATTGACTTTATAATCTAAACCTCCAGATCTTTTTCTCAGAAAAACTACTGTAATCAAAACAGTTAAGCTTCTCCCTTCTCGTACTCTTGAAATTGGGTTTTTTGTATCAAATGGTGCTATTTTTAGCAAGAAATTTAATTTTTTAAAAAGTTTTACTGACATATTTTGCTAAACTTTTACATGAAAAACATTTACAGATTATTCCGACTTTGTCAAAAGTCTTTTGTAACAAAGTAAAACAGCTTAAGTAAAACTAATAATACAGTAATCTCTTCTGAAAGGGCATGTAACATTTCATATCTATATAGTACTCTCCCACCTTTCTATTTTAAAAAAAACTATTTTCTCTCTCACCTTCCTCATACCCTTCCCACCTCATTGGGGGAAAAAAAGAAAAGAAAAAGAAATTTCTTTTTAACAAATATACAGAGTCAAACAGAACAAATTCCCTTACCAGCTAGAAATGTACATATGTATTACATATTCATTAAGGCTAAATACAAATATATATATATATATATACATGCATATACACAATACATATGTGTGTATACTGGTACATATTCATATATGTATATGTATATATACACATAGGTGTATATATGTGTGTACCTATATCTAGGTAAAACATTAATCATATATTATCATATCATATATCATCATATATAACATAGACTCTATAATTTTAATATATATTTAATATTAATTATATATATTTATATATTATATATAAAATAATATATATTCAGAACTATATAATGACCATATATATGTGTGTATATGTGTGTATCTCATTCTGCACCCTAAATCCAGCACTTCTCTGTTGTAGATAGAATGTTACATCTTCGGTTCCCTGGAATAAAGAATGATCATTGTATCAAGCATAGTTCCTGTGATAGCTATGGTTGTTGTTACTATGTAAAGTTGTTACTTTGTGAATTGTTCTCCTTGTTCGGCTCACTTTGGTTTATAAAAGTCCTTCTCCTAATTATTCATTTCTATATTGATGTCATAGTATAAATTGTGCTTCTGGTTTTGTTTCCTTCTACTCTGCATCAGTTTATATGAGCCTTCCCATGTCTCTGTGAAAACATCTATTTACTTATCTCCTTTTTTAAAATAAATTTATTTTCAGTTTTCAGCATTCACTTCCAGAAAATTTTGAATTTCAAATTTTCTCCTCTTTTCCGCCCAATCCACCCCCAGGACAGTATATTCTGATTGCCTTTTCCTCCAATTTGCCTTCCCTTCAATCAACTCCCCATCCCGTCTTATCCCCTTCCTTTCTATTTCCCTGTAGGGTAAAAGAGATTTCTATGCCTCATTGCCTATATATCTTATTTCCTAGTTGCATGTAAAAACAACCTCTAACATTCATTTTTAAGGCTTTGAGTTCCACACTGTCTCCCTTTCCCTCTCACCACCCACCCCCATTGAGAAGGCAAGCAATTCCATATAGGTCATACATGTGTGGTCATGCCAAAGACCTAACAGTCATGTTGTGAAAGACTAACTATATTTCCCTCTATTCTGTCCCGATGTCCATTTATCATTCTCTCCTTTGACCTGTCCCTTTGCAAAAGTGTTTACTTCCACTTACCCCATACCCCAATCTGCCTTGCCTTCTATCATCTCCCCTCTCTTATACCCTTACCCCCTGCTTGCCTGTAGGGGAAGATAAACTTCCATACTCAATTGAGTGTGCATATCATTCCCTCCAGAAGCCAAATTCAATAAAAGGAAGGCTCATTTATTCACTCTCACTTTCCATTCCTTCCACTGTAAAAGCTCTTTCTTGTCTCTTTTATGTAAGATTAACTACATTCTACCTCTCCTTTTCTCTTTCTCCTAGTACATTCCTCTCAATCCTTAATTTTCTTTTGTAGATATCATCCCTTCATATTCACTCACCTTGTGAGCTCTCTCTCTCTCTGCATATATAAAACATACATATGTACATAAATGCATACACACAAAGATATATATATTATCCTAATACTCAGAAAAGTCTCATGAGTTACAAATATCATCTTTCCATATAGGAATATAAACAGTTCAACTTTAATAAATCCCTTATGGTTTCTCTTTCCTGTTTACTTTTTCATGTTGCTCTTGATTCTAGTATTTGAAAGTCAAAATTTCTATTCAGCTCTGGTCTTTTCAACAAGAATGCTTGGAAGTCGTCTATTTCACTGAAGTTTGATTTTTTTCCCCCCTGAAATATTATATTTAGTTTTTCTGGGTATGTGATTCTTGATTTCAATTCTAGATACTTTGACAGCTGGAATATCACATTCCAAGCCCTCTGATCCCTTAATGTAGAAGCTGCTAAACCCTGTGTTATTCTGATTGTGTTTCCACAATATTGAATTATTTCTATCTAGCTGCTTGTAATATTTTCTCCTTGACCTGGGACCTCTGAAATTTGGCTACAATATTCCTAGAAGATTTCCTTTTGGAGTCTCTTTCAGGAGGTGATTGGTGAATTCTTTCCATTTCAATTTTAGCCTCTGGTTCTAGAATATCAGGGCAGTTTTCCTTGTTAATTTCTTTTTTAAAAAAATATAAATTTATTTATTTAACTTTTTACATTCATTTTCACAAGATTTTGGGCTCCAAATTTTTCTCCCCTTTTATCCCCTCCCCCTACACCAACACTGAGCAGTCTAATTTTCCCTATCACCAATATGCCCTCTCTACTATCATCCCTCCCTTCTCTTGTCCCCATCTTCTCTTTTGTCCTGTAGGGCCAGATGACTTTCTCTTTCCCATTAACTGTATTTCTTATTTTCTAGTAGCAAGAAAATACAAAACAGCTATTCCTAAAACTTTGAGTTCCAAATTCTCCCCATCCCTCCCTCCCCACCCATTCACTTTGAGAAGGCAGGCAATTCAATATAGGCCATATCTGTGTACTTTTGCAAATGACTTCCATAATAGTCATGTTGTGTAACACTAACTGTATTTCCCTCCATCATATCCTGCCCCTCATTGTTTCTATTCTGTCTTTTGATCCTGTCCCTCCCTGAGTGTTGACTTCAAATTGCTCCCTCCTCCCACTGCCCTCCTTTCCACCATACCCCCCAACCTGCTTATCTCCTTCTCCCCCACTTCCCTGTATTGTAAAATAGGTTTTCATACCAAAATGAGTGTGCATTTTGTTCCTTCCTTTAGTGGAATGTGATGAGGGTAAACTTCATGTTTTTTTCTCAGCTCTCCTCTTTTTCCCTCCACTAAAAAGTCTCCTGCTTCCCTCTTGAATGAGAGATAATTTACCCCATTCCATTTCTCCCTCTCTCCTCCCACTACATTTCTCTCTCACCGTTTACCTTAATTTCTTTTGAGATATGGTCCCATCCTATTCAATTCACTCTGTGCTCTCTGTCTCTGTATGTGCGTGCATGTGTGTATGTGTGTGTGCGTGCATGTGTGTACGTGTGTGTGTGTGTGTATGTGTGTGTGTGATCCCACCAACTACCCAGATACTGAAAAGTTTTAAGAGTTACAAATATCGTCTTTCCATGTAGGAATGTAAACAGTTCACCTTTGGTAAGTCCCTTATGACTTCTCTTGGCTGTTTACTTTTTTATGCTTCTTCTCATTCTTGTGTTTGAAAGTCAAATTTTCTTTTCAGCTCTGGTCTTTTCATCAGGAATGCTTGAAAGTCCTCTGTTTCATTGAAAGACCATATTTTCCCCTGAAGTATTATACTCAGTTTTACTGGGTAGGTGAGTCTTGGTTTGAGTCCTAGTTCCTTTGACTTCTGGAATATCCTATTCCATGCCCTTCAATCCCTTAATGTAGAGGCTGCTAGATCTTGTGTTATCCTGATTGTATTTCCCCAATACTGGAATTGTTTCTTTCTAGCTGCTTGCAAGATTTTCTCCTTGACCTGGGAATTCTGGAATTTGGCCACAATGTTCCTAGGAGTTTCTCTTTTTGGATCTCTTTCAGGCAGTGATCAATGGATTCTTTCAATACTTATTTTGCCCTCTGGTTGTAGAATATCAGGGCAGTTTTCCTCACATAATTTCATGGAAGATGATGTCTAGGCTCTGTTTTGGATAATGACTTTCAGGTAGTCCCATAATTTTTAATTTCTCTCTCCTGGATCTATTTTCCAGGTCAGTTGTTTTTCCCATGAGATATTTCACATTATCTTCCATTTTTTCATTCTTTTGGTTTTGTTTGGTGATTTCTTGGTTTCTCAGAAAGTCATTAGCCTCCATCTGTTCCATTCTAATTTTGAGAGAACTATTATCTTCAGTGAGCTTTTGAACCTCTTTTTCCATTTGGCTAATTTTGCTTTTGAAAGCATTCTTCTCCTCATTGGCTTTTTGAACCTCTTTTACCAATGAGTGAGACTATTTTTCAAGGTGTTATTTTCTTCACCATTTTTTTGGGTCTCCTTTAGCAAGGTATTGACCCATTTTTCATGCTTTTCTTGAATCTCTCTCATTTCTCTTCCCAGTTTTTCCTCCACCTGTCTAACTTGATTTTCAAAATCCTTTTTGAGCTCTTCCATGGCCTGAGCCCACCAGACATCCACCTCAGATGTCTGGGATACAGAGGCCCCAAACTCCACGTCTTTCCCTGATGGTAAGACTTGTTCCTCGTCATCAGAAATGAAAGGTGGGAACATCTGTCCCCCAAGAAAGTAGCTCTCTGTGGTCTTATTTTTCTTCCCTTTTATGGGCATTTTCCCAGCCAGTTACTTGACTTCTGAGATTCCTCTCCACACCCACCTAGATCTGCCCAGCTAATGCTTGGGGTCTGAGATTCAAATGCTGCTCCCCAGCCTCAGGGCTTTCAGTGGCGGGCCCAGCTGCTATTCAATGTGATCTTAAGTTCTGGTGCTGGGGTGGGGGCAGGGCTGCCTCCCAGGCTCCATTCCCTCAGGGGATTTATGTAGAGACCTTCAGTAATGGCCCTGAGCTCCTGCCCGCTGCTCCGGGAGTTCCGGGATACTGCTGCCTCTGCCGCTGCCTCTGCCGCTGCCTCCCAAAGGGGCCCGAGTCACAGAGACACCCCACTCCCCTCTCAGCCAGCCCAGACATCTCTCTCACTGACTTGTAGTGCCTGTGGGAGGAGGGACCTTCGCAGCCTCCAGAGGTTCCTCCCTGAAGCCTGCTTGGATCTGCTCCTCTGGGGTCCTGTGACCAGGGCAGCACAGAAGTGGGTTCTACTGTCCGGAGCGCGATGGACCCCCGGGGATGGCTTTCCAGGGCTCTCTGGAATGGAAATCTCTTCCACTGTGTTTCTGCGTGGGTTCCACTGCTCTAGAATTCGTGGGGAGTTTTTTTTACAGGAAATTTAGAGGTTGTGGGTTCAGAGCTAGCATACGTGAGTCTTTCTACTCTGCCATCTTGGCTCCTCCTCCTTGTTAATTTTGTAAAAGATGATGTCTAGACTATTTTTTGATCATGGCTTTCAGGTAGTCCAATAATTTTTAAACTGTCTTTTCTGGATCCATTTTCAAGATCAGTTGTTTTTTCAACGAGATACTTCATATTGTCTTCTATTTTTTCATTCTTTTGGCTTTTTTTTATTTTTTGATGTCTCATAAAGTTATTAGTTGCATTTGCTCCATTCTATTTTTTAATGAATTATTTTCTTCCATGAACTTTTGACCTCTTTCTCTATTTGGCCCAATCTGCTTTTTAAGGTATTCTCCTCATTGACTTTTTAGACCTCTTTTGCCATTTCGGTTAATCTAATGTTAAAAGTGTTATTTTCTTCAGCACCTTGGGGGTTTTTCTTTAGTAAGCTATTGATTCAGTTTTCATGATTTTTCTTGCATCACTCTCATTTCTCTTCTTCTCTTACTTGATTTTCAAAATCCTTTTTGAGTGTTTCCATGGCCTGATATCAAGTTATAATTTTCTTTGGGGCTTTGGATGCAGGAGCTTTGGTTCTATTGTATTCTTCTGGCTGCATATTTTGATCTTCTTTGTTTCCAATGGTTTAAGAAAATACCTCTTCACCAAGAAAGTAAGAAGCTATAGTCTGCTTCTTTTTCTTCCATTTGTTCATTTTCCCAGCTAATTACTTGATTTTTGAGCTTTGTTAAGTGCAGGTCTGCAGGGAGGAGGAGCCAAGATGGCAGAGTAGAAAGATTCACATATGCTAGCTCTGAACCCACAACCTCTAAATTTCCTGTAAAAAGAACTCCCCACAAATTCTGGAGCAGTGGAAGCCACATAGCAATGCAATGGAGGAGATTTCTGTTCCAGAGAGCCCTGAAAAACTGGCACCAAAGGTCCATCCTGCATCGGACAGCAGAGCCCAGCCCTACCCTGGCCACGTTCCCCGAGAAGAGCAGATCTGAGCAGGCTTCAGGGAAGGAACCTCTGGAGGCCACAAAGGTCCCTCCACCCACAGGCACTACAGGTCAGTGAGGGAGACTTCTGGGCTGGCTGAGAGGGGAGCGGGGTGTCTCCATAACTCAGGCCCCCTTGGAAGGCAGCAGCAGAGGCAGTGGTGCCCAGGGGCTCCTGGAGCATAAAGGACCTCAGATCCATTACTGAAGGTCTCTGCATAAACCCCCTGAGGGAACTGAGCCTGGGAGGTGGCCCCACCCCCACCTGAGAACCTGAATTTAATCTTACCCTGAATAGTAGCCCCACCCACCACTGAAAGCCCTGAGGCTGGGGAGCAGCATTTGAATCTCAGATACCAAGCACTAGTGACGCAGGGGTGGAGAGGAATCTCAGAAGTCAAGAAGGCTGGGAAAATGCCCAGAAAAGGGGAAAAAAAATAAGACCATAGAAGGTTACTTTCTTGGTGAACAGATGTTTCCTCCTTTCCTTTCAGATGAGAAAGAACAATGCTTACCATCAGGGAAAGACATAGAAGTCAAGGCCTCTGTATCCCAAACATCCAAAATAGATATCCAAGGGGCTCAGTCCATGGAAGAGCTCAAAAGAATTTTGAAAATCAAGTTAAACAGGTGGAGGAAAAACTGGGAAGAGAAATGAGAGAGATGCAAGAAAAGCATGAAAAATGGGTCAATACCTTGCTAAAGGAGATCCCAAAAAATGTGGAAGAAAATAATACCTTGAAAAATGGGCTCACTCAATTGGCAAAAGAGGTTCAAAAAGACAATGAGGAGAAGAATGCTTTCAAAAGCAGAATTAGCCAAATGGAAAGAGAGGTTCAAAAGCTCACTGAAGTAAATAGTTCTCTCAAAATTAGAATGGAAAAGATGGAGGCTAATGACTTTCTGAGAAACCAAGAAATCACCAAACAAAACCAAAAGAATGAAAAAATGGAAGATAATGTGAAATATCTCATGGGAAAAACAACTGACCTGGAAAATAGATCCAGGAGAGACAATTTAAAAATTATGGGACTGCCTGACTGCCTGAAAGCCATGATCAAAAAGGGAGCCTAGACATCATCTTTCATGAAATTATCAAAGTGTAGGTCTGCAGAAGTGGCCTCCACTTCAGCAGTAGCTACAGCTACCCTGGGACTGGGACTGGGGTGTGGCTGGAGCTGGGGAAGGACCACACTCTCCCTCTGCTAGGTAAAAGACCCTTCCCTCTCACCCTTGAAGCTGTCTTTAGCATTTGTGGGTTGAGAAGTCTGGAATCCACAGTAGCAACCAGTGATTCAGTCTCTTAAGGCCTGTTTCTGTTCTGTACCTGCTGGCACAACCCATGCCAAATTATGCTCAGCTCCAACCCAGTGAGATAGACCCTTCCTACCAACCTTCCAGATTGTCTTGGGCTAGTAATCTGCTTCAGTCTGTCATTTTGTGTCTTCTGCTGCTCTGGAATTTGTTCAGAGTAATTTTTTTGCAGGTTTTTTAAGGTTTTTGCGGGAAGAACTCTAGTTGATTCCTTTTTCTAGTCCACCATCTTGGCTCCACCTCTATTTCCTCATCTCTTACAATACAAACATACTCCATCACATTTATATACCACAATCTTCGGCCAGTCCTCATTCTCTTCATTCCTAGTGGTCGGGATTTTTTGTTTTACCACTATAAAAAAAACTGCTGTAAATATTTTTGTATCTAATGGACCTTTCCCTTTCTTTTTGATCTCCTTTGGGTATAGGCCTACTTTGGGGTAAAACTGGGTCAAAAGCATACATGCTTTAGAAACTTATTGTGTATAAGTCAAAATTGCCTTCCAGAATGTTTTTCTCATTCCTCATTCTACCAACAGCAATGAATGTGTCTTTTTTCCCAAATCCCTTCCAACCTTTATCTTTTTTCTTTCTTATCATCTTTGCAAATCTAATGGATAGGAGGTGGAATCTCAGAATTGCTTTAATTTATATTTCTCCAGTTAGTAGTGATTTGGAACATTTTTTTTTTTACCTGGTTGTAGATAGCATCTGGATTTGTTTCCTTGAGAATTGTCTACTCATATCCTTAAACCATTGGCCAATTTAGAAATGGCTTTTGAATAAATTACAAGAATAATATTTTATTATTTAAAAGTTATTTTTAGTATAAGTGAATACTATCAAGCATTAAAAAATAATTCTTTCAAATATTATATGAATTGTTTGAAAAAAGTAACAACAGAAAGAATCCTACCACATTCTTTCAGTGACACAAATATAGTCTCAATGCATAAACCCAGAAGAATCAAAACAGAAAAATAAAATTGCAAATCAATATTCCTAATGAACATAGATGCAAAAAAGTTAAATGAAATATTAGAAGAGACTAAAACAACACATCACAGACCATGCTGGATTGCTACCAGAAATGCAGAATTAGTTTAATATTAGGGAAAATGTAAATATAGCTATATTGATAACAGAATTAATAAAAATAATGACTACATAAGTAGATGCAGAAAAACTTCAGATAAAATTCAAAAATTCCTGTGTAAAAAAAATAGAAAATATAGGAATAAATGGCTCTTTTCTTAAAATGATGAACAGCATATTTTCAAAACTAAGAGCTACCATTATTAGTAACAGAGATAAACTAGAATCCATTATATAAATTCAGGGCTGAAACAAGGAGGTCCACTGTCTCCACTTGTTTTTGATCTAATACTTGAAACGCTTGCTATAGCAATAAGACAAGAAAAATGAGTCAAGGGGAATAACTGAAGGGAAAGAAGAAACTAAACTGTCACTTTTTACAGATGACATGATGGTGTACTTAAAGTGCCCTAAAAAGTTAACTAAAAAAAATTGATTGAAACAATTACAACTTTAGCAGACTTGCAGGAAATAAAATAGATCCACAAAATCATCAGTTTTTGCTTTCTTTTTGCTCAGTTGTAAGACTTTACATTTATCGCTATTGAATTCCATCTCATTAAATTCAACCCAATGTTCTAATCTGTCAAGATTTGTGCGGTTGATGAATTTGATGATCTCTTCCATGCCTTTGAGCTCCTCTATCCAAGTCATTGAAAAAAATTTTAAATAGTCCAGGGCAAAATACAAACTTCTGGGGCTCAACTCAGGAGACTTGCTACCATATTAATATTAAAATGCTACTTTTTGAGTTTGGCTGTCAAACTAATATCTAATCCACGTCTCTCCATCTTCCCCATAGGAATAGTATGATATATTTTATCATAAGCTTTGCTAAAAAATGTAGGCAAATTATTCCCACTGCATTTCATTCATCCACTGACTTAGTAGTGCTTTTAACAATGAAAATGAAGTTGATCCAACATGTTCTATTCTTGAAATCATATTGGCATTTGTAATTACCATTTCCCATTCTAGGTATTCAACAACCACCCCTTGAACACTCATTTCTAATTATTCTCCCTCAGAAATGGACCTCAGAGTCCTTGATCATTCTGTAGCTTTCAGATGGCGTTTTCATTCTTTTTATTTTAATCAGGATAACATTTGCCATTTTCTAATCCTGTGGTACCTCATTTTCCATGGTCTTTCACATATTACTGATAGTGTCCAAGAAATTACATTTACCGGTTCTTTCAGGACCAGAGGATACAGTCCATCTGGGCAGGGTTATTCAGTTAACTAGTATTTGTTACGCACCTACTATGTGTCAATTGGGCAGCTAGGTGGTACAGTGTATAGAGCACCAGTGTAGGAGTCAGGAGGACCTGAGTTCAAATCTCACCTCAGACACTTGACACTCACTAGCTGTGTGACCTTGGGCAAGTCACTTAACCCCAGTTGCCTCATCCTGGGTCTCCTCTAATCATCCTGATGAATATCTGGTCACTGGATTCAGATGTCTCAGGAGGAGAAGTGAGACTGGTGACCTGCACAACCCTCTCTCACTCAAAACAAAGTCAAGTGCAAGTCACGTCATCATTTCTCTGATGGCATGGTCTTCTTCAGCAATGAAGGATGAACACACACTATGTGCTAAGCACAAGGTGATTTGAATTCATCAAATATCAAAAGTACTCTTACTATTTCCTTATTTATCTTGGTTACCAAGTCTTTGTTAGTAATTTTTATTCTGCCATTTCCAATACAAAAGTTAGTTTCCTTGGCAGAGAAAACAGAAGCATGATGGGCATTATGAAGCTCTGCCTTCTGTCTCTTACAAGTTAATTTTGTCCTATCTACTCCCAGCAAAAAAATCTTACACCTTCTTTGGTCCTCCTTTTTCCTCTAAATATAGTTTCTAAAAAACACAATGAAACAGATAAAAGTTATTTGTTGTCATTAGCCTCCCTCTCTAGACTCAACTCATTCTGAGCTCCTGACACTTTTTGTAAGGTTTCTTTGTGCTCTTTTCTTCATCCTCTGTTTCCCAGTCTGGCTTCCATCTTCTGTACGTTTGTTTTAAATATCTAAGTTATTTAGTAAGTTCCTTGTGCATACACTTGTATCCTTTAGGCAAATTCCATTTTTTCTTCCTCATTTAAATTATTTTCCATCTTTGTCTTAAGAAGTTATTTCTTCAGTATATCTGGGCTTATTCACCTTGCAGCATTATGGTTTATGGGACCTTACCTATCTTTCCTCTGGACCTTCTAACATCTTCATCTCCCAAATCTATAGTGCTTATCAGACTATGCACAGATTTCCTCTTTTCTATCAAAAACGCTTGACTGGAGTGATCACTCCCCTAAATGGTCAATTCCACAATACAATGAACCACCAGGATAGGCTTTTATTGATGTTGTAATCAAGAGAAACAGATTTTTAAAAAATGAGATGGGAACTACAAAGTAGTAGAACATTAAGAATGTATATCCATACACTAATTCATAGTTGGTGGAGCTGTGAGCTGATCCAACCATTCTGGAGGGCAATTTGGAACTATACCTAAAGGGCTACAGCCTTTTGTATACCCTTTGACCCATCAATACCACTTCTAAGGCTGTATCCCAAAGAGATCATAAATATGAGAAAAGGACCCACTTATACAAAAATATTTATAGTAACTCTTTTTGTGGTGGCCAAGAACTGGAAATCAAGGGGACACTCATCAATTGGGGAATGGCTGAACAATTTGTGGTATATGAACGTAATGGGATATTATTGTGCTATAAGAAATGATGAATAGGTGGACTTCAGAAAAACTTGGAAAGACTTATATGAACTGATGCTGAGTGAAATGAGCAGAGTCAGGAGAACATTATACACAGTAACAGCCACAGTGTGTGAGGACTGTTTTGATAGACTTAGTCCTTCACAGCAATGCAAGGACCTAAAACATTTCCAAAGAACTCGTGTAAAATGTCATCCACATCCAGAGAAAGAACTGTGGAGTTGGAACACAAAATAAAGAGGGCTATTTTCTCTTTTGTTATTTTGTTTTTTCTCATGGTTTCTCCCATTCATTTTAATGCTTCTAGGCAACATGACTAATGTGAAAATGTGTTTAATAGGAATGTCTATGTAGAACCCATATAAGATTGCATGATATCTTGGGTAGGGAGGAAGAGAAAATATAAGACTTATGGAAGTGATTGTTGAAAATCGAAGACAAATAAATTAATCAATTTTGGTAGGGAGGAAGAATGTATATCTTTGTAAGGAAATTTTGGAATCACATAGAGGAACTATGGTACAGAGCATTTGGGTAAAGACCAATACAAACAGAAATAGGCTCTTATTATGAGGCTGTACTTCTGAAGAAAATATAAGAGTTTGGGAAACAGAAACTTCAGGATCAGGTCAGTGCCTCTAATATAGAGGGCACCCAATAAATATTTGTGTTTGCTGTTATCTCTAGATTTTCCTTGATGTTTTCATTTTTTCAGAAAGTTGAAGAACCTTTTTGCTAATCTGAATGTGACATCAAGGAGGAATCTGGTGCTGAAGGAGAAAGGGGGAGGGAACAAATATTTTTTAAGTGCCCACTATGTGCCTAGCACTAGACAAAGTGCTTTATACATATTATCTCATTTTAAAAAGAAGGAGGTTTCCACTATATCTTAGAACAGAAATTCATAACCTTTTTTGTACCATGGATCCCTTTCACAGGCTGGTGAACCTTATGGATTCCTTCTCAGAATGTTTTTAAAACATAAAATAAAATACAAAAGATTACAAAGGAAATCAATCATACAGAAATACAGTGTGTTTTTTTAAATAAGTCCATGAACCCAAAGTTAAGATCACCTGCCTTATAACTGGTGTTAAAGAAGGAAAAGAAAGTCAGGTATAATCATAGAAAAACAAACTTTTCAGGGTTCAAGAAAAGTAGACATAATCCCATTGATTCATATATATATATATATATATATGAATTCAGAGTAGAAGGAAGGGAAGTTCTTCAGAACTTCTAAAGACATGGAGAGAAACAATTTTAATGAAGAAAAAAGAGAGTTATCCAGGAAATTTACCAACCAACTTAGATTTCTAAAAGACTTATAAAAAAATTAGAATGGAGAAGCCAAGATGGCGGAGTAGAAAGACTCACATATGCTAGCTCCGAAACCACAGCCCTTAAATTTCCTGTAAAAAGAACTCCCCACAAATTTTGGAGCAGTGAAAGCCATGCAGCAATGCAGTAGAGGAGATTTCCATTCCAGAGAACCCTGAAAAACCAGCACCAAAGGTCCATCCTGCACCGGACAGCAGAGCCCAGCCCTGCCTGGCCACGTGGCCCAAGAGGAGCAGATCTAAGCAGGCTTCAGGGAAGGAACCCCTGGCAGCCACGAAGGTCCCTCCACCCACAGGCGCTACAGATCAGTGAGGGAGACTTCTGGGCTGGCCAAGAGGGGAGCAAGGCGTCTCCATAACTCAGGCCCCCTTGGAAGGCAGCAGCAGAGGCAGTGGTGCCCAGGGGCTCCTGGAGCATAAAGGACCTCAGATCCATTACTGAAGGTCTCTGCATAAACCCCCTGAGGGAACTGAGCCCTGTGAGGCGGCCCTGCCCCCACCAGAGAACCTGAATTTAATCTTACCCTGAATAGCAGCCCCACTCACCACTGAAAGCCCTGAGTCTGGGGAGCAGCATTTGAATCTCAGACCCCAAGCACTAGCTGGGCAGATCTAGGCAGGGGTGCAGAGGAATCTCAAAAGTCAAGTAACTGGCTGGGAAAATGCCCAGAAAAGGGAAGAAAAATAAGACCATAGAAGGTTACTTTCTTGGTGAACAGACGTTTCCTCCTTTCTTTTCAGATGAGGAAGAACAATGCTTACCATCAGGGAAAGACATAGAAGTCAAGGCCTCCATATCCCGAACATCCAAAATAAATATCCAATGGGCTCAGGGCATGGAAGAGCTCAAAAAGGATTTTGAAAATCAAGTGAGACAGGTGGAGGAAAAACTGGGAAGAGAAATGAGAGAGATGCAAGAAAAGCATGAAAAATGGGTCAATACCTTTCTAAAGGAGATCCAAAAAAGTGCTGAAGAAAATAACACCTTGAAAAATAGGCTCACTCAATTGGCAAAAGAGGTTCAAAAAGCCAATGAGGAGAAGAATGCTTTCAAAAGCAACATTAGCCAAATGGAAAAAGAGGTTCAAAAGCTCACTGAAGAGAATAGTTCTCTCAAAATTAGAATGGAACAGATAGAGGCTAATGACTTTCTGAGAAACTAAGAAATCACAAAACAAAACCAAAAGAATAAAAAAATGGAAGAGAATGTGAAATATCTCATGGGAAAAACAACTGACCTGGAAAATAGATCCAGGAGAGACAATTTAAAAATGATGGGACTACCTGAAAGTCATGATCAAAAAAAGAGCCTAGACATCACCTTCCATGAAATTATCAAGCAAAACTGCCCTGATATTCTACAACCAGAGGGCAAAATAAGTATTGAAAGAATCCATTGATCACTGCCTGAAAGAGATCCAAAAAGAGAAACTCCTAGGAACATTGTGGCCAAATTCCAGAATTCCCAGGTCAAGGAACAAATCTTGCAAGCAGCTAGAAAGAAACAATTCCAGTATTGTGGAAATACAATCAGGATAACTCAAGATCTAGCAGCTTCTACATTAAGGGGCATGGAATAGGATATTCCAGAAATCAAAGGAACTAGGACTCAAACCAAGAATCACCTACCCAGAAAAACTGAGTATAATGCTTCAGGGGAAAAAAAAATGGTCTTTCAATGAAACAGAGGACTTTCAAGCATTCTTGATGAAAAGACCAGAGCTGAAAAGAAAATTTGACTTTCAAACACAAGAATGAGAAGAAGCATGAAAAAGCAAACAGCAAAGAGAAGTCGTAAGGGACTTACCAAAAGTGAACTGTTTACATTCCTACATGGAAAGACAATATTTGTAACTCTTAAAACTTTTCAGTATCTGGGTAGTTGGTGGGAGCATACACACACATACACACACACACGTACACACGTGCACACACGCGCACACACATACACACATGCACAAACACACGGAGACAGAGAGCACAGAGTGAATTGAATAGGATGGGACCATATCTTAAAAGAAATTAAGGTAAATGGTGAGAGAGAAATGTAGTGGGAAGAGAGAGAGTGAAATGGAATGGGGTAAATTATCTCTCATTCAAGAGGCAAGCAGGAGACTTTTTAGTGGAGGGAAAAAGAGGAGAGCTGAGAAAAAAACATGAAGTTTACTCTCATCACATTTGACTAAAGGAAGGAATAAAATGCACACTCATTTTGGTATGAAAACCTATCTTACAATACAGGAAAGTGGGGGAGAAGGAGATAAGCATGGTGGGGTGATGATGGGAGGGAGGGCAATGGGAGGAGGGAGCAATTTGAAGTCAACACTCAGGAGGGACAGGATCAAAAGACAGAATAGAAACAATGAGGGGCAGGATAGGATGGAGGGAAATACAGTTAGTGTTACACAACATGACTATTATCGAAGTCATTTGCAAAACTACATAGATATGGCCTATATTGAATTGCCTGCCCTCCCAAAGTGAATGAGTGGGGAGGGAGAGATGGGGAGAATTTCGAACTCAAAGTTTTAGGAACAACTGTTGAGTATTGTTCTTGCTACTAGGAAATAAGAAATACAGGTAAAGGGGAATAGAAAGTTATCTGGCCCTACAGGACAAAAGAGAAGATGGGGACAAGGGAAGGGAGCAATGATAGAAGAGAGGGCAGATTGTTGATAGGGGAAATTAGAATGCTCAGTGTATTAGGGTTGGGGGAGGGGACAAATGGGGAGAAAATTTGGAGCCCAAAATTTTGTGAAAATGAATGTAAAAAGTTAAATAAATAAATTTATATTAAAAAAAATTATAATGAGGGCAAGTGACAAAAGGCAAATACAAAAACTTGACTTGCTCTTACAAAAAATAGCATCAGGAAGGCTAAGTGAAGTAAGTCACTGCAAGACCAGCTAAAGAAAACAAAAAGAAGTCATATTTAACTTGCATTTTGTGGAAAAGTGGAGGATCAAGGAAGGTCTGGGACTAACAAGATGAGCGGGATGATGATGTTAATAGGCAAAGGAGAGAAAGTAGAGCTCCTCTTCTCATTCTGTTTTCTCTGCCAAGGAGAATGATCTTTGGATGGAAGAAAATGACTATTCATGAGTCGATATCCAACTTTGAACATAATAGGAGATTAATAAATATTGTCAAATCTAAGTGCAAAGGACTAATGAAAGAAAATGCTATCCATATCCAGATAAAGAACTGATGAACTCTGAATGCAGATCAAAGCATATTTTTCTTACTTCATTCTTTCTTGTGTTTTTTTTTTTACTTTTGATCTGTTTCTTCATCACAACTGTGATGAATAGGGAAATATGTTTTATAAGATAGCATATTTATAAACTAAATCTAACTACCTATTGTTTTCAGAAGAGGTGAGGGGAGAAGAGAAGGGAGAAAAACTTGGAACCCAAAATCATGTAAAAATGAATGCTAAAGATTTTCTTGATTTGGAATTGTGGAAAAAATACTATTTCAAAGAAAAAAATACATACTGTTAAATCAATAGTAAAAGATCATCTTGAACATCCTTGGACTTCCTTCAAGTTAGCCAAGTGTTTCTTGTTATTCAACCTTTGTTTTCAAAAGAGATCAATGACATCATGGGGTGATGATGTCTTGACTTGTTCATGAAATGGATTTAAGTGAAACAGATTTGTACAAAGTCATTAGCCTCACTCTCTCTTCCACGGTCAATGAAGTCCAGTGACAGGACAAAAGTGAGGACAACTGGGGATGGCCTTAAGATCAAGTCTACTGCCTCACAACAAAATAGCAGGGAATGTATTAAATAAAGTAAAATAAGACCTACAAAAAATAAAAAGGAAGACAGCTTTGATGAGAAAAAGTTCACAGGAAAACCAACCAAAAGAAAAAGTTAATAAATAACAAAAAGAAATAAGAAAATTATTAGCAAAATTATAATAGCATTCATGTAGCACTTTAAGATTTGCAAAATGTTACATATGTAAACACATTTTATCCTTACTGGTAGGTGCTGTTATTAGTCTCATTTTACAAATAAGGAAACTGAGGCAGAGGTTAAATGACTTGCCTGAAGTGACATAGCTGTGAAGTATCTGGATTTGAACTCAGATCTTCCTGACTCCTAGCCCAGTGCTCTATCTACTATACTACCCAGATGTCTGAATAACCACAGAATAAATTCCTATACATACAAGGGAATCCTTAGATAATTAGGCAAAATAATAAAAATCCATATTAGGGAACAATAAAACAGAGATATCAATGGAAATACTTTTAACTAGGAATAAAGGGGGATTTTCTGTTACTAGATTTTGAATTATGTCATAAAGTTGGAATCTTTAAAAACTGTTGAATACTGATTAAAACAGAGAAAAACAGATCATTTGAATGAACTAGAAAAGTAAGATCTAGAAGCAAATTTATATAGTAGCCCAATTCACAATAGACCCAAGAATATAAACTATTAGAGGAAGAACTCTATTTGACAGAAACTCCCGAGAAAAATGGAAAGCAATTTGGGAGAGGAAGGAGTTAAGAAAACCAATATGTCACCTCACACACCAAAATAAATTCCAAATAGATGAACCATACAAGATGTGGATATTCACGAGGGGTATCTACATGAGGTTTGCAAGATGTCTTGAATAGTTATCTCTGGAATTTTGTCTACCTGTCTCCAACAGACTTTGATTACTGCCTGGAGGGGAACAGGAGATGAGGCCACAAGGCCATCCACTTGGTTATCCTCTGAAAAGAGGTGCTGAACCAGAATTATATCCATCTGCCTCCATAAATATTGATGGTTTTAGGGACAACATTTTTAAGCTTAGAAACAGCAGGCTGTCCTGTTAGCTTTCTCTTAAAGTGGGGAGAGCAACCAAATCTTATACCCACCAGCTTGGATCCCTCTCTCCAAATGCTAGGTAGACAAAGGACCTGTATTATTACAGATAATATACAGTAATTAAACCCATCATAAAGCAGGTACCAAATAGAAATTGAAGAAATTTTGCAGATTGGAGTACATCAGACAATACTTAAGAGTGAATGAGTTTGGGACTTTTTGTTTGCTTGTTTAAGATGAGAGGAAGCTGAAATCTCACTAAACCAAGAGATAAGCCTTGATCTCACCCAAATAGAAATCTCCCTTTATTTTCTAGAGAGGCAAACTGGAAATCAAGGACATGTTAACTAATTAGCTTCCTTTATATATATATATCTTTCTCTTTCTCTTGCTTGAAGACAATATCTTTTAAAAAAAAACACAAATTATATTTTATTTTAGCATTCATTTTTAAAAGTTTTGAGATGCAAATTCCCTCCCTCCCTTCAGCTCCTCCTTCACCCATTGAGAAGGCAGAAAATATCACACCAGTTATACATGTGAAATCATGCAAAACATTTCCATATTAGTTATTTTTCCAAAAAATAGGCAAGAAAAATAAAACAAGTGAAAAAAAACATGCTTCAATATACAGTCAGAGTTTATTAGTTCTGTCTCTTGGTGGATGGCATTTTTCTTTGTGAGTCCTTTGGAATTCTCTTAGATCACTGGCTTGTGTAAAGTGGACTTAGGTCTATAGACTTAGGTCTATCACAACTGATCACATTGCAATATTGCTGTTACTGTGTACAATGTTCCCCTGGTTCAGCTCACTTCACTTTACATTAGTTAATGTAAGACTTAACAGATTTTTCTGAAACTATCAGGCTTGTCATTTGTGATAGCACAACAGACAGTAGAGGATAAGACGGCCTGGTGTGCTGTGGTCCATGGGGTCATGAAAAGTTGGACATGACTGAGCAAAAACAATAGTATTCCATTATAATCACATATTACAACTTGTTCATTCATTCCCTGATTGGTGAGCATCTCTTCAATTTCCAACTCTGCCACCACAAAAAGAACTGCTATAAATATTTTTGTACGAATAGGTTCTTTCCCTGCTTTTTAAATATCTTTGGGATACAGACATAGTGGTATTGCTGGGTTGAAGAGTATACACAGTTTTACAATCCTTTGGGCATAGATCCAAATTATTCTCCAGAATGGTTAAACCAGTTCACATTTCCATCAACAATGCATTAGTGTCCCTATTTTTCCACATCCCCTCCAGCATTTGTCATTTTCCTTTTCTATCTTATTAGCCAATCTAGTAAGTGTGAGGTGATACTTCAAAGTTGTTTAATTTGTATTTTCCCAGTCAACAGTGATTTATAGTATTTTTATGACTACTGATAACTTTGATGTCTTCTTCTGAAAACTGCCTGCTTATCTCCTTTATTTATCAATTGGGGAATGGCTTTTATATTTATAAATTGTCTCAATTTCCTTTATATTTGAGATTGCCAAATTTATCAGAGCAATTTGCTGTAAAAAACTTTTTTCCCAGTTGCTTGGATTCAGTCTCAAAGACATCCTGGAATCACATCTGTCATTCTCAAAGCAGGAATAAAGAATCCTTCCCATCTTCAAAGCTCTTACACCAACTCTGCCCCAGATTTCAAAAACTGAATTACACATTTAAATATAAAAATAGCCTCCCAAAATTAGAAAATATACTACACCTTTCATAACTGTATAAGACCTCACAATCAGACAAGAGTTAGAGCGCTTTACAAAGACAAAATAGACTTTTTTTTCCAATTCCAAATCCTTTTTTCTTATTTTAACCACATTAATCTTGGTTTTAAAATATTTAAAAATTTTATATAATTCAAATAATCTATTGCTTTTAACTAGAGAGCTTTCTGCAATTAGTTCAAGTCAATAAAAAACTTGAATGAACTACATCTTAGAGTAACGCTGAATGAATGGACAACTGTTCTGGCTGAGCCATTATCAATGATCTTCGAAAGATTGTAGAGAATAGAAGAGCTACCACAGGATTTTATATGGACAAATAATGTCCTGATTTTCACAAAAGTGAAATGAATTGAGTCTATTATAGGCCAGTGATCTTTACTTCAGTTCTGGGTATGGGGAAGTGGGGAAGAGAAATCTAGATATATTACTGAGTAAATTACAAAGACCCATCATAACTTTATTAAGAACAGGTGGGTCACATCAAATTGCCCTCATTTTCCTTCTGGACAAAGTAACTAAAATGTTGGTTGGAGTGCTATACATGTAATTTGCCTTGATTTTAGCAAAGGATGTGACAAATTCTCTTATTAATTCTTGTAAAAATGTTGAAGAGATGTAGAACAGATAATATGACAGCTAGATGGATTGGAACTGAAAGTCTGACCCCAATGAATGGTCACCAGTGTCCGTTGAGGCTATCTCTAGTGAAGGGCCAAGGTATCTTTACTTGACCTTTTATATTTAACCACCTTAATCTATGGCGTGAAATGGTATAGATGGCCTATATATTAAGTTTGCAGAGAATACGAAATTGAAAGATATATAAGCATTTATGAAGGACCTACTATGCACCAGTCACTGTGGTGAGTATTTTACAAGCATTTCCTCATTTAACTCTCACAACTACCTTCATGTAGGTGCTATTATTATGCCCATTTCACAGGTGAGGAACATGAAGCAAGGTAGGTTGTCCAGGGTCACATAGCTGGTTGGTTGGTTGTTGCCCGTCATCTTCAAAGAGGACCAAAATCACATCACTATTGTAAAGTGACATTTCAGTGTGTGTGACTGTGGCTGATCAGACCAATATAATCTCCGAATGCTCTACCACAGGTTGGGCACAGATAGTCCGTGTGAATGTTTGGGGTGAATATCCCAATTTGTGCATCCTGTGTTTACTTTGTGCTGTCTCAATTCTGCTCTGCTCAAAGATCACAGCACCTTCTCTTATGTGGGCATGCCATGCTGAGTGGTCCTGTGCCAGTGTCTCCCATGTTGCATAGTCAAATCTAAATTTCTTGAGAGAGACCTTGAGAGTGTCCTTGTATTGCTTCTTCTGGCCACCATGTGATCACCTGTTCCATGTAAGTTCTTCATAAAATAGTCTTTTTTGGCAAGCATACATTTGGCATTCTAACAACGTGGCCAGCCATTGGAGTTGTGCTCTCTGAAGCATAGTTTGAATACTTGGCAGTTCAGCTCAAGCAAGGACTTCAGTGTCTGGTACCTTAGCCTGCCAGGTGATCCTCAGAATCTTTCTAAGACAGTTCAGATGGAAACGATTCAGTTTCCTGGCATGGTGCTGGTAGACTGTCAATGTTTCACAGTCATACAACAATGAGGTCAGCACAATGGCTCTGTAGATCTTCAATTTGGTAGTCAGTCTAATACCTCTTCTCTCCCAAACCTTTCATCAGAGCCTCCCAAACACTGAGCTAGCTCTGGCAATGTGTGCATCAACCTCATTGTCAACGTATACAACCCTGGAAAGTACACTACCAATGTAAGTGAACTTATCCACAGCATTCAAAACTTCTCCATCTGTTGTAATTGATGGTTCCACATAAGGATGGTGTGGTGGTGACTGATGGAGCACCTGTGTTTTTTTGGTGTTAATTATCAGGCCAAAATGAGCACAGGCAGCAGAGAATTGAGCCATACTTTGTTGCATCTCAGCTTCAGAGGCTGCACTGAGTGCACAATCATCTGCAAACAGAAAATCATGCCCCAACACTCCCTTCACTTTGGTCTTGGCTTGTAGCCTTTTCAAATTGAAGAACTTGCCATCAGTACAGAAGTTGACCCTGATGCTGTGTTCATCCTCATTGAAAGCATTTGTCAACATGGCTGAAAACATCATGCTAAAAAGCATGGGAGCAAGCATACAGCCCTGCTTCACTCCATTGGTGACTGGGAAGGCACAAGAGCTTTATCCATTTTCCAGAACCCAGGCAAACAAGCCATCATGAAACGGACATAATATTGATGAACTTCTCCAGGCAACAAAATTTTGTCATAATTTTCCATAAGCCCTCAAGACTAACAGTGTCAAAGGCCTTGGTCAAACAAACATTGTGTACCTTATTTAATTCTCACAACTACCCTTGTGTAGGTGTTATTATTACCCCATTTTACAGGTGAGAAAAATGAAGCAAGATAGGTTGTCAAGGGTCACATAGCTAATAAGTGATTGAATGTAGATATGAACTCAGGTCTTCCTGACCTTAGATCCAGCATTCTATCCACTCTACCACCTCTCTCCTCTCCTCCTCTCTCTCCTCCCCCTTCTTCTCCTCATCCACAGGAAATGAGAAAGAAAGGTACTTTAGAGGACAAAATCAGGACAAAGAAAGATCTTGGCAAGCTAGACTATTTGGTTAGATTAAAATCTGTGAAATTTAATTTCCTAATTAAGGAATAAATGTGTTGAAAAATTAAAACCCAGAGGTATATTATGTGCAAAACACCAAATTAAACTTTGGACAATTTGATCTATCTGACTTTAGGTTCTCAGCCTTGGAGAGAGATTGAAGTCTATATCCAAGTTCACAATGCTAGAACTCAGGGTAATATTAAAGAAATGTGTTCATTTCAACTTAATTGTCTTTTTCATACAGCTGCAAGTTATTAGATCTTTTCTCAAAAATAACTCTCTCCCCTCACATTCCAGACCGTCTGGTGCTACCTATTACTGTCAGCCCTTTTCTTAAAAGCCATAGTGAAAAGCACATGTTGTGACTTTTCTCTCTTATTAAATTTTCAGTTACTTTCATTTGTCTAAGAAAGTTATCTGAGGGACTGACAGTTCCTAACCCTCTAAGAAAACTATTCAAGGAAAAGGACTTTCAGCTGCCCTTTCTCTCATGTGAAACAATCATTTGAGAGAGAGGTAGCTTTGATCCAGTCTCCCTGGTAGGGAAGGGAGTAATTCATTATTTGGAAGTCTTTGTAAGATCTATACCAGGATAATTGTTAGTATACTTTAAAAAGTTTTATTTATACCTATACATATACAGACACACATAATGTATGTAGGCATGTGTATATGCATGTATACATGTGAATACCCACATATATACATACATACATATTATACATTATCCCAACTTTTAGAAATCTATTATAGCATTGCATACCTTTTGGTCAAATTATTCTTAGGTTTTTTTCTCCTATCTCTGTTAATCAATACAAGAACAGTTTCTACCCACTATAACACGTTTCTCCCACAGATGATTGTCTAATAATCTGTTCTTAAAGAGATAGGCACTTTAAAAGTGCCACCTCTACCCCCACTCCACCAAACTGCCTCTTACAAAGTAGGGGTAAAGTAAGTTGCTAAATCCCTCTTACTTAGAAACATGTTTTACTAGCAGTTACTAAAAATAAATAAATAGATTTCCTGGTAAGTGACATGCCAATTAATTTATTATACATATACACTTCATATACACATATACTTTACTATTTGTATGACTTTGGTTAACCATTTATTTTAGAATAAGGAAATGTATATATGATCTGTTCTAATTTAGTTCATCATTAACCTTGAACCCCTGAAATTGATTTTTTTCTCCATTTACCATCATTCTCAGCATAAGCTATAAACCCAGAGTCTGGGCACCCTTCTAAAAGTACCTCTTTGCCTTCTGGGTTTATAGTCTGATCAAAAGGTCCCTTCATAAATCCAGGTCCAAGGAATTAATGTAACTTATCTTTAACTGTGTGCACTGACACCCTGAGTTCCATATGGTATAAATCTTGAAAATGGGGAAATCTGATATGAATGTAATGGCTTTCATGAATAAGAAAGAAAGAAAATAAGCATCCAGAGATGGCAAACATCATAGCATTAAGTATGTGTGTCCCTCTTCTCTGAGAATACTCTTCCTCCATTGCCTCTTCCCAACTGCATTCCCACTAAGTATTCTCAGTCTAGTGAATGTCTGTTATTAATACTGCATAAACACAAACATTTAAAACAAAGAAAGGTAAACAGGTTTTACTAAAAAGACTTCAGATTCCATGAGAATGTCCAAGGGGAGAAAGAAAATGAGGAGTTTCTAACTTGGAATCTGTAGTCCAGAAGTGTTTCAATGACACGTCTTCTGTCCTAATTTTCCTGTTCCTCACACAGCTTGCTCAAAGTACCTTGACCTCCAGAAATTGCTTTTACTTGCTCTTTGTCTCTCTCTCTTAGGTCCACAGGGGCCTCTTCCTTAGCTTTTTCTCTACAGGTCCTAGATGGATGTTTCACATGGGCTTCACTACTTGTCTTTTCTTCAGCTCTGTACATCATCTGGAAGAAGACTTCCCCTAGCCTGGTTCCTGTCTGAATTCACTCATACCAAGCTTAATGAGCAATTATTGTCTTTACTATCTCCAACTTCAAGATTACATACAATCTTTGGCTGGGGGGGTATTAATGCCCTAAAGAGTGGAAACCCTTACTATTTTATCCCAGCTCTGCCTGTTGGATCTCTCAAACTGGCTATCTTGTAGACATCTTAAATCCAACATATTCAAAACTGAATTCCTTATCTTTGCTCTCAGTCCTCTCCTCTTCCTAATTTTCCTGTTACTATAGAGGGAATCATTACCTTCCCAGCCACCCCTGCTCAAACACTGGGTGTCATCCTCAACTCCTCACTGTATCTCACCTCCCATTACCAATCTTTTGCAAGTCCTGTCAATTCTATCTTCATGACATCTCTCATATAAGGCCCCTTCTCTCTCTGACCTCACTACCACCCTGGCAGAAGCCCTCATCACCTCATTTTTGAATTATTACAATAATCTGTTGCCTCAACTATCTCCCCTCTCCAGTTCATCCTCCTCTCAGTCGTCCAATTAACCTTGCTAAAGTTCAGGTGTCATCATGTTATACCCATTCAATAAGCTCCAGTTACTCCCTATTCCCTCCAGGGGTATATAAATATAAAAATCTCCTATTTAGTATTTAAAGCCCTTCATTACCAGGACTCTTCCTACTTTATCAGTGTTCTTATACTCTATTCTCCTCCATGAGCTCTGTGATGCAGTGACATTTTCTTTGAACACATCTCAGCCTCCTTCATTCATTCACTATTCCCCATGTCAGAAGGTACAGAGGATGGAGTGCTTGGGCCTGCAGTTAGAAAGACCTGTGTTCGAATCTGACACTTCCTATCCGTCTGATCCTGGGCAAGTCACTTCATCTCTGTTTGCCTCAGTTTTCTCAACTGTAAAATGGGGTTAATAAATTTTTTATTGTCCTTCATGCTTAAAAAGAACCAAAATGACATCACTATGTTGGGATCAAGGTGCAGTGTGTCCAGCTGTGGCTGATCAGACTAACATGAGTTCAGAAGACTCTACCACAGGTTGGACACAAATAGTCCATACAAATATTTGGAGTAGGGATGTCTCTAAATTTGCACATCTCTCATTTCCTTTGACCCACAATTCTTCTTTGCTCATATAGCATAGCAGCTTCTCTGATGCCACATCATGCTGAGTGGTCCTGTGCCATTGTCTCCCATGTCATAAATCAGTTCCAAAGTTCTTAAGACAGACCCTGAGTGTCTTTGTATCTTCTGACCACCATGTGAATGCTTGCCTTCTCCGTGTCTTTTAGGCAAATGGATGTTTGGCATTTTAACAATGTGACCAGCGCATCAGGATTGCCCTCTCTGCAATAGAGTTTAAATACTTAGCAGTTCACCTTGAGAAAGGACCTTGGTGTCTGGTACTTCATCCTGCCAGATGATCTTCAGCATCTTCCTAGGACAATTCAGATGGAAGCAATTCCATTTCCTGGCATGGCGTTAATATACTGTGCAGGTTTCACAGGCATACAACAATGAGGTCAGCACAACATCTCTGTAGGCCTTCAGTTTGGCAGTCAGTCTAATGCCTCTTCTCTCCCATGCTTTCCTTCAGAGCCTCCCAAACACTGAGCTAGCTCTGGCAATGCATGGGTCTTCCTCATCATCTATGTGTACATTTGTACATTCCTAGAAAGTATACTGCCAAGGTAGGTAAACTTCTCCACAGCATTCAAAATATCTCCATTTGCTGTAACTATGGTTCTATATATGGAAGGTATAATGCTGGTTTGTAGAAAACTAATTTTTTTGTGTGTGTTAATTATCAGGTCAAAACTAACAAGCAGCAGAGAATCAACCCATTCTCTGCTGCATCTCAGTCTCAGAGACTGGGGTTAATAACAGCACCTACCTAGAAAGATTATTGTGAGGACTGAATGAGGTAACATTTTTAAAAGTGTTTGGTACATACCAGGTGCTTTACAAATGCTCATTCCCTCCCCCCTTCCTTTTTTCCTCATCTTCTTTTCCCAGTTTCCCTGGCTAAAATTCTACTTTCTGAAAGATGTCTTTCCCAATTCCCTTAATCTTCTATTTATCCTGTATACTCTTTTTGTACATAATTGTTTGCATACAGTACCCATCCCAAATAGATTGTGAGCTTCTCAAAAGCAATGGCCACATTTTCCCCTTTTTAAAATTCCTAGCACTTAGCATGATACCTGACACATAGTAGGTGCTTAATAAATGCTTTTTGAATTGAAAAGGGGAAATGGTACTTTAACATATGCTCATTGTAGACTTGGAAGAAGCTTACTCAGTTCTGTGTTTTGGGGGGCTTGTCTCTGATGCCTCCAATCTCCCAAGCAGAAAGTAGGAAAACAGGATCATCCTGTCAAGTGAAATCCCTTTAGGCTTTTCCTTTCCATTTTACAACTTTTCATGGTACAAGATGGCATCTTTTTTGGTGAAAGATTTCATTCTGATCTATGGTAACAATTCAGTGTACTTCCCCAATCTTTGTCTCCATACTCTATTCTGTAACCAGGCAATAGACCAATAATCAAATATTTCTAGAGCTTGGGGTTCCTCAGCTTTTTTTTAGATGCTCTAGATGGACGCATCACATTGGATTTACTACTTGTCCTTTAGATATTGAAGTTTTTGCAAAAGTCATGAATTCCTCATCAGTGGAGGTCTTCAAGTAGATTCTGGATGATCATTTGTCATAGATGCTATAACAATGTTGGAACTATTTCTTTTAATAAAAGAAATATTAATAAAAGAAAAATTCAGGTAGCTAAGTAGCACAATGGACAGAGATTGTCAGACCTGCCTGGAGTCAGGAAGGCCTGAATTCAAATGCAGTCTTAGATACTTGATGGCTCTGGGCCCCTGGGCAAGTCACTTAAAACTTACTCTGCCTCACTTTCTTTATCTCTGAAGAGGTGATAATAATAGCCCCTGCCTCCTAGGATTATTGTGAGGACAAAATAAGACAATTGTCAAATTCCTTGCAAACCTTAAAGTAGTATATAAATGCTAATTATTATTATCGTATGGGTTGAACTGAGTTGGCACTATAGTAAGTCCCTTTCAGCTGTGAGATTTTATTACTCTTTGGTTCTGTATGTGCCACCTCTGACTTCTAAGCACCAGCTGTCCCTCGTGCCTGAAATTACCTCTTGTTCTCTACCTCTAGGAATCCCTACCACCATCACCCCCTCTTCAGGGTTCAACTTAAGTACTCTCTCCTATGGAAAGCCTTTCTTCTTAAAGTTCTGTCATGCAGAACAAAAATATTTTGCACTAATTTAACTGTATACATTCATCTTGTTCCCACAAGGGTCCTTGGGGACAAGGATGGTTTGGCTTTTGTCTTTGTTTCCCTAGGAACTAATACTAGACTTTTTACATAAATGTTTATTGAGTTAATTAGGAAATGGTTGAATGAATGGAATGGAATATTATTGAACTGGCAGCTAGGTGGCACAGGGGATAGTGAACTCAGGAAAACCTGAGTAACTTACTGTTATTAGTGTTAATGGTTTGTGTGATGCTCAACGTAATTGGTTATGAGATCACATACATAAAGAGGTTGGCGAAGCTTTAAAAGCTAGTAGTTATTGAAAGAAGCAACAAATATGAAGAATTCAGACTACTATGATGAGACTTGTACAAAATGATATATCAATGAAGCAGAACCAGGAAAATAATATACATGAGTACATTAATATATACCAAAACATAGTCAAACCCTGAGTAATTTTAACAATGAATCTTTATGTTAGAAAACATGTAAAATATATCCCTCCCCTTCTCTGGACAAAGAAATGTCTTCATGCAGACTATGCATGTAATGGACAATGTTATGTCATGTCATGACATATATATTCTATTATATTATATCATATATATTATATTACTTTATGTTGTGATGTGATGCGATGTTATATCATTTTGTTACATTGTATTGTATTATATTATATTGTTAAGTTATATATTTATTATATTATATCATGCATATAATATTATTGTGTTGTAATTCTTAGGGCCACCATATAGATGAGTTTGGTTGAATTGTTTTGTAAAAGGGAGTATTCAGTATTTGGGGTAGGAGCCTCTATCTTAAAGCCAAAAGGTTTCAATACTACTTGGTAAATTTGTTTACAGTTGACAAAACCCCACAATGTCATTTGTTCCAAGCCTAGCCAGAGTCGTAGGGAATAGATCTCTGCAAAAGAACCCCTCAGTACCAGACCCCAGTCACAGTCCCAAGAATATATGTTTCCTACACTGTGTAGGAATTCAGAATCAGAGGATGACTGTGTTTAGGTTGTTTCTATGGAATACTAACACTGAGGTTCTAATGAGGGCAGGGAAAAGGTTAGGGAAACAAGCCTGAGAAATAAGGGGAGAGCCTGCTTCTCTTCCTTTGGCAGGTAACAAAAGCATCAGCCACAGCATTTTCTGAATGTTTGGGGATCAGAGAGAGCCTCGACACAAGTGTCAGGTCGTTGCCCTTTGAGATGAAAAATTTGGATTGGGAAATGGCCCTTCCACAGAGTCAGGTTTCACAGTCTTGCAAAGCAATCAACAACATCCTGCTGACGCTACTGCTTTTTGTAAAGCAATCTAAGAACTTATAGTAATGTTTTGCATTGAATTTTTTTCAGCTCTTCTAAAAGCTTCCAATGGGCTTCGGTGGCCCAGCATCAAAAATGGAGGACCCCTGTTACACATTCAGCTTCTGTTGCCACCTCTGTCCTGGGGGTTACAGTGAACACAAACCATGCTGCTCCTCGGGCTAGAAGGAGTTATTGATTTACAATTATGCCATGATGGATTACCTGAAAGCTCACCCTTCAGGCAAACTGTGATTAACTTGACCAAAGACATCTGGGAGAACCATCTATGGCTTAAAATTATGACCTCAGCATTCTAGGCTGAAACTGGACACCACTGAAATTGCCTCTCTGCACAACTCCAGCAACAGGGGCCATTGTTTAGTATTCCAACAGGTTTTTTAGTTGGAAGAGTTTAGCAGAAACACCTCTTGGGAAGTTAAGAGGCAGGGGAGGAAGGTTTGAGATGGGGGATGGGAACAATAAATACTTCCCAGCTTTGAAAATGTTGCTTTTCCAAAAACAAACTGAACTCTTCCCATCTTATCCAGATAGAAGGAGAAAAAAATCCCAATTAAATAATGCCTTAATCATTAGCAACTGCTGCAGAAATGTGTTTGAATTACACTTTTAGATATTTGGAGCTAAGTATAAAAGTTTCATTCTGAAAAGCCATGTGCTTGCAATTAACTCTGGCTTTACCCCTGTATACTGTAAAATCACAACATGCTGTCAGGGCCTATTTTCTGTTCCTGTTATCAACCCTGAGTGAAGGGTTAAATGAAATGCAAAACAGATTTACAGGTGCTAAAACAACTCACTTATCAGTGGGAAACAGACTACCTTTTGTTTTCTAGAACTTGGGACTTGTTGCTGAACCCAACCCAACAGCAAAAGAGAGAATCAGAAAGAATCTAAAAAATTAGAAATACGTTAAAAACACAAAAATACAAATATACAACCACAATAATAAAATATCTCTGGGGAGAGGTACAAAAAATTAGTTCTTGGAGTCGAATTTTTTCCAAACTTCTCCTTTATTTCTGTCTCAGACATCTGAATTTAATTCTAGCCTGTGCAAGAAGGTTGAATGAAATTCCACAATGATTTTTTTTAATTCCGTGGAGAACAAAGTTAATAAGTTTGAAAGTTGTAGTGGTAATCATAGTGGGGGGAGTGTTTACAAATATACTTATTACCCCTTCAGTACTTCAGATCATCCCCAATATTGAATGGGTCACCTTTCATGCATTTTTATAAACCAGACACATTTCCCAAGTCAAAATCAAGCAAAGAGCAACAGAAAAGGAAAAAGAGAGGGTAGAGTACAAGAGAAAAGTACTAATTTGTTGGGGTTTTTTTGAACCAGAAGACTTAGGTTCAAATCCCAGTTTTGCCACTTTGCAAAATTATTCCATTTCTTACGGACCTTGGTTTCTTCTCTTATAAAAAGAGGAAGTCTTTTTAAGGTTTCCTTCAACTCTAAAATGCTAAATGAGATGAAAAGATCCTCTGGGTTCACAAATCACATAAAGAAAATCTTTAAGTTGTCCATGGAATTCAAAGAATCCACCTTCCACCAAAGATTCACCTTTGGATATTGGTAGATGTTCATTAGTAGCAGCTAGGTGGCACAGTGGATAGATTGCCAGGTCTGAATGCAGGAAGACTTAACTTTGCAAGTTCACTTCTGGCTTCGGACACTTACTAGATATGTGACCCTGGGCAAGTCACTTAACCCTGTTTGCCTCAGGTTCTTCATCTGCAAAATGAAATGGAGACGGAAATGGCAAACCTCTCCAGTATCTTTGCCAAGAAAACCCCAAGTGGGGTCACAAATAGACACAACTACAAAATATTAATTCATTAAAGTAAATTTACTTTGCTTAGAAACTCTTTATGAAGGATATTAAATAATTCTATTGACTTCTGAAACATACTACAGTGAGTAATAGCAGTCACTCTCAAAAACTTTCACTGCATTGAATTTATCTCCTTTTAAAAAATTAAAGTTTTGGAGGGTTCTTAATGGGGGCCCACAAATGAAGGTAATTATTATTTGTCTCTTTGGGGAGGGCAGTCATTATCATGTGAGACCCTGCCCAGAATCCTTAGGACACACAGCCTTCAGCACACTTAAGCCTTGCCCCAAGCAATTTACTTCTAAACAGTCCTTTACTACTGATCAACTACTAGTATTCCCAAAACGTATCTGTAATTTTCAAATTTCAATTTTTAAAAAATGCTTCTTTTCTTATGAAGTCCTGAAAGTTTTTGTCCATGATGTAAAGGAACTATTTTAGTGAATTTCCTTTGGAGCCCTGAAGGAGTTAATAATTTACATGGTCTGATCATAAGACGTGGTCCACAGCAACAATCAAGTTTAAGGTTTTGGGGGTTTGGGGTTTTTTCCTCCTAGTTTAGGGTTGCCTAGCTGTAAAAAGACTTGAAACTTTGAAAATGTTTGAGAAATACTGGCTTTCTGATGAAGCCTCTCACTGGATTTGGAGAATTTTTCCTTGATGTTTGTGTCTTAATCTTAATTTCCTGTGGGTTACTTTTGGAGCCAACATTCATTCCATTATTGAATTATTCTGAGTCCTTCTTAGAAGTGTCAAAAATCCATATTTCTTTCTCCCAACATTTACATTTTTTACTTTTAAAATGACCATATAATTTTAATGACCATATAATATGAAATTATCATCTCATTTTTCTTTGCCTTGGGAGGAGAATGTAAAAACAAAGGTATAGCCTGGAGAGGAAAAGAAATTGCCCATAGGGAGATGATGGAGAAACAATTAGGTTTAGGTTCTTTTAATGGAAGGGAAATAGACTATAACTAAAGAGAAATATCTGCTAAATGTCAGCAATTTCAAGGAAAGTCATGGGGGGGACGTCTGTGACCTCGAGGCTACATGTGGCCACCCTTGAGGACATAGAGGGCCACATGTAGCCTCAAGGCCACAAGTTCCCCACTCTTGAACTAGCATTTTCCAGGTAGGTGGAAATTTAAAGCTTACCTAGTTCAATAACTTCATTTTATAGAGGAGAAAACTGAGACCCATAGAGATAAAATAACTTGCCCAAGATCATATTGCTTAGTCAGATAGCAGAACCAAGGAGTAGAACGCATGTCTTGAGCCTCATCACAGTGGTGTGCTGGTAAGTGTTTGATACCCAGCTGTCCTGAGGAAAAAATACTGCTCAAAACAGATTTTCAAATTTAATCTGCACTATTGGCATTTTCTTAAATCTATTTTTTTTTTAAATCAAGTCATAACCTACTGTAGCATTTGCCAGTCTCTAAGATGTCAATATTTAACGTTGAAAATTTAACCATCCATTTTGGCCAGCTGGTTCAATCTATACAGTCCTTTTGTTTGTTTGTTTGCCCTTCATTCTTGAAGAGGACCGTGACATCAAGGAATGATGATATGACTTGCAGTTGACTTGGATTTAAGTGAGGGAGGGCTGTACAAGGTCACCAGCCTCACTTTCTCCTCCTGAGCCATCTGGGTCCAGTGGCCAGATATCCATCAGGATGACTGGAGATGGCCCAGAATGCAAAGGGAGACCCTGACCTTTTAAGGCTAAGGTCTTTTCAGGTTTGGTGTTTCTAATACTCCACAATCTTCTGAGTGTAACTTATCTTTTCTAAGGTCTTCCTTTCCTTCAAACCTACCTCTATAAAGAGCCAAATATATGACGGTCAATTTCAGATATAATACACAATGAGCTCCTTCTCCAGCTCACATATCACTGAAACCTCCATCTTTTTTCCTGACTATTAAAGAGTGTATGGAGAGGAAATGAGTGTTTTATTTAAAATGTTTTTCAATATATTTAATAGTTGAAATATATATTTTATAAGAAGTCCAATCAACACTGCAGGTTTGGAAAAATAAGTGCTATCCTGCAGTTTCTATAACATGCTTCTCAAGGGAAAGAAACAGGGAGAAAAGGAACATTGTGACAGGCATTGTGCTAAATATTTTTACAGATATTATATCACTTGATCCTTACAACAACCTTGGGAGGTAGGTGCTGTTATTATCACCATTTTACAGTGGAGGAAACTGAGGCAAACAGATTTTTTTTTGTCACTTGCCCAAGGTCACACAACTAAGGCTGGTTTTGAACCTAAATCTTCCTGATTACAGGCTCAACACCCTATCCACTGAGCCACATCAACTTTACTAACAATATGACACTGCTTACTCACTCACCAGTCATTTTCCTGCTTTTTATCTTAGGCCTTAGGTCTATCAATGTTCTAGGAAATGTCTTTATTCTAACAGAACTGTATAAGCACCCTCCAGCCAAGCAGGAACCTTGTCTTAGAATCAGGTTCATCTCCAGGTTTCTTAACTAGTGGTATCTTTTATTTGATGTGTCTCCATCCAGAATTGCTGGTCTGCTATCTGTTCTAACTTTGTTCTAACCTTAACTTATGTCATGATTGCTTCTATACATATCCCTTTATTTGTGCCAGATGATCTCCAGTCTACTGCCACCCATGACCCTGGCATGCAAAAAAGAGCCAGATGGTATATTTTGGAAACATATGCCCAGAGAAACTTCTTTCAATTTTTCAATAACCAGAAGTATAAATGGTGTGAGCATACCCACCACCAATAGTGGCCATGCCACTTACACATTTTAGTAGACTTTATTCATTTTTTGTTTGCTGATGTGAAAAAGCAAAAGTCATCACCTGGTAGGTAACATCTGGAGAAGAGCCATTCCACTTAGACAAGTTTCTTCTCCTCAAATGACATGCATATAAGCCATTGAAAGGCCTAGGCTTGGCGCCTTCTCAACTTGGTAGCAATTGCATTCCATTGGTACAGCCTTTGAGACCTGAGAGTCACTTCCATGCTATGATGAGGCAGAGGAGGATTTCGGGAAAGGAGCTCAGAGGTGTTGCAATAAAAGCAGTGCACAGTGAATAAGAATGGTAGCTAGCATATACCGAGGAGGGTTAGCTAGCTGGTGTAGTGGATAGAGTTCCAGGCCTGACTACAGGAAGACTATCTTCCTAAATTCAAATCGGGCTTCAGATACTTACTAGCTATGTGAGCCTGGGCAAGTCACTTAACCCTGTTTGCCTCAGTTTCCTCATCTGTAAAATAAGCTGGAGAAGGAAATGGCAAAACACTTCAGTATCTTTGCTAAGAAAATCCAAATGGGGTCACAAAGAGTCAGACGCAATTGAAAAATAACAGTGACCACAAAAAGCATATAGAGAAGAGCTTTAAAGTTTTCAAAGTTCTCTACAAGTAGGATGATGATTTGCAGCCTATGCAGACCCCTCTAGTTTACTAAGATGGGGTCTCCATGTAGCAGATGGTAGAGGGCTGCTTCCTGGACAATTGAAATCACTGGAGCATTTGTTGACATTTTATAACTGGTTCCGATTGACGGACAACAAGCATTCTTTCCATTGGTTGTATAGATGAAACTGTCAGTGTCTTCAGAAGGTCCTAAGTCATCTCCAATCCTCTCTTTTTGGGACTGTTGAATCTGGTAGGAGTAATCAGCTCAAGTCTCCCAGAAATACCTTGCCTTCTACAGGAAGCTTTCCCCTATCTCCCTTAATGTGCGTGCCTTCCTTCTATTGGTTTTCTCTAATTTATCCTGTATATAGCTTGTTTATACATAATTATTTGCATATTGTCTCCTCCATTAGACTGTGAGTTTCCTGAGATCAGAGGTTATCTTTTGCCTTTCTTTGTATCCCAAGCACTTAGCCTCATACCTAGCACATAGTGGGAGCTTAATAAATAAATATTCATTGACTGACAGACTGACTGAAACACAGTATTCAGTAAGAGAATCCATGCTGAAAACAAAAGGCAAAAAGGCCTCCTCCTCCTCTAAAGCCACAGTTACATGGCAATCATAATCTGGAGTTCGGCTTCCAGGAGCAAGGAGAAATCATCATGAGTGACTTTTGGTGTTCTGTCCAAGGGGAGGGACTTATCCAGCAGAGATGCTGCCAGTGGAGGTGAACTTGGTTGGCCTGAGCTAAGTTATGAACCTAATTCTCTCTCACCAAGTCAATATTTATATTCATTAACATTTACTGGTCAAAGAGGAACATGGCTAAAGCTACATTGGAAAACATGGCTCAAGTTTGAAAAACAGGAAACATCTAAGTAGTGCTTGTGGTCCACTTTGAAACCACATACCTATAAATCAAGAATGGTATCTTCCAGTAAGAAATCCAGAACACCATGGGCATCACTAAACAACATCACCTCCTCCCTCGCTGCAAAATGCTATTACATTGACTATAAATGGATATATAGCAGATAGCTGATTACTGATGTAGGAGCCATTTAAAAATCATCTATGTGCAGCCATATCACTTAGTAGTTAAAGGCCACAATAAATATTCCATTGAAAGAAAGATAAAAAGATGAAAAGACATTACAAACAATTACAACAACTTTAAAAGAACCTTTTAAAATGGTCTTTTTTGTTTGGTTAGTTTTCAGACATTCCCAGCTCTTCACGACCCCATTTGGAATTTATTGGCAAGATATTGAATTGGTTTTCCATTTCTATCCCCAATTCATTTTATGGATAAGGAAATTGAGGTAGAGTTAAGTGACTTGCTCAGGGTCATACAGTGAGAGAAAATAATATTATGCTATTATAGTAATAAGTAATTATTAATTTGTGATCCACTTGTATTCCTCTTATTTCTGTTAAAACCCATCTCCTGGAAAGGTCAGTCAGCCTCTGGCATGACTGAGTAATGGGATTTGCTCCTAGCCCTCAAGGCCCATACTATTAGTTGGATGGAATCCCACCCAACTGGGAGACCTAATTTCTGTTTAGAGTATAAACAGAATCCAGTTAGCATGAGCCTTTGTCTGGAAGAGAAACACCGGGTCCTTTGTCTCTTCCATTACAGTTTGGGGCAATTTAATTTATAAAGAAGAAAACTAGGTAGGGAGCTCCAGATGGAGATGGCTTCCCCTTGCCCAGAAGCCTGGAAGCTTCTGAGTCTCATGATCAAGTCATGTTCTCAGTAGGAGGAGCTGAAGACTTTTAGCTTACTTCCTCATTAAATGTCTACCAATCATGGCTGATTCTCATTTGTCCAGGGAGTTACTTTTCAGAAGGGATTTGAAAGTGTTTCAGGGCCTCCTTTGATGTCTTTGGCTAGTGAGAGAAACCATTGATCATCAATCTATTGATTGCTGGATAGACTAATTAATAAATTGATTATTAATTACCCAGAAACTCTGTCTTTCCTGGTTTTCACTTGTCTCAACAACTAGCAAGTGTCCTGAGGCTGGACTCATGAATGTGAGTCTTCCTGACTCTAGGCCTGGCACTCTAACCACTGTGTTACCTAGATACCCCTCTATTGATGACCCCCAAAAAATGGGAAATAGAAAAGGCAAAGATACCGTCCTTGATCATCACAATTTTTTAAAGATGAAAAACATATACTCTGACCTGGTCTAACGACAATTACAGTTTTGTATTCATTTCTGGAAGACATATTTTTCAAAGAATGTAAATGACCTAGAATACTTCTAAAGATGATCATCAAGATATTAAGGAGAATAGATCACCTTGACAGATCCAGATCAAATGAAATAATTGAGGAAGAAAAGACTTAAGGGAGAAACTGTAACAATCTTCAAGTATTTGGAAGACTTTCACGTGGAAGAGGTAATACACTTGTTCTGCTTGCAGCTTCCTGTTTCCATTTATATACAAAGTGTTCTGTCATGGACAAAGATTCACAAGATTGATTCCTGTCCTTTAACAGCTTGCTGTGGCTATTTGTCCTTTGTTCTTGGAAAGGACCATGACATCAGGGAGGTGATTCCATGATGTGCAAGTGAATTGGATTTAAGTGAGGAAGGACTGTGAAAGTTACCAACCTCACTTTCTCCCCTGGAGTTATCCGGATCCAGTGGCCAGATCAGGACAACTGAAGATGAGACCTTGGCCTTTTCAAGCTAAGGTCTTTAACAAGTCTCGTTTTGACTGAGGCAGCACCCATTCAGTGATTAAGACTTAGTAAGAAAAATAAGGCAAAGAATGGTCTCTTAAAAAAAGAAAGCTTTGGGAGGAGAAGATCCTCAGGATTTCTGGACAAATAGAAACAATTGCTACTTACATTCATTCTGAGCCAATCAGGACCCAAATAGTGACCAAATAGGGCTTGGTCTGGGATTTTTTTTTTTCTCTTAAAGATTAACCTTTAACAGCTTACAACTTATTTAGAGATACATATAAAAAGATAATCAAAATCATTGACTGTTGGGTTTAAAAGGAACTGAAGATATTGTGTGATTCTTTACCTCATTTTACACTTAAGGTACAGAGAAGTCAAGTAATTTACCCAAGGCCACACAGCTAGCTAACAATAAGTTCAGGACTGGAACCCATGCATCTGGGGTTCTAATTCTGTGCTTTTTCTACTACATAGCCATTTGACCTCTAAGAACAGATGCCAAAAAAAACCTGCTTCACTCTTTATAATTGTTTATCTTTATATGAATTTCATCTGATCCTTTCATAGCTATTTTTCATTTTGGTGGCAATTATTTAAGCAAGTGAAAGTTAAATACATAGTAAAAAGTTAAACACAGAATATGTATTGTTTAAAATGGATTCAAGAGCTGTCAGATCTAGACTCTCTAGTCACATACTCTGTACCTATTTAAATCTCAAGGCAGCACTATATCTTCCCCTTAAAATTCATTATTTTGTTTCAACAGAAAAGTTGGTTAATGTCAGTTGGGAAAACACAGGTAAATGGCAACCTTATTGATCTCTGCTTTTCTGCATCCAGGAAAGACCCTTTTCCTTATTATATAAGATCTAGGCCAGCCATAGCATGAAAAAATAAAAAACAGAAACAACATAATTCTGGATACTTGTATTCTACAACTATGATTCAGTGTCTTCTCTGATTTACTGATTGTTCACAAAATCTCAGACTTGGAAGGAATTGCAGGGTCCCTGCCATACTCTTTCAACTGTCTGACCTCATGGTCTGAGCAGAGGAAGATCTTCCAGTTATGGTGCCCATCTTCCCTACAACGAGTTTATCTCATGTAAACTCAGGAGATCCTTATCTCTACTTCTACTTCTATAGATGACAGGGAGGGACAGAGGGAGGAAGGAAGGAAGGAAGGAAGGAAGGAAGGAAGGAAGGAAGGAAGGAAGGAAGGAAGGAAGGAAGGAAGGAAGGAAGGAAGGAAGGAAGGAAAAAATAACTTTAATGGAATATGGTAGGAAAGATAAGTATTTCAAATAATATAATGCAAATATGTGCTATAAGAAGCTACAAAAGGTTCCAGAGGTCAAGGAAAGGAAAGAATATATTCAAGTTGAAGGCATCAAGAAGTGCCTTTGAATTGAATGAATAGCATTTTGATAGACATAAGGTTAATATCACTCTAAGTAGAGAATATTTCAAGCAAAGAAATGGAAAGACATAAGGTATATGCAAGGAATCAAGAGGAAATAATGGAGAGTTATATGAGGCAAGGATGACAAAAAGTGGAGTGAGCTAAAAGCAAAGCGAATTAGTTAAAGTTCATGAAAAATTTAAGAGACCATTTTCATTGAGAAGGGTCAATGAAGATCTCATAGAAGAAACAAATGAGTTGGACTTTAAAGGAAAAAGACAACATTAGAGAAAGAAAATGAAAATCCATTGGGGGAAATATTTGGATTAGAATAAAAGAAGAGAGAAAAGAGGTGATATTGTGGTAGTGCTCAAAAGATTTCTTGAGAAACGATCTGGATCCAAAGTTCCTGACTATGTGACTATGGGCAAATCACTTAGCCTCTCAGTGCCCCAAACAGTTTTCTTTGATTAGAAGGTGGTGAAGAGTTGTCAATCTACATTGGTAGAGGATGTTTCCTTACCAGTAGTTTCCTTTACCAATGAATCACATAAATGAACCAAAAAAGATGCATGCAAGTGTTTTATACTACATACACACACCTGTGTATATATATAAAATATATATGCATATATATGTATGTATGCATACATATACAGATACACTTATATACGTACAAATCAAATACAAGCATATTCATGTATGTATATATATTTATATTATATAATAAATAGATTTGTCAGTTAATCTAGTTTTATCAAAATGAGATTTCCAACTGATATCTGGAAAGTTGAAGTCCTCCACCTCCAATGCTATCAAAATTTGTCCATGTGCCAGTTTTGGGATTGATTTCAATGATTTGTGATCCATATCTGAACTAAGCAGGGTCTCTGTGTGAACAATAATCCTTTCTTCCAAAACTTGAACAATTTATGACAGTGAGGGGGGATCCACTTTCCAGATATTTGATGGAAAATATCCTCTGATATCCTTGTCAGTCAGCAGTCAACATATTAAGTATGTACTATATGACAGGTACTGGACTAAGTTCTAAGAATACAAATACTTGCAAAAAACAGTCTAACCTCTGGGAATTTACAATCCAGTGGGAGAAGAGAGCACATAAAAGGAAGATGAAAGGGTAATTTACAAGGAAGTATGCTCTAGAAAGTCTAGAGTGTAACTTGAAGAGGAATGAGGCCTGGGTCTCCTTAAATGGACGTTCTGAGAGGAGACATCCAATCAGAGGGAGAGACTGCTGGAACAGAGAGTACCTCCAACATGTGAATTCCAGGGCTGGAGTGAGCTTCCAGGATAAAAAGATTACTGGGGCATAATGGAGAAAGTCCAGAGTACAACCTGGAGAGGAAGGGCTTGTCTTACCAAAGAAGTATTTGTCATGAGTACTTCATCCCTATCCAGTCCTACGTCATCTCTTTCTTTGAAGCCATGGTCCAGAAATCTAAATGCCATTCTCAAATAACACTAGATAGCCAGGTGCTCACTTCCCAAATCAGTTTTTCTGGTCTGTGTCCCTTGCCTTCAATGAACAGCAGTAAATAAGGAAAACAGCCCATTGACCCTGCTGTGTTCAGTTTCTTGACCCTGTGATTTGATGATCTTTGGTAATACTTCCTGGACTCCTCCCGGAAATATTGTTCAAGTCCAAATGAACTACCCAAGGTGAATAGGCATTGTTCTTTCATAGTCTTAGGAAATTTTTTGTTTACAACAAAAATGCCCTAACAGACCTCACTATTAAGTTTTTCAGGTCAAAAATAGTTGCTTCAGCACCCCTGAGCAAAGAATCATCAACCATCTTTACTCTTTCTTTTTCCTTTTGCCTTTACTCAACGTTTTCCAATCTCATAGTCTCTGTGGATCTACTATATCATTCTTTGGTGGACAAGCAGCTTCTTATTCCACAGAGAATCCAGTTTCCTCAAAAAGGGCCTCAAATATGTGGGGATTTTGTATATAGGTGTAGGGTTCTAAGTGTATATTTGTTGTTTTCCTTCCTTTCCTTCTCCACATGACATTTGCCCATTTGCTAACCTCTTGACAAGGGTCATTACCCACCACCACCACCACCACTCTCCCCAATTCCTGCTTCATTCTTTTTTAGGAGCAATCCATTGTTTCTAATTACCTGGAAAGAGGAAAGTTTCATTAAGAACTTTACAAACTATTATCACCTCTTAGTGACTTGACAACCACAATCCACTCTCTTTTCCTTTCACTCAGTATCTCCATAGTCATATACACTTCCTCCCTCTCATAAAACCACCCTCCTATCTATTTCACCAATTTTTCCAGCCTACTACATCACTCCATCAAAGTATTTTATTGCCAACTGGTTCCACCTAAGTTTTCTCACTTACCTTGACGTTTTGCCTACCTTCTTTTCCTTTTCCCTAAATTCTCTTAATACTCTTTAATCCTGATTCTTGCTCTTTAGTCTTTTCTCATAAAGGTCAAAAGTAGAATCAACAACTTGAGATAATTCTACTTCAAATTTTTCTCCTTCTCTACAAAATTCCTCTCATCATGAATGATTCTAAAGCAGAAAGAACAAATGGGTTTGAATAATGGAGAGCTCTCTGAGAGATGTGAACAAAAATGAGGGAAAAGACGTTTCTTTCTAGGACAAATGAGGGATAACTAGATCCCAAATGTAAAAATAACCTACCAAAGTGAGACTAACAAAATGGGGAGATTTAAGTAGTGTATACTGTGAGGAGGTATGATCTAATGCCTGGAGAATTAAAGGGATACAACTGCAAGCAATGCAACAACAGGTGATTTCAATCTGGGCTGGGCTTCAAGGAAATATCCTGAGAGAAAGGCAAAGGATAGCATAATTCAAGTTATACAGCAGAAAATGAAGGAATAGTCATAGGAGTTGCAAGGCAGAGTTGGCTTCTAGTCTCTAAACCAACAATGTCCCAATCCTGAAGGCATCTGAGTGAAGATCAGGTTAATTGAGAGTGAAGAGGTGGGGTTAAGGGTGAGAGGCATGAAAAAACAAGACAGCACCTTAGTATAGTAAGCAAGGTACAAGGAGTGGCTTGTGGAAAATGAGGTGAGTGCTGGGATTGGTTTGTAATAGACAAAGTTGGGCAAGACCCATCCCAATTAATAGAACCAGCCTACAAGGTCGTGGTACAAGAACCAAGGTGATATGATAATAAGTCCTGGAAATAATAAGTTTCAGAGACGTTCGATGGAAGAAAAGATTTCCTGTTACATAAAGTTATTCCAAAATAGAACATGCTGCATCCAGTAGTGGAGAGGGTACCATCACAAGAAATGTTTAGTTAGAAGCTGAATGACCATTTGTCAGGATGCTAAATAGGGGGTTCTTATTCAGACGTAGGTTAGATTAGGTGATTTCTGAGGTCTCTTTAAACTCTGGGATTCTTGTCTAGACATCAAATTTTTCCCAGGACCTGGGATGGAGGGAACCTTTAGATGAACTTTAAAGAAACTTCCAACTTTAAAATTCTTTGCGATTACCCAAACCCATCCAAAGTCAACTTGTTCTGGTTTCAAGATGTCTAGCCTTTCAATGGCAATAAGCCTGGAACAGAAAAGACCACCCTAGTGAATCACTAGACACAAAGAGGAGCTAGAATGAGAAAAGCTTTAAAAAATGAAGGTGGGGGGATGTTAAAAGGCAGATGAGACCTTTTGGTAAAGGTAGGAAGATAATGGAAACAAGTAAGTTTTTACTCACAGAAAGTATCAAAGGACTTTGGGGGCAATCTCAAAAGATCTGTTTTGTAAGCATAAATATTACTGTAAGTCCTGAATTATTTTTTTTGAACCACTGGAGAAAGTATCCACATTAATGAGTTTCTAGATCTATTTAAGTATTACAGGCCTAAAATATATACAAAATTTTATTGTCCTTGAAGATATATTTGAAAGTATAATTTCCCTGTCTAATTTTGAAATGTTAGCAAAAACTCACCTTTCACCAAATAATATTGGAAATCAGAGGATAAGTGAGTAGGTATTACATATTTTGTAGAAATGTAGTGTTACTTTGCATGATTTAATAAAAATTATTGATGTATGAGATATTATAAAAGTCCTAAAGGCAAATACACAGCTCATTGGGTAAAATCCTTGTAAAGTATTTGTGGGAGAAAAGATATAAACAAGAATCACACAGGATAAAAAGGAACGGCTAAGTTATTATCTATAGTTGGAAAGAATATCCTCAAAAAGATGACAGACTTATTGGGGTATTTTTTTCTAGGATGCTTTAGCTATATTTATACCCACCAACCATTCATGCATTTGGATTCATTTTTTTTTTTAAAAGAAATAAATAGGTATCTGTAAAAGTAAGCACCCTGTCATACACAGGAAGGCCTGCTATCACAGGTTCTTAGATCTGCATTTCTAAAATGAAAGTTAGCACCCTGAACTTCAGAGAAATAAAGATCAACAGACAGTGCTTCCAGCTACCTGACATAAGCAATACATACATCATAGATCAACAGACAGATCTCACTGTCTGATCATTACATACACACATAGTTACCAGAGACAGAAGCACCAATATCTCAGTTTTCAAAGCCAGGGGGAGGGGGAGGACTCCTTAGTGAATGTGCAGAGTCTCATCTGGCCAAACACTTCCACTGAGTATGCCCCAAAGTAAAACCTCACCTCAGAGTCTTTATAAACTTTTCAGAGCCAGAGGGTAGAACAACCCTTGAGAACCAGGGCCTCATTAGAAAATTAACAAAAGTTGTGGGCCTCGCCTAATCAAACTTCTCATAATGGTCAGGCCCATTAATGGGTAGGGAAAATCTTTAATCTCATTAGCATTACAGTAT
Source organism: Bettongia penicillata ogilbyi (assembly GCA_023548195.1). Lineage (NCBI taxonomy): Eukaryota > Metazoa > Chordata > Mammalia > Diprotodontia > Potoroidae > Bettongia > Bettongia penicillata. Next base: position 3,331,692 of record JAJHZJ010000202.1, on the reverse strand, counting down.
CTTAAGAGTAATAAATTAGATTTTAAAGGTTTTTTTCTGTAAACCTTTTTATTTGATATCTCCTTTTGCAGAAGAATTTACTTTAAAAAATTTAAAACAGTTGGTGTGAGAAGACAAAATTCATTAGCATTGTGCATGATTTCAATGTGACTCTACTGTGGTAACAATTTTGGAAGAGTTGTCCAGTCACACCTCTGAGTATCCAGCACATGTAAACATATTCATATATCTCTTGCAGTAGGAGGGAATTTATGGATGCTTTTCTCCTAGTTCAAACTGATATGTGTTCACTAGAGCTCTGGAATCTGAATTTTTTTTCTTATTTTTTTTTCTTCCCTGGAAAGACAAAGAGCAGCAATTTCTAAAGGGGGTGTTACCTGTCTATATATATATATATATATATATATATATACACACACACATATATAGGTACTTATAAGAGATCATTTTATAAATCTACCTCCATCATCAGAGTTTTATTTTTATCATCAGATAATACTTAGCCACTGTAGGGCATGTAGTACACTATTAAGTGTTCACAAAAGGTCCAAGAATACAACTGGCATTACCCTTAAGAAGCTTATGATTGAGAAACAATAGCACTATATACATAAGTAATCAATATAAATAAGATCAAAAGCCATTCTGAATGCATAAGTGGTCAAAGGATATGAACAAGGAGGTTTTTTTTGAGATGTTACTCTATCTTAATTTTTTACAATTAATTCGTTTGTTTTCAGTTTTCAACAATCACTTCTGTAAGTTTTAAATTTTTCTCCCCCTCCCTCACCATGCTATCTTAGATGGGTTCTACACATACATTCTTATTAAACACATTTTCACATTAGTCATGTTGCATAGAAGAATTAAAATGAATGGGAGAAACTGTGAGAAAAAAAAAACAGTACAAAATGGAAAATAGTCTGCTTCATTCTGCATTCCAACTCCCTAGTTCTTTCTCTGGATGTGGATTCCATTTTGCATCAAGAGTTCTTTGGAAATAAAATACTTTAAGTCCTTGAATTTCTGTGAAGGGCCAAGTTTATCAGAACAGTCTTCTCATACTGTGACCATTACTGTGTATAACAGCCTCCTGGTTCTTCTCACTTCACTCATTATCAGTTCATATAAGTCTTTCCAGGCTTTTCTGAAGTCTGTCTGTTCATCATTTCTCTTAGCACAATAGTATTCCATTACATTCATATACCACAACTTGTTCAGCCATTCCCCAACTGATGGGCATTCCTGCAGTCTCCAGTTCTTGGCCACCACAAAAAGAGCTGCTATAAATATTTTTGTACATGTGGGTGCTTTTACCATTTTTATGATCTCTTTGAGATACAGCCCTAGAAATGGTATTGCTGGGTCAAACAAACAGTTCGTAAAGGAAGAATTACAAATCATTATCAACCATATGAAAGAATATTCCAAATTAGTAATAATAAGAAAAATGCAAATCAAAGCAAGTCTGAGATTTCTCCTCACACCCTGAAAATAGCCAAAGATGACCAAAGATGGGAATAATCAATGTTGTATATGTTGTGAGAAGATATACACGTTAGTGCATTGTTGGTAGAACTATAGATCAGTAGAATCATTTTGGAAAGCAATTTAGGATTATTCAAATAAAATCCATTAGTCTATTAGTATATATCAGCATGTATATAGATTTGGATAGCTCTCTACCTACCAATAGATATCCATATCTTTATAGGCATAAACATATGTGTATATATGTGTATAGTATTTGGTACCAGGCACTATGCTAAGTTCTAGGGATAAAAAAGATAAGAAAATCCTTGTCGTCATTTTAAAGATAAGGAAATTGAATATGAAAGAGACTAAATGACTCTTCTAGGGTCACATTCCCAGGAAGTTTATAAGGCAGGATTCAAATGCAGTTCTTCTATCTAAGCTCTTATCTTCCTTCTGCCCTCCAGTTTTTCATCACCAGCTGCTCACTGGAGATCTCCCCCTGGATATCCCACAAGCATCACAAATTAAATATGTCTTTAAAAGAAGCATCATTTTTCCCCCTCTATACTCACCCTTTCTCCTAAATTCCCTACTTCTGTCAAAAGTACCACCATCCTTCCAGTCACTCAATATGACTCTTAAGATCTTCACAATATGATCACCAAATTCCCTTTCCCACCATTATTATATATTACTTCCCATTGCACATCATTCTGTCCATTTGAACTGGTTTCTTTTTGTTCCCCACATACACATTCCATTTTCCATAACTCTGCCATTGTAGAGGCTTTGAACAAGTCACAGGGCCTCTGGGACTCTAAAATTTCTTCTAGCTTTAAATCTATGATGCTATAATCAAATCATATGCCTAATATCATATACCTTATCATTCACCTAATACCATCTCATAGCCTATATTAATATCATGCCATATCCTATACCTAATATCTCATTGGCAAGTAGAATTGATTTTTTTTTAAAGCCTTTGGTTTGACAATTTCTTCCTTATATCATCATTTTCTTCTGTACCATATGCCTGGAATGTATTCTCTCCTAACCTCTGCCTCTCAGAATCCCTTTAGAGCTTAGTTCCAACACCACTTTTTTGTTTTAATTTTTATGTTACATAGCTTTAATTTATTTAGTTTTGGTTTAAGGACCCAACCAGAGTGCTTTCCAGAAGTGTTTTGTATTTGTTTTTGAAGAAAAGAATTCTTTATTGTATTGTTTATCTTTTTTAGAAGATATAAATAAGTACATCCAGCCATTGTAAACAAATTCTTAAATAGGGCCTTTCTTGATTTTCCCAAGTGCTTCCATTTTGTACAAACTTGCTCTGTATATTGTTGTACATATACATGTTATCTCAGCCAACAGAATGTAAGATCCTTGAGGACAGAGACTGTCTTATTTTTGTCTTTGTATCTCCAATGCCTGGCACACAGTGTGAATTTAAGAAACATTTTTTGGTTGATTGCTTTAGTAATAAAATGACCATTAATTGATTAATTGAGGAGATTTTTGTTCAATTACAGGTTAGACTAGATCACTCCTTGATTCCTTCTGACTCTGAGGATCTATGATTCTTTGGAATCTCTAAGATTCTTTAAAATTTAAATTTAAAATTCTTTAAGAATCTTTAAAAGTCGGTCAGGACTTTTCCACTTTTCCTACAGTGTGTCATAGCCCTAATGATCCAGTCCTGACTAGATAGATCTTTCCCTATTTCCCCAACACAGACCTGTTTTTGAATTTTTTTTTTTTTAATGAAAACTGTCATAAGATTGAGACAAAGTGAGGATGCTCCGTTGTTACCAAAATGGAAAGGCTTCAGACATGTATCTTATGTCATAGAAACAATGGCTTCAATCATGTCTGACTCTTTGTGACCCCATTTGGGATTTTCTTGTAAAAGATACTGGAGTAGTTTGCCATTTCCTTCTCCAACTCAGTTTGTAGATGAGCAAACTGGGGGTCACACAGCTGGTAAGTGTTTGAGGTTAGATTCGAACTTAGTGCTTCCTGACTATAAGGTCTTTCTACTACACTACCTAGGAGCATTTTTCATTTTAAAAAAAGTGAAAAAAGTGACCAAAAAATATCAGCTAGCACCCCAATATGCCTGTTCTTTCAACTATATAAAATCTTTGAGTCAATAACACATATATTGATGACATCCTCTATGAATATATTAATAGGGAACAAGCAGGCTTTGACAAACAATACTCAACTATGGTCTGTGTCTTTGCCACCTCACAATAGCCTAAAAGATGTAGCAAATAAAAATTCTCACTGTTATTATTGGTTGTTGAATACAAAAAAAAAAATTTACTTGATACAATAAAATGTACCATATAGGCTCTTCTACAGCAAGATGTCTCACTTGCACAGCTGAAGCCCTTTCAGGATTTGTCAGAAAAGACAATAGAAACTAACACAGAGAGGAATAAAATAGAAAGATGTGTGCTCACCTAAGCATTTGCCACTGTGATGGAGAAGAGCCAACATAGAATGCAAGTGGGAGAGAGATTCCCTGTGGATAGTGAGGTCTTCCATGTTGCTTAAAGCCTCAAAACATTTCAGAACCTCCTGAAAGAGATCTATAATCATTCAAAGGAATTTGGGCTAACCATCCACACAGGAAAGACCAAATGGATAAAAAATTGCCTAGAATACAACACACATATGAATGAACAATTGAGTTTGTCCAAAGGATGTATATCTGAGATAGCAATACATGTGGACAAAAACATGGACCCAGAGTTGAAAAGGAGGATGGCAGATTGGTTTCCTTTCAGAAAATTGTTAAGCATTTTTACTGATCCCAAGCTTCCCATTAAAGCAAAGACCTGTCTTTTCAATACTGTATGGTGCTGTATGGTGGTCAGGTTTGGTATACCACAGCAACGAGCATCAAAAACAATAATGGAAAGGCTCATGTAGATGTGAGAAGGCTACAACATGTACCCAGTGAGGAACTATGAAGAAGAACGACAGCAAAGGATGCCATCAAAGAGAGGATGAGCTAATCCATTGATGAGAAATGATGGACAGTGGACAGAGTGCACCACAGATACCTTTTCAACATTGGGAGAAGGTGAGGAAGGTCTCTAGCCCATTGGATAGATACTGTGGCAAATTTTTGGAAGGATATGGAGGCAACTTGGATAATATGGGTAGCCATGGATGGGATATAGTCTACTTCATTGGAGGAATCTCACCAATCTATCTGAGAAGTTACAGGTAGGACAACCAAAATTTCATCTTTGTAACAATTGTGAAGCTAGGGTAAATGGTAAGTAGAGAATACACCTCTATTGTCTAACCAGTATAAAAATAATATATAAATACTGTCAGCCCTCCTCTCAGGGGAAGGAAGAATAATTAGCTCAGCATGGGTTCAAATCCTACCTCTTCAACTTATTCCATCTAGCCTCCGTTTCCTTATCATTAGTGAGTTGACTCAGATGGCCTTTAAGATCCATTCCTGTTCTGAATCTATAATCCTATGATCCATAATTCTGAATATCATATCTTTTTGGTAAATGTATTCTAAAAAACCTTTCATTTTCTAAACCTTTCCTTGAGATCTCCATTTTCTTTGCAATTCTACTCCCCCCCACACACACACTCTCTTTGTGTCCCACTCCGTTAACCAAAGACTTGCTAAATCAGACCTTAACATAAAGGATTTACTTTCCCACATCTGCCCTCCTTTTCCTGCTCCTCTTCCTCAGCTTTCTATAAGGTAAAGGCAGCTATATATCCATCAACCCATCAGAGAAGGGGGAGAAAGGGTAAAATGAAAAACAGAACCCCAGGAACACACCCTAGTGCTAAAAAAAGATTCTTAAGACTTTCTTTAAAATGTTTACACAGCAGTTACTCGGATCTCACTGGCTCCTTTCACTTCTGGCTGGACAACAGCTGTGTCTTCCTCACTTCCTGTTTGTCTGCCTCTGCTGGTGGGAAGTTGGTCCAAGGTCAAGATGAATGCATTCTGCATCATGGAAACACTATATGTATTCCTCAGATTTTGAACTACAGGACAGTGCTACTCTGTTGATCATCATCCGTTGACCCAGGTCTCCATTTTATCAAAAAACATTTTTACATTATATCAATTTGGAATTATGTGCTTCTCCCTTTTTACAGTAAGAACTGTGTCCTTACTGTATCAGAACTTACTAGCATTTCTTCCATTATGAGGAAAGAGCCTTAGTTTTTTGAATGATCAGAATTTTTCATATCTCACAGTCAAATCCTGCTTATTATGTATCCTACCAGATATATCTTTGATTTCTAGGAAACCATTCTGCCTCCAAAAAAAAATCAACATTTTCTGACATCAAAATGCCCTGTGTTCCTATCATGAGAACTTTGATCCTTTGGACCGGAGTTTGTTTACTCATATCAACCTTTCTGCTAAGAATTAGCTGAAGTTGAGGAAGCGAGAGGACAGGAGTTATGATGAGAGAGGAGAAAGGTAAGTTTATTTGAGAGCATGGAACAGTCACAAAGGTATGTTCTCAGAGAATCTGGATAATAACAGGGCATTGGTTGACTAAGTGGAGATGAATGGGTGGAGAGGGATGTAGAAAAGAAAAGGCGAAAGTTGAGAAAACTCTGAAATCAAACTTAGCTTCATTTTATAGTTTTTCTTGAAGTATTGTTTTTCGAACCAAGGAGAGACCCAGGCTTTTAGAGGATGCATGGCAGATACTTCAGAAAAGATGAACACTCAGTTCAGTTAATTCTGAAGAAAAGATCCTGGAGAAACTCACTTTCCTGTTCCCTGAGGATCCTTCTCTGGAGAGTCCCTGAATGGAGAATGATATTCTTATTTAAAGATCCCTGCACTGCATGAATTGTCTGGAAAGTAGCAGCAGAGACAGTGGGAATAATGATCGTAGCCAGCATTTATATAATACTCTAAGATCTGTACAGCCCTGTGCATCTACTACATCATTTGATATAACAAATAAAAACAAAGAGTAATCCAATAAGTCAACTGGTTAAACTCAGCTAATGAGATATTGGAGGAGAAAGAGAGACAATATCCATTAAACCAAGACTGGCTTCTAGAGTTTTATTTTTTTAATCACTTTTTTTTTGTTTGCTTGCTTAATAAAGTTGAAAACATAGAACTATTTTACAAGGATTTTTTTTCCCAATCATGGCATTTATTGCTTTGCTTAGGAAAAAAATCCTTTTATACTCTTGCCAAAAAGAGAAAGAGGGGGAGGAGAGGAGGACTCTGGAATCTTTTCTTTGTATGGCGAAATGGAGGTATTGGCAAGATGATATTAAAATAACAAGTAATAGCCTTTTCAAGATAGAGTTGAAGGCTTCCAGAGAAGGCTGTTTATTAGATTATACAGTGCTCTTCAAAATTCAAAGCACTCTTACTTTGACAAAACATTTTTCCCTCATCTGGTTAGAATTTTTGTGCCAGTTAAGCTCTCAGTGCTACCACTTCCTCCACATGTGTTCTGCAAACCATGGCAGGATACGTTCATTATTTGGTAGAAATCAGGAATGAGATGCAGTTATGGGGGCCTGAGTACAAGAGAGATAACATCTCCTTCACAGCTCCACAGGCAGCATACAAGCAGTCTGTCTGGGCTCAGGGACCATTGATCAAATCTCAGTAGGGGTATTTAAAAAGAGTCTTAACTATTTATTTAGAAGGGGAAGGAAAAAAAAAAACATTGTGTCATTCAGTTGGTCTAACAAATTCTACAAAGCAAGTGCTGACTTCATTATGATAAATTTCAAAAACATATACACATGTCCCCGTTCCCAATCTCTATTTTTATGAAGAGATTCCAAAGTGTGTTTGAGATTTTTGATACCACAGGGGACAGTTTGCAAGCCAATGGAACTGATATGAAGAAGCATTTAGTAAGTGCCTGCTATCTAGAAAGAACTGTTCTAAAGGCTAGAGTTATAAGGATAAAGAATGAAATTCCCTGCCCTCCAAAGTCTTAAAACTCCTTAGAATTTAAGTACCAAGTCATACAGGGACTGCCATCTGCATTGGGGGAAGGAGTTCCCATTCCTGGAATTCCCAAGGCTGTTGTTCATCCTTCGTTTTCAAATAAGACCAACATCACAAGTTGTGGCTTGTACGTAAGCTGGATTTAAATGAGACTGAGCAGCACAAAGTTGTCAGCCTCCCTCCCTCCTCCAGAGTCACCAAAGTCCAGTGACAAGAAAAAAGTCAAGATGGTTGGCAATGACCCAGAAGCTTATATTCTGAAAAGTTTGGGGGGGGGGGGTTGAGGGCTGGATTTTTTAAATTTTAATAATTTAAAATATTATTATTATCTTCAAAAAACTGGGACAACATAATTTTTGTCCCATGCAGTTTTCATTTATGATTTCTTGAAATATAACTGAACTAGTGAAACCACAGATCCTTCATGGATTTGCTTCTTGTCAAACTGGGACATGTACAGAGAGCGGGAAACAGAGCGATGAGACTAGAAAATATGCCAGGAGAATGTCGAGTTAAAAAAAACAAAACTCGCCTTCGGAAGATGACATGTGCATTGTCATTGTAAAGCTAGAATATGAAAAACTCAAGGGAGATGTCCAAAATGCTACAATAAATTTAAAGACAGAGGGATAGTTTTTAAGTTCAATCGGTGGAGGCTTCATGGAAAAGAAGGCTTCAGTGCTGGACTTTCAAAGAATTTAAATTCAGCGAATTTAAAGAAAGAGGAGAAAGATTCCAAGAGGCACATGTGGAGGTAGTGGATGGCACAGAGGAAGGTAGTGGAGAGAGAATATTTTATTCTAGAAACAAAAGTCAACTCTAGGTTTTGTTATACTTAAGCCATTTTTTAATATTTCAGTGCAATTCCTACTTAGGAAGTCAGTGTGTTAGAAGGCTAGAATAACAGCAATTTTTGGTAATTTGCCTGGGTTCTGAATTTGTGCTTTCTTTGGCCTAATCTGTTTAATTGCGATCTGGACTCTGGCTGACTGCCAGTGTGAACATAGCACATGAGCACCAGACTGATTTGCCTATAGTTCTGTGGTATGAAAAGTGACGTTTCCTCTCTCATCACATTTAATTCGCATACTATGGTGAAGCATGGTGTACAAAACCTCCTGAAAGATAAATTGCACTTTTCAATAGATGAAAAGGAGTAATGATAGTCTTCATCCCATCTCTTTATAGGCGTTGCTCCATGATCAGTCCAGTATTTCCCCCAACCCTCATCTTAGTACCTAAAGACCCATCTCACCCAGGCTGGAAGTATTAGGGCTACTTATGGGACTAACACCAATACTATTTAGGGCAGCTTGGTGGTGCAGTGGATGGAACACCAGTGCAGGAGTCAGGAGGACCTGAGTTCATATCTCACCTCAGATACTTGACACTCACTAGCTGTGTGACCTTGGGCAAGTCACTTTTCCTCCAGAGCCATCTGAATCTAGTGACCAGATATTCATCAGGATGACTGGAGATGACCCAGGATGAGGCAATTGGGGTTAAGTGACTTGCCCAAGGTCACACAGCTCATCCTGGGTCATCTGCAGTCATCCTGATGAATATCTGGTCACTGGATTCAGATGGCTCTGGAAGAGAAGTGAAGCTGGTGACCTGCACAGCTCTCCCTCACTGAAAACAAAGTCAAGTGCAAGTCATGTCATCATTTCTCTGATGGCATAGTCTTCTTCGGCAATGAAGGACAAACACACACCAATACTATTTGTACATAGTTGTTTATATGTTGCCTTCCTCATTAGACTATGAGCTCCTTGAGAGCAGAGATTCTTTTTTTCTTTTTTGCCTTTCCTTGTGTCCTCCAGCACTTGGCATAGTGCCTGAAATATAGTAAGTGATTAATAAATGCTGTTTATTTGGTTGATGCATTTATTGAATGGCCTGGAAGCTTTGACCTGCTGTATTTCAGACCTTGGCCAGTCACCCTTCCTTAGGCCAGTCTAGAGGACCCTTGCTCCTGTGGTTTACTATGTTGCTCTCAGACTAAATAGTAACATCTAAATTGCATAACGTACTATAGCTCAGAACCCCCAAGCTCAAGGACCTACCAGCCTCAGTCTCTCTAGTAGCTGAGATTACATGTGTGTATTCATCTCCACCTTCCAACAATTCTTGTCCATTTGTTGTAATTCACTCATATCTGACTCTTTGTGACCTCATTTGGAGTTTTCTTGGCAAAGATACTGGAGTGGTTTACCATTTCTTTCAGGAAGATCTGAATTCAAAACCTGGCCTCAAACTATGTGACCTAGCTATGTGACCCTGGGCAAGTCACTTAACCCTGTTTGCTTTGGTCCCCTCCTCTGTAAAAGTGAGCTGGAGAAGGAAATAGCAAATCCTTCTAGTATCTTTGCAAGGAAAACTTTAAATAGGGTGATGAAGAGTCAGACATGACTGAAACTTTGAACATGAATTTGGTGGCCCCCTATTACACTCCAACATTGACCTGCATTTTTTCTTGGCTTGACAAGATCTATTCTCTCTCCTTCTCTGACTTCTGTCCTCTCTTTCCCAAAACTTGGGAACCTCCATGTAACTATCAGTCCCTTCCACTGGGTCTCTATTTCTGTGAGCATGGCCGAAAGCAGGTTACAAATGGAAAAACAAAGCAACATCAAAAAAATCAAGATATTTGTAAGTAATGCCTTCATCTGTTGATTTGCGCTATCCAGCTTTCACTTCTCCAACCTCATTTATGCCATCCAACCTCCTCTCCTGTAGAAAGTCAATTCCTTTATTCCTCCCTAATTGACATCTTACAGACAATCAAAGCTATTCTCAAACTTTTGTCTCTACAGGTTATCTATATACCTCCTTTCCCCACCCCAGCTTTCTCAATTGAGGACATTACCTTTCACCTTACTGAAAAATGAGGCCATCCCACAAGAGCTGATTCTCCCCTTCTCTTCATTTGAAAACCCCTTCATGGCGTCCCCTACCCTCTCCTCTTTTCTCCCAGTCCTTTTTTGTCAAGTGACTCTTTCTCTATTGACATATACCCTTGATCCCATCTTCACCCATTTTCTAGTTGCTGGGAAGGGCAATGCAGATGAAGTAGGGGACTTGGAGTCAAGAAGACCTGAGTTCAAATCCTGCCTCAAATACTTCCTAACTGTGTGCTTCTGGGTAAATCACATAGCCCCTCTCAGACTCGGTTTCCTTATCTGTAAAATGAGGATAACAATAGCATTGATCTCAAATGTTGATGTGAGAGTCAAATGAGATGGCATGCAAAGCTCTATCCAAATATTAAAGCATCATATAAATGTTAGCTAATAACAATAATGATCTTCTTCAGCAGATTTCCCCCTCAATTATTCCTTCCTTATCCAATCTTCAGAATCTTATCTACTTGGTTCATTTCGTACTGTCTTCAAACATGCCCAGGTCTCTGCAATCTTAAAAAAAAAACCTCCATCAATCAATAACAAATATTTATTAAGTAACTACTATATGCTGTGAATTGTACTCAACACTGAGGATACAAGTATAAAGAATGAGACAATCCCTACATACTTACATTTTAAAGGGAGAGACAAGAAGCACATATAAAGACATACAGAGTAGGACTTCTTGCCAAGATGGCGGCCTGAATAAGAGATAGACTGACCAGCTCTCATATATCTACTTGAGCAAAACCTGAAGTTTGCTGATTGAATTATAATTCCATTGGGAAACTATAGGAAGTAGCTTCTTCTTTCCCATAACTGTGCTCCCCCAAATCACCCAGAATCCCACTGGCAGCAGCAAATAGAGCACTAACAGGTCCAGGAACAGGACTCATAATTCCACAAGAATTAGACAAGGGGAGGACCTCAGAGACCATCTGGTTCAAATGCTTCATTTTACAGATGAGAAAACTAAGGCTCAGGGGAGTTAAGCGATTTACTGAAGAACACATAGTTTATAAGAAGATAGACAAAATTTTTGTAGTTAAATTTTGTATCCTCAGCACCCAGGTCAGTGCCTGGTACTTAGTAGGTGCTTAATAAATGTTTATTGACTGACTATTTTCAGGTACATTGTATTTACTTATCTGAAAACCAAATGCATATATGTCCCCAGTAGAGTCTGAGTTTCTTGAGGACTTGAACTGTTTCAATATTTGTACCATCAAGACCAGTTCAGGTGCTAGAGAGCCAGTCTCAGAGACAGATAGACACTGATTCAAGACCTATCCCTGACACATTTTAGCTGTCTGACCCTGATCAATTCACTTTACCTTTCCAATGCTCTAGACAACTCATTATTCTGTAAGATGCAACAGAGATAAAGATACCTATTGCTGGAGGAAATTCCCTTATTCTCTGAGTTCCCTACCCAGTGGTGTCAATTCAAATAGAAATATCAGGCTGCATATTGACTTAGAAAATCACAAGTTAACATTATCTATGTTGTATAGTATTTTTATTTTTTTTGTTAACATTTTCCAAATACATTTTAATCTAGTTAGGGAGTTTTATTGGCCACCACTCTTACACCAATGACCCACACCAAAGAATTCATAGATTCAATCCCAGTTCCTATCCCTATTCCTAGTATAGTATCTTCTTATAGTAGACATTTAAGAAATTGTTGTTGACTTGATATATGCCACGTGAATATATTTGATAAGCAGTATTTAGTGGAGAGAGTGCTGGATTTGGTTAGGAAGACCTGGGTCTAAATGCTTTCTTTTACACTTACTAGCATTGTGAAACTGGAACCATCATTTACCCTCTCTTTGCTTCCAGTAACTTCCAAAGATTTATACACTTGGCTCTAGATCTGGATAGAGGGAGTTCTTCCCCCAAGCTTACGCTCCATGAAAGGCTTTCTTACGGACTTCTTTGGTTTTTCTAGAATCAACTGTGAGGCCTTTTGGGAGAAGACCTATGTTTCCCAAATGATCCTGCTTAGGAAGTCAAAATTACAATGAAAATGATGACTGTGAAATGAATCTTTAAGCATTTATCCTTTAGTAAAAGATAGCTAAAAAATTTTCCTGTTCTGGGATTCCTAGGAGAGATTAAAACCTTGTCTTTGGTGTATCAGCAACTACCACCAGATGACCAGCATTGCATTAGCAGAACCTGGGTGCCATATGTTTGTAATAGAGGGATTTTTTGTTGGTCTCTTTCATGTTCCCTTCCTTCCCCCTTTGCCTTCTTCCTGCTTTTTTGGTTTGTTAAAGAGTTAGAGAAGGCTTTAGTAGATAACTTGGGCTATAGGAAAATGTCATAAACTGAATCTACCCTTAAAAGGGATATTGAATAGTCAGCATATAGGGATATTTTAATCTCTGTTCTTAAACATGAAGGTATATGTGACAGAGATTTTAATTAGAAGCCATGAATCCTTCAAAGAGAGGCAACATGACTTAGTAGATAGAGAAATGAATCTGGTTCTCAGGAAGTTGAGCGGGACCTAAGAACTCCTGGGTTGGAGTTCTGCCTCTGACACATTAGCAGTATGACCTTGGGAAAGTCAATCTTAATGTTCTGGGTAATTCTCTAAGACTCTAACTTATAGTGACGATACCTATCTGTATTAACACATAGAGGATTCTCAGAATAAGGTCCTCATGACAACGAAATCAGGGGTGTATTCAAAAGATGAAAAAATATCCTTCAAAAGCCTCATTGATGCCTCTACCAAAGGTTCAGCAGATGCAAGGCTACTGTTACAAGCATCTTAATGAGTTATCGAAGCCCCTCCATTACATGGCACTCCCCTTCTCATAGAGACATATATTATCCTCTCAAAACATTCTAGGAGCAAATAGAACTATACTTTGTGTCCCCAAAATGCCTTGCACTCTCTACCCTCCCACTTTTGTTCAAACTTTTACTAGTATCTCTGTCCACCTGCTGAATTCTAACCCAAACTCCAATGCCACCTCATCCATGAAACTTTCCCCTATGTCTGCAGTTGGAATGCTGTTGTTTGTTCTTTGTGTACAAGTTCTTTGTGTAAAATAAAATGAAATCAAAAATAAAAAAATAGGGCCAACAGTGGTTATAAGCAAGAAGCTTTCTTTATTTGGTTGGAGGAGGGAAATAGAAACATGTGCCAGGGCCTCCTCTAGAAAGAGACCTGCTTTACTGTGGGCAAATGTCAATACATATAGTAACGGTTATGCAATGAGCTGTAGCCCTGGTAGCAACAATGAGACAAGTGTAATTCACAGCAGAGCTTCATGAACTTCTAGAGCCTGGGTCCAACAGATGCTTCCCTGAGTTCACAGACCACCTAGGATTGACGACATGAAATAATTTTGGTATTTTACTGTGACAGAGCTCATTCAGAGGGTGAACACAAAGGAGTGTTGTTATGACAAGTTCAAGGTACAGCTTGCTTGTTGAGCCTTGGCTCTGGGAAACACGGTATCTTCTAACAATAAAAAGAGAGAGGTGGTCTTGCAAGCCATGGGGAATCTGACACTAGTTTAACTCATCTACCAAGATGGTTCACCAGAGTATGGTGGCTTCAAATGCTGTAGTTTCTTGGAGCCACTGGCAAAAGTTGAGTGACAGGTAGATCAGCAGCCCTGGAAAAGCTCTCAACAACCCCTCACACCCAAAGTGCAAGTCTTCCCTGAACACACAACACACCCAATGGTTTAGGTATTATTTACTCTGCAGAGGAATTTCTCTAAACTAGGATCAAGTACCAAGTACATTCTCAGAGTTGAATGATATGTATAGGCCCAAGGAAGATGTAGTAACTCTGGGCTTGGATCCACTTCCATAACCAGTGGTATAGTAAAAGGATTAAAAAGTGAAACTGCTTTGAATTCTGGATTGGTACTCACAAAAAGTAGAGAAATCAAGGTTCTCCCCCAACTACCAGAAAGGAATTTCAAGGATAGATAGGAGTAGACCAGGATGAGACCCATGTATGGGTTATGGTTTGAACCACTAGAGAAATATCCACATTAATGAGCTGTTGGATCTATTTAAGTATTGCAGTACTAAAGTGTATACAAAATTCTATTGTCCTTGAAGATATATTTGAAAGTTTAATTGTCCTAATTTTGAAGTGTCAGCACTTTAATGTAAAAAAAAAAAACTTACCTTTTACCAAATAATATTGGAAATCAGAGAATAAGTGAATAGACACTATACATTTTACACAAATGTAGGATTATTTTGCATGATTCTATAAGAATCATTTGTATATGAGATAATATAAAAGTCCTAATGGCCAATGCATAGCTCATTGGGTAAAGTTCTTGTCAAGGATTTGTGAGAGAAAGGGTATAAACAAGGATCACATGGAACGAAAAGGAACAGATAGGTTGTTGTCTGCAGTTGGAAGGAATGTCCTCAATAACATGACAGACTTATTAGGGTATTTAAGTATATTTCTATCAAAGCGTTTCTTCTTGTAATTACCTAACCTTTAAGAAAAATAGGTATAAACCAGGGACAGGGAACTTGTGGCCTCAAAACCACAAGTGGCTCATTAGGTCCTCAAATTCAGCCCTATGACTGAATCCAAACTTCATAGATTTCACAGAATCCACTTAAGGGAATATCCAAGGAATTCTACTATTATCTCTATTTTGACTACCCAAAGTCATTCAAAGACCTGATATACTCTGCAGAAATAGAATTACAGCTGAAAAAGAATTTTAAATATAGGTAAGGATCAAAAGATAATAGATTTAGAATTTAAAGGGATCTTCAGCCATTTGGAATAGATTGATTGGATGAGAAAATCATGGCTCAGAGGTCATTTGTCTACTGTCTTAAGTGTCAGATCTAAGAGTCAAACCCATGTCTTTTGACCCCATGGTCAATGTTTTGGTCAATTCCTTTCTGTTAATAATAATATGTCAAGGATAACATAATGGAATCTTACAGAGAAAGACTCTAGCATTACTGAGAAGGAATTCAATACATTTCATGCAAAAAAGAATAGGAGCTGTTTACTTAAGTATTATTTCAGAGGATTTCAACATTTTCTTCCTCAATTTTTTAAATTCAGTTCTACCATTTTAAGCTAGCCATTCTGTCTTCTCTACTTTGTTACTTAACTTTTAGAAAGAGCAATTTATATTTACTATCTCGCCTTCATGTCTACCCATTGTCTCTTTAAACCATTGCCATGTGACTTCAGTCCCAACCACTCTATTGAAATAGATCACCAATGGCTTCCTAATTACTAAATCCAATGACTTTAATCCTTGAGTTCTCCTTAGTGTTTGACAGTGTGAATCCTGAGCTGTCTCCTCCTTTAGCTTTTGTGACCCCATTCTCATATCTACTCAACCACTGCTTGTTTTCCTTTTAAGTTCAATTTTCTCCTTTTGTCCTTTAAGCACAGTTATCCTCCTCCTGCCTCAGTTTCTCTCCTCTATATATACTTCCTGTGAGAAGCTTCTTCTGTCTGCACAGCTTGACATGTGTCTGCACAGCTTGACATGTTTCTGCAACTTAGAACCTTAGGGAGCAGTAGCCTGGGACAATGAAAGGTTAAATGACTTGCCAAGGGTAAGACATCTAACAGTGTGTGTTCTGAAGGTTGGACTTCTACCCAGAGCTTCCTGACGTTATGGTCAGTTTTACATCCACTATGCCACAGGACTTTTTACTCATGCTGTTTTTTTATTGCTTTATTTTGAGGTTTTATTGCTGTTGCTTCATCTTTTAAGTTTTACTTCATTTTTTACATTACAAACATGTATAGATTATGCTTACCTCATGTGAAGTCTCTTATAGTAAAGTGTAACACTTAAGTAAAACTAATACTACAGTGGACCTATCTAAAACTATTCAGTTTTATACATATTTATATATATTTATACATATACATATTACAATATTGCAATATCTGTAGCGTGCCCTCTGCACACAAACCTATTTTTTAAAGAAAATAATTCTATTTTCTTTCCCTACCTCCCCCCCATTTCCACTCTTATTGGAAAAAAAAAGAGAAGGAAGTAAATTTCTTGTAGCAAACGTGTATTGTCAAGCAAAATAAATTCCCTCGATAGCTGTATGTTGTTTAGTCTCTTCAGTCATGTTCAACTCTTCATGTTCCTGCTTGAGGTTTTCTTGGCAAAGATGTTAGTGGTTTTCCTTTACCTTCTCCAGCTCGTTTTATAGAAGAGAAAACAGAGGTAAACAGGGTTAAGTGACTTACCTAGGATCACACAGCTAGGAAGTATCTATGACTGGATTTGGATTCAGGTCTTTCTGACTCCAGGTCTAGTGTTCTATCTACTTCACCACCTAGCTTCCCCTAATAGTTGTATACAAATACATATATATGTGTATGTATATATTTATATATATGCATATATACATATGTATATACATAATCGTATGGAAATACACATACACACACATGCTGCAGCCTGTGTCCTAAATCCATTAATTCTCTAAAATGGATAGAATGTTTCATCATTGATCCTCTAGACTTATAATACCAAAATAGAAAGAAATAGAGAATTTAAACAACCCAATTTCAGAGAAGGAAATTAAATGTCATGTTTGAACTCCCAAAGAGGGGTAGTGGGTTAACTCCAGGACCAGATAGATTCACAAATACAGTCTATCAAATGTTCAAAGAATAATTAATTTCAATATTACATACATAGTTACCAAAAGTCGCAAAAGAAGGGATCCAACTAAATTCCTTCTATGACACAGATATGGTTTTCTATTTTTCTGTACCTATAATATTGTTCTCCAACTAGATTAAATGATACTTGAAGGCAGTAACTGAAAACCGTAGAGTCTCTTCTTTACTCTATTGCTTATTGCTCCCCAAAACATCATGAAATGCAACTCCTTGAATGTATCTCGCCATTTTCATTTTTCATATTTCTCCATTAGCATCATTATACTGTGTACTATTTGTCTGTAAGCAAGCCTTCAGGCCTATATAAATACTTACTTGCCCTGTGTGCTGAAACAGAGTTATGTGTTATAACAGCTGGTACTCCACCAGTTAGTGAGTAAACATTATGTCCAGGGGTTAAAGTGGCTTGGAATAACTCCAGCTCATCTGTTCTTTCTACAAAGCTACAGGGAATTCTTTTTTAAAAGTTTATAACATACACTTTAATATATTTTAAGTTTAACAATGTAAAAAATGTGTCTTCTGTTATCTTAGGCCAGCACCATCTTCTTATAAATACTATTGGCCTGTGGAATAAATGTTCTTTTTCAGATGTTCAGTATTCTTGATTCATAGCCCACATGGTAGAGGAATGCTTGCTCTCCATTTTTTGTCTACCAGCAATGATGACTATAATATAGGTTACCTCAAAAGTCTCAGTGGAGTTTTAGGCTTTACTTGTTTAAAACTGTACTGAGACTTTTAAGACCTTCTCTATAACACCTTTAACACATTAGCAAGTAGATCCCTTCTCATATTTTTAATTGGTGCCACAAAGTATGACGTAAAGTAAAAAAATATTACAGGGAACAGTTAATCCCACCAAAGCAATCCATAGGAAATATGTCATAGGCAAGTGACCAAATGATATTACAGTTTGCTTTATGGTATGTTTATCATGAATTGATGATGTTATGACAAAGTGTGGATTAAGTTTAGGTCCACATTTGCATTTGCATTTATACTGTAATTGAGTATACCTATAATAGTAACTGACATAGATCTGGATGGTACTAACTCAGAGGCCATCTAGCCCAATGCCCTCATTTTACAGATGGAGAAACTGAGGTCCAAATGACTTGTCCAAAGTTACCTCAGAGAGAGGACTTGAAAACAAGTCTTCTGGTTCCAGAGTCAATGCTCTTTCCACTAAAACATACTACCTCCTTAATGTCTCTTTTCAGACTATGAAGTGTAGTACTTTAAAGTTTACAAAATGCTTCGCCTACATCACCTCACCAGAATCGCACAATAACCTTTTGAAGTAGGACCTGTGAATATTATTATCCCTATTTTATAGATGAGGAAGCTACTGTTCAAAAGGACTGTCCCTTGGTCACATAGCAAATTGGGAGAGCAAAGATTTGAATCCAAATAATAATAAATATTATAATAAATAAAAGTTATTATTTTATTATTATAGTAAATGAGAAACCAAGAATTTGAATCCAAATCTTCCTGACTGCTAGTCCAGCCCTCTAGCCATTGTAAGGTAATATCCATAACAATACTGGTCATTAGAGTAATTACACACTCGATTTGTAAGACATATTTCTTCCAACAAGTTCAAAGGCTTCTTCATGAACAATATGACCTAAAATATCTGGGTTGACTGATCCTAAAAGAGGAAGACTATGAACAAATTGAAGCATTTCTTAAGACGTTATCTCCTACATAACTGGGGAAGTTATAACGGGTAGGTCCAGCGTGGTAAGCTTATGTGCCTATGATTCTTTCAATGCTTAACCCTATGGGGAAAAGGAGTGAAGCCTTTATGCAGTGTAGTTTGCGTAGCTGGATTGCTTTTTTTTGGACACATCTGTGATTTCATTGGTCTAAAGAATTACCTATTAGAAAAAGCCCTTTACAAAAGCTTTTCAACAATAATTCCACAACCTACAGCTTTAGACTCTAAAGCATAGAGTGTTACCTAGGACAACTGGTGGCCTACAGAGGCAGCATTTGAATTCAGATCTTCTTAACTCCAAATCCAACTATCTGTTCACTATATTCATTTATCACAGAAGGGTCAGAAATCCAGCTAGGTAAATCCAGATTAGCACGTCTTCGGTAGAGCTTTTGTCTCGTGAATACTCTTACCTACTGCACAGGGTAGGTAGGTCACAGATATTAACACCGCCATTTTTTTCCTGACCTAAAGAACATAGTGTGAGATGTAATTGTGATTTTTTTATCATTAAAAAAGTAACACTAAAATAGTCACAAGTCAGATTTCCTGTTTATTCAATACAACATAAGGTCATTTTCCACTATTAGAACTGAGAAAAGATGGTTAGTTTAAACATATTATAAACGAAATACTATGGTCACTTTTGCAAGTTCAGAAAGAATAGAAAAGCTGAATTCTGGAGATTTTGCTGCAGGGTAAGTATCCCACATATAAGGGGGGAAACCCCCAAGTGTAGAGAGGGCTGTCATTGTATGGCAAAGGAAGTTAGAATTGATATACCTAGCCTCTACTACCCTCAACCTTCTCCAAGGGAGACTTGAATTCCTACAAGTGGAGAAAATGGGAGGTTGGTCACTCGGCCTTCCTCAGAAAGAGAGGGTTTCAGACTGGAATTAGATAGATAGATAGATAGACAGACAGATAGAGAGATAGATAGATGGATGGATAGATAGATAGATAACCTGTATCTGCTCCGTTCAATATTAGTCTAGGGGATATCCTTGGGTTCAATCTAATTTCCAAGCATTTTGGAGGGGAAAGGAAACCCTATTCTCTACATCCAAGGCTTGATTCTTTTCCCATCTAATACCAATTCCACAATGAACACACATAACAAATAGCAAAGAAAACCCATTTATCCAAATCAGTAGCAAAACAGAAACCAGGGAAGGTATACATAGGAGGATACATGCCAACAATTCAGAACAAAGGAGATGTCCCATTGAGAGCAACATAACTCAACTTAACCAAAAAAAAATTGTCCCAAATGTCACCTAAGAGGACACTCCCTGCAGTCTCAAAAGTATTGGGTATAGGGACGTGATGGAGACTTCCCACTCCTCTCCTGTGTTCCCAGGACCTTTTCCTTCAGTAAAAATGAGGTTGGTCTAGCCTATCTTCTGTCCTGAAGCTGGAAGGCAAAAGTGTTCAATAGAGCCCAAAAGGAAGATCTGAAGCTTGAGGCATTTGGAAGAAGACTGAAAAAGCCTGGAGCTTTCCTGCTCTAGCCAACTCTGCCCTACCTTTCCTGAATGGCAGGGCATTCATCTCCACCAAGGAGAAAGTCTCATACCAGTGGACTTTGGGATAGGGGTTATATTGTAGTGGAATGCTTCTTTCCTTAGATTTCCCCAAAATTATGTGTATGGTGAATCGATTGGTTAATTCAGAAATTTATTTGCACAGTATGTATATTACTGATGATTATCTCTAGCTTATCCTGTATGGATCTGACATACATATTTGTTTTCACGTTGTCTCCTCCATTAGACTGTGAACTCTGAGATCAGGGATTGTCTTGCCTTTCTTTCTATCCCCAGGACTTAGCACAGTGCCTGGCATGTAGTAGATGCTCCATAAATGTTAACTGACTCACGAAATGAGATGGACTCAATCTAAGCAGTCGATCTGTAGATCTGTTAGCCCTATGCTCAAATAGTTGTAGGGACAAGGGAGGGAAGAGGGAATAGAGTGGACACTGTATTTTTGCATAAATTCAGAGATTAAGGCTGGTTGGATCTATACGGTCCTAAAAACATATGGTTAATTTAATTGTCAGTGGAAAAAAGAATTCACATCAGTTGTTTGGCTCAAAGGAAAATCAAAACAACCCATTAATGGACTTTTCATTTTTCAAATTGGTTGAGATGCTGTGTAGATACAGCCACCAGGAGGCTCGTCGCCTGATAGTATGAATATGTGAAGGCAAGGAGATTTTTGAGTGGAAAAAAAATCACATGAGCTGTCTTACACAATCTGTTATTGAATACTTAACTGCATATTTTTTTAAGTCACTGAATGTTAAGAAAACAGAAGCAAAGAACATGCATGCGGGGGAAGGGGAGAGAAAAATTCTTTTTAAAAAGAAAGAAGTTCGGCAAAGTTTATCGTAATATAATGCAGATCAAGTGAAAAGAATTGTAGTCAGCATTTGGAAATCAATACACTTCAGGGAAAACTTTCTAGCAAAAGGAATTACTCCTTATATAACAGCTCATCTTGTTAAAAATTCTTCCCTTCCTTCCAGTCTCTGCTGAAGCATCACATCCTTCAAGTCTTCCCTTATTTGCCCAGCTGAAAGTGATCCCTTCTCCTCCAAATTTCTCATTAACATTTTGAACCTGTCTTCAACTCTCAATTCATTCTGATTTCATGGTTATTTGTGGACCATCTTCATCGCATCTTCCCATCTCCATTAGATTGTAAGCTCCCCCAATGAATCTGACCTTGTATCTTTGTTCCCAATTAAAATATGTTTCTTGAATGGGATTGCACTGAGTGAAACTGAGAATGAAAAGAAGAAAATTTACTCCATGGTTAGAAAATAATGCTAGAGTTCATGATTGTAGAAAATTGATAGATTTCCTGGGTACCTAATTGGTACAAAATGTGTCTCCGGTTTATGTTTTCCGCCATGCCTCCTTGCAGATTCAAAATTTCATCCTACATTTTGTTTTAAATAGAATTTTAGTGTCAGCATAATAGGAGTAGACTTTGACCTGAAGAATTTATGCTTAGACACACTCACCTTTAATTATTTTGACAGAATATTTATCTAAATGTGCTGTATTTGAAAGTGTTGCTATTGAAACATTTCCAGTCACGTCCAACTCTCCATGGTCCTACTTAGAGTTTTCTTAGCAAAGATGTAGGAGTGGTTTGCCATTTCCTTCTCCAGCTCATTTCACAGGTGAGGAAACTGATGCAAACAGGTTAAAGTGACTTGCCCAGAGTCCCACAGCTAAGAAGTGTCTGAGGCCACATTTGAACTCAGGTCTTCCTGACTCCAGGTCTGGTGCTCCATCCACTGTGCCATTTAAATGCCCCCATATTTAGGAGCACAATAATATGTACCCTATAGTATTCTCTCTATACTAGAAAACACACACACAAATGTTTAGTTGGGTGGTTTCATGGATTGCCTAAGACATCATCAAGAACCCATCTGATCAGAAAATGGTCCTTCTTATAATAAGAGTGAGGACTTACCAGGACGCCCAAATATATTCAGGCAGAAGCAGAGGCTTTGTGAAAGATTTATGGAAGGAATGCAACAAGTATTTATTAAGCACTTATTGTGTGCCAGGTACTGTGCTAAGTACCTTTTAGGTTTTAGCTCATTTGATCATTTGAGGAAACAGGCACAGAGAGCTTATAAGACTTCCCCCAAATCACACAGCTAGTAAGTATCTGAAGCTCAATCTGAACTCAGGTTTTCCTGGCTCCAAACCCAGAACTCTATCCCCCATACCACCTAGCTGCCTAGCTAGAAACAAGAATCATATAGGATTAGGGTGGATGGATGGATTTTACTTTGCATTGGGGGGAATAACCATGAGAAGACCACAAAGTATCAAAGTCTCAGTATTTTCATTTATTTATTCTAAAAGCTATCTAGAAGCCAGAAGAGATGGCCCCATTCCACTTCTAAGTGGTCATGTGAGAGCCATATATATGAACTGTTATTGCTTTTCTAATAATGCATTATGCCCTTGCCCTTACCCACAATTCTATGGAAAACAACCTAAAGTTATTAGGACCAAAAGGAAAATTTTTGTTGTTGAGTCATTCGGTCATGTCCAACTCTTTATGACCCCATGGACAACAGACCTTTCTATCCTTCACTGTTTCCTGAAGTCTGTCCAAGATCATATCCACTGCTTCCATGACACCATCGAACCATCTCATCCTCTGCCATCCCCTTTTCCTTTTGTCTTCAATCTTTCCCAACATCAGAGTCTTTTCCAATAACTCCTGTCTTCTCATTATGTGGCCAAAGTATTTAAAGGTAAAACATGCTAATCTAGTTGCATTTAAAAACAGAAAGTTCCTTTTATATTTATGTATACTCTCTTGGTAAATGAGAAAGCTAAAACTTTATATTTTTAAAGCCCTTTGAGGTTTGCAAAGCACTTTACCAACATCTTTATTTGAGTCTCACAATGATCCTGAGAGGTAGGTGTTATCTTTATCCCCATTTTACAGATGAGAAACTGATGTTTAGGAAAGAAAAATAGTTTGTCTGTGGTCACATTATCTAGCAAGGATCAGAGGCTGGATTCCAACCTACATTCTCCTCATTCCCAATCCATCACCCTTTCTATGATATTGCATTGTCCCTAAATGACTTGCCCAAGGTCACACAGCTAGTAAGTGTCTGAAGCTAGATTTGAACTCAGATCTTCCTGACCTCCAGGTCATTGAAAACGAAGGACAGACACAGCAACAACTGTGCCTAGATCCTGACACCTACTAAGCAAACTAGGTAAAGTTTCATAATGGTGGAATTCTAAGCAGAATTTGTTCTTTCATCTCTGTTCTCTCTGTTTCCCTTCTACTTCATAAATCTGGTTTCGCTATGGAAAAAACTATTTGGAATGAGCTCATCATTTGCCCTCTAGCTATTAACAGCTCTTCCAAACAGAATTAATACTGACACCTCAGTCCTGTTTATCAGCACCTACCCAATGCATTCATTTTGCAACTTGTCATCATAAAGATTTATTGCCCAATTTAACTCATTCAATTCAGTTTGATTCAATGAACATTTAGTAAGCATTTATCTTTAAAGTGAATGTGTGTATGAAGGACTAAGGGTTACATACTTATTCATTTTAAGTTCAGCTCTGTGAAATTCAAAAGCTTAGAAAGTTTTCTGAAGTCTTATGTTTTTTTCCTCCCTTTCTCCCTTTTTATTGTTCAAATCAAGCATGATAAAAATCACCCACATCTGTTATTTATCTCCCTGTTCTGGTGCAAGGCAAATGTGTACATTTCCCTTGAGATAACATGAACCATATGGAACCCGTGGAGTTATATGTATCTCTAGTTTACATTTAATAGTGTCTGTAAATTCAGGCTTCTCTAAGGATTGTTCAAAGCTGCACAAGATTCTGGGGCACAACAGTTTGCATTAGGCTGTTTACATTTAGCAAATATATTGGTGAAAAACTTGCCAGCAGCTGGCACCACATCAGAAGAAGGGGGAGCTTAGGCATGGTTTAAGCCACTCCAGAGATGGCTTAGTTATAACACCTTCCATGGACTTGCCTCTAAAAATTGTTTTGGACAGAAGAGAATGTGGGACTTGGCCATTGTAATGAAAATGCTTAAGAGCCAAACCACGCCCTTTCTCAAAATTTCACAATCCAAAGTGTAGAAGCCCAGGGTACAGGTTTAGTCTCCAGGAAATCCCAGTTGGCAAAACTGGAGTGAGTATGCTAACTTGATTAGATGATTTCACATCCCTCTTTCTCTTAAACTCATTCCACCTGTCTAATTTTCAAGTCAATTACGCTTCATTCAACAAACAGCATCCTGGGCTTAACACAAGCTCTGTGTCTCTAACTCTTAATCTCATGCGTTTGTCATCAAATAGAGGCCATGAGGTACATTCCAGTTACCAGGTGGCTTTAATTCCAGAAAGACACATAATGACTAGTGGGTCAATTTCCAGAGGATGAGCCCAATAGAAACTGTTCTGAAGGTAGCAATCTGCCCATTTTTCTCCCATAAAAATTTCCACATCTCATCGTCAGTAACAATGGCCCTCAATGTTTATTGAATTCTATCTCTGGTTATCTTCTGGCAAAGATAAATGGCGAGGTATTTGAATTATATAGCAATAGTTTATATTCTATAATTCTGTTACCAAGCAATCAAATAAGAAATTTATGAAAATTTATATCAGCTGCTAGGTGACAATGGATAGAATTTTTGGCTTAGAGTTAGGAAAAACAAAATTCTCATCCTGCCTCACATACTTAGTGGGCAGCACTGTGACTGGGAAATTTCTAAAATTTCACTAAATTTCTTTAAGCCTCAGAACTCAAGGGTCCTTAAAGTCCCTTCCAATTCTAAATTAATGATCCTATGAAAATAAGATTTTGAACTATAAAGTCCTTCTAAACCACCATATGAATGCACTGGGGATATACTGGGGATGTAGCCATAGTCTTAAGCGATTCTTTTCTACTTCAATTTCCTCATTCACGAAATGCAAAGGTTGAACTGAATGATTACCCTTTTTAGCTCCAATATTCTGTGATTCTAAGTCATCTAATAAAATCATCAATCATTTGAGACCTGTGGTAGTCTTCCAGGACTGGAAGAGGAAGGCACAAAAATTGGGAAGGAAGATATAAAGGAGCAAGGAAGAGGAGAGAGAATCTGCACTAAAAATGAGATGGAATAAGAGAGGTGAAGGACTGTGGGACAATATCACCAGTAGAAAGAACAGTCACTGAATGAGGACAAAAAGTCACAGGAGATAGCTATGGGGTGAATAGAATGCTGGCTTTGAAGTCAGAAAACCTGGATTCAAATCCCAGTGTGGTATAGTTGAAAGAACCTTATCTTTAGTCAGAGGAACCATTTCAAGTCCTGCTTCTGATTCTATCTATACATCAGGCAGGATACTAAACCTTCCTGAACCTCAGTTTACTCATCGGTAAAATGAAGAGGTTGGATTAAATGCTTTCTGAAAACCTTTCCAGGTCTAAATCTATTAGCATATAACTATGATCTACAGAATGAAGAGTATGAACATAGTGACCTTTGAGGTCCCTCAGCTTCAAATCTATGTATTGTAACCAATGAATCACTGAATCCAACCTGCATTGCTGTAAGGCATCAAAAGAAATGGTACATGGATGTTTGTAACTTGAAAGGGCTTTTTGTTCTCCCTGATTTCTACCTGAGAACTGTAAAGATAAGCCTCAAAACATCCTTAGCTTCCCTTAAAGCTGAGGGATTTATTCACCTAAACCATTCTAGAACTTGCTTGTATTGCCTGTACCATTTCTTTATATTTAATACATATTTTACTTTGATATCTTCAGTTTGAAGTATTTATTCCTTTGATTTGCCCTAAAATTATATGCTTCAAAGTTCAAGGGGGTGCCCTTTCTACTACCACAGAATTTGGTAAACAAGTACACTTTCACTTTACTCATACCTTTATTGATTCCATGAACTCAGATGACATTTCCCTTCCAATTTCATTTTTCCAGACTGAATAGTTTCATTTATTAAATTTGTTAGATTTATGTAAAAGTCATTTCAATATTTCAGACAATTTTGTCGCCAATCATGTTTTCCTTGAGGTATAGCAACACACAGTATCCAGATGTGAATTTTATAGCAAAGAGAACCTCTAGAATGTCTTTGTATAGTCTAGTCCATGTCCCGTCCTCAACTTAGTCAACTCAAGTACAGTCTTTCCCAGTGCTCAGCCTCATCACCCAAAGTCATCCTCTATCTTGTATACTATACCTACATGCATATATTATCTTCCCTGAATAGAGTATGAGCTTTCTGAAGGCAGGGACTATTTACTTCTTTATACCAGCAATTTGCACAGTGTCTACACTTAATAAAAACTTGATGATTGATTGAGTAAACAATATAGCTGTTGAGACATTCGGAGATTCACAGGGACCAAAAATTAAAAAAAGATTAAAACCTATGTATTCAGATATTATAAAAGAAATGATGTATAAGCAACAAGATGAACTGGAGGTCCTAATACAAGGAGACAATCTGACCTCATAAATATCACTGAAACTTTATGGAATAAGACCAATGGTTGGAAAATAGCCTTGGATAAATATACCTGATTCACAAAAGAAACAGGCTAAGTAAAAAAGGGTGGAGGTTGGGTTAGCATTACCTGACTTGACCTCACCCTAGATCCATATGGAGATAGCCCAGGATCCTGAGCTCCAGAGCCCTGGGAATATCAGAAACTCCTGTAGACCTCTAGCCCTGCTATTAGCCTGACGCCTAGAACCGTTCTCAAGTAAAGAGGGCCTGCCATCAGCAACACCAGTTGTCAAATATCTTCAATCAATGAGTAGGTAATATCTAGAGCCCTAGGAATAGTGAGGACCCAAGACCTCCACTTCCATCCCAGCCCTTGCAATGAGAGGAGGGCTGATCTGGTAACTCCATCATGACCCCATGTAGCCCTTACTTCCTCAGGAACAACAGTTTCTGAAGACTCAGAAAATAAAGTTCTTACCACCAAAGTCGTTGGCACTGCCAAATGTTTTCAACACCAGAAAAGAATACAATTCTACCAATGAAAACATTAAAGAAGACACATTAACATACACTTTGCTGCTGCTCCTTAAGAATGGTTGGGCTCCTTTCCATTTGACCTGAAGCTAAAACCTCTCATATGTGTTGTTTCCTCTATTACAATGTGAGCTCCTTAAAAGTAGAGATTGTCTTGTTTTTCTGTATGTATTTCCAGTGTTTAGCACGGTGTTTTATACACGATAGGTTCTTAATAAACTTTTTTTTTCATGCATTCATTCCTCAATTTCATTTTTAATGGTATGAAATGTGTACATGTGTGTATGTGTATTCATGCAGTATAAATGTTTAGGCTTGATCTCTAATTTTTATATGAAGTGAAAATCAGGATAGCAACAGAACGCATTTATGATGCCTTTTATCAAAGAGGCATAGGAAGGGAAATTTGGGAAAAGAGAAGGAAAAAAACTTTTAAAGACCCTTCTGCTAGTTTTAAAGGGTCAGTTGTAGCTACCTACTTCTGTCTGACTTCTTTGCTCTGTAAGACCTATCCTGAAGATTAGTCCGTATTTCTGAAGCACATTCAATAAAATACCTTAAGGGAATCTGTAGCACTAATCTCCAATATCTGTCTCTGTTCTGCTATGATTGTCATTTCCCCCTCAGGAATTCTGTGTCCATCTTTCTAAAATTCCCAGGAATGACTTAAGTTCCCTCCTCTCTCTCCCTCCCAAAGATAACTCACTATTTCTCAGGATAGGGAAGAAATGTACCTGTGAATTGCAATCACAAAATGCCAGTCATGTATCCTGCTACATTTCTCCCTGGGATTTAGAATTTTGCAGTCCCTTGAAACATTACCTGTTGGCCTCTGGAATTATATAGCATGGTATCAAAATGCATTGAAATTTAACAGAACAAGAAGAATTAATCTAGCAGCCACCTTGGGTGACTTTCATACTTTGAAAGTGGTGACTTTCACCATAAATCTACACCAACAATGCCATGGTTATTCACTGCATCCTGGGCCATCACCAGTCATCTTGACTTTTGCTTTGCTGCTTTAATGACTTTGGAAGACAGAGTGAGGCTGATGACTTAGTGCAGCTCTGTCTCACTTAAATCCATTTACCCACAAGTCAAGATACCATCTGGATGTCCCTAGGCCTATTCCAAAACAACATCAACATTATATGTGATATATATATAGCATAATGCAAAGTATCATTCTATATACATACTCTTTGAATTTCTCAGATAATTCAGGCATCTTGAGTTCCTGACATGGTCTACTGATTTATTCTGTTCAAAATTCAGTTGTCTTCACTCCTATATGAATTTCTGTTCTACTTTGGTACCCCCATTTTTAATAATGCAAGTGGGTTGTTAGACTCTATGATGATGTCATTAAACCAATAGGATTTTGAGATGTGCTCTGTGGTTATCCATCACTACAAAGGAATTTTCCTAGTTCTTTCCCAGAATGATTTTTTCCCAGAACAGTTATTCCTCAGGCACATCCCACACATGAAGTGAGAACATATTTGTCCTCTGTCTGAGCTTCTGCCCAAACTACTCCTTCCATTTTCTATGGAAATATCAAGTATCTCTGTATCCCTTTGAAGAGCTGGTGCTGCTATGGTGTTCAATGTTTTATCCTCCTGCATGCTTCTTCTAAAGTTATTTGTGTAATCAAAGTATGAAAGTATTGATTCTCAACTTCTTACTTGAAGTATTTACCAGTTGGCTGGTTTGTTTGATTATTTATTCATGTGTATATTTATTTATTTGATTGCTTGAGGCAGGGAATCTTGATCAGGCTGGAAGTGCAAGGGCCTCTTACAGTTCAATACCACTGCTGATTAGCACAGAAACTTTGATTGTCTCTATTACTGATCTGGGCCAGTTTACTCATCCTAAACCTGGTGTTGTCTTTATCTCCCATTCCCGGGGGCTTACCATATTAGTGCTAGACTAATTGCAGACCTCTCTTCAACTTTATCCCTATTGTAGTTCAGAACCCCCAAACTCCAGCATTTCAGTATCTTCAGCTTCCCCATTAACAGGGAATATCAACACGTGCCACTCCAGCTATTGAAACTATTTAACAATTGATTCCAATTAGTGCTGATATTCCATTGACTTACCTAGAACCTGGATGCACCACAATGAAGGTGCCTTTGACCTACTAGACATCAACATTTCTTCAGGAAATTAATTCCACTGTTACTTCAATATATTCTGAGTATGGGTAATTTTTGTCATTCAGTTCTCCACTGTTAAATACTTTCAGAGGCTGTAAAGGTATGGTCTTCAAATGTCTCATAAAATAACTATAACATGATGGTCACTTGTGCTTCTTTGTCCAGGAAAACAGTGTCTCAGTATTCACCATGACTTCAACTCTAAGTTCACATGGAGAAAAATAAGGGATGAAAAGGAAAAGGACCCATATTGACAAAGAATTGGAAACTGTAGGGGTGCCCATCAACTGGAAAAGGACTAACCAAGTTACAATATATAAATATGATGGAATATTACTGTGCTGTTAGATATGATGAAGGGGATATTTTCAGAGAAACTTGGGAAGACTTGTACAAACTGATGAAGAGTGAGGTAAGCAGAACCAGAAGAGCAACTGACACAAGAACAATAACCAAAAGACAATTAACTTTGAAAGACTTAGGAACTCTGATCATTACAATGACCAACCGTGATTTTAGAATACTAAAACAGAACCTGTTACCCACCTTTTGATAAAGACATCATTTTATAATAATGAAAATTGAAAAGTAATTTTGTTTTGTACATGGCCAATGTGAGAATTTGTTTTGCTTGACTAAACATGTTTTTGTTAGTGATTTTATTCAATTGGTGATAGATGGGGAAGAAGACAGAGGGAAAGGATAAAGGCCGATGTTCACTTTAAAAATATAAAATGTAGAAAATTTTTAAAAAAAGGAAAATAAATAAGAAAGAAAAGCCGATGAAGTCGGTTCCAGTGCTTATGGAAACAAGGGTAAATTTCTTTCCTTGACCCATCTCCCTATAATCTTCATTTTCTATACTCTCGTCTCACATGTATATTTGATACAGCAATCCTCGATGCAATTGTAACAGAATGTAGCTCTTCCTCTCTGGAGAAGTACATGTTTCAGGCTGACTTAACCTACATTCTCTCATGCTATTACCTTTCCAAGTAGAATGGTGTTGTCTACAGTCTCATCAGATTTTCCAGGGTTTTGAGGATTTTGATCCTTAAATTTTCATCAAAAGTCCCACCTTCTTGTCTCATATCTATGTTCTCTACAGGAGAAAGTATTCCAGATCTGGATAAGACAACCACTCCTTGACAATTTTGTAGTTGAAGATCACAGGGTATCTATCAACTTTTAGAAATTTGACTGAAGCTGGTATAGGTCAATGTAAATTCAATGCCATTTTATCCATCAATATGTGCTAGTTGCAGTCTAAGCTCATCTACCTCTCCAAGCTGTTTAATTTCTCTCTGTAGGAATTACTGTAATTGAGAGTTCACACAAACTACTGTTATGGTTCTCCAACTCTGTTCCTGTGTCCTTCAACAATCTAAAATAACTTCCATATCATACTGAGAGTCTACCAATCAGTCAACAATTATTTATTAAGTATATTCTATATGCCTGACATTATGCCAAGTGCTGCACATAGGGAAAAAAAGCAAAAAGAAGCCTCTGCCCTCAAGAAGTTTATATTCTAAAGGAAATTTACATTCTGATGCATGTAAATCAGTAATATAAAGTGAAGGTTTTCTTCTTTTCTCTCTTTTATTTGTATTTAGAAAATTTCCAACTCCATATTATTCTGCCCTCATATATGTTCAAAAATTTTATATTATTCGTGTGAGGGGGACAATGATGTAGGCTTGTCATTCAGTCATTTTGGTCATGTCCAACTCTTAGTGACCCCATTAGGGGTTTTCTTGGCAAAGGCAATGGAGTGATTTGCCATTTTCTTCTCCAGCTCATTTTACAGATGAGGAAACTGCAGCAAACAGGCTTAAGTGACTTACCCAGGATCATATAGCTAGTAAGTGTCTGGGGTTGTATTTGACCTCAGGTCTCTATTTACCACTCAACCTAGCTGTCCAGTGGTACAGGCAAGGTAATTATAAAGTTAGATAGTTTCAGAAATTGTTGAATGGTTAAACTCAAAGAATAGTCATTAATGATCCAACATAAACTTGGCAGAAAGTCTCTCTAATAGAGTACCTAAGGAGTCTAAGCTGGACCCTGTGCTTTTTGTTTTTTTATCAATTACTTTGATAATAAAATATTAAATGGCCTGTATATAACATTTGAAGATGATACAAAGATGGGAACGACAGCTAGCACGGTTGATGATGATAAGGTTCAGGATACACATTGATCTTGACAGAACATTGAGCTGAATCTAGAGATGAATGACAATAGAGATAAGTGGAGACATGTGGTTAGATGGCCATTTGTCTAAAATATGATTTGAGATTTTTAGTGTATTGAAAACTCAAGATCTGTCTTCAGTACTCTGTAGCAAACAAACAAAAAAGCTAATGGGCTGCATTTAGAGGTCTAAAGTCTAGGAAGAAGGATGTCATTGTACCTTTGAAGTCTATCCCAATCTGATCACAATTGTGTTGAGTGAAATGGTTTCAGCACAATGGTCCATACAGAACATTCAGAGGAGGGTACCCAACATGGAAAAAAGACGCTGAATCTACGCTTTTGAGGACAGTTTGAAGAAAATGGAGATGTTAAGCCTAGAGAAGAGTAAATTATGGGAGAGTAAATTAATGGGAGATGACAGCTGTGTCCAAGAACTTGAAGGTTTGTCCTATGGAAGACAGATTAGATTTGCTCTATTTATTTAACCCCAGAAAACAGAACCAAGAGCAAAGAATGGAAATCATAAGAGAAGACTGAGATTTGGTATCAACAAAAAATAGCGAGTTGTCTAAAAACCACCTTCAAGTTCTTCAACAGAAAAAAACAACACCAATTCCATAAATGTTCCAATATTTCCAGTGGAGTTTCAAGTGGCTTACCCTGGGAATGGACACATGCAATGTTAGGTATCAGTTTTTCTCCATCTTTTACAGAAGAAGGTAATATAGCAAAATATCACACCCTTCATGGAGTTCAAATAGGAAAAGTCTTTTTTATAAACTAATAATGCTATCCTAATACCTTGAATGTCCAGGGATAACGGAAATCCCCAAATGATTTTTAAATGTCATTTTAACATTACTTTCAGTATTCATTTACAATAAAACTTTTTATCCAGATGTAGTAAAAATTAACTAGCTTTGAGTTTCAACTCAGATCAAAGGACAAACTGAAATGTCCTCAAGGAAAAAACCCAGCACTGGGAAAAGGAAAGAACTTAGTAAACCTTTCAGACAGATATGCCTCAATTTATCCCCTGAATAATCTAGCATTCCCTTCATTTCAAATCAATTCAGCCATCATTTATTAAACTGTATGCTATTTGGGCTCTGGAGTAGCATCACAAAAACGAATCAACAGTCCCCTGCCTCAAAACATGTACATCCTACTGGAGACATAATAAATAATTTTACACAGGTAAGTAGGGGGAGTTAGGCAGCAATGTGGATAGAGTGCCAGGCCAGGAGACTTCAAATCCTGCATCAAACACTAACTAGCTATGTGACCCTGGGCAAGCCACTTAACGCTGTTTGCCTCAGTTTCCACATCTGTAAAAATGAGCTGGAGAAGGAAATGGCAAATCACTGCAGTATCTTTGCCAAGAAAACTCCAGTAGGGTCGTAAAGAGTCAGACACTACTGAACAATGACAGGAAAGTATAAAATATATTTTAAAGGTAAATACAAAGTAATGGAAAGTGAGAAGCAGACCACAGAATCAGTAAAAGTCTCTTCGGGAATGTGCAACTGAGCTGTATCTTTAAGGAAGCTAGGGATTCCAAGGCCCAGAGGAGAGGGGTGGAATGTCATTTACAAGGAGTGAGAAGTAGGCCATTATGATAGAATGTCAAGCATGTGAGTGATAGAAACGTGAAATCTGGACAAATCTCTAGAAAGATAAACTGGAGTCAAGTTATAAAAGATTTTAAATGCTAAACAGAGAATTGTACATTTTATTCCAGAAAATTCATGAGTTATCTGATCAGATCTTATAACCATATTTCTTTTGAAATACTAGCTAAAATGCAGTCAGTAGGAATCTAGTGTAAAATGTCAGTTACCTACAACTTTACTCATAGGTTGTTCCTGAGGAAACAAAGAATTGAGGCCTATTTCTTCCCATCCACCCAAACATACACAAAATATTGACCCTAACTGATGCAAGTGATGTTAACACATAGTGACCAGACCTAATTATAACATGGAGAAGCCCCACTGTGACATTACGTCTTTTATTTTACTGCCCTTATGGGATCAACTGTTTGCTGAAGTATTGTTTTGCCTCAAATCATGTCTCTATAGAACCAATTAATGAGTTCATGTAGGATATGCTTATACAAGAGATAGGCAAATTAATATCCTAGGAAGTGATATTCCACATTGTCTCTGACTTTAGCTCTTCCTATGATACAATTTTTTTCTACCCAAATTTGGTAGAGGTATGTCATTTCCAAGTTCTCCAATGTGTTTTCTAACAGGGAAAAATTCACATCCAGGGGTCTACAACTATGTGTGAATTGGAGGAGGATTTCCAAAGGACAAACCACAGAGTATCCCTTAAAGGTGTTTTCCTTGTTAATGAATCTCCACCCCATCCCCTCTTCACTCCCATTAGAAATAGCTTAAAGGGTGCTTAGTAGGAACAAATTTTTCCTTAACTTGGTCAGATGTAAAATCTGACTTTCCCTAAAGTTAGAGCACCTGATGCCAAGTCAATGCTGGAGAAAATTAAGCAACACTGGAAGGTTTCTTTTAACATTTGGTAATCATCAGGTCCTAAGCCCCCTGATGTCACAGGTCAGGTTCAGACATCATAGTTAAGGGAAGCTAGTTTCCTAGAAGTGGAAGGATTGTCTGGCAGTAAGGAAAATTTATATATATTTTTGAAACTCCTTGGGGCCTGGGAAGGGAGGATGGAAACATATATTGTATGGAAAGCTTGAGATGCAGAGATCCAAGGCATTTAGAATTTTTATTAATTGATATGTATTTTTTTTTAAACCATGGAAACAAGGACAAAGGGCTGTCTTTTTTTTTTTCTTAATGCTTCTTAGGATTTCCTCCTTTACAAAAGTAGCAGTCTCTGCAAGTCTGTTTCATATCTTTCTCTGTTCAAACTTACCCCTGGGATCTTAGAGTGATATCACAAACACTTAATTCACTTGTGTGGAGCCAGATCCTTTAAAGAAAAGATTTAAGGGACTTTTCTTTTTCCCATATTTGGATGTGTGTCTAGGTTTCTAATTCAGAAAACAGATGTTTTTTGCATAGCCTGGGAAGAAAATGGTTTGGTGTTTGGTGTGTGTGAGAACAGTCATGACTGTGTGTGCACACATGTATGCATGTGCATAATTTTTTTTACAGAAAAGTTTTACATGATCTAAGTATGATCTATCCAGGGAAAATTCCTATAGGGAAGAGGGTTAATCTTTATTACTCCCTTTTAAAAAAAGAACTTTTCTTTCTCTTCTCTGCAGAGAGCTTGCTCTTAATATGGAACAGCTGGATACTGTAACGTTCTCTCACAAATAGTACAAAATGGAAAGTTCTTTTCCAGGACAAAATTGTTTGCGTTCTTTGTCTTGACGTGCCACCTGACTCCCCTTGGAGGGATTAGATTTCTCCACATCCATCATAGGAAAGAGGCCAGTGTCAAAAGACCAGCCATGCCTCTGACTAGCCCATCTATGACTGACATTCACTACGTTGGATTTTAAGGAGGCAGAGGGACTTAGAGAAGGTAAATTCTAGACCAACAGTTTGGGACACAACTCCTTTTGTTAGCTAAACTTCTCCCACTCCCTTTCCTCTATCTTGTGACCTCTGTAGTCATTCTTTCGAGTGTGAGCTTGTAAGGTATCACTTTTCCAAAAATTTTGGCCTGTAACGATAGGTATTCAGCTATGAGTAAAAAGATATGTCTGTAATAAAGCCAAACATAATAATTAATGTGTCAAGATTCAAAAGTGAATTTTGCAATACCAGCTCTTGTTACTGCTGATGTCAAAGCTTACACATTGTTAATCTAATAAAAATGCATTGTAAATTATCAACATGTCTGCCCAGCATGTAGAAATAGGCTATTTGATCATTTGAAATTCCTTTTCAAGGGCAAGAATCATCATTTTGCAAGGACTCAAAATTAATTGGTGAACTTCCAAAAAAGACAAAGTTAATGGCAGGAGTGGATAAACCCCATAAAGTGAAAAGATTTAGATGATCTACTCAAGTTATTTAATTTGGTGTGGAAATCCTCCATCAGGCAGACATTCGGAGGTCTCTATGTCTTGAAGAGTTAGCTAATGGGGATAATAGGAGGGACTGGACTGTCCCAGAAACAGAGAATTGCAGAGTTGAAAGGGACCCTCAAAACTGCTAGAAGGCCTCCCTTCAGGGAAGCTGGTGAACACGCATTTATTAAAAAGTGCCCACTACATGCCAGCATGCTACATGCTTTACAAATATTATCTCACTTAATTCCCACCATTCTGGAAGGTAGGTCCCTATTTTATAGTTGAGAAAACCAAGGCAGGCAAAGGTTGTGATTTTCTGAAGTTCATACAGTGCAGCTAGTAAATATCTGAGGTCATATTTGAACTCAGGTGTCCCTAACTCCAGGAGGTAGTTGGTGACTCAGTGGATAGAGCATTGGACCTGGAGTCAGGAAGATCAGAGTTCAAATCCATCCTCACATACTTCCTAGATGTGTGGCCTTGGGCAAATCTCTTAACCTCTCTCTGATTGCCTGACAAAATGGATCCACCAAAGAAGCAAATGGCAAACCACTCCAGTACCTTTGCCAAGAAAACCTCAAATGAGATCACGAAGAATCAGACATGACTGAAAAAACTGGACAACTCCAGGCACAGTGGGTAGAACTCACCTACTCAGACTCCAATGGCAATTCATTCTATTTGGGGATAATTCTAATTGTTAGGAATCTTTTCCAGATATTGAGCCTCAATTACTCTTTTTGTCTGCTTCACCCCTTTGTTCCTAAATCTGTTCTCTGGCACTGAACAAAACAAGGTTTCTCCTTTTTCCATGTGATGTCAGTTATAATATATTCCTCTAAATCTTTTCTTCTCCAGGAGGAATAGTTGTATTCGTTCATCATTTTCGAAGGTTTTTGCTTTGTTGTTGTCTGTTTGGAAGGGGAGGAAATCAGGGTTAGGTGACTTGCCCAGGGTCACACAGCTAGTAAGTGTCTGAGGCTGTATTTGAAATCAGGTCCTTCTGATTCCAAGGTCAGCACTCTATCCACTTCACTACTCAGTTTCTCCCCATCCTTTGGTTCTTCAACTGATACGCTTTCCAGTCCTAGATTTCTTTTTCTGTTTTCTCTCCAATCTATCAGTGTTCCACAAAGGTGATACCTGCAAAAGAACAAACACTCCAGATATAATCCGCACAAAACAAGGCAAAATGAGACTACTCTTTCCTTAACTGCCCTACCTAGGGTCACGAATCATGAAAACACAAAATCACAAAAACATAGAAGACTCTACAACATCCCCAACAAACAATCACCTAGCCTTTGTTTGAGGGCTTCCAGTGGAATGAAGCAGCAGTCATCAAGCTTAGAAGCAGCTTCTGAACTATTCGAGGTAAAGTCCATTTCTCTGCTCTCAGTTTCCTTAACCTGTTTGCATCATTTTTATGGTTGGTCAACCTCTCTTTCTGGTCATTCTCTTCCACTTTGGCAGAAGTTTCTCCTGGTTCATCTCCCTTCCTGCCTGACTACTCTTTCACAGACTCCTTTACTATGTCTGGAGCATCTAGGTGGTCCAGTGGTTACAGTGCTAGACTTGAAATCAGGAATATGAGTCTTCTTGAGTTCAAATCCAGTCTCAGACACTTAGTATCTATGTGACTCTGGGCAAGTCACTTAACCCTGTTTGCCTCAGTTTACTCATCTGCAAAATGAGCTAGAGAAAGAAATGTCAACTCACTCCAGTATCTTTGCCAAGAAAACCACAAATGGGGTCACAAAGATTCAGACACAACTGAAACAATTAGATTACCATGTGGCTCTTGTCCTGTTAAAATGAGTGTATCATAAAGCTACGTTTGTCATTTTCCCTTCCCTTTCCTTCCCTTCTCTTCTTCATTATCTCCTCTGCTCCCATATATTCAACAATCATCTTTGCCAAATCTATATGATGGAGCCCTAATGCTTCTCGACCTCCAGTTCTACACCACCAATTCTTTCCTGGCTAAACCAGTTTTAGATGCTTCTCAAACTCATTATGTCCAATCCAAAATTTATCACCTTTTCCATCTGAATGCTTTACTTTTTCTGTTGAGGGAGCACTGTTTTCTCAGGCATCTGGGCTCCAAAATGTACAGTCATCTTCATCTCATTCCCTTTTAACACACATCCAGAAACTGACCAAGTCTTACTGACTTTCGTTCCATGACAGTATCTTCTCTCTCCTCACATGACCACCACTATACTTCAGTCCCTCAAAATCTCTCAAACAAGCTACCAGAATAGTCTCCTATTGAGTATCCTTTCTTCTAGTCATTCCCTTTCCAATTTTTCTCTACGGAGTTATAAAATGTTCTTCCTTAAATACAAATCTGATCATTTCACTCCCAAACTAAAAAAACATCAGTGGATCCCTACTATAAGGGAAGGGGGCATGGAATCAGCATTTATATAGTACCCACTATATGCCAAGCACTGTGCTAGGTACTTTATGAATATGATCTCATTTAACCCTAAAAATATCTTCATGAGGTAGGTGCTATTATGTTCCTCATTTTCATTTGAGGAAACTATAGGATAAAATACAAGTCCCTTGAA
Organism: Bettongia penicillata ogilbyi; assembly: GCA_023548195.1. Taxonomy (NCBI): domain Eukaryota; kingdom Metazoa; phylum Chordata; class Mammalia; order Diprotodontia; family Potoroidae; genus Bettongia; species Bettongia penicillata. Next base: position 3,293,369 of record JAJHZJ010000202.1, on the reverse strand, counting down.
GTATTATACTCAGTTTTGCTGGGTAGGTGATTCTTGGTTTTAATCCTAGTTCCTTTGACTTTGGGAATATCATATTCCAGGCCCTTCAGTCCCTTAGTGTAGAATCTACTAGATCTTTTGTTATCCTGATTGTACTTCCATAATTCTCAAACAGTTTCTTTCTAACTGCTTGCAATAATTTCTCCTTGACCTGGGAACTCTGGAATTTGGCTACAATATTCCTAGGAGTTTCCTTAAAGGATCTCTTTCAGGAGGTGATCAGTGGATTCTTTTGATATTTATTTTGCCCCCTGGTACTAGACTATCAGGGCAGTTTTCCTTGATAATTTCATGGAAGTTGATTTCTAGGCTTTTTTTTGATCATGGCTTTTGGGTAGTCCCATACTTTTTAAATGATCTCTCCTAAATCTATTTTCCAGGTCAGTTGTTTTTCCAGTGAGATATTTCACATTACCTTCCATTTTTTCATTCTTTTGGTTTTGTGACATAATTTCTTGGTTTCTCATAAAGCCATTAACTTCCATCTGCTTCATTCTAAGTTTTAAAGAACCATTTTCTTCAGTGAGCTTTTGAACCTCCTTTTCCATTTGGCTGATTCTGCTTTTTAAAGCATTCTTTTCCTCACTGGCTTTTTGGACATCTTTTGCCAATTGAATTAGCCTATTTTTCAAGGTGTTACTTTCTTCAGCATTTTTTTGGGTCTCCTTTAACAAGCTGTTGACTCACTTTTCATGATTTTCTTGCATCTCTCTCATTTCTCTTCCCAATTTTTCCTCCACCTCTCTTATGTGATTTTCAAAGTCCTTTTTGAGCTCTTCCATGGCCTGGGACCCTTGCATATTTATTTTGGAGGTTTTGGATGCAGAAACCTTGACTTTGATGTCTTCCCCTGATGGTAAACATTGTTGTTCCTCATCTGAAAGGATGGGAGAGAATACCTGTTCACCAAGAAAGTAACCTTCTATAGCCTTATTTTTTTCCCTTTTTTGGGCATTTTCCCAGTAAGTTACTTGACTTTTGGGTCCTTGTCAAAAGTAGGGTATACTCTGGGAGCCTGTAAGTTCTCAGTTCCTCCAAGATGGTACAATCAAGGGAGCAGAGTTTACTCCCTGGCCTAGCTCAGGGCTGAGATTTAGATCAGCTACTCAATTCCCCCAGGGGCTTTATCCAACAATGGAAGCTGGCTGCTGGCTGCTCAGCCACCATAGCCCTAGCACACTGCTGCTACTGCTGCTGCTGCCACTGCTGCCTGGAGCCAGGCTAGGGGAGGACGCTGCTCCCTTGTCATGGATGTAAAAAAGCTCTGTCGCTGACTTTTGAAGCTGCCTTTGGTGCCTGTGGGTTGAGGGATCTGCGAACTGCCACTGCTCCTAGGAATTTTGCCCCAAAGCCTGCTCTGGTCCTCCTCCTGGCACCAGGCTGCCAAGGCTGGGTTGGGCTCCACTCCGTATCTGGTGCGACAGACCTTTCTCATCAGCCTTCCAGGGTACCCTGGGCTGGAAATCTCCTCCACTTCATTGTTCTGTGGTTTCTGCTGCTCTAGAATTCGTTGAGAGTCTTTCTTTACAGGTATTTTATGGACTGTGCTGGAAGAGCTAGAGTATGTGCATCTTTCTACTCCGCCATCTTGACTCCACCCCCGGGGCAAAATGCAAAGTCTTTAATCTGTGATTTAAGGCTTCCACTTGCATTTCCTGCCTTATTTCATGCAGTTTCCCAGCACACACCCTATGTTCCAACCAACCTGAACTCAATTCTCCATCTTCAGCCTCTGCCTATTCACACAAGCTATCCGCATACCTGGAATCAATTTCATCTTTGCCTTCACTTCTCACACTCCTTGAATTGCTTTGAAGCTCGCTTTTTACCTTCATGAAACCTTCCTTGATCCATATTACACTTGATTGTTACTCCCTCTGTGCTACCCCTCCCTTCCCTAAATCAGTACTCGTAAATGTATAGCTTGGGTTATAAGGCGGTGTCCACTACTCTAACATGCTTGTTCATAGGCTCTCACTGATAAGTCTGTCTTTAGCTTAAAGAGTCAATAAACATTTATTAAGTCCATTATGTGTCAGATTCTGTGCCAAATGCCAGGGCTACAAAAAGAGGTAAAAGACAGTCCCTGTCCTCAAGGAGCCTAATGTGGAAGACAACAAGAAAATAAATACGTACAAATAAACTATACACAGGATAAATAGAAAAAAATTAGAAGGAAGGTATTAAATCAAAAGGAGTTGGTCCTTATAACAAAAGGCATTTACTAAAATGCCATAGTAAGACAATAACTATAAAATATCCCACTCCTATAAACCTGGAGTATACTCTCAAAAATAACACAGCAACAGTAGAAACAATGGAAACAAACCTAAGGTTCATTTCCAGTGAGACACATATATGGAACACATATGATCAAGTCAGTTTCCTCCTCCAGTTCTGCAGTATCTAAATGTCTTTCTTGTACTTTCCTCCTACTGTTCCCCACTGGGTTCAATATCTTTGCTGGTTAGGTGTTTTTAGTTGGGCTCACTCCACAAGTTCTTGTCTACATATTACCAAAACTAGTTCTCTCTTGAATCCACAATTGCTCTCTTCTCTGCTGCCATGGAAATCTCATTCCTTTAAGCTATCCAACACCAAAACTTGGTGTTTATGTTTGTCTGGAGAATGTATGTCTCTGCTTCCTGTCTCTACAACACTCCCTCCTGGATGGATGGCTTCACAATTGATAAGTAGCCCACTGAAAGGTACAATGGTAAATGAGGATGAGGAGAGAAAATGCTCCTCAATCTGCTGCCCTCTGTTAGAGACACAAAGGTCACCCTCCACCACAAGCCCTGTCTCAAACTGCCCTGAGCTTTTGAACTCTCCAATTGTACTACTGACTTTTAAGCACCACCCTGCCAATCTTTTGCACAATCAATGTCCAGCTTTCCTTTCTAATTCAAGGAGAATGCCTTCAAATTTTGTAAAAGGATAACAAGATATGAACACATCTCTGTGTTGTATTTCATTAATATTAATGCCTCATTATTACTTCTACCCATGCTATCTGCTCCTTATATTTTGTGATTGCATCAACTCATAGGGAAGGCAGGGAAGGGAGAGGGTTGGGAGGGAGCGATGGGGACTAAATTCCCCTACTATACTTATTTATGTATGTGCTATATTTCCCCTAATGGAACATAAGTTCCTTGAAGGCAGTGACTATTTCATTTTTGTCTTTCTGTGTCTAAGACCTAGCAAAGTTATTAGAACTATAAGGAAACTTGGGCATCATGTAAACCCAACCCATTCATTTAACAGACATGGAGATTCAAGTACCAAGGGATTAAGTGACTGGATCAAAATACCATAGGTGGCTCATGAGTAGCAGAGCTACAAATCAAACCTAAGTTTTTGCTTTGTTTTTATTTTTTATTCCGATTCCAGAGTTCTTTCCATTGTACTGGCAGTTAGATGGCACGGTGGATAGAATGCTGGGTCTGGAGTCATGAAGACTCATCTTCCTGAGTTCAAATCTGGCTTCAGACATTTATAAGCTATGTGACCCTGGACAAGTCACTTAACCCTGCTTGCCTCAGTTTACTCATCTGAAAAATGATCTGGAGAAGGAAGTGGCAAATCGCTCCAATATCTTCACCAAGAAAACCCAAAAATGAGGTCAGGAAGAGCTGGAAACAACTGAAAACAAATAACAATAACCACAATACATTCTTTTCCCTTTGGGTGATATTTTACTTTTATGGGTGTTGGAACATTTTTTTTCCTGGTAGGAAAGGTTGGCATGATTGAGTTGGACAGGGCTTGAAATGAAAGATAGTTGTTTTTTTGATGATAAGAACATCATGCGAGCATCTGACTCAACTCAACTCTTCCCCTGCAACATCTCTATACAAACAGCATACAACCAAGTACATCTTAAAAAATGGCAGCTACACACATGGGGACTAGAAAAAGAAATTGCTGCAAAATATCATACACTTTAGAGAATTCAGAAGACCAACAAATCACTGTGGCTAAGGTTCCCTGTTTCAATATGTAATTTGTTTTTATTATTATTAATATTTTTAATCCTTTTAATAACATGAGATGAAAGAAGAGGTTATCTGCACAATGAACTGAATGAGGGAATTGGGGAGATGCTTAAGCTGGAGAAAACAAGACTGAAGGGGTACATAATTATTGTCTTCAAGTATTTGGAAAGTTGTTAACCGAAGGAGGGATTGTATTTATTCTTTTTTAAAAAAAATTTTTTTTATGTGCTTGTCCTTCGTTGCTAAAGAAGACCATTCCATCAGAGAAATGATGACATGACTTGCACTTGACTTTGTTTTGAGTGAGGGAGGGCTGTGCAGGTCACCACCCTCACTTCTCCACCAGAGCCATCTGAATCCAGTGACCAGATATTCATCAGGATGAGTGGAGATGACCCAGGATGAGGCAATTGTGACTTTCTAAGGTCACACAGCTAGTGAGTGTCAAGTGTCTGAGGTCAGATTTGAACTCAGGTCCTCTTGACTCCTGCACTAGTGCTCTATCCATGCACTACCTAGCTGCCCATAGGAATAGATTAAAGTTAGAAAGAGACAACTTAAGGTCTGACATGAGAAAAAAAACTTCCCAATAAATACTCTATCCAAAAGTGGAGTGGGCTTGGCAAGATACTGGGTTCACCATCCCTGGAGGATTTTCATATCTTTTGGCTGAACCACTCATTAGCATGTTGTCGAGGGAATTCTTTTACAGGTATGAGTTCATTCATTCCACAAATATTTGCTAAGGCAAGCACTCTGCTAGATTCTAGAGATATAAAGGCAAAAGTCAAAATAGTTCATACCCTCAAGGAGCTTCAAATATACAACCAATAACCCCAAGATTGTAAGAACCAGAAACTTTGTAAAGACAAGTCTGATTGACCACTTTTGTACTAATCTTAAAATTATTGGGGAGGGAGGGGGGAAGTAAGATGTTTATAGGAAAACAAGCATAAAATTTACAAAATACTTGGAGGAAGGCACTAGTAATTGGAAGAAGGGAAAGGTAGACTAGATGGGTACCAAGGTCCCTTTCAACTAAAAAATTGTGTAATTTTTCCAGGATTCTGTAAACAAAGCTCTGACTTTGTAAGTCCTACATGCACACATATGTGTGCATATATATATATATACACACACATACATTTATATACATACATATATGTAATGTATATATGTGTGTATATATGCACATATGTATATGTGAGTTAAAGAATACTGTAAAACAATACAAAGTAATGTTCAATTAATTTAAAACGGAATGACAAAGAGATCACTCTAGGTTGGAGTGGGCTGGGAAATTGCTTACTGTGGATAGAAAATGCATTTGAGATGTGACTTAAAAGATGGGTAGTATTTAAATGTTTGGAGAGAACTGAAGAGGATACCATATGGGAAAGCAATGTAGGCAAGAGTCCTTTCTTTCAGCTCCCCCCAAGCTAAGGATCTTTTTATGTAAACAAAAGTTTAATTTAGCAGAGGAGACAACAATACTAAACAAAACATAGTACAGAGGAAGGAGCATGGGATCTGGAATCAGATGACCTGATTTCAGATGCTAACATTGGAACCTGGAACCTTGAGTAAGACACTTGATCTTTCCAGGCCTCAATTCTCTCATCTCTTACCTTAAGAGGGATGAAATATGGGGCCTCTATGGTCGCTTTTAGCTCTATATCAATGAATATATGAAAAATCCAGGACATGGTGCCTCTTGAAGCCACAAAGTCTATGACATTAACAACAGAACTGTGTTCATCATGAACACCATGATGTAGGTTATAATGAATCTCTTTTGCTATAAAATGTAATTATCACAGGATATGGTATCGGTGCTGTAGTTCATTTTTTCTATACTTAAAAGTAAATCTTACAATGGATAAACCATATTCTATCAGTTAATCAATAAACATTCATTAAGCTCCTACTGTGTGCCAGGTACTAGGGATACAGAAAGAAAAATCAAACAGTCATTACCCTCAGGGAGTTTACATACTATTTGGTAAAGTAGCATACACATATGGTTATATTATTTATATTATGATTAGGGTAGTTACATTGTACAATTATATACCACATAACTATATAAATACTTATTTTATGTGTAACAATTAGTTACATGTTATAACTATAATGAATTACAGAGTAAATGCAAGATAATTTGGGGAGGGGCAGTGAGGTGGTGGAAGCAATAGTGTTGAGTCTGGAGTCAGGAAGACTCACCTTAGCAAGTTCAAATCCAGCTTTGGACACTTTCTATCTGTATGACCCTGGGCAAGTCACTTAACTTGTTTGCTTCAGTTTCCTCATCTGTAAAATGAGCTGGAGAAGAAAATGGCAAACCACTCCAGTATCTCTGCCAAAATAAAAAAAATGGAGGCACAAAGAGTTGAACATGATAGAAAAATGACTGACAGTAACAATGTTGGGAGGAGAGAGGCACAAGCATATGGAAAGACTAGAAAAGGCATCATGTAGAAGGCATGACTGGGGCAACTAGGTGGTGAAGTGGATAGAACACTGGACTTGGAGAAAGACTCAAGTTCAATCTGATCTCACTTGCTATGTGACCCTGAGCAAATCACTTAGTCCCCCATCTATCTCAATTCCTTTTCTGTAAAATGGGGAGAATGTTAGCACCTAAATCTCAAGGTTGTTTTGAGGATACAAGGAAATATTTGTAAAAGTGCTTTATAAACCTTCAAGCAAATGTAAATGCTGGCTGCTATTTTTATTGTCATCCTTATCACTTGAACTGACGTTTGAAGAAACTTAGATGTTATAGATATTTCACTCCTCTCTCTATTGGCCTAAAATGTTGACACTGCAGGATCTGGTTTCCTTCCTTTTGATTTTTTTTTAATTTTGCTTATTTTTTTGAACGTACATATAGGGCTGCTGGCACCCTCCACTCCCTGCATCTCACTAGTATTTTCATCAAGAAACAGCAAGGTAGCTGGAGAGTGCTCTGCTGGATTTTTTTAGATAGATTTCCTCACCAGCTCTGCCCTTAGTAGGTTACAAGGCTTTGGGTTATTAATAGTTCCTCAAAACAAGACATTTATGGGATCCCAAACAAAGGACTAGAAGAGATTTAAGTTTGGATCACCTTAGAGGTGATCGAGACCAAACCCCTTATTTGATAGATGAGGAACCAGAGGTTTATAGTGGTTAAGTGATCTGGCCAAGACCACCTGAACAGTGGCAGAGGTGGAATTTCAAATAAGCTCCCCCGATTCCATTACTAGTGTTTTTCTATCACAACAAACTTCTTCATGTCATATATGAAGAAACCAAGCACCCACCACAGTAAACTTCCTTGACCAAACAGGTTAGGGATAAACCTGGCATGTACCTTTCTTTAAAGCCAAATTCAAGTTCCTCCTTCCTTGTTAAGCCTTCCTTTCTTAACTACCATTTTACCAACAATTCCTATTTATGTGACACTTTAGTCTGAGAAATACTCTACATACAATATGTCATCTGAGTCTCCCCTACAAGCCCATGAGGTGGGTACTACAGATGTCATTACATCCATTTTACAGATTAAAAAACTGTCCCATAGGCGCATACTTTAGAGGTGAGATTTGAAGGCATGTCTTCTTTTCCACCAGAGGTGTCAAACTCAGCCAGCAAAACTCCCAAGAGCAGCCTAAATTAGATTAAAATGTAACTGAGAAATGTTTAACAAAATAAGTAAAAATACAAATGTTGTTCAGTCACTTTTTAGTCATGTTTGACTCCTCATGACCTTGTTTGGGATTTTCTTGACATACTGGAGTGGTTTGTCATTTCCTTCTCCAACTCATTTTCCAGATGAGGAAACTGAGGAAAGTGGGGTTAAATGACTTGCCCAGGATCACACAGCTAGTCAGTGTATGAGGCTAGATTTGAACTCATGAAAATGAATCTCTCTGACTCCAGGACAAGCACTCTACCTAGCTGTACCTAATATGCACTATAACATAGAAAATGTTAATTTGTGGTTTTCTAAGTCAATATACTGCCCAGCATAGGATCTATTTCTATTTCAGATAGACACCACTTTGCTATACTATTTACCCTAACTATCAGTAATCTATCCTTCCTCGAAATTTCCATAGAAATTTTTTGTTTGTACTTATTTGACCATTTGGTATATACTACATCTTTCCCTACTGTTTGCTTTTCGTTTGTCTATATCTTATCCCTTTAGAATTTAAGCTCCTAGAAGTAGGAACAGGCATTTAATGAATATTTAGTGATTATCTGGATAATTGATTTGTACTTACCAGAAGGTTTTTCCAAGAACATATTGAATGGTAGATACATGTAGTTGACCAAATAATATAAGCCATTTGATGATAGATTGCCAAAGCCAAGAATTCTCAAACTTACAGGGTAGCCACTAATGCTGAAAATATCCATCCCTCAGGATCACTGGCTATTAGTTGCAAAACTGTGTGCTCAGGAAGAAAACACAAAGACAACCCTAGAGTCAGTGGCATGCCAGGAAAAGCACATGTTCTCACCACCACGTACTTACTGCTGCCACAGCTGGCGGAGAAAAACAGAGTAAAATCCTTTTCCTCCAACCCTCACCTTGTTAGAAGTCTAAGAAAGAGCTGGCAGAGTCCCAAAGTGCCCAATCCTTTCAATAGCAAGGAAACATTCCCCCCAAAAGGTCAGTTTGGGGAGGATGGCCAAAGAGTGCCCATTTTTCCTACCTGGCAAACTATACACAAACCTGCCTATAAAATCTCCAATTTGGAAGATACCACAGAGACTGTCTAGTACAACTTATAAAAAAAAAAATCGAGTCCAACCTGAACAAGAAATAGTAAGAATAAACTAAAATTTATTTATAGTTTTATGATTTGCAAAGTGATTTACATTCTCATTTCATGTCATAAAATGATACATAAAATTCAAAGTATTTTGTAATGTAACAAACATTACATCCTTTTAATGGTCATCTAGATTCTGCTGTAGTTCCTCCAGAGCTCAGTCAATTTTAGGATAGTTCCAATTATTTGAAAATTTCCTCCCTATCTTTAGCTTAAATTCATCTCTTTCCATTTCGTCTCTTTCACTTTACCGAGATTGTACACTGTCCCGAGGTTGCTCTCTGGGGCCAAATCTCCAAAGAGGAGTCTATTACTTTTTCCAGGACAGCCCTTCAAATAAATTGCCAAATTCTCTTCTGAAATGTTTACCAAACAAAAACAAACATTTCCTTTATTTAAAAAAAGAAAGAAAAGAAATTCCTTTAAAACCTCACCTTTAGAAATTTTTTGCTATATATAATGGCTCTCTGAGAGGGAGAAGGGGAAGAAATACAGGGGAAATGCAATGGAAAAATAAAAGATATCATGAAAAATTTATTTTAAAAAAACTTTTCCTTTATTGAGTAGTATATACAAAAGAGGTTATACTGAATACCAACACGTAGTAATTGATAGGATGAGCAGGGATGGGTATTTGCTCAAGGGAACAGGGCCTCATAAAAAAAGTTCCAACTCATAGATTCTTGTCAGCATTGTTCATTTTAGTACACTAACTCCCAGTTTATGAGTGGGTCCAAATACTAACCACCTAACCAACAAAAGCTTGAACTACTTGACTCAGCTGATCGCATCACCTAACTTTAAAGAGTTTTAATGAAAAGTCCTATGCTGTGCTTGGCTTCACTCATTAAATTTCTATTAGAAGAATATTTTTGAGGATATCTAAATTCTGGCATCCATCACTGCCAGCCCTAAGGAGAGTTGTGGGGTTTTCATTCCCAGAAATGTTGATTCCTCCCTTCCCCCAATCAAACTTTTCATCTTATAAATCTCTAAGCAGTGTCCTCTTCAGCCAAGTCACCCTTGGAAATGCATTTTAAAGCCATTTTAGCAGAGAAAAATATTTGGATCTCTGCCTGTTTTGCAAAGTCGAAGCATCAAGTTACACACACAGAGCTTCTGTTTTTCTAATATTATGTTTCTGCACTATTTGAAAGTCCAAGGAAAGTCGAATTTTTTTTCAAAACAAACTAAAGCTTGCTGGCGCCAGTATTACATCAGTGACTGTAACTATTGTGTAAGGTTGTATCATTGCGATTCAGTTAGCGATCTTAACGAAACAGACTGAACACACGAGGTGAGTTCTAGATTTGGACTTGAGTCAGCTTGGGCCTCCCCTTTGCTAGTGCAGAAAGCACATTTTACTGCTGGACTTATGGAGCTTTTCCAGTAACGAGAGAAGTGTTGCCTCCTACCCACCTCTCACTGAAAATGATTAAATACCTAGGTGTTGGCCTAGGTTTGATGACTTCCTATATGCCGCTTCTCTTTCAAAATTCCTTGTTTGGAATGCATCATAATCTGTTCACCATTGCCATACTCTTTCCTGTTGTCCTTTGGGTGATCCTCAATATTGATTTTCTGAGGCTGAACTTTCCATGATTCTCAGCCATAAACAACATTGGACAAATCTTGGTGGTAAAAGATGACTCTTTGTTTCAAGAAGAAGCTTTGGGCCATTAAAAGAATTTTGCAATTTCCCAAAAACCATCCAGGCTGCAGCCCTGTTCAATTCTGTATCTCTCTAGTCTAATATTTTTTTTTCCTTTATTTTTGTAATTTGAAAAAGTCTCCATAAAGAAACCTATGACAACATCCTTATATTTAATCACCATTTACCATGAAAGGTGGGTAGGAGGCAACACTTTTCTCATTAATGGAAAAACTTCACAAGTTTAAAAGTAAATGTACTTTCCACACTTAGCAGGAGAAGAAATAGGAAATTGAAGACAGAGGTCACTCTATTCTCCCAGAGAGAGGAGGTGTTGGACTAGAGCTATATCTATCTGCTTCCCTAAATATTAGTAGTTTAGGGAATGTGATTTTTAGATTTAACCTAACTTCTGATCTTTGTTTCAATATTGGGGGAAAGGAAGATCCCAAGTTCTATATCTGAGTCCTATATCTATTTCCCTCCAAATTCCAGTTTTATAATGAACACATAGTAAAAATGAAAGAAAATTTATCCAAATTTATTTATCCAAAGCTGTAGCAAAATAGAAATCAGAGAAAGCATATATAGGTATGTATAAGTATGTGTGTATATTGTATACACATGTTTATATAAGTGCATGCATATACATATATATGTAATATATGTACATGTATGTTTACACATATATCCACATGCATGTGTATAAGAATATATATCTGACAATACAGAGTGAAGGAGCTCTCCCATTCTAAGTAAGGTAACTCAGTTCAACCAAATGAGAAAGTCCTAGAGAAACTTCCAGGGGGAAATTCCCCAAAGTCTATAGCATACCATGTAGAGATAGGAACATGGTGGAGACCACTGACTCCTCTCATATTGGCAATGCAAAGCCAGTTTGACATCTTCCATCTTTTATCTTGAGGAGCTAGAAGCCAGAAGGGTCCAAAATGCCAAGAATCTCAACAATTTAAAGACAGTTTGAAGAAAACTGAAGAGAATTGAGTTATCTCATTCTTTCTATCTCTCTGCCCCTCACACAGGTGCAGGGCATTCATCTCCACCAATAAGGAGAGAGACCCACACTGAAGAGCTTTGGGTCTAGGGTTACACACAGATGTACGATGTTATCCATATAGTGAGTTCTAGGGAAAGCACTCCTATTTTTGATATTAGATATATTATCTATTTGATAATTGCTCTATAACTTACAGTCTTAGATATTGGGGTGCTGAGAAATTAGGTGTTTGCCCAGTTGGAGACAAAGAGCATGTGCCAGAGGTGGGACTAGAATCCAGTTCTCTTTCATGACTCCATGTAGCCTCTCCTGGAAGACAGATTCTTCAGTTTGCAAATGGAGCTATGGTTTCATTGATTTAGTAATACTCTCAAATAGTGCAGACTACATACATACCTACCCAACATGTGGTTGGGTTAGCCATGGTCTCCCAAAGGTTCATCATGGAGAGTTCACTCAACATGCTATCATCCCTCCTCACTTTCTGGTACAATAGATAGAGTGGCAAACTTGGAGTCAGGAAAATCCGAGTTCAGATCTGGCTTCAGACACTTAACATTTATTTGACCCTGAGAAAATCACTCAACCATTGTCTGCCTTAGTTTACTTAACTGTAAAATGGAGATAGTAATAGAATCTTCCTCACAAGGTATTTGAGAGGATCAAATGTGAGATCAGCAAAGCATTCAACATGGTGCCTAGCACATAGTTGGACCTTAATTAATGATTGCTCCCTTCCTATTGTGGGATATCGATGGAGCAGAGCACTCAGACTGTACACCTGTCATCTCTTGCTCCATCTTCTCTCCCTGGCACACATTTCCCTAATGACATCTTTTATTCTGGCTCTTCAGAGTTTCTGATCAGTAATACCTTAGTCTGCTCATACTAACCAGGTGCCTCTCCTTTGTACTCTGTGTGATATTTATTTGGGGGTGGGGTTTGGAGGCATAGAGCAACATGGGTAAAATAATAGTATTGAAAAGTTGGTCCTTGCTTTCATAGGAAGAAGTTTAAAGTCAGGGGAAAAAAGGTCTGCCATTTCCTAAAAGCAAGTCATCCACTCTCTTCCCGCTTTTCAACTTTGGGCCCAGATCGTTGCTTATCCAAACAATGTTGGACACACTCCATGGGGTCTCCTTCCAAATGCATGTTAAAATCAATAGGTATTTTTATCCTCTTGGTATCTCCTGTGTAGACAGGCAGGCCAGCCTCCTTTGAGTGATTACAGGTCTTTTCCAGGAGGTTCTGTAATGTCTTGAGGCTTGATACAATGAGCATAATGTCATCTGCTAAGAGAAGCATCTGAATGACCTCACCGTCCACAGGGAATTCATCCTTAGCTTGAACTCTTTGATGGATCTCTTCGACCACAATGATGAATATCTTTGCAGAGAATAAATCTCCCTGTTTTATTCATTGCTTGATATTTATTATCAGAGAGTCACTGAACAGGATTGTTTCTGTTGCTACATTGTCCAAGGAATTCTGAACAATTTTGATGTGTAGCTGGAAAGAAACAAAAAGAAATAAAGGGAGGAAAGGGTGTTGAATCAAATGATTTTTTATAGTAGTCCAACAATAAGCACAATAGAATTTTAAATTGTGAAGCAGCTAGTTGACATAACGTATAGAGGGCTGGGTGTAAAGTCAGGTAAGACATGAGTTCAAATCCAGCCTCACATAATTTACTAGCTAACCCTGGGAAAGTCACTTAACTCCTGACTGCCTTAGATTCCTCAATTGTAAATTAGGATAATAAAAGTTCCTACCTCCCAGGGTTATGGTAAGGATCAAATGAGATAATTATAAAATGCCTATCACATATACTGGTGCATAGTAGGCTTTTAATGAATTCTTGTTTCCTTCTTTCCTTTCTTCCTTGCATTCTCCACATCTTTCAGTCAATTGTGAGATGGTAGTTGATGGCCAAATGTTACTTGCAAAGTCACTTGTTCCCAAATAAAGCCCTCATTTAAGGATGTCCATAATTCATGGATAGATGATACTCTTAAAGATTTTGTATAAATGGATGAGTAGGCATAGGTCAATGTTTTTCAATATTCTTTCAGTCATCTTTTTTTCTTTATAAATGAGGTCCTGGATTATTTCTCATACATTTGATATCTCCTAGTTCAGATACCACATATCTCCTCTCCTCATAATGATTGCATCTCCACCAGTATAAATCTTTTCTCTACGTAATTGGTTCAGTCACTGCTTTATTTGACTTTGTTCTTTTTAGTTTCTACCTCCTCCAAAATCCCATTTGGATATAAATGTGTTGGTTCCATAATCCTAGATGGAAAAGAGTTTTACTTTCTTTTTTATGATTTTTTGTAAATCTTTCTCATTTTTTTCTTCTTGTACTCTTCTTTCCATTTTTATCCCTGAATGACCTTCTGATGACTTTAATCAGCTGTATATCTTGCCAGTTTTCTCTAGACTCTTTTTACTCTCCCCTTCTTTTCTCTACTGTATGAAACTATACTATAAGAGTTGTTGATCCTACATCTTCATAAGATTTTACAGAGCAGTTTATATTTTAATCCAGTGTTTTCTTTGGCAGCCATCTCCATTTGACAAATGAGTCAGACATTTACTTATTAAGGAGTTTTGTGGACTCTTTTGGTCTCCTTGTTGTGGCAATCCATTTGTATTGCCTTGGCTTCTGGATAAAATATTGTGGTAGATGTCACCGTAATTTCTATTGTCCATTACTCATTTTGAATAGTTTGTTTAAATAATGTAGAATTAAATATTTTAATCATAATTCCATATATTTTCTTTGTTCTTTGTTCTTGTTTCTTTATAAATTTTGACCTCAGCTCTAATGAATCAATGGTCTGACTATATACAAACAGCTAACTCAGGGATAATTCCCAAGTCAACAATACATCTTTTCTTTTCTGTTAAAATGTAGTTGATTCCCATTTTTATGTTGTCAGTTGTTACTTATGATATTCAGTTCTTACCAGGTCTAGTCTCAGAGAAAATGTTCGCAACATATAGGTGTAAGGCTTCTGTTTAATTTACAAGGATTTGGTCTGTCTCATTCTTCTTCCTGAACCATAGTTTTCCTCTCCATTTTCAATTTTTTTCTCTCCCTTGCATTGTTCTCAAGTATCTTTTATTGCCATTCAGTTGTTTTCAAGTCATGTTCGACCCCTATTTGGGGCTTTCTTGACAAAGATACTGGAATGGTTTGACATTTCCTTCTCCAGCTTATTTTACAGATGAGAAAACTAAGGTAAACAGGGTTAAGTGACTTGTCCAGGGTCACACACCTACTAAGTGTCTGAAGCCAGATTTGAACTCAGGAAGATGAATCTTTCGGATTCCAGGTCTGCCACTCTATCTGCTGGGCCTCCTAGCTCCCTACTTTTAGAATACTAAGTCATATTGATATTTGTTAATAATCTAAAAACAGTGTGAACCTTAGCATCCTCTGCCCACTTACCCAAAACTCTGTTATCATTAGGGCAGAGGCAAAAGAAGGCCACACAGAACTGAAGACCATATAAAATCTTTTTTTTTTGTTGTATAGATTGCCATTGTCTCCAAAGTTTTGTCACTCTATCTATCTATATCTATATATCAACATTTTAACTGAAACAAAAAGTTGGGATATCTGAAATCCATGATATGAATGGCTATTATCACATGCCTAGAATAAAAACTTATGGCAATCAGGGAGGCCTGGGCCTTCCTTCCTATCCCTGCACTGGATTGGTATTAAATTCCACTCTCTTCTCTCTCTCCTGGACCAGGTTTGTGATTTTTTTTTGTAAATCTTTCCCATTTTTTTTTCCTTCTTGTACTCTTTTTTCCATTTTTATCCCTTAACGACCTTCTGTTGCCTCTGTTTAGTTGTATATCTTGCCAACTTTCTCTAGACTCTTTTTACCCTTCCTTGCTTTTCTCTGAGATAATTTTTTGACGATAATCTTAGCAACTATTTCATAGAATATTCGAGCCATAAGTGGAGATATACTAGTACCAAATTGTTAAAATTTGTATTAAATTTTCTGTGTGAACTTTTATACCGAAATCAGGAAATGCTACAAACCAGGGCTTGTTAAATGCTTTGTTGATTTTCTAGATTAAAGAATATAATGAAGAAAATCTTAGTGCAGATTAAACTTTGAAGTGTGCCATGTGTACATTCTTTTTTTTGGATAATCAGTTGTCACATATTTACTACCACATACCTAACTATGAAAACTACAACGTCATGAATTCTGTCGTCTTCCCCACCACACCCCACTGCCTATATTGTGTATTACATAAAATTATTATATATAATAAATATATATCAACAATATATACTATATCACATATAAGAAAATATATATATAATATATGATGACAACATATTGATAATATTTTATGATCTAATATGTTTTCAAACTTATTGATAATGTAACAAAGGCTAGAGAAATAAAGCGACGTCAGGGGCAACACAGCTAAGGAGTGGAAAGGCCCAGACTGGAACTCAACGTTTCCAACTCCCTATGTAGCATTTATTTCTATTTCTCTATATGCTTCTTTATATCTGTCTTTGGTTTTCTATGCCCAGTCTCCGAAACCTGAATCCATAATGTGACTTATTGGAGTTCTAATTTACTAACGCCTGTCTTATCCCACTTATTCTTTGTTTTTGATATTAAAAAGAAAATAGTTGAAACTTTAAAATTCAAGCAAGACCATGGATTGGTTTGTACTTGAAATAATGAAGTTAACAATTTTTTCATGCAAGTAGTTCATTCAAATGTAAAAGCTCTCTTTGTTTCAAAATACTCTGGAGGTCTGAAGATATCTTTAGCAATTATTTTGCATGTCAAAAGCAATCCTATTTTCTAACTCAATATTTGCAAAGGAAGGAAACATTTATTTATTACTTACTGTGTACCAGACACTGTGCTAATTTCTTTAGAAATATTATCTCATTTAACTTTCCCAATAACCGTGAGAGATGAGGTCTATTATTATCCCCATGTTATAGTTAAGGAAACTGAAGCAGAGATTAAGTGACTTGCCCAGGGTCACACAGCTAGTAAATGTCTGTGGCTACATTTAAACTCAGGTCTTCCCAATGCTGGGTCCAGTATTCTATCTACTGTGCCAACTAGCTTTAAGATCTTGTTTAGCAATTAAAGGTGATTGTGAAATAAATTGAAAAGTTGAAGCATGAAGGGTAATGTAATAGATTGAAGTTGGAATTTCCTTAGGTCTGATTTTATGTCAAAAGCAGCAGTGAAGAATCTGACCTCAGAGCAGATTATATCCAATTTAAAAGTCAGGTTTCCCTTAAATCTGAAGCCAAAAAATTTTATAGACCTGTGTTATTTAAACTCCATGACTGCAACTGGCATAAACTGCCTCTAAGTAGACTCTTTTGTGACCATGAAGTACAGTAAAAGAGGTTGATCCATGGAGAATGATGTAAAAGCCTTCCTTTGTGGAAAGAAGTCACCCTTTCATGATTTCCCACAAAACAGCTTCAAAATTACCTACAATGGCATCTGGCATTCTTTAAAGTGACTTGTGGATTTGTGGCTAATGAAACACTGTGAATCAACACTCTCCAGGTTGTAAAAAGAAAAATGCCCTTAACCCTTTATTGACTTTTTGAATGATAGACATTCAATGAGACTCAAGCACATTCACCCTACTGTAATGATTAAGCAGCAGCAACCACATCAGCTAAAAACAACAAGGCAAGCTCATCTTTTAAGAAGAAAATGCCTTCTCTGTGAAGAGACTGCACATAGTAACACCTCTTCATAACTTAAAAATATCTTTTTAAAAAATGTGCGGTAAAAATTGTATCCAGATAAGCCATCATGATTGGAGTAACATGATCAGATTCTAAAGCACAAACACACATACACGTTTATACATATATACACATATATATGTATATGCACAAATACATATGCATATATTTGGAAAGTTATATACAATTAGTCCTATAGTGTTTGCATGTATATATTCATATGTGTGTGCATGTATACACATGTGTACATACATACACATATACAAATATGGTTATATATGGAAAGTTTTGTACAATTTCTCCTGGGTATATGTATATATGTGTGTATATACACACCAATATATACGTATATACATATATATATATATGGATATCTATATGGAAAGTTATATACAATTAGTTACATATGGAAAGTTATATACAATTGCTTTCATATGTGTATGGATATATGTGTATATATACTTATGCACATATATACACATACACACATACATATGTATTAACTAGGTAGTACAGTGGATAAAGTGCTGGGCCTGGAGTCAGGAAGAGTCATCTTTGTGAGTTCAAATCTGGACTCAGACACTTACTAGCTGTGTGACCCTGGGAAAGTCACTTAACCCTATTTGCCTCAGTTCTTTTTCTGTAAAATGAACTAGAGGAAGAAATGGCAAACCACTGCAGTATCTTTGCCAAGAAAACCTCAAATGGGGTCATGAAGAGTCGAACACAACTGAACAACAATAACTATATATACATATGTGTATATTCACACTCATACTATATACACATAGATGTGTGTGTGTGTGTGTGTGTGTGTGTGTGTGTGTGTGTGGAGAGAGAGAGAGACAGAGACAGAGACAGAGACAGAGAGACAGAGAGACAGAGAGAGACAGAGACAGAGAGAGAGAGAGAGAGAGAGAAACTGTCTTGTTCTTAAAAAAAAGAGGATGAATGGAAGCTTTCCCATCAAGACCAGACATTGTGGGGCAGGGTGGGGGTAAGGGGGATTTCTTAAAGATGCTTCTCATTTTTACCTCTTGCAGGATAAACTCCAAGGCCAGCCCCTGTTCCAGGAAATGTCAAGTCTTAGATGAGACTGAGATGGGATGAGATCATTGCAAACCACCAATTTTCTACTTTTTTTTTTAAAGTGAAAGATCTGGAAAAGAGGTTTGAAAATGTATTTTATGTGTTTTGGAAAGGGAATTTGATACCTTTAGACAGAATTTTTTTTGGGGGGGATCAATGGGCAAAAAAAAAATCAGAAAGGATTCCTTTATAAAACATCTTACCATGTCAGATATATTTACACTTAGGGAGAGAGAAAAAGAAAAGAGACAGCTGGTCGGGTTATTTTCAGTTGCTCTGGCTCCAGCAACTTCTCCACTCCCTCTTTCGCTTTCCCTATGCAGTTCAAGACAACATTAATTAATGAATTAGTAAGTATTTATTGAACATCTGCAATGTGCCCAGAGCAGTACTAAGTGTTTCCTGGAATGCGTATGAGTAAATAACTTTGAACAGTCAAAATAATAACAAATTTCATTCATTAAGTGTGAACCCAAAAGAAAAAGTTAGGTGATACAGTGCAGAGCACTGAGTCTGGAGTCAGAAAGATGTTAGTTCAGCTCCTACCTCACTTAGGAGCTATGTGACCTTGGATAAGTCACTTAATCTCTCAGCCACAGTTCACTTACAGCCTCCTGTCAAAAGAGGATGATTATAGCACCCACTTCAATGGGTTGTTGTGAGGACCAAATGACTAAAGGACTTTACAGATCTTATAACACTATAAAAATACTTTTTTTTAAAAAAAAAGTTTGCTTTTTTAAAAAGCAGGATTATACATAATTGTGTTGTATATATTCCTGTTTATGGAACCTTGGGGGTCTCATAGTTTTCCAATAAATATTCCTTGTTCGATTGCCAGGACTTCCAAGTTTCATAGACATCTGAGCCTTCCAAGTCTCAGATTTGGCTTAGATGAGCAGTTTGAACTCTGGCTACATCTAGAGGTATTCTTTCTTTCTTATTTTTTCTTTTAGAATTCATTACAATAATTATCAATCCTCGTTCTATAATAATCTACAAAATCCCTATACTCAAGGAGTATCATGAAATTCTCAAAACAAAATTTTAATTTGCTTTAAGAATATTTAGGTACCTATATTTCCTATGTTATTTTTGTGTATATATTATAGAGCATACATATGTCCTATATTTTGGGGAGGCAGGAGGAAGAAGAAGATGAGGATGGAAATAGTGAAGAAACATGACAACAAAAAAATATAGGACTTTATAAAAGTTGAGAATCCCTCTCTAAATAACACTAGTTCTATAATTCCATGGGCCCATGGGCAGCTAGGTGGCACAGTAGGTAGAGCACCAGGCCTGAAGTCAGAAAGACTCATCTTTGTGAGCTCAGATCTGGCCTCAGGCACTTATTAGGCATGTGATTCTGGGAAGTCACCTAACCTTGTTTACCTCAGCTTTCTCATCTGTAAAATGGGCTGCAAAAGGAAGTAACCAAATCACTCTAGCATCTTTGCCAAACTGGACACAACTGAAAACTTCTGAATAATCACAACAAAAAATTCCATAATTCCTTGATAGTGAGGAAAGATCAGCTTTATGAGAAGGTTCCTCTAATGTAGACTGGAGCTTCAAGACCTTGGTCTTGACAAGACCTTGGTTTTGTTTCCAGGGAGAGAGAATAATCTTTGTACATTTATTAAACTTATCTCCATTGATTTAAAAAAAATGTAGGCAAGGAAATTGTGAAGCATACTGGATAAGAAGAAAGAATATATGTGGAGGAATTAACTAAATTTCTCCACAAGCAAAACATTTAAAACTTTAGAGCTTTCAACACCAACTTAACCACATTGTTTTCAAAATACTGTTTACTATTATTTTCTTTCCTAAATACAAGAACTTTAGAAAAGGAAAAAAAAAGAGGGGAGGAAAGAGTGGGTAGTCTTTTAACTAACACTTACAAAAATCTGTATATCCTGTAAAATATTACTATTTAGTTTAGATGGTGGGGAGGGGGAAGTGACTTTAAATATGTTTTCCAACCTTAATGGGTGTTTATTTTTGCCCTTGATTTGGATTAAGTTCATTTGGAAAGTGCGAACACACTCTAAAAAATTATGTTACTACTTATCAAACCATATAAAAATTATGATTTGTCTCCTAAAAATGCTAAAGAATCATGTAGAAAGATTGTTATTTTCAATCAAAGTAAACATAAAAAAGCTGAAACTGGCTGAATCTTATATCTAGGTAAAAAAAAAAC
The DNA here is from genome assembly GCA_023548195.1 of Bettongia penicillata ogilbyi. NCBI lineage: Eukaryota > Metazoa > Chordata > Mammalia > Diprotodontia > Potoroidae > Bettongia > Bettongia penicillata. Next base: position 3,272,760 of record JAJHZJ010000202.1, on the reverse strand, counting down.
CAAGGAAATTGGCTGCCAATTATCCTATGAAGTTAGCTAAATTTACAAAATGAAGATGGGATAAAATCATTTAAAGTGTTGTTTTTTAATTTAGCTTTAAAAGAAAAGTCAAAAATATAGATGAATATATAAGATATGCCCTGCAGTGCATAGCCCAACTCCTCACTGTCCCAATGAGTTGGATAAGCAGCCTCAGACTCGTAAGGGCACCTGTGAGGATTTGGATGGTATCATTTCTAGTGCAACAGCCCATGAGACCCCACTAGCACGTTTACCCTCAAGTTGTAGTCAGCCAGATTTATATAGTTTTTAGAAAGGGGGCATTTACTGCTACAGTTAAAACAGTGCAGAACATGTACGCAAAAGTCTGACACTGTCACAAGTACACACAAACCACAGGAAAGTGAGCTCAAACTAAGAGAATACATGTAACAAAGGATAAGTTAAAAACTCCAGGCTACTAGAGGTCTTTGGTGTTGTATTCAAGAAGTTCCCATTATGGTAGGTAGTGCTTCTTGCTCAGATATTTGTTCTTCATTCTTAAAGAGGACCATGACATCAAGAAAGTGATGCCATGACATCCAAGTGAATTGGATTTAAGTGAGGGTGGGCTGTGCAAAGTCATTGGTCTCACTTTCTCCTCCAAAGCCATATGGGTTCAGTGGCCAGATATTGATCAGGGTGACTGGAAATGGTCCTCACAGATATCTGTAGAATCATGACCATGGATCTAATCTGTCCTTGGATCCCAATACAGATTTGACTGCCAGCATCTGCTGTCCGTGGGGTTAATTTTAGGACATAAGAAGAGGAGACACCCAAAATTCTTCGGACCTTTCAAATCTTGTAAGAGCCTTCTACCACTAAAGATGGATAGGAGAAAGAAGCAGACTCCTAAGTGGAGGACAAAGTGGCTGGTTCCTCTTTGAGGTTTTATCAGAACACTGCATTCATTACAGTCTCTGAAATAATTTCAGTTCTCAAATAGCTTGATAGTTTATAGTGAGATTTCCTCAATCTATCTGAATGTTCATTCTTGCTGTGTAATGTGACATCCTGTCCAAGGACTTTTTGCTCTTAGTTTAAAGGCTATGATTGATGGAGGGAAGGATGGATGGAAACCAAACTACTGATATTGATTGATTGAACCTTTCATCATATTAAGATATCAGGGCATCTTATCACTTAATTTAAGTCAAGTAGGGTGTTTTAATTGTTTTATTTAACCTAACCCTTATGGGTAAATGAATAGAAATTTATTCTCTTACTCAATGCAAGTTCTTTCTTTCCCATCCCTTTTCTAACTCCCTACATTAGAAATTCTTTATCTCTAGCATAAAAACAAAGCAAAAGGGAAAAAAACACAAACCAACATAAAACTGTGATTATGTGGTGTAGCAGCTAGGGCACTGGGCCCAGAGTCAAGAAGATCTGAGTTCAAATCTGGCTTCAGACACTTATTAGCCATGTGAACCTGGGAAAATCATGGTATTTCTTTTTGCCTCAGTTTCCTTATCTGTAGAACAAGGATAATAACATCTTCCAGAGTTATTGTGAGGTTCAAATGACATAGTCATTATAAAGTGTTTAGCATAGTGCCTGGAACATAGCACTATAAATGTTAGGTATCATCATCAACAGTTAGGTAGCACAGTGGATAGAGTACCAGACACAGACTTGATAAGACTCATCTTCCTATATTCAAATGGGTCTCACACACCAGTCATGTGATTCTGGGCATGTCACAATCCTGTTTGCCTCAGTTTCTTTGACTGGAAAATGATCTGGAAAAGGAAATGGCAAACTGCTCCAGTATCTTTTCCAAGAAAACTCCAAACAAGGTCATGAAAAGTCAGACACAACCAAGCAGTAATCATCATCAGTTGCTGGTAGCTGTGACACCTGAGACCTGAACATGGCATTCAATGTCATTGCCACAGGTGCCTCCCTTTGCCCCTTTTCTCTTCTTGTGTTTTCCCCTCACCTCCTTTCTTTCTCTCAAATCCCTTCTTTTCCTCTTCCTTTTGTTTTCCCTCTCCCTTTAGTCTGCTCTGTCTGTGTCAGACTACCCCCCCCCCCCCCGCATTGGTATTGCTTGTAGCCACCAGATAGGTAACTGAGAATGACACAAAGAGAAGGTCAGAGCAAGATTCTGATCACAGAAGCCAACCTGACCTTTCAGAAATTATTACCAGATTCTGAACAGTGAGAGCTACTGGATGTTTGTAATGAAAACACAATGTTTCAGTGCTCTTCAAAATAGAGAATTTTATAACTAAAACGAGAATGACTATGAGAGATTGAAACCCAACCCAAACATGCAGTCAATTCACGGAGTCCTCTTAATCCTACCCAAAAAATAAAACTGATGTTTCTTGGCTCCTAATACCCCATTGTACCACAAAGATGGACTATGGTGTAGATTTATAGTTGTCATATTTTACAGATCAGGTTTGTTTATATCATAGGCTTACTCAAGGCATGTAGACCCTGTCTGTGGCCAATTAATAAGATTTTGTATGATACTTATCGGAATGGACACTGTAGGAGATACCAAAGACATCTCCTCCCAAGGGGAAAAGGGATTGCCTTCAAAGAGCTTGCTAAAATCTAGTCAATAAGGCAAAACAGGCATACATGAAAAAGCTTGCCTAGAACCAACTCTAAGTTTCTTACAGGAATTCTGAGAAGGAAAATAGTATATTGGCCAAGATATCAAGAAAGATTTTATGAAAGAAGTCAAAACAGCAACAGAAGAGTTCCATTGGTACTTCATAGTGTTGATAGCACCTTATCAATCATTTAGTCCAATCACTTCATTTTACAAATGAAGAAACTGAGACCATGGAGTTTAAGTGTCTTGCCCAATATCACCCAAGAAAGAAGTGGTTGAGACCATGGAGTTTAAGTGGTTTGCCCAATATCACCCAAGAAAGAAGTGGTTGAGACCATGGAGTTTAAGTGGCTTGCCCAATATCACCCAAGAAAGAAGTGGTTGAGACCATGGAGTTTAAGTGACTTGCCCAATATCACCCAAGAAAGAAGTGATAGAGCTGAGATTTGATCTCAGATAGAGTGACTCCAGTTCAGCAGCCTTTTCTCTACACCACTACTTCCCTCAGAAATGGTACCCTGAATATTTCAGGTTATTTTACTCCTTTATTACCATGTTGTTCAGATGTTTTTCATCTGTGTGTGACTCTTGATGGCCCCATTTGAAGTTTTCTTGGCAAAGATACTGAAGTGGTTTGACATTTCCTTCTCTAGCTCATTTTAATAAATAAAGAATAAAGAAATAAATAAAGTGAGGCACACAGGGTGACCCTTGCCCAGGGTCACACAGGGAGTAAATGTCTGAGGTCAGATTTGAACTCAGGACTCTAGGTCCAACAATCTATCAACAACACCACCTAGCAGCCTCCCTTATTAACTAAGGAATCAAAAAGGGATTGCGGTACCAACATCATGTTTTAGGGGATCATTATTATCCCAGACAGGAACAAATTGTGACTTCCTTTTATTAAAGGAGTAAGATTAAAATAGGCAAGGGCAGAGGAGGGAAAAACCTGAAGGTCTTAGGAAGAACCTTCCCAACATGGCACTTGAATGAAAACCTCTTCCAGTCATTAAGGTCTAGGGTCTAGCTTTTTAGCTGATACGTGAAAAGTTCACATCTGATCATGTCACTCCCTTGCTCAAGAAGCTTCAGTGGCCACCCATTATCTCTCAGATAGAAGACAAACTCCTCTGACTGGCATTTAAAGCCTTGCACAATCTGGTTTGACTGTATCTTTCCAAGTTTATTGTATGTTATTGTCTAGAATTCAGGGGTGGGGAACCTGCAGCCTTGAGGTCTTGGGATTTGGGACTTGTTCTATGAAGTCTTAAGTCAGTCAAAGAGCCACACTGAGGACCTAGAGGGCCACATGTGGCCTCAAGGTCGAAGATTCCCCACCCCAGTCTAGATATATGGCCCACTTGCTCCTCCCTTAATATCACATTCTATTTTCTGCCTCCATGTCTTTGTACAGAATCCTCCAACCTGAAATGCTCTCTCCTTTCTCATGTGTGCCTCTTGGAACCCATAGCTCCCTTCAGGTCTTAGCTCAAATGCCAGCTTCTTTAGGAGACTTTTCTGGCTTACTGCCGTTGTTTGCCTGTTTTTGCTTCCCCAGTGCTTAGTACAATGCCTGGCACACAGTAGGTGCTTAATAAATGTTTATTGATTAATTGATTGTTAGTGTCATCTCTCTTTACCAAACACACTATTTCACCATTTCATGGGGACCTGAAGGCCTTGAGAGTGTGCGTATGCTGGTTCTTATTATCAGCAGCGGATTTGGACCACAAACGGCTTATCGACCCTCTAAATCTCTAAGTCTCTACTCAATCTCATTCCCAACCTTCTACATTTTCACTTTTATTAGTGTTTTATTTTTACATTACAAACATTTGCAGATTCCTCCCACTTCTGATGAGCTCTCTTGTAACAGTCCAACAGTTAAATAAAAGCAATAATATGACGATTTCATCTGAGAGTTCTCATAGCAGTTCGCATTTATAGAGCCACCGCTTTCCTCTATTTTAAAAGGAAATTCGCATTTCTGTTTTCTCTTCCCCCCTCCCCATTCCACTGAAAAAAGAAGAAAAAGTAAATTTCTTATAAGAAAAAAATATCATCAAGTAAAACAAATTCCCTCAGTGATGATATACAAAAGTGTATACGTCTCATTCCACATCCTAAACCCATCAACTCTGTAATGGATGGCATGTTTCATCATAAGTCCTCTGGAATTATGAATGATCACAGTACTTACACTTTTCAAAAATTTTTTTAGGAGTCTATATAAATTGCTCTCTTGGTTCTGCTTCTTTCATTCTTGATTAGTTTTTTAAATATATATAAGGATACAAATGAACATCCAATGAGGTAGCCCTTGCCCTGCTATTTTACTTGTGATTTGGTTATTGGAATTGGCTCCATTATGTACCTCAGAAAACTCTTACTTTTAAAGCAGCACCGTGATCTTTACTTATTTCTCACTGTTCTCCATCTTAGTGGATAGCGTACTATGAAGAGTAATCTGTCTGTGCTAATAAACCAGGTCATTACACCCTTAAGTGATCTTTGCAGTCTGGTCTTTATTGCTCCAGTCGAATGGTGGCCAGTTATTTCAGTTAACAGAACACATGTTGGCACTGATGTGTTGAAACTGGTAATATACCATAAATGCTGACACCAGCACAATGAAGTTAGCATTGGTGTGTCTCTTTGCCCCTTGTCCCTTCATCAGTCAGTTAATCAATCAAATATTCAGTAAGGACCTAGTATATACTAGGCATTGCGTTAAGGGCTGGGGGTATATATACAAAAGTGAATGAGTTCTGGTAATCAGGAAGTTTACTTTCCAATCATACAATCCAAGATGTCCATAGATAAGTAAATATAGTATCTGTACAAAATAAAAACACACCTTCTCCCTCTCTGTCTCTGTCTCTCTGTCTGTCTCTCTGTCTCTCTCTCTCTGTCTCCCCTTCCCTCCATCCTGCTCCCTCTTTCTTTCCTTCTCATTCTTTCCCCCCTCTCTCTCAGACCTTCTTCCCCTTTCCACCTTTCTCTCCCACTCAATCTCCCACTTTCCTATTCGCTATTTCCTGTTTCCTATTCCTATTCCTATCCTCCTCTTTTCCTCCATTTCATCTTATCACTGCTTCATCTGCCTGGCATGATATACCACACATTTGATTATTTTCTAGGGTTGTGTTCAAGTGTTCAGTAGCCTATCTAAAAAATATATCCAAGCAATTATTTTATTTTATGGTTTTGCTGTTTTAAATACTTAGGAAATTTCCTAATCAGAACCTTTCCTGAAACAAACTATGTAACTGCTTTTCCTTGTGGTGTGGGATGTACATTGAGATGTTCAGCAAATAGCTTCTATGATATTAATGTGATGTTTGAAATTGCTCTTCTATCTAGAAATGTATATAGTTTAGGTTTCTTTGTCCATCACAAATGTGTGATTGATTTCATTTATTCATTTTAATAGGTGACCAGAAAAGAGAATAGGGATTGTTCATTTTTTATATTTGTATACCCAGTGTTTACCACATAGTAGTAGGTACCCAATAAATGTTTGTTGATTGTTTTCTATGTAAAAGTAACCTTTTCCAATGTCAATTTCTCAAAAAGGGGGGCTTAAAAACATTTCTAATTTTTAAAGTTTTGTTTTAACATCTTGTGTGGCCTTCCCCACAGTTTAATTTGGAGAGCAATTCAAAAAAAGCACGAGTCCAAGAAAAGCTTGTTTAAGAGGCCCATATTTGCTGTCTTGTGTGCATATTTGATAATACTTATTATTTTAAGCATAAACATTAATGTTCAGTGTTATGAGGTTGCCTACCAACTTTTAAACAAGCAAATGTGGTGGGCATCTGTGTAGCACCATTTCATCTCTGCGGGGACCTGAAGGCCCCAAGCATTCACACAGAAGGAAACAGAATTTGTGGGATGCAGAAAAATGATGGTTCTCTACATGTGCTCTGAGACAGGATGCTTCCTGATAAAAGAAGGGTACATCAGATATGGCTACTTTTTCTCTTCTTTTGACTGCCTAAAAGATTCGAACTTACTCATCACCATGCTGGCTATGAACATTAGATTTTCATTAGATTGAGGTTCCAGCTTCTGAGAGGCAATGAAGATAGTCAGAACTGTTACTGTTTCTATGACCAGAGACTCAAAAAACTGACCTGTACTTTGGAGACAATCCAGATGGAGCCTGAGTCAAAGACTGGTAATTATTATGATTCCTTCTAGGCTGGTGAGCTGAAGAGAAAAATTGTTTCCCCTGTTTCTCTTCCTTTAATTGTCTCTGAGATAGCTCCTGATCTGATCTGCCAGACACACTACCTCACCCCCTTACCCACTGCACCTTCTTCTCCCCACTCCCAACCCTGCTCCATGTTCAATAGGCATCTTGTGATCTGGGACTTCTGACCATACCCGAAGGACAAGTAGGAAGTGATTTGGGGTGATGGCTGAAGGCCATGTGAAAGTGTTTAATTGTCTTCCCTTCCATTTTCATTATGTTCAACAAATTATGTGGTCATAATGAGTTAGGTATCTGACTTTTTTGATTGTTGGAAATCATAATCAGAAAGAGGAAAGCCTAGACATGGGGTGGACACTTCATTTCTTATAAGTTAATATTTCATTTCAACCTCTAAATAAGTGGACTCTAAAGCAGGGCCTTTGCACCCTGATGGAAATGTGTGATTATAACCCCAGGTTATAATAGCCCATGGTCAATCATTCAGACTGTAGGAAGGTGCGTTACAAAACACCATAATTGAAAAGTCTTGTCTCCAACACAATTCCACCAAACCATCTATCTAATATCGCCTAGCACTGGTCCATGTAAGCTTCTCCCACTACAAAAGTGCAAGCTTCTAGGGTTTTCCTTTGTCAGGTATGACAAATAGTGCACACCTACTCACAACTGCTCACCAGTTGCTTTGGGAAAAATTCCCCCTCCGAAATATAACCACACCCTTCTCCTCCTCCCATCCTCCACTTTGTAACTATGGCACACACTTCTCAGATAGCTCTGGGAACCTGCATAATAAAAAACTAATTAGCATCTCATCTCTCCATTTTGTTTCTGGTAGAAAGGAGTAAATCAAGCAAACATAAATGAGTTGCAATCTGCAGCACAGAGCTCATTTCCTTTCCCCAAAACTCTATCACACTTTTGAACTTTCCATTTATTGTCAAGGCTGCTACCATCTTTCCAATCATCCAGCATCAAAACCTCAGGGTCTTACTCAATTTCTAACTCTCATTCATCCCATATATCTAATCAACTGTCAACTCTCATTGTTTCTGACTCCAATTCCATGTGTCTCACTTCTGTCCCCTTTTTTCTTCTCAGACAACTATTACTCTAGCATAGACCCTCTTCCCTTCTCTGGAATATTGTGATAGGATTCTAATTGATCTCTCCCCTCATCTCAAGTGTCTTCCCTCTTGAATCCAACATCCACAAAAATATCAAACTGATCTCCCTAAGGCAGAGATCTTACAATAATGATGTAGGAATCAAATATAATGAGAAAAATGATTTTTTCTTTCTTTTATTGATAATCAATTGTTGAATTAGAACCAAGATTCTATTTCCCCTCTTATTTTCTCATTCAGAAACCAAAAACCTGTAGGTTTTGGACATTGCTGAAACTACCCAAATCCTCGGAGTGCATGCTTTTGGATCCTGGGTGAGAGACCTTACTCAACTAGGAAACCTTGGGAAGAATTTAATCTAAGATGAATTCTGGCCAATTGTATTCCACCCTGGCAGGGTAGATCTCTTGTCTAAATTGCCTGAGGCTGGAGGTGATCCTGGAGCAAGAGCGATCCAAGTCACATTCCCCCAGCTCCGCATTAGAACAAGTCCACCTCTCATTGTAACATTCATTCTCTCGTTTTTTGTTAACTAATCAAAGTTGATTTCCATCCTCAGGAACATTCACTCTTCCAAGGGCATATGAGCATTGAGTGTGTTCCATGAGAAGTTTTTGGCCTTCAAGAGTACTACTGACCCCTTTTATTAGTTATCCCCTAGCAATAATTAATATAATGGTTAATTACCCATAAACTATGTCAGTCAAACTTTTTATACATCACAATAAACTCTTATGTTTGACACTTAAAGCCCTTCACAACCTAGCTCCAACCTACCTTTCTAGTTTCATTATTCATTGCTTCCCTCCTTTCAATCTATAATCCAGTAGACACACACACACACACACACACACACACACACACGTGCACGCACTACTCCATCTCCCATTTCCATTCCACAACGCTGGCTGTCCCCATGCCTGGAATGCAAATGCACTCCCTAGTCACCTCTACATCTCAGAATCCTTTGTTTCCTTCAAGATAGTTCTAGCACAAATTTTCTCCTCAAAACCCTTCTTGAGCCTCCCCAGCTGCTAGTTCCTACCCTCCGCAAATCCCTTGTATTTACTCTGTATGCATTTATGTAGATACATATCTCTTCCCACAATATAAGCTCCTTGAGGACAGGGATTGTTGGATTTTTACTTTGTATCCCCGACTCTTAATGTAGAGCAGAGCACATTGTGGCATTTAATAAATTCTTATGAGCTGAATGATTGTTGCTGGGAATTTCCAAATTGATGAGATCACAGCTCCATTTTTTTTTTTTTTTTTGGTTTCAACATCTACAAACTAGCTGAATCTGTGAATTCATTAAAGAAACCACAGGAAGAATATGATATGTGATGACAAGGGTTATGCAATGTATTGCAAAAAATATTGGCAGAGTTCTAGATTTGAGTGTTTGGGGAAAATGTAAATATTTCACTATCAAGTATTTATTTGGCATTTGATACTAAAACAAAAAGCCTCCCAAAACCTTTACTCCTCCTCCCCCACCTAAAAAAAATTAAAAAGATTATATATGCCAAAATTTTCCTCACACTGAGAGATATCCTGGTTATCTCCTGGTATAATGTTTACAATTTAGAGTTGTTGAACTGGAAAATGTTATGCATTTTTCTTGCCCAAACAGACATGTCCCAAAATCATCAACCTTTTTTTTTGATGATAAATGACTATCAGTAATACATTGCTCTGTGTGTGTGAGAGTGTATATGTGTGTGTATGGGTAAATTCAATCTTTCCCTTCAAAGATATTTTAAAAGTTTTGTTAGCACATTTTGTTTTTACATTGTCATTATTTCCCAATATTCCACTCTCTTCCCTACTCAGAAAGCTACCTCTCATCACAAATATCACATTTCCTGAAAAGACAACAAGAGTCAGAAGAATGAAAGTTACAAGTCGGGGTGCTCCCAGCTACAAGTTCTTCTGACTCTTGATAGCATGGAAGAAAGACTGAGTTCTGTAGAGGAGCTTGTGGAACCATATGCTACCAGACTCCATCTTTATTGAATAAATGAGAAATGAAGGAATGACAGATTGCCACTGTTCATTCAGCAGTCACATGCAGAGGATAATGGGGCTGAGGGGAACAGGAGAGTGGCATCAATACTGGTTAAGATTGACAGGAAGCAGACCTGAAATTGACCAGAAAATACCAATTGTTGATGGGAAGGAAGAAAAAAATTGTGCTGTGGTGAGACGTCTGGGGCCAGTCAGAGTTTCTTTGGCTTGCCCTTCTTAATAGAAACTCAGACGGAAGCTGCTGATTTCCCATTTAATTGTCTGACTATATCGTTATCATTCATTCTCCAAAAACTGGAGAAAGACAATAGTGAAGGTAGTAGTGAAGGGATGGTTGACAATGGAAATAAAAGGAACCCAGTACCCTCCCACCTAAAGAATTACTGCTGCCTGTCATTCGGTCTGTTGCTTTGAAATGTTTATTCAGATTTCTATATTACTTCAAACTTCTCATTAAACCATGGTTCATCTTAAACTATAGGTCCTTTTAAAAAAAAAAAAACTGTACTTTGTGTCTAGGCTTATCAGTATGATATTAGGGAATGAGAAAGGGGAATTGAACTTTAAAAAGTACTAGAGTCATTCCTCTCAGCTGAAGATGAAATAGGGACCAAAATAGATGAGAAGAATTATGTTTACTTTGTTAAAGTTTTCCAAAATCATATGCTCAAATATAAGCTTATACACAGATAGCAGTTACTTGGAAGTAGAGATATTTGGCTGAGAAGTAATATTTTTTTTCTCCCTTGTGGCTAGCGCCCATTCTTGTGAGTTTGGAGCTGCTCTCTCCCAATTCCCTTCAGTAGAGTCTAGTTACCACCCCTAGCCTCTGCTGCTTGGAGGGGAGTGGGGTGGTTTTCTTGAGTCTAGCACCCCAAATGAAACAGTGGGAAAGACACGTGCCTGAGACTGCCAAGGTAACTGCCTCTGGTGGAAACAATTCCAATTCCCTATTTCCCAAACTTCTTTTCTCCTAATATCCGCATTAACTCATTCTTGGCCCAGGAGAATCCATAAATGCTTTGGATTCATTTTCAATTCTGTGTTTAGGAAATTCAATAATATCTTTTTATTTGGTTCATTCCAGCCCTCATTCAGACATCCCAACAATTTACAGAGTCTTCTGTCCCCTGTTCTCCCCTTTCCTCCCAACCATAACTCCTCTCTCAGCTGCCTTTGAGCCAATGAAATACTAGAGGTTAACAGTCATGAAAAAAAATGCTAATTTTAAAGAAACAGATAAACTTTGAAGTAAATATATACTTTCCCTGGAAAAGGGGAGCATCATTATCATTATCATCAACAAACATCACACAACTAATCTTTCCTTCATGGGCCTTCGATGTCTTCTGATTTAGTCTTCTGATCATGGTAGCAGCAAGAGCAGCGGTTGGTCGTCCAAGAGCTGCACTCAAGATTTTTAGCCTCCCTCTCCTTTTGGGAGAAAGGAAAAAGAAACTGTCTTATGTCATGGTCAGAGTCTCATTTTTCCTTGGGACTTTTGTGGAGTGGACACCAAAACACTTTGTATACCTACTGCCATTATCTTTATAACCTGCTGTGCATATGCAAAGACCTTTTATCTTTGCATATGCAAGGACCTTTTATCCTTTGTGAGTGTGTGTTTGTGTGTGTGTGTGTGTGTGTACACCTGTGAGTGCTATTTGAGAAAAGCTTGTAAAGAAAAGCTGAAGAAAAGTCTAAATCCTAGGATGTTGGGGGAAGGATGGGCAACTTCCATTTTAGCCTGAGGGCAAACCAGCTAAAGAAGTGATAGATGTTTTTTGTTGCTGCTACTACTTCTAGTGAGTGTTGAGGTGTCTCAGTATGTCAAGTGTTCTTGTTTCTTGTGGACCACCCCACCCCAGTTCAACATAATCTTGCACTATGGACACTTTACATGTCAAAACTTCCTATCCAGACTAATTTCTTTTTTCCTTGTTTTGGCTGTTTGGACTTTTTGATTTTATTTTTTGATATTCTCCTTTTTATTTGTTTCCTGTTTTATTCATGCTCATTAATTTGCATTATAAATCAGATTGGATTTTGGAAATTTCTCACCTGGTGTCTTAATTTCCTTTTTATTCTAGACCAAAGAGAAATTTAGGAATTCTTAAACCTAAGTACAACAGTTATCTGGAACTCTGATCTTTTGAAGGGAGGGGATACAGGTATAGGAGAAGACTGAAAAGTCTTTATCTTTGCCTTGGGCATTCTGCTGAGCAGTTATATATGACAAGGATTGTCAGCTTAAACCTATTAGGCAAAGCTTCTTACCACACCATCCTAGCAGACTGGTTGATTTTTGTCCTTCATTCTCAAGAGGACCAAAGGGATATTACTATTTTAGAGTCAAGTTACAGTGTGTCCAACTGTGGCTGATCAGACCAATGCAGGCCATCTCCAGTTGTGCTGATCTCTCTGGCCACTGGACCCACATGGCTTCACAGAAGAGAGTGAGGCTGGTGGCTTTGTACAGCCTGGCCTCATTAAAATCCCATTCACTTGCAAGCCATGACATCACCTTCCTGATGTCATAGTCCTCTTCCAGAAGGAAGGACAAAGAACAGTCTGTAAGTAGTAGTAGCTGCACCACTGGAGATCCAGCTGAATAGTTTCAGTTGGGCAACACAGCTCCTTCTTTCAATCCTTCCTCCTTCTTCCTTCCTTCTTTTCTCTCTTCCTTCCTTCCCTCCATCATTTCTTCCTTCTCTCCACCCCTCTTCCACTTCTCTCTTCCCTACTTCTCCTCTCCCTCCATCTACATAGGGAATCATACCCTTACCTGTAGGTGCTCTGCCCACCAAAAATATAAATTTTGATCACTGAAACCACACAAGATATCTTGGGATTTATGGTGCTAGATTTCTTTTTAAGGACCACCCCTTAAACCCAAATCACTCTGGCTCCTATTGATTGGCCAACAACAGGTCCCAGTCCAAGTTTTAGTTGATCATCATTTGAGTTCTGATCAGAGTAAGTATAAATTGCAAATGTTTGTTTTGGCCCGAAATCCTGATGGGCTTTCCCTCCCAGACTGATTTTTTTTTTGACTAGGTAAAAGAGGCCTTTCTTTGCCTCATTTCTTACCTAACCTTAATCACCGAATGGGTGCTGCCTCAGACAAACTGAGACTGGGGAAAGACCTTAGCTTTAAAAAGTCAAGGTCTCCTACTGCATCTGGGACCATCTCCAACCATCCTGATCTATAATATCTTGCCACAGGTATCTATAATATCTTGCTCTGGAGGAGAAAGTGAGGCTGGTAACTTTGCACAGCCCTGCCTCACTTAAATCTAATTCACTCGCAAGTCATGGCATCATCTTCTTGATGTCATGGTCCTCTTCCAGAACAAAGGACAAATATCAACAACAAGAATCAGACCAATGCAAGCTCAGAATGTTCCACCACAGGTTGGGCACAAATAGTCCATGTGAACATTTGGGGTGGATTCTCTAATTTGATCCTTTTGTGTTTCTTTTGAGAGACTTCAATCCTGTTTTCTTATAGAACATAGCATCTTCTTTGTTTGGGTACACCATGCTGGACAGTCCTTTGCCATCATCTCCCATGTTACACAGTCAGTTCCGAAGTTCTTCAGAGAGGCTTTCAGAGTAGTATCTTTGTATCACTTCTTCTGACTATCATGTGAATGTTTTCCCTGTGTGATTTCTCCATAAAATAGTCGTTTAGACAAGCATACATTTGGTATTCAAACAACATGGCCAGCCCATTGGAGTTGTGCTCTCTGCAGTGGAGTTTGAGTGCTTGGCAATTAATTCAAGAAATTACCTCAATGTCTGGTACTTTATCCTGCCGGGAAATCTTCAGAATCTTCCTACACTTCTCAAGCAAAGGTTCTTACCACTCTATCCTAGCAGACAAGAGTGAAAATGAAATGTGGGTGACTCTGCAGAGATAAAATGAGCAACTATCCAACTGAGATCATGGCACTAGCCGTCACCACTCTCAGATAAGTATATGTTGTATATTTATGCGTTTTTTTGAGGACCACAAGACTTCTTAAGGAGTGGAAATTAAAATAAAATAAAATTAAAATTATAATCAATAATCAAAATAATGACATCACCATGAGATATTATCAGGCACAGTGGGAGCAGGTCCTGTAAAAGAAGCTCAGTGACATCACCAGAAGATTCTACCATACCCAGCAAGGAGCAGCTCTAGTGAGAGCAGTGGGTTAACAGTACTAGAAGACATGGATCATCTTCTAGTATTAGAGGCTTGGGTTACTCTGACACATATGCTCCAGTCATACCTGTTCTTTATGCATATGTCTTTCATCAGTGATTCCCAAGCATTCCTACTCTACCCAATGATGGTATGGGAGATGAGGTTGAGTGGATTGAGTGTTCTATTGTAACATGTTTTTCTTTTACTAGTGTATTTAATCGAATGTCTTTGCTTTAAAATTCTGTGCTTTGACTCACTACAGAAAAAGTGAATGCATTGGAGGGGGCTGGTTCTGGTTTTGAGAGGACACTGGCCTTCAGAGTACCTTGAACTGGGGGTAACTATTCTAAGGGCCCCAAGTGTGAGTGAGTCTGGGGTGACTTTGGTATCATAGGGAGTATTTGCAAAAAATTAAAATTACTGATTACATCTGTCTCCAGAACCTAGGTACTGTGGTTAAATTATCATTGTGGTTTGGCTGCTTATTCCTTTACTGTGGTTAAATGATTGGCTATTTCTCTGATGCTAACTATATTCCTTTCAAAACATATATGTGCACTTGCTTCTCTCCCTGATCCCTTTCCCACAACTATTTTTTTTGTAATTCTTTGAGATATTTTCACAAGTCGCAGGCTAGAAGATGTATGACCATTTGCAGGCACTACCTCTCTGATTTACTGGAAAGTTCTCTCCAGTTCCTAATATAACACAATATGGTACAGCAAACGTGTCCAAGATTCTGTGCTATACACTTATAACACAAATTAAAAAACAAAAATTACTGTGACAAAAGCCTGTAATCCTACGAGGCTGAGCTCAGGAGTTCCGAGTTTCAGTGGGTTAAGGGTGACACTATTTGGCATTGATGTGGTAAGTCTTCATGGAGGTAGGTAACCAGGTTGCCTAAGATTAACCAGCCCCATTCAGAAATAGAGCAGGGACACCACCGTAGAATCTCTTTTTTCTCTTTCTACCATTTCTCTATCTCTTTTCATTCCTTCATTCCTTTTTTTCTTCTTCCTTTCCTTCTTTCTTCTGATGCGTTTCATTTTTGTTGCACTTGAAAATAAATAAATGAATAAAAACAATCCCTGTTCTCAAGAAGCTTCAGATTTCCATTCCAGTTCCAGGAACCCCTTCTTTCAGTACTTCTGCAAATATTAGTTGCTTCCTGGAAAATTTCCCCAGGGAACTCAACTTATCTTCCCACCCCCTCTCTCCACACCAGCCCCTGCAGTGGTAAAGCTGGGTCCAAGAGACAGTGCTCTTCGGTGCTCATTGATTTCTGTGGGTTTCCCCCACTCTATACTTATGTGTCAGATGATACTCAAGTTCTAAAATTCATAGGAAAAGTATATTCTACGGGAGAGGACTCTCAACTCTTTTACATAAAACCCTTATCTTTCTTCCCTTTCCATAAAAATTTTCTACTGTGTAATAATTCTCAACCCCAGAATATACCTCAGATGTTCAGTGGCGAATGGAATCATTCTTCCTCTCTCTTTTTATTTGTTTCTTATTACTCTTTTCAATCATTTTTCTTCTCTTGCTTTTTCTTCCTCTCTCTCTCTCTCTCTCTCTCTCTCTCTCTCTCTCTCTCTCTCTCTCTTCTCTCTCTCTCTTTCTCTCTCTCTCTCCATTTCCATCTATCTCCAATCAAAAGCAAATTTTTCTATTTAAAAAAATAAGGGGTGAGAGGGAGGTGAAGAACCTATGAGATGATCTATAAAATCTCTTGTAATTCCATAGGACTGTAAAGAAAGACACTCGTCCTGGAGTCAGCTTGGCCAATTGTTAAATTTTCAGTGTGAGTCTTTATACGTTAAAAATCAGGAAATACTGCATATAACACAAGATTTGATTTATTGTTTTCTTTATTGTCTAGACTTAAGAAAGTGATGGAGGAAATATTAAAGATGTAGACGAAGCTTAATGGTATGTTGTACATACATATTTCTTCTTCCTCTCCTTTTCCCTCTTCTCTTTCTTCCTCTTCTCCTCCTCTTTGTCCTTCTCCTTCCTTAACATTTTCTTCCTCATTTTAAATTTGCCAACACATCACTACCTCTACTTTAACCAGCCTTAGATCTCTTTCATATTAATAGACCTTGCTCTTAACCAGAAAGAAAGATTAGATAGGTATAAGCAATTCGTTCCCTGTGGAAGACTCTGGTAGTAAATTGGACCTAGCTTTCTCTGTAGTTCTTCCCCACTCCCCCAAGCTATTTAGTAATGGCAACTGATCTCTCATGACAGATTTCTAGCGTAGGAGATATGTGCCCAGGCTTTGTTCTGGACCTTTACTACCACCAAACAATGAAGACTTTGTTTTGGTATTGAAAATGTCTGCCCACACGATTTGGAAATATCCTCATTAACACCACAATCAAGAGTTACTGATTGACTCATGGTTAATCACAGCCTAGTCCAGTAAGAGGAGTGTATAAAGTTGAAAGGCATGAAGATGGTGGAGCTAGCTAGTGATGGTGGCAATGAGGTCTGTGGTATACATTCCATTAAAGATAATTACATGGCTTATAATCTTTATCAGCCTATCAAATCACAGCTTTCATGTAAGCTACTTTATGACAATTGCAGGGCTGCCAAAAGGCAGAAGCAAACAATTCTAACACAATAAAATGAGGAATACTCCCCTCTCTCAATGAATTTTTTGAGAAACAGTAATAAAAAAGACTCACACATTTTATATTAGCTGGTGTATTTGATGTTTTGGTTTTCTGTTTTTATACCTTTTTTTAAAAGGGACAACCAAAATGAGGGCTGGTTCCTTTTACACATACCCCATCAGGTTCAAAGGTTTTCAGACTTTTGATGACTGTTTTTTTATAAATCACATTCCTTAATGTTTACAGAACATCTCGACCCAATTTATTAAAAAACTCTGAGGGCTTTTTCCATTACTTTGCTGAAAAAAAAATGAGTTTTCCAAACATGGATTTTTATATTAGAGGCTGGTATTTGATATTTGAAACTTTGTATTCTTGTGCAAATAAAGATGTGAAATCTAACTTTTGCAACTTTAAAAAGGAGAAACAATTATAACTCCTAATTCAGGAAACCTGGAACCTTATAAATCTTTTTGCTTTATCTCTAATTTCCAACTTGCAAAATTCCTCTCATTGTAGGACATATTGCTACCTTCCTTTTTTGGTCAAGATCTTTGCTTTCATAAGTTTAGAATATAGCATAAAGACTTCCTTTACCATGAAAATTAGCAGCTCATTTGTAATGTACTCTTATAGAATTGCTTGGGAGCGCTTAAACTACGTTGCAAAGCTAGCATATGTGAGAGGCAAAAATCGAACTCTGGTTTTCCTTTACAAACTGTGAATCGTCCACTCATAGCTTCCCACCATTTACAGTCTCCAAACAGATTAATCAAAATGTGAGACACTCAGGGGCCCACCCTTTCTATGCTACCAACCACTCAAATGCTGGAAATGATTGCCTCATTGCCTCTGCACATGCATCTTACACCTAACAATTTCATCATGTGGGTTGGTGAGACTCCATTAATTAGGGGATCCACTGATCACTCCCTACCCACACCATACACACATATATTGTTAATTTGTGTTCTTGAGACATTAATGAAGCTATTAAAATTTTTACTGTATTTTTTAAGTTAAGCTTCATATGTACACCATGGTGAACAAATAACCTGTAATCACTATTTCCTAAAACCATGATGAAAAATTGTCTCCAATTCCTTTTAAAACTACCTAAGGTTTCATGGCCATTCTACTCTAGAACACAAATAAAGGAAAAGTAAATGATATTTTTTCCATAGCAGAGAAAATTCTGAAGGTCCTGTTAAGTATTTCTCTTTTTTTCCCCCACTGTTACCAAGGTTGATGCTCCTCTCTGCCTTTGCTCTGCTATTTGCTTGACTTCCTGTCCAGGGCCAGATGAATGACAAATGTAGAAAGTTCAGATCTGTGTGTTTTGAATTGTATATGAAGAGTACTGAGGGAAGAGCAAGGTTTCTGGGAGAAATATACTGGAAGCTTTGATTTTTATTTATCTATCTATTCATTTATCTATTTATCTATCTACTCATTTATTTTATTTATTTATTTATTTGTTTGTTTGTTTGTTTGTTTGTTTATTTATTTATTTATTTAACTTTTTACATTCATTTTCACAAAATTTTGGGTTCCAAATTTTCTCCCCTTTTATCCCCTCCCCCTACCCCAATACCCCAAGCAATCTAATTTTCCCTATCTCCAATCTGCCCTCTCTTCTGTCATCCCTCCCTTCTCTTGTCCCCATCTTCTCTTTTCTCCTGTAGGGCCAGATGACTTTCTATTCCTCATTAACTGTATGTCTTCTTTCCTAGTAGCAACAGCAATACTAGACAGTTGTTCCTAAAACTTTGAGCTACAAATTCTTCCCATCCCTCCCTCCCCACCCATTCCCTTTGGGAAGGCAGGCAATTCAATATAGGCCATATCTGTGTAGTTTTGCAAATGACTTCCCTGATAGTCGTGTTGTGTAAGACTAACTGGATTACCATCCCTCCTAACCTGCCCCTCATTGTTTCTCTTCTGTCTTTTGATCCTG
Organism: Bettongia penicillata ogilbyi; assembly: GCA_023548195.1. Taxonomy (NCBI): domain Eukaryota; kingdom Metazoa; phylum Chordata; class Mammalia; order Diprotodontia; family Potoroidae; genus Bettongia; species Bettongia penicillata. Next base: position 3,253,990 of record JAJHZJ010000202.1, on the reverse strand, counting down.
TCCCTCCCCAAGTGTTGACTTCAAATTGCTCCCTCCTCCCTTTGCCCTCCCTTCCATCATCCCCCCCCTTGCAATATCTCTTTCTCCCCCATTTTCCTATACTGTAAGATAGGTTTTCATACCAAAATGAGTGTGCATTTTATTCCTTCCTTTAGTCAAATGTGATGATGGTAAACTAATTGTTTTTTTTTTCTCAGCTCTCCTCTTTTTCCCTCCACTAAGAAGTCTCCTACTTGCCTCTTAAATGACATATAATTACCCCATTCCATTTCACCCTCTTTCCTCCCACTACATTTCTCTCTCACCATTTATCTTAATTTCTTTTAAGCTATGGTCCCATCCTATTCAAATCACTCTGTGCTCTCTGTCTCTCTGTGTGTGTGCATGTGTGTATGTGTGTGTGCATGCATGCATGTACATGTGTGTGTGTGGTCCCACCAACTACCCAGATACTGAAAAGTTTTAAGAGTTACAAATATTGTCTTTCCATGTAGAAATGTAAACAGTTCACTTCTGGTAAGTCTCTTAATACTTCTCTTTGCTGTTTACTTTTTCATGCTTCTTCTCATTCTTATGTTTGAAAGTCAAATTTTCTTTTCAGCTCTGGTCTTTTCATCAAGAATGATTGAAAGTCCTCTGTTTCATTGAAAGACCATATTTTCCCCTGAAGTGTTATACTCAGTTTAGCTGGGTAGGTGATTCTTGGTTTGAGTCCTAGTTCCTTTGACTTCTGCAATATCCTATTCCATGCCCTTCGATCTCTTAATGTAGAAGCTGCTAGATCTTGAGTTATCCTGATTGTATTTCCACAGTACTGAAATTGTTTCTTTCTAGCTGCTTGCAAGATTTTCTCCTTGAGCTGGGAGTTCTGGAATTTGGCCACAATGTTCCTAGGAGTTTCTCTTTTTGGATCTCTTTCAGGTGGTGATCGATGGATTCTTTCAATACTTATTTTGCCCTCTGGTTCTAGAATGTCAGGGCAGTTTTCCTTGATAATTTCATGGAAGATAATGTCTAGGCTCTTTTTTTGATCATGAGTTTCAGGTAGTCCCATAATTTTTAAATTGTCTCTCCTGGATCTATTTTCCAGGTCAGTTGTTTTTCCCATGAGATATTTCACATTCTCTTCCATTTTTTCATTCTTTTGGTTTTGTTTGGTGATTTCTTGGTTTCTCGTAAAGTCATTAGACTCCATCTGTTCCATTCTAATTTTGAGAGAACTATTATCTTCAGTGAGCTTTTGAACCTCTTTTTCCATTTGGCTAATTCTGCTTTTGAAAGCATTTTCTCCTCATTGGCTTTTTGAACCTCTTTTGCCAATTGAGTGAGCCTATTCTTCAAGGTGTTATTTTCTTCAGCATTTTTTTGGGTCTCCTTTACCAAGGTATTGACCCGTTTTTCATACTTTTCTTGCATCTCTGTCATTTCTCTTCCCAGTTTTTCCTCCACCTGTCTAACTTGCTTTTCAAAATCTTTTTTGAGCTCTTCCAAGGCCTGAGCCCACCTGACATCCCCCTGGGGTGTCTGGGGTACCGAGGCCCCGCCCTCCACATCTTTCCCCAATGGCAAGATTACATCCTCATCATCAGATCCGAATGTCGGGATCATTTGGATTTGTTGGAAAAAACTCTCTATAGTCTTATTTTTCTTCCCTTTTCTAGGCATTTTCCCAGCCATTTACTTGACTTCTGAGATTCCTGTCCACCCCCGCCTAAATCCGCCCAGCTAATGCTTGGAGTCTGAGGTTCAAATGGGCTTTCTGCAGCAAGCTTTAGTTCTGGTGCTGGGGTGGGGGCAGGGCCGCCTCCCAGGCTCAGCTCCCTCAGGGGCTTTATGCAGAGGCCTTCAGTAATAGAGCGGGGTGAGGCAGGGCCATCTCCCAGGCTCAGCTCCCTCAGGTTGTTTATGCAGAGACCCTCCGTAATGAAGATCCTGCCTGCTACTGGGGGAATCCTGGGCTGCCGCAGCCTCTGCTGCCTCCCCTGCCACCCACGCCTCTGCCTCCGCCGCTTCCTGCCCCCGTCTCTGCTGCCACCACTTCCTCCCGAGGGGGCCCGAGTCACGGAGACACTCCGCTCCCCCTCTCGTCCAGCCCAGCCTTCTCTCTCACTGACCTGTAGCTTCTGTGGGCGGAGGAACTTTCCCGGCTGCCGGAGCCTCTGTCCCTGAAGCCTGCTCGGGCCAGCTTCTCTGGGGTCACGGCCAGGGCAGCGCTGGGGGTGGGGTCTGCTTTCTGGGGCACACGGACCCTGGGGACGGGTCTCCAGGTCTCTCTGGCACAGAAATCTCTTCCACTCTGGTTCTGCACACCTTTCAGTGATCCAGAATTTATGCGGATCTCTTTTTACATTAATTCTATGGACTATGGGTTGGAGCTTGTAAAGGTGTGTCCTTCTACTCTGCCATCTTGGCTCCGCCCCCTATACTGGAAGCTTTGAAAGGGTCCCAGAAACACCATTGCTATTGCTGTTGTCCAGGCAATTTTGAGTTGTGTCCAACTCTTTGTGACTTCATTTGAGGTTTTCTTGGCAAAGATATTGGGAGGGTTTGCCATTTTCTTCTCCAGTTCATTCTACAGATGAGGAAACTGAGGCAGACAGGGTTACGTGACTTGTTCAGGGGCACACAGCTAGTAAGCATCTGGGACTGGATTTGAACTCAGATCTTCCTGACTCCAAGTCCAGCATTCTATCCAGCACACCACTGAGCTGCACTAAAAACACCATGAAAAGCTCCAGAGTGCTGATGTCTAAGTTTATGTCTTCTCCAGGAGTATTCCTGAGGCCTTGATCACATCATCTAATGAGTAGCCCAACTTGTTGCTCTGGATTGAACATCATGTAACTGTTTTCTTTCCTCTACTCTTTCGCTCTTTCCTAGGAAGAGTGTTCATGGGGGAACTAAATCACCCGGTGGGGCTGGTCAGGCTTGGGCAGGGCAGTCGTTGGTGGACCGACTGGGTCTTAAAACTCCCTAATTTGAAGCCAGAGCTATAAATTGGCTGAAGCCTAAGTCAAGGAGAAGCTATAGGTGCTTAGTAGACTTTCTATCACATATAGTTTTATTCATTTCATGCTAAAGAATAAGACATTGAATATAGTATCTGAACATGTCTGTGCATTTGCTAGGGAGACTGGCTCTATTATGTTATAGTTACATGACTTAGCAACAGTGAAATTGAACAAATTCGAGGAGAAATTTGGGTTTCTGATTGATGAGAACTCAAGAACTATCCTGATTAGCCTGAATCACACTATACAACTTGTTTGATCATACATCTCTACTATTTAAAAAAAATTAAGCACACAATTGAATATATATGTACACATACATTTGTTTATAGATTGCATAAATGTACTATAAGTCAATATGTGGAATAGAATGGAATGCAATAGAATAGAGGAATATTTTTAAATTGCTCGCTATGTGCCAAGCATGGTGTTAAGGCTTAGACCTATGATTCCATTGGTGTAGGAAATTCACAATGAGGAAATTCCCTCTACCAATGCAGAGCTGTACATGCTAAGCACATATAGTCTTAGAGAGTTGCCTAGGAAATGGGGACCTTAAGTAACAACCCCCAGAGCCACATAGTGTATATCAGAGGCAGAACTTGAACTCAAGTTTTCCTGGCTCCCAGGCTTACTTTCCATTAACTGCCTTTCTAGTTATTTATTAATTATACATACACATGAACATTTTGCTCTCACTAAAAAGAAGGTTATGAATATTATTATTTAGTAAGAGCTTTGTGTGCTCTTTAACATTTTTTAAAATTTTGGTTCAATAATTTGTGATATTGTGCTATGAAAGTTGATTTCTATATTCAGTTTATTTTTACAGTTGGTTTTAATGGCTGATATAAGTGAAAAAGATGCTTCATAAAGAAATGAAGATTCAAACAAATGTATTATCATCTGTGCTTATCAAATCATCACACGAATTTTTCAATTCTGTCCTCTAATGATGTAAAGTTTTGTTAAAATTCACCTAGTAAATTTCCATCCTTCCTATTGTCAATCAATTTTTACAAACTAATCAGAAAATTTAGCATTTTTTTAAGCAAATGAATTCAATATCAACTGAAACTCTTCATTTGGAAGATTTTTAAACAAGTTAGGAAATTCTGTTTCCAAGTGTCCAACTATGAGACTGTTTAGAGGTGACAAATATTGCTTTTGGCATCAGAAACTTAGTTTTTAAGACCCTTGCTAATAGGGATGACTTCCTACTATCCTTGGCTAATGTCTTAAAGTGCAATACGCACTTGGAACAAGGTTCATTTTTAATGCTAGTAAATCCATATTTCAAATAATCATCTTGAATATTTTACTGGCTTTTTCATAGCTTATTAGAGCTTCATGTTTTCACCTTGCAGTTTTGACTGAAAAAGAACTCTTATTAGAAGTAGGAGAAGCAACAGTTCTACCATATCACTCACTTGTGCACCAATTTTTTGCATTATCATTAATTTGTAGGAATCTTTTTGAAATTACAAATCTATTTAATCAGGCATAACTAAGCTGTGATATATTTGAATTTGAAAAATTTTAAATTTCCTGAAAGTGAAAAAACAGTATCAATCCTTGTCAACTTTTCCACATTGTGGAATGCCAGTTCTTCCCTCAGAATGCTTTGGAAACTAGATGACCAAGTGACAGAGCCACTGTATATTAAATATTGGCAAAATTTCATTGCTTTATCTTTTTTATGAAAATCATATATATAACTAAAAGTTCCAATATTTTCTTTCTTCTAATCCAATAAATCACCTTGCACACTGCCCTGGGGTATGTGAACCCTTCTTGGGAGACCATGTCTTTAGATTAACGATGGTAATGATGATCATGCTCACTAGCTTTGCAGAGAGATTTGAAGTGTGCAAATTGTTACACACATATATAAATAAATGTGTGTGTGAATAATATATCTACATATATAAACATATGTGTATACATATGTAGCCACTTAGAGAGAGAAAAAAGTAGTGCTGGAGATAAAGGTTGCCCACATCCTTGGAACTATATAGAGTTAAATAAGAGTCATAAAGTCATGAACAGACCGTTTTCAGCATAAGAAATCAAAGCTATCTGTAATCACATGAAAAAAATGTTCTAAATCACTATTGATTAGGGAAACACAAATTGAAACCATTCTAAAACCACCTCACACCTCTCAGATTGGCTTAAATGACAGAAAAGATAAATGATAAATGTTGGAGGGGATGTGGGGAAACTGAGACATTAATGCACTGTTAGTGGAGTTGTGAACTGATAAAACCATTCCAGAGAATAATCTGGAACTATGACCAAAGGGCTCTAAAACTGTTCATGCCCTTTAACCCAGCAATAACACAAGGTCTGTATCTCAGAGAGAGCAAAAACAAAGGAATATGACCTAGATGTATAAAAATATTTATAGCAGCTGTTTTCGTTGTGGCAAATAATTCAAATTTGAAGGGATATCCATTAATTGGGGAATGGCTGAATGAGTTCTAGTATATGATTGTGATGGAATAATACTATGCACAGGATGGTTTCAGAAAAAAACTCGGAAGATGTATATTAACTGATGCAAAGTGAAGTGAACAGGACCAGAAAAACATTTTACACAGTAACACAGTAACAATGATATTGTATCAGCTATGACTAACAGCTATTTGATCAATACAATGATTCAAGACAATTCTGAAGAATTTGTAATAAAAAAAATGTTATCCACCTCCAGAGAAAGAACTGTTGAAGTCTGAGTGTAAATTGATTATATATATATATATATATATATATATATATATATATATATATATATATATATATAACTTTTTACATTTTTTGCAACATGGCTAATATGGACATATGTTTTGTATGACTTCACATGTATAATTGACATCACATTTCTTATGGAAGAGTGGCAGGAGAAAGAAAAAAATTCAGAATTCAATTTTTTAAATGTGTTTAAAATAAATAATTTTTAAAAGAACTGTATAGAGTTCAGTACATCTCTGGGACTTCCACTGGAGCAAGATGCAGTGTACAGAATGTGGGATTTCCAAAGGTCTTGTCCTTTTTTTGTGAATTAAGGTGAGATTAATAATTAGCATCGTGATCTGGTGGCTAAATAAGGTCTGCAAAGCACTTTCCTCACAACAAACCTGTGAAGTGGGTAGTATAAAAATATTATCTCCATTTGACGAATGATGTAACTGAGGCTCCAAGAAGTGACTTGCCTGGGATCACATATCTAATAACTATCTGAAGCATAGTTTAAAGTGAAGCCCCTTGACTCCAAGGGACTCTTTCTATTCACCATGAGGGTTCTTGACATCCTAAACTATAAATTGTCTAAAAGGTGACAAGAGTGTCTGCACATCTTTATATCACCTATAAAACCTGAGTGATAGATACTTAATGAAAAACTTGTTGATTTATTCAATTCAACTTTAATTCTTTCTTTCATCATTTCTATGGCCATGAATTCTTTTTTAATAATATTTTTTCATTTAATAGTATTTTATCTTTTTCCAATTATATATAAAACAATTTTTAATATTCACTTAAAAAATTATGAGCTCCAAATTTTCTCCCGCCCTTTCTCATCTTCTCCCTCCCTAAAATGGTAGGCAATTTGATCTAGGTTAGAGTTGTGCAATGATGTAAACCGTATTTCCACGTAAAACGTAGTCATATTGTGAAAGAAGAAATATAATAAGAGAGGGGAAAAAGCACACACAAAAATAAAGTGAAAGTAATATGCTTTGATCCAAATTCAGATACTATCAGTTCTCTCTCTGAATATGGATTGCATGTTCCATCATGAGTCCTTTGGAATCGTCTTGGATCATTGTATTGCTGAAAAGAGCTAAGTTATTCATAGTTGATCACCAAACAATGTTGCTGTTACTGCATACAATGTTCTCCTGGTTCTGTTCACTTCATTTTGCATCAGTTCGTGTAAGTCTTTCCAGGTTTTTCTGAAATCCACCTGCTCAACATTTCTTATAATACAATAGTATTCTACTACATTAATATATAACAACTTATTCAGTCTCTCCCCCAATTGATGGATATATTTTACCTCAATTCTTTACCACCACAAAAGGAGCTGCTGTAAATATTATTGTACATGCAGATCCTTTTCCCTTTGTAATCTCTTTGGGATGCACATCTAGTGGTGGTATTGTTGAATCAAAGGGTATGCATAGTTTTATAGTTCTTTGGCCATAGATTGAGATTATTCTTCAGAATGGTTGATTCACTTTGCAACCTCACAAACAATGTGTTAGTGTCCCAATTTTCCTACATCCTCTCCAACTTTTATAATTCTCCTTTTCTGTAATACCATATGACGGTGAATTCTTAACTTTGGGCTTTTCAAATGCAAAATTGTAATAACTCTATGTACTAAAAATGAGAAGTTGAGATTATTTTAAATGGAAAGCTGTGCCTAAGTACTAAATCTATCTCCAATCTTACATACGAATATCTACGAATGAATATACTATTCTAACCCAATTCTAATGTGTTCAAAACTGAAATCACATTTTCCCTTAAACCTACTTTTTCTACTAAGAATAATTTCTAAAAGAATTGAAAACTCTAAATGTCCACATAAAAATGTATTCCAAAACACTGAGAGAAATAAATCAAAACTACTCTGAGGTGTCTTCACATACCTTGAAAGTTGGCAAAAATGACCACACTACTGGGCAGATACTTCAAGGAAATCAGAGGCAGAAACATATCAAAATATTCACAGCTATACTCCTTCTTGTAGCAAAGAACTAGCAACCAAGTGGGTTGCCCCTCAGTTGGGAAATGACTGGCTAATATGAGTAATTCTGAGAAACATGGGAAGATTTGCATGAACTGATACAAAAAGACATGAGCAGAACCAAGAGAATAATACCATGACTTCCATAATGTAAATGAAAACATCAGTAAAAGAATATCAGACTCCAAGTAGCTGGGAAAACCAGTAACTATCCAGCTAAAGAGATAGCCACACATACCTCTTCCCTCAAAGCAGAGTGGGAGGAGATAATTAAGACAAAATATGTCCTCAGACACAGTCCTTGATTCTAATGTTTTTGCTTAATTATATTTTTTACATATGGGAAACTAAATCTGGAGTAGGATGGGAAATAACTGCTAAGTACAGACAAAAGCATTGACAAAACATTTTTTTTTTAAAAATACAGAAAAAACAAAAATGCTCATTCAATTAAACTGTTCTATTTAGAGTACTGTCATTCTTAGCAACAAGCAGGGTAGAAACTTCAGCATTTTCGTTGATTTCTCTCTTTCCCTCTCGTTCATGCACAGAGTTGGCAAGTTTTCTCAGTTTTACCGCTATATCTAGAATTTGTCCCCTCCTTCTATGCAATCACTGTAACTCAAGTTTTTATTAACTCATCTGAACAATGGCCTTTTAAATGGTATTCCTGTTACCAGTCCAGCTCTAAGACCATTGGCGCAGTAATTTTCCAAATTCATAGCTCTGTTCACACCATATATGTGCTCAAACTCCTTAATGGTTTCCCTTGGCCTAATGAACAAAGTCCAAACTACTTAGCCAATTATGCAAGACCCTTCACAATCTGTCACCAGTAAATGTGATTGGAACTCAAGGAGATGGGTCTTCCTGACTCCAGACCTGACACTATCCACTGTGCCACTTAGCTGTCCTTTACCTCACCCTGCTTGCATTCATTTGTTTTACATTCAAAACAAAACAGAAATTTTTACCATTCTCAGAGGTCATTCTGTCCTTCCCCTCCTCTGTGCAAATATTTGTTCAGGCTATCCCTGATGTCTACAGAGTACCCCCCCTTTCTCTCCCAGTTAAAATCCTACCAAAATTTTAAACCCACCTCTTTCATTCAGCCTTCTCCTTCTTGAGTCTCTCATGACACTTCGATGGTATCTCTTGTAACCATAATTCAATACACTGATAGACCTGTGATCTCACAGATTTGAGTATTCACTTCAATAATAAAGATAACAATCCATCCATGCCTTCTCGTCCTGGACAGAAGGCCTTGGTCCATGCTATTGCTATCTGTATAGATGATCTATCTCCCCTGGGAGGTTGAAGAATTCTCTAGGGCAAACATGCTATCTGCTTCATCTTCCCTCAACCCCTAGGCTAAGACATTTAATAAATGCTTGATGGGTTTCATTGAACCAATTGTGGTGGCAAAAAATGAGAGAAAAAGCAGCATAGATGACAGGCCTTGAAATGAGGAAGGGCTAATATGACATATACTATCTGTGTGATTCCTAAAAAATGCTTGTTGACTGACCATGGACAAGTCCTGAGATCATATAGGCTCCCGATGCTCACTCTGACTATGAGATCTTGGAGAAAGTTTGACATCAGTCTTCTTCCTATCCTTCCTTGAAAGAATTCTATCAAGTTCTTGATAAAATGGGTAGTGAAGGGAAAAATGCCTTTACTGATTCAGATTATTTTAATAAACTTCCTTGAGCCTTTAAAAAAAAAAAAGAAAGGAACCTTAGAGGTCACCTAGTTCAGTCACCCCCTTTTCCATTTTATAGGTGAGGAAACTGACCCAAAGAGACTGGCGCAACTAGGTGATATAGTAGATAGGGCATTGGACCTGGGGGAAGGAGGCTATTGTTGTTTTGGTTTGTGTGTGTGTGTGTGTGTGTGTGTGTGTGTGTGTGTGTATGTTCAAGTCTCTATGACCTCATCTGGGGTTTTCTTGGCAAAGATACTGGAGTGGTTTGCCATTTCCTTCTCCAGTTCACCTTATAGATGAGGAGTTGAGGCAAATAGGGTTAAGTGATTTGCCCAGGGTTACACAGCTAGTAAATATCTGAGGTCAAATTTGAACTCACAAAGATGGGCCTTCTTAATTTCAGACCTTGAACTCTATCCAATGTACCTCTTAGCTCTCCCGGGAGTAAGGAGTAGCAGAGTTCAAATCTGACTTTGGACCCTTATGAACTGAGTGACCTTTGGCAAGTCACCTAATTTTTTTGCCTTAGTTTTCTCTTCTATAAAAACAGGGATAATAATATCATTTACCTTTCAGGCAAGATTATTGTAAGGATCAAATGAGATAATTTTTGTAAATCACTTAGCCCAGTACCTAGCACATAGTAGGTCTTATATAAGTGTTAACTATTGTTATTATTAACTTGTCTTAGGTCACAAGTTAATCGAGCAACAGAACTTAGATTTGAACCCAGAACTTCTAACTCCAAACCCTAATACTCTTTCCACTGAACTGCAGCTGCTTCCCAAGTCACTTAGAACTCTCCAGGCTCCAGGCAATGCACCAAAACTGTTCATTTTAGACAACCGCCAATCTCTATCGGTAGAGGGAGTTTCTATTCTGTGTAGAAATTCCCATCATAGAGGAAACACAGGTCTGAATATAAGGGGAGAAAAGGGAGAGAGAGAGAAATAAAAGATTTTGTAATATTTGACTAGAGTTAGTAAAAAAAACCTTTTATAACTCAATAATCAGTTTGAACATCAGGTCCAGTCATCTCAACAATCGCCATAAAGTGAACCCTAATTTTGACTAGCAAAATGGTAGAATCACACAACGCTAGATCTGGAATAAAACTTGGGGATCCTCCGGTCCAAGAGTTTTTAACCTAAAGTCAGTAAACTTGTGAGTTTTAAAAAATATGTGATTTAATTGTATTTCATCATAAATGGTTTCCTTTGTAACTATGACATTTTGCTTCATGCATTTAAAAAAACATTTATTCTGCTTCTTCAGGTAGCAAAACAAGTTTATTTATATGAAGTCAGAAAGAATATCTAAAAATAAAGATGGTGCTCAGAAATCTACATTTGCTTGGACCTGGTCTCAGTTTCAACTTACATGTGGTCTGAGGCAAACTGCAATACACAAAGCATTGGAAACCAAGCTCCCTCTGGTACTGGAAAGTAGATTTAGCTCTAATTTTTGTGACAGATGGAGTTGATACTCTGGAGGGGGAGGGGTAGGAGGAGTGCTGAGGAAAAAAGGCCAGGTTTTGACAGGCAGCAGACTCCCTACGCCTCTTGTGGTCAAAGACCGTGTTGCTATGAAATTAAGGTAGCAATAAAATTCAGCGATCCTCTGAAGGAAGGCGCATCTACTAACACCTAACCGCCCTGCAGGACAGATAAGGAACTTCATTTCAAGGCAAGCCAACCGATCAAACATTTCACTTCACAGGTTAATAGAAATCTAGATGAATGCCTGGCTGTATCCTCCATGCATTTGTTCTTGACAACCGTCAGATTTTTAGTATGATCGGAATTCAAAAGTATGCATGCCATTTGTTAATATTTCACACTGAATTATAAAAGAATGATTAAAATCACATTTGTAATTTTTTATTAATTTTATTATTTTATTTTTACTAATTCCATCACCTTCCAACTGACTCTGCATCCCTTCTAAAAAAATGTCTTTTTTTTTTAAATGAAAAGAGAAACAATAAAAGCGCAAATGGAGGATGGCAGCTTTTGAAATTGAAGCATTACGCCTCCGGGGCATACATCTAATTAAAGTGTTATTTATTGTGTCTAGTGTTTTTTTAATGATTCAAAAGCTCGAGACTGAATTCCGCTGATTTTAAAATAATTATATCATGATGGTGACTCACTGAGGGGAAATCTGCAAACTAAACCGATTTCCTGACCCAGAAGAAGGCACCGATGAGGCCGGGGAGAATTCATAAAACAAATTCAAAACAAATCGAAAAGCCCCGTTGCTTTGCCGGATGCAAACAGCTGCCTGCAGCAAGCCCTTGCACATTCATTTGTGCACGAGTAGGGACTACATGGCTGAGCCTCCTTAAAAGTAGGAGGAGCTCCTTGGGGCTGCTGTCAATCTCCTTAAGCCTTTCCTTTCAAGACTTGAATGTGAGCTGCCCACCATCCCCCGTTCTCCCTCCCCCACCTCCCCTGCCCCGCTCTAGTGGATAGTTAAAAAAAAAAGTTTCAACAACAACAGGCCTGACCAATAGCATCTCGAAAAGTCGGGGAAGGGGGCCGAGCAAAGGGCGAAAAGAGAGTGGAGAAAAGGAGAAAGCAGGCGCTACCGGGAGCGAGGGAGCGAGGGACTTCAAGGAGGAGAAGCGTTGCTAATGTTTTTATTTGTTTGCTTTTCCATGCATGCATAATGAGGAGGGATCTAAGCACGTTGCAGTGGCTCCCAGAGGACTTTTGTATTTAAAGGCTCGCAGGGAGAAAGTCCACCCCGCAGATCCGGGGAGCTGCTCCCTGGCGCTTGTTGACAAGGGCAGAAGCATCTGCAGCACAAGGACGCGAGGGAGCCCGCTTTCCGCCGCTCCGAGGGGCTTCTCGTCCTCCTTCCCTGCAGAAAACCGAGATACCGGAGACTTGGGAGGAGGACGGGACCGAGCTGCCCGAGTGCGGTGGGGGAGGGGACGGAGCCGTGCGGGGCCGAGGAGCCTTCTCCGCGGCCGGGAGCGCGGGCGATGGGCAGCAGCTGAGCGCAGCCGCGGCAATGCGGCCGGCGCGACGTTGAGGAAGAGGAGAAAAAAGCCCGGGACGGAGAGAAAGGGCAGCTTTCCCGGGCAGCGCAGCCACACAACGGACCTGCCCAGGGAGAGCAAGATGAATTCTCGCCGCAGCGCGTCCGTGCAACCCCGGGAGCCCCACCGAGGCCCCTTTCTCCGGAGCCTCCGAGGACAGCGCTGAGTTCCACCCGCTGCGGGGGCGGTTTTGGGGGGCGATCTCCGGGGGTGAGGGTTGATTAGCGGATTTTTTTTGGTTTTTTTTTTTTTGCTTTGGGTGTTTGTGTTTTCAACAGAGAATACCTTCGAAGCGAGCGCCCTAACGATCTTGACCAAGACAGAAAACTCAAGCCGCACGAATGGATTTATGAAAACCCTCATGCAAAAAGTTGGCAGGAGTTTTGCAAACTTTTGCACAGACTCCACCTCCGGTGCCTCCTCCTTGTGGCCCTCCTCCCCTCCGTTTCCCCTCTTGTCCGGCTGCTGCTGCTGCCGCTGCTGCAGCGGCGGCGGCGGCGGCGGCCGCTCCTCCTCCCGCGGCCCGCGATGGTGGCAGGTTTGCTGGGCTGCTGGGGCGGCGGCGGCCGGCGGTGGACGGTGCCCGGCACTTGGCTGTGCTTGATGGCGCTGCTGCTCCTGGGCTCCCCTCCGCGGGGCTCCGTGCTGGTGCACGGCCGGAGGCTCATCTGCTGGCAGGCGCTGCTGCAGTGTCAAGGGGAGCCCGAGTGCAGCTACGCGTACAACCAGTACGCAGAGGCGTGCGCACCAGTGCTGCTGCAGCGGGGGGGCCAGGAGCCTGCCGCCGCCGCCGCGGCCCCGTCCTTCCCCTCCTCCTCCTCCTCCTTCTCCTCGCGCTGGCGGTGCCCGAGCCACTGCATCTCGGCCCTGATCCAGCTCAACCACACCAGGAGGGGCCCGGCGCTGGAGGACTGTGACTGCGCGCAGGATGAGAACTGCAAATCCACCAAGCGTGCCATCGAGCCCTGCCTGCCCCGGACGAGCAGCGGGGGTGGGGGCGCCGGCGGGGGCGCGGGGGGCGCCGGCGGGGGAGGTGCCGGGGGCGGCGTGATGGGCTGCACCGAGGCCCGCCGGCGCTGCGACCGGGACAGTCGGTGCAACCTGGCCCTGAACCGCTATCTGACCTACTGCGGGAAGCTCTTCAACGGGCTGCGCTGCACGGACGAGTGCCGCGCGGTGATCGAGGACATGCTGGCGGTGCCCAAGGCTGCGCTGCTCAATGACTGCGTCTGCGACGGGCTGGAGCGGCCCATCTGCGAGTCGGTGAAGGAGAACATGGCCCGGCTCTGCTTCGGGCCGGAGCTAGGGAACAGCCCGGGCAGCAGCGGCTCCGACGGCGGCCTGGACGACTACTACGACGAGGACTACGATGATGAGCAGCGGGGCGGTGGGGGGCTCGGCACGGCCGGGGACTCTCAGTACGAGGACGATGGGCTCCCGCATCCGCCTCGCCCGGGCGGCGGCGCTGCTGCAGCGTCTGCTGCCACCGGAGGAGGGCTGCCCTACGGGGACGGGAGGAGGAACCGCGGCTCCCGCCCGACTCCCGAGGGCGCCTGGACTCTGCTCGTCTCCATTTTGCTGCTGCTGCTGCGGCCGCTGCTGTAGCCTTTTCTCCCAACCCCTCTGTTCCTCCATGTGCTGGGTCCATTGATTCCCAGCAGTCACCCCACTCCATCACGCTCTCCCGGGCCTCCCTTCCACCCTGCTCTTTCTCCTTACCTCCCTTAACTCTCCCTTTCCCCATCACCTTCCCACAGCCCCCAGCATACTTTGATTACCCTCCCTCGTAAGAGTAATCGGTACTTAAAACATAGCTTTAGAGGAGCTAGGGAATACTTTCCTACTCCCCCAAACTCTTTTTTTCTCTCAGTTTTCAAAACTAACGAACCGCTCCCTGGTTTCTTCCCGCCTACCTTCCTCTCGATTTCCCTACAATGCTCCACACCAGTTTTACACATTCCTCTTCCAGAAAAGTAGCCAGAATCTTGTTCTGGGGGACTTTTTGTTGTTCCCCCCCCCCACCCTACCCCAATTCCGTTTCTACTATAGATACTCCAGATCACCTCTTAGGCTAGAACCCCGGCTTTGCCTGAGTGAGACTTAAGAACATAGTTAATGGAGTGGGAGAGGAAGTAGAAGTAGCTGGACAGAGGGGAAAGAAATAACCCCTCAGACTACGCTGAGTTCTAAAGAGTGCCCGAGTTTTATCCTGTCCAGTTCTGGGCTGGTGAGTGGCTAGCAGAGAGATATCTGAAAGAGATAAGCTTGAAATGCTGCTGTAGGCTTATTTGCAAGTCTCCTCTAAGGTAACGTGCAAATAGTCTTATGGTTTGACCTATTGGAATCTTTTAAGGAGTCAGCTACTTGAATTAAAGTCTCATTCATTCAATCATTTCTTCTCGGCATCAATGCCCAGAATATTCTTAGTGACGAAAGAAGCAGGGATCAGGTCTTTAAGCAGGTCATTATTGCTATTTCGCTCCCAGGGGAAGGGGGAAAAATTTAAACTGTGTGATGGTGAGTAACATACTTGGCTAATTCCATTCCGGTTAAAAAAAAAGTTTCATATCAAATTCGACTTCCCGTTCCATCACTCAGTATTCAAACTCAAATGCCGATGTAGGAAGTTATTAATGATACTAAACAATGCAACTTTTGTTTTAAAAGAGCGCTGCACTGCCATCTCCGAAAGACACTTTGTGGTGTTTAGTGGTTACGTTTGCGTTTTTTTTTTTTTTGTTTTGTTTTGTTTTGTTTTGTTCTGGTCTTTTTACATCAAGAAGTTTTGTGTACCTTGAGAAATTATATTGCCTCTACTCCTATCAGGGTGCTGAACTCTGGTAAATCTTATATAAAATGTATTTAAAACTGGGATTTGTTACCAGTCGCTGTACCTTGTATATAGAATTTTTATAAAATGTATGCTTCAAAAATAATTTATTTTTAAAAAAAGAAATTAAAGTTTAAAATTTACGTTCATCCTACTCTTTTTTAAAGAAATGTACAGATTTCATTTGTTTTAAAGGATACAAAGTACAATAATCCATTGTGAAGTATGCTCTAGGACAGCAAATGTACAGTGTATTTTATAGATTTGACGTTAACTTTCTTATTTTTAAGAGAATTTATGGACGATGTTGTTGATTTGTATAAATACATTTCCAGACTGCCTTAAACATTGTCTTTTATAGAAGGCATAAGAAGTCCTATGTAACTATGGCTTTGTGTATTTTTTGTTTTGTTAAGTGTGTACATCAGTAAAGAGTTTTAAACAATGAATATGGTGGAGTTGTTTTTTCAGTTACCTTATGCTACAGCCAATAGTGGAGAAAATGCATCCACCAAAGTTAAAAGTACAGACCAAGACCTAAAATGCCATAAATAGAGGTTTTACTATGACCATGGATACCTTAATGAACAATTAGACTTCTGCAAATAAAGCAGTTAAAAATACTTAATTATGTGGAATGACTTCAAGTTGTTTTTATGATTTAGTGACACAGTTCCTATATCTACAAAATCGTTTCCCTTCCCCATACAGAGATTATCAGGAGCCCTTATTCTTTCCCCTCCCCCTTCCCTCTGGCTTTCTTTTCACCCAGTAAAGTGGTACCCTTCATGCTACTAGACATTCTTATGCAATAAACCATGTCAATAACATCTCGGCCTATAAATGGGTCTACAAATCCCAGGATTTTGAGGTAACTTTCACAATTCTAGCAAAAAAAACCAAAACACGTTAGTCAAAAATAAACAACGTGAGGTGTAGAACAATTAGCAGAACTTGTAATATTGTTGTGAAGAGTTGTTTAGCAATGAGCTGAAGGCTGGTTTTCTGCCAGGGCTACTGATCTACACTCAGACGTCCTTAGATAAATAATTACACTCTTAAGCTGTGTCGAGTGCTGATACACTTGACCTTGTAAATAGAAATGTTTGCAGTAGGAATAAACTCCGGCATTGGAAAAATCTTTTAAACATTAACACAAAAGAGAGAGCTCAGTTCTCTGGGGATTTGAGTCTGAACCTCGCCAAGCAAGGCACTTGCAGGGGGAAAAAAAGTTTATTTATCTTCTATTGCTTGTGTTTATTTAAAGCTTTTCATTTTAAACGCTGTGATTGGAAGGCAAGTCAGAAGTTTAAAAGCCACCACAAATAAACTTTGTCTGAGGGGTCGACAGATTAGCCAGATCTCGTGTCTCTTTATTTGATATTAACATGTGTCCAGAAAACTTAACCAGATTTCTCTGCTGCCTAAAGTAATTAACAAATCTGTGTCTCCCCCCCTTGCACCTCCCTCCAACCCTATCCACTCCCACTTTTGAAGATTAGTTTTCTTTTAATTCTCACTTCTCCCCCCTTCCTTTTGTTTATGTTCAGGGTTCTTTTCAAAGAAACTAAAACCAGGGCTTATATATTCATATATTATCAGAAAGTTCAGGATAGTTGTGATATCAAACAACTATTTATGAGTATAATGTGTGGCTGTGATCTAAAGTCACCTGAATGGTTGAGTAAACATATTGTTAAAACAAAGCTGAAAATGTTGTTTCTTTAGGAAGAAAGGACAAAGGGTGGTTGGAAGACACTTGTAAATGGAATCAGCCCTCTTTACAAAACGCTGAGTTTGCAGTCCTTTTGAGCATGCCCTTAAATATATTTAAATGTGTCTTGATTCTATCTATGCAGTCTATTTTAACACGTTTTTTACTAAAAAGTTGCCTTTGTCCCAGTAAAAGGCTCAGTTTTTCCCCAGGAAGGAGTAAAAGGCATTAGCACTAGAAAAGGACTGATAATTAACTGCTGCAATAAACTGAAGACTTGATTTTACCGGCTCCTGTCAAAAGCATCTGCCTGGAATAAATCAACACAGAGCCCCAGTGCGGAGGCAGGACACGAGTCTTTAGGCTTCCTTCCCTGTAGAAAGTGAACATTGATCAGTATTTTGTTTTAACTTAAATTATTATACAGAAGAACCTAGCACCCACCCTACTACTGAGAGATCCTATAGAAATTTGTGGCAGTACGAAAATCAAAGATTATTTATTTATGGTTTTGGTGAATGGACCACATATTTCCAGCTTCTCCAAAGCAGAAAGAATTTTATAGATGTTGACATATGCAATATCTTCAGCTCTCTAGGGAGCCAGTTGGAACTGTGGACACTTGGCAGTCTTAAATGAAAGTGCTATGGATTATCATTAGAGGAAAAAAAGACCAATGCCTTTCCCCTAGGAATCCAATAGGGATTTTTCTAGAGTGTCTTGATATACTAGGTGCACAATCAATGTGGAATGAATGAAAGCATGATCTGAAAATGCCCCCACTCCCAACTGGGGTCTTCCGGGGTGAAAAGGAACTTCTTTTTAAATTTCACGTAAAATCATGTGTTCTTGTGGTCTTTTTTTTTTTTAATTTTCCCAGTTACCAGGTTTGAATTCTTAGTGACAGTTTATTTGTCTTTGGAGGCACCTCAGTGACAAATGTTTAAGGGAGTGTGGGACAATGGTGGAGAACAAGGAGGCAGTTCATTGAACTGACAGTGACCATACAGTAAATAGAAGGAGATTCAAGCTTCACTGGTCACCCAAGCACACAGCAAAGCTTTTGTATATAATCACAATGGACATAACATAAGGTCTCTGTTTATTTTTAACAATATGTAGCAATGTCCACAGGCAGGGCACATATGTAAGGTGGAAACATTGGGTTAGTCAAATGAATTCTTACATTAACAACTGGTACATCCTTGAGCTTGTCCATGGCCTTTTAAAACACCTAGTGTTTATGGAGTGAGAGCTTAGCTCTCACTTCCACTCTGTTCAGGGAAACGTATTTTAATATAAACTCTAGTGTATACTACACAGAAGACACACCTGTAAAGACAGATACTACCACAGGAGATCCCCAGAGAGATCACCTAAGTGTGATTCTTCAATTTTATTGTGTATAAGCTCAAAGAATAAATAACAGGCAAATTGCAAGGATACTAAAAATCATGTGTGTTACCATTTTGGGAACACAGTAAAACCTTATCAATTTCTACTATGGGCTCCCCAGTTTCATTTCAGAAGTTCATTAACTTAACTTCATGGGTTCATTTCCAATACATGTAAAGGAGAGGATGAGAGAGAGAGAGAGAGAGAGAGAGAGAGAGAGAGAGAGAGAGAGAGAGAGAGAGAGAGAGAGAGAGAGAGAGAGAGAGAGAGAATCATTATTTATTTTCAACCTTTCACACCAAGGGATGACAAGACACTTTAAAGAATCCATTCCAGTCTTCCCCCATCTAACCCAAGTACATCTAGGAGATGCCCATGATCTAAATAACTCGTAGTCAAAAAGTGACTTGTTCCTGTATCTGGTTTCCTCCTTTGTCCAACTGAGGAGCCTTTTCGAAAGTTACTGTATTTTACTTGAGACGTTTGCCCGCGGTAGACAGTTGAAAAGGTTTGTGTTTGACTCTCTGAGTGACTTAAGTAATTCACCATTAGCACAAACACTTTCTGGGGCATCTATTTAATCAATTTCTTAACTAACAGAATGATCTACTACAAAATAGTGAACTGTATACACTATATTTTGGCACAAAGATGGTCATTCTCCCACTAGTAACCAGGGGCTCTAAATAAATGATTTCAACAATGTTTTATTAAAGGGGGAGAAGAGCCCTCGAGTTGCATTAGTTGGGAAGAAGTCGAGTGGCACTTTTGTTATGGAAATGTTAAGCACATAAGAGTTCAGACAAACAATGTGGAGCCACTTCATTCTTTCAGCCATGCTGACATCTCTTAAAGAGGAACTGCAGGGAAGGATGTGGGAAAGATTTGCTTTCTGAGGAAGCTTTCAGCTAATATTTTGGAGGGTTATCTCCAAACCTTGGGTAATATGCATGTTCCTGAGAGGTATGAAGGGCTGAGAAGTAGAAATCACTGTCATCCTCCCACTCTGACCCCTCCTTCTCTCAATTCTGGGATATGTACTGCATGTGGAAATGTAGATGCTATTGTTCTGGAAAAGTATTTTGTCAAAAAATTATTTTCAATTAATTCAAGGCACAATGAATCATTTGTAAAACTAACCAATCATCTATTACATTTCGAAGTATATCCATAATAGGTTTGTATTTAATATATATATCGCTATAACTTGCATCTTTGTTGCTAGTATACTGATACAAGCTCATCCTGCTTTTAGTCTAATATTTAACTTCTGGAAGTACCTTTGGATATTTTATGCTGATTTCTTAAAGGCTCTTGAGAAAACTAGCCTGTATCCTTAGTACACATCTAACATTCCATTGTGGGCCTCTGCATGAAGTGGGCTTTGATAAACACCATTGACTGTTTTCAAAATAAGCAACTTTAACTCAGCATGGGTCGAGGTATCCTTCAAAGTCAGCGTGTGCCCATGAGATTGACAAGTTTTCAGCTACTTCCTTTCTAAACTAATCAGAAATTACACCTGTTCTGAGCACCCATTGGTTGCCAGCATTTTAGCCTGGTTATTTTCAAAAACAGTGACCAAAATGCAACATGTACCTCATCTCATAGTGAACAGTTGAGGACCACACACACACAGAGGAGGTCTCTGAATATTGAACACTAAAGTTAAAATACAAAAGAGCCTGAGAGCAAAAGATGGTAGAAGTCCAGCCCATCGAACTGTGAGGTCCAGAATTCTGCTTCTGATGGCAACTAATATCAAATATATCAGATGATGTCCTTTTTTCTTCTCTTATGTAAACAGTGACTTCAAGCCAATTGCAGGAGGAGGGGGGCTGAGATAGGAAAGGAAAAAATCCTCTAAAAGATTCAGAATATTGGAGGTTTAAAAAATCAAGCTGAAATATTTCAATTTTCAAAAATATACTACATAAAATGCAATTATCTTTGGTACAAAACCTGATGCTTCATTTCTCTATACCTATATAATGAAAAATGTGCATGATCTATTCCCAGAATCTAAATATATTTTACATCTTGGGTTTGTGCATACACATAGGTCCACATAAATGAACAATCATTTTGCTCTTGTAAGTGCTTAATAGATGGAACAGCTCAACTTCTTCAAGACTCAGCATTGACTTAATTTGGTAAGGAGGAATTTTGAGGAAAGGTTTATGTCAAGCAAGGCTATAACCCAACCAGAAGAGAAAAATATGATCCATGGACTTCATATCTGTTAAAATAAAAATTCTGAGAATTACATTCCATCCAAGCAGGTATCTTTGCTATGTGTTTCTGTGTAATACTATATGCTTCTAAAATAGCTTAATTTTTAAAACAAATTCTCAACCCAGGGGGTACAATTGATAGAGTGCTGGAAGCTCTGAGTTCAACTCCTACTTCAGACCCTTATTAACTGTATGACCCAGGGCAGGTCACTTACCTGCTGTTGGCCTCAGTCTCCTCATCTGTAAAATGGGGATTATAACAGCACTCCCCAAATGATAAGTGGTCGAAGGATATGAACATATGGTTTTCCAATGGAAAAAAAAATTAGTCGTATAAAAAATGCTCTAAATCGTTATTGATTAAAGAAATGCATATTAAAACCACCTTGAGATATTGCTTTACACCCATCAGGTTGGCTAAAACGATTGAAGGAGAAAGCACTAATTCACTATTGGTGGAGCTGTGAATTTTTCCAGCCTTTTTGGAGAGCAATCTGAAGAGTTATAAGATTTTGTATATCCTTTGACCCAGCAGTACCACTATCATTTCAAAGATAATTAGGGGAAAAGGAAAAGAACCTCTATGTTCTAAAGTATTAATAGCAGCTCCCTTTATGGTGGCAAAGAATTGGAAATTTAAAGGGTGGCAGTCAATCGATGAATGGCTGAACCAAGTTGTAGTAAGTGATTATGATGGAATACTCCTGTATGAGCTTGATTATGAAAAACATGAATAGACTTGCATGAAATGATGACGAATTAAATGAGTGGAACCGAGGGAACATTGTACACAATAACAGTGATGTTGTTTTAAGCATAACTTTGAGCACCTAAGTCGTTCTGACTATTTTAAATACCTAAATTAGCTACAAAGGACTTATGAAAGGACATATCTGCATCCAGAGAAACAACTGTATGGAATGAATTTACATATATATACACACATTTGTGTCTAATGATAACCATCTCTAGTGCTGGGGAGGAGGGAAGGAAAAAGGGGGGGCAGGGAGGAAGTTACATGATAACTTTAATACCTATTTAAAAGAATTAAGTAGCAAATTGTACATGATAAATTTGCAGTTTCATGTGCAATCATCTTTTGTTCTAATCTACTATGTTATGAAAATACTTGTTTTATTTCTTAAGTTCAGAATAAAATAAAAATATAAAGAAATCAAAACAAAGATCTGATACACCAATTGAATACTGGCATTCCAATAATCCAACAAATTTGTGGCCCCATCACTGTGTTGAAACTTCAACACATACATATCTGTTGATACTGTACAAATTTTGTCACATCTTCCTATAGACCTGCCCCAATTCTCTTAACATGGTAGAGTCAAAGGATACTCCAGTTTATATCTTGTTATCACTTTTATAAAATGAAATAAAGTGTTACTCAAAAAAAAAATCTACCTTCCAAGGTTGCTGTGAGGATAAAATGTGATAATATTTGTAGAGTGCTCTGCAAGATATAAACTACAATATGAATTCTAGCAACCATTATTACTGTCAACCTGTACCATTATAATAGAAGCTAAGCAGTAAATCTGGGAAGAAGAAATCAGAGACTGGAACAGACTAAGGCCCAGCATATAAAGGAATACAATGAGAGGCACTTTAATATTACTTTTAATAAATGCACTTATCCTTATTGGCAGAAAATCCCCCTTTACATGGGGGGGGAGCATGTTTATTTTGTGCCTCTGGTGGTCAGTAACTTTCAAGCTTTACCTGGGCATAGGTATGCATTATCTTGGTATTACAATAGATTAATTTATGTCATTCCTATGAACAAAGACTTGATTCAATGTAGTTGTATCTCCAGAGCCTAGCAGACAGTGTACTTACATATTAGATGCTCAATAATTCAATTTTCGATTCAACTAACATTTAGTAACTGTCTACTATGTGCAATGTATTGTGTTTCATGAAAGAGGTTCTTATCAGTCATACATTCCTGTCTGACTCTTTTTCACCCTTAGACCATACTGTCTATAGGGTTTTCTTGGCAAAGAGACTGGAGTGATTTGCCATTTTCTTCTCCTGCGGATTAAGGCAAACATAGGTTAAGCAACATGCTTAGTTAGTAAGCGTCTGAGGTTTTATTTGAACTCAGGTCTTCCAGACTCCAGGTCCAGCACTCCATCAGGAGATGGAAAAAAGATAAAGGATCCTCCCCTGGAGGATCTTACAGTTCTAATGGGAGGAGAGTACGTCTATAATGTAAGATAGTGTATAATAGACACATCATCAAAAAGAGTTGGATAAAAAGATTAGTGAAGAAAGGATCGTTTCTACTATATTTGATAAAGATCTGGAAATGCTTAATGGAGAAGAATGCAGCTACTCTGGGTATTAATGGAAGGAAAAGTGAAATGGGTGTTGAACTGGATTGTCTTTCCCCTCTCAATATGTAAAGCCAACCAGTTCCAAATAAAACTTTAAAACTTTAAAATGACCATAATAAGTCATCATAATTATTTAATTAATGTAATTATTATTAGTAATAGAGTAAATTATTAAAGCTAAAAGAAACAGGGGCCATGGATGCCAATTAATTAGAGATTAACGATCTTCTTGGGGTTCTTTTTCCCTTTCTCTGTTGTAGTCTAGAACTATATAGGATAGCAAGTAATTGACAATAGCAATAACCAACCACAGTAACAGTAATGATCCACATTTATAGCTTACAAAACAGTGTCTCATTTAACTGTTAGAGAATGCTGTTAGGCAGGGAGTGCAATATTATAAAGCTCATTTAGAGAAAATTGAGGTTTAAAGAGTATACATGACTTATTCAAGGTCATGCAGAAATGACCAGGTTGAGACTCACACTCAGGTCTTCTGACTCTCAATTCAGTTTCCCCGGCCCCCAACCCCATAACGTACTATACCATCTGAGGAAGGTCAGGTGACTTGTTGTTCACTTGTTTTTCAGTCATGCCCTACTCTTCATTTGGGGTTTTCTTGGCCCACATCCTAGAAGTTTGTCCTTTCCTTCTCCAGCTCATTTTGCAGATAAGGAAACTGAGGTCCACAGGTTTAAGAGACTTGTCTAGGGTCACACAGGTAATGTCTGAGGCCATATTTGAACTCAGGAAGATGAATCTTCCTGACTTCAAGCCTGGCATTCTATCCACTGTGCCACCTAGCTGCCCTTGCTACATTTCTACATTACAGTGATCAACCGTAGAATGAGAAGCATCTCATTCAGATTGAGTTGGTGATGGGCCCTTCTCCTTCCTTCCTATTTGCTTGCATAAATACTTGAAATCTTGATATCTTTATCTGATGCAAATTGCCCAGTAAATTGATAGAGTATGGAGGGGGTGCTTTCTAGAAAGATGAACAGCTAGACAATTGAAAGTTCAAATTACAATTTATCCTGTCTTAAATCGATTACTCTAAACAGGGATTCTTAACCTTGTTTGTGTCATTGTTGGCTCCTCTGATATTCTGACCAAGCCCCTTCTCAGAGTAATGTTTTTAAATTCATAAAATCAAATGCATGAGGATGCAAAGGGAACCATAAATATGCTGAAATATAGTCTTACACACAAACACATATATGTATACATACATACATACACACATATATGCATAGAGAGAGGGGGGAGAGAGAGGGGGAGAGAGAGAGACAGAGAGACAGAGAGAGAGAGAGAGAGAGAGAGAGAGAGAGAGAGAGAGAGAGAGAGAGAGAGAGAACACAGACCCCAACGTTTCAAAAAAAATTACTCTGCACTTATTTTCTCTTTTGTATTGGTTTATATGTGTACATTTTAACTGCCCTGAATTGGGTGGATATGTTCCTTGAGGGTAGGGTTAATTTCTGGTTTTGTCTTTGTATCCCCAATATCATGCGAAATGCCAGGTATAGAGTGAATATATAAGAAATACTTGTTGAATGAAAACAGCAGTTTCATTTGAAAATCCCAGTTTAAGTATCATTACCACTGCTACCCAAAACCACTTTGTAAGATCATTAAAGCATCATTGTTCCTGTTGAAACTTCAAGTCTCAGCAAGTAGAGAATCTTTGCAAATGAAAAAGGTAGTATCTTGAAACTAGAATAGTAAATATGAAGATAAAATAGCTCTGTTTTTTGGACACAGTTCAGCATTTCCTTTTCAAGGGTCAAAGTTTTTCAGTGACACAAAGTAACGCTGGAAGGAAATAAATGCTTTGTTTAAACAGAATATGATTTTCCTGGTATTTGCTTCAGTAGGAAAGGAAGAAGAAATAGCCCGGGGCCATGTTTTCAAAAGGGTTTTAAGTTCTGTCAAAGTGGTTCTAGGAGATAGGAGTCACTCTGTGAATGTGAGAGGGAGACCAGCTTCCTGATCAGTATCACTCAGAAGGATGGGATTACTACGCAGAGATGCCATATCAATGCATGATTCTGGATATGTATTTTCAAAAGAATCAGCAATGGAAAAGAGGAACTCTTTGTAGTATAGGGAGTATAATTTCAAACGTCAATCAGAACATACTTTTCTTTCTTTCTTTATAAATTTTAATTAATTTTTCCCAATTAACAACCTCTTTCTCTGTTTCTCTCTGTCTCTGTCTCTCTCTCTCTGTCTCTCTCTGTGTCTGTCTCCGTCTCTTTCTCTCTGTTTCTCTCTGTCTCTCTCTCTGTATCTCTCTGTCTCTGTCTCTTTCTCTCTGTTTCTCTCTGTCTCTCTCTCTGTCTCTGTCTCCGTCTCTTTCTCTCTGTTTCTCTCCGTGTCTGTCTCTTCTTCCCTCCCTCCATCTTCCTCCTCCTCCTCCTCCTCACTTTCTCATCCTCCTTGGCCTCTGACACTTGATCACTCTGCCATCCTTGATACTTTCTTCTTACCTCTCTCACCTCTCCTTTTCTTTCTCCTTTGCTAGATCCTCTTTCAGGTCACACTCTCTAGCTGTAGGTCTCCCATCTCTTCTCCCTCTATATGTTTCACTTGGTGATCTCATCAGCCCCCATGTATTTAGTTACCATCTATGCTGAGGTTTCTGAAATCTACCTATCCTTCCCCAATCCCCCTACTTACCCTTAATCTTGTATCTCCAACTATCCAATAGATATCTTAAATTCAATATATCTAAGATGGAACTTATTTTCTTTCTCCTGAAACCTTCCCCCTCTACCCTGTTACCTTCTTTATTACTGTAGAAGACATCACCTTCCTCCCATAGTAGATAAAGGAATGCCAGGTCTGAAGTCAGAAAGACTCATCTTCCAGATACAAATCTGATCTCAGACACTTACTAGCTGTTATGACCCTACGCAAGTCACTTAACTTTTTTGCCTCAGTTTTCTCTTCTGTAAAATGAGCTGGAGAAGGAAATGGCAAATTTATTTAGTATCTTTACCATGAAAACCCCAAATGAGGTCATAAAGAGTTGGACATGACTAAAAAATGACTGAAAAACAAATGGTTTTTTCCCCCTTTGCTGGGGAGAACCAGAATTAGAATTGTTCCTCAAAAATCTGAGGTAGAGGTGGAATTGAAGAACTAGGGAATTGAATTCCTCTACTGAGGAGAGCAGAAACCCCAGAGCAGTGAAACCAAGGCAAATCTCAAAGGTAAATCACGTACAGGAATTGGCTAATGTCATCAGTCCCTATGGCTTTAGCTAAGCACTTTCTGACTGGCCATTTTTCCAGACACATAGAAATGACAATCTCTTACCTCCAAGAACCCATAATCTCACATAAATATATATATCTAAGATATAGTAATGCATATATATATATATATACTGTACCATATATCGTATATGTATATACTTGTGCCAAATATAATGTAGACCACTGATTAGATGTGTATGCAGATAAACATAATATAAATTAGAATAACCTAAATATATAAGGAGAGGGCAGTTACTTGGAGCAGTGAATAGACTGTATTCATCCTTCGTTGCTGAAGAAGACCACACCATCAGAGAAATGATGACATGACTTGCACTTGACTTTGTTTTGAGTGAGGGAGGGCTGTGCAGGTCACCAGTCTCACTTCTGGCTCCTCTCCCCTCTATTCCTATCCCCTTCCCTCCCCTCCTCTCCTCTCCTCTTCCCTGTCCTGTCCCAAAACCCTAAACCTACATAAGGGAGACAGAAGTCAAGTATAATGCTGAGACTGCAAACCAGGGTAACTAGAAGATGGATACTAGTCAGTAGTATCTCAAGTCTCAAGATAGCCTCAAGAGAAATAGGAAAGTTAAGAAAAGGGCTAAGTTTTGAAGGAAAGATACTTTTTTGTACATACTGAATTTAGGATGACTGCAGGAATTCTGTTTGAAGTGATAAATAATTAAGATGGAGGACTATAGCTCAGAAGAGAGACTTGGATAAGATTTAGTAATGGCAGGAGGGAAGATTCCCATAGGAAAAACATTGAATGTTCAGGATTCTATACCATTTAACTGACATTGAAGTGTTTTGATCAGTAAAGTGATATGTCCTAGGTAGAGAAGGATGATCAATTTAGCAGCAATACATAGGACTTATTGGAAGGGAGGAGTAAGCAAGAAGAACCAGTTATTAAACTGACACAAGTATTGATGTGAGGCGGTGAAAGCCAAAACTATGGCGATAGCAGGGGGTATGGTAAGGAGAGGATTTGTGGGAAAGGAAAGTGGACTGAATAAGTATTTTTTAAGCATCTACTCTGGGCCAGTCAGAGGACAGCTATATGGTGCAATGGATAAGCACTAGGCTTTGAAGCAGGAAGACTTACCTTCCTAAGCTCAAATCTAGCCTCAGACATTTACTACTTATGTGACTCTGGGCAAGTCACTTAATCCTGTTTGCCTTAGTTCCTCATCTGTAAAATGATCTGGAGAAGGAAATGGCAAACCACTCCAGCATTTTGCCAAGAGTACCTCAAAATGGGGTCATGAAGAGTCAGAAATGACTGAAATGACAGCCACAAATGTGCTAGTAATTATGCTAAGTACCAAGATACAAAGACAAAAATGAAAAAAATTCACTTTCTTACAGAACCAATCTTCTGCTGGGGAGACAAAATATACTTAAAGGCAGCTAGGTGGTGCAGTGGAAAGAATGCTGAATCTAGAGTTAGAAAAACTAACTGTTTGGGGAGAGAATTAATAAAAGATAGAAACTAGATAACACAGAACCAAAGACCGAGTGTATAGCCAAAGATGACTCCAAAGTTGTAATCAAGAGTGACCGGGGAAATAATGATGTCATAAAGAGACAAGGAGATTTCTAGTAAGCTAGCCAAGTGAGAGGTCATTTTAAGCTCAGATCCTCTTCATCTTCTCAAAAGAGCAATTAATATGGGGAAAAAATTTAAAAACAATGAAAGTAAGTTAGGGACAGATTCTCACAAAACATTAACCACCAAAAAAAGAAAAAGAAAAAGCAGAGAAAATGAACAAATAAACCATGATAGCAACAAAACAATTCTTAATCCATTGAAGAAATTCTGTATGGTAAAAAGAATATAAAAAGAAATCTTCAAAAGATGAAATCAGTATTTAGGTAATATCTGTGACTAGAACTCTTGAAAGGAGAATAGAACAACCTCCAACATGGTTGAACAACCCAACCAAACAATGGAAGGAAGAGATATGGAAACCCCTGAAGAAAATCTTAAATGGAAAATCAATGTTTTAGAACAGGATCTGGAATATTTGAACAAAATCAGTGTATACTTTGGGGAAAAAATTGAGGAAATACAATTTTAAAATTAATGTGGTGACAAAAGAGAAAAGTAAAAAAATAATTATAATACGATCATATAATGTCTCTAAATGACATTGCAACTGCTATTGTAGAGCTCAGCCACAGAATCTAAGAATTATTGGCCTCTCAGAAAAGTTTTAATACCATCCATAAGGATATAATACAAGAAAATTGCCTAAAAAGTTGGAGCTAAGGGGCATAGTGTAGATAAGCAGGCTTCAGAGGATACTGTTAATAAAAGAGCCTTATGTTTAATCCACCTAGAAATATTGTGACCAAATTCCAAAGTTCCTAGGTTTAACAGTAAATCTTCCAAGCATCCAGAAAGAGACAACTGAAGATCACATTATCCAGGACAACTCATCATCAATGAGAAATTAAAGCAAATTCTGGAATATAAACAAATGCAAAGCAATGGATTCGAATTTGTACCTAAGAATAGCATCCTGAAAAATTTAGCATAACCATATTTTTAACAGAATTAATGACAATAAGCCTTCCTTTCAAGAAAACAATTCTTTGATTTTAGTGGACAAAAGAAACTTAAGAAGACAAACAGATCGAAAGAGTGTGGAAGGCTTGATTGATTGTCCAACTTCATGTACTTGAAAGAGGAAATAAAGCTATTTTCCTTGGTAGTACAAATTATCGGGAAAACAAAGATAAGCAAGCTCTGAATTTGGATATTAAAAGGCATTTTAAAAAAAGAAATTTCTCAGAGGAGGGAGAGTCCTGATATGTCTTGAAATCTGGGTGCTGCAATTTAAGCAAAGGAATATAAAACTATGTGGGAAATGGGGGACTCTGGAAATGCATGAAGGATGAAAAAGGAAGTTTACACAATAATCTCAAGAATAGTAAAATAAAGTGGGCAAGCAACTGTGTAGGGCTGGGGAGGGGTGGAAGAGTGACTGAGATCAAAAGTCCAGTCAGGGAAGTAAAGAACTGCATCCAGAAAAATTAACCATAGCTACAAGAGGGGTGATTTCCCCTGCTCTCCTTCCCCACCCTCCACCCTTGCCAAAAAAGTGGTAAAGAACTAATGATTTGGAGGTCACTTGGTAGAGAATTGAGAAGGGAGGACATTGGGATTAGACTGTTACAACCAAAATCAGTTGCAGAGGTCTAATGTGCCTCTATTTCTCCCTACCTTTCCCTCTTCCTTCCTTCCATTCTCCCTTTATTCACTCCAAAAAAACACAAAAAAACAAACAAACAAGAAAACTGCACACAGTATTCATTCAAAGATAAAACAAGATTTAATAGAGGGGGAAATTTAATTACTATAACCTTGATTGTTAACATATTTACTTTGCCCCTTTAAAAGAAAGGGAGTTACAAAATTATTAGAAGACAAGACCTAAAAATTGCTACATGTGAGAAATGCACAAAAATGAAGCGTATACATTGGGAGTTCTTACCCTGTCTTTCCTTTTTCTGGTGTTTTACTCTCAAAAATATAAATTCATGAAGAAAACATGGCAGAACTATTATGTGGTAGGAATCAATTAGTCTCAAACCCCTAAGCTCAGTCCTTCTGCCCTCTCTATTCTATAACCACATTATTCTTTTTTTTTTTTTTGGTTCTTTGTCCTCCATAACACAGTTAGTGTTCACTGCCCTCTAATACATTCCCTCTCCTGTATTAGGAGGCTATCCAGGACAACTGAAAATAGTTTATTATAGAAGTCCATTAAGAGAAGATGGTTTCCAAATGGGAAAGTTCCCCCTCTTTCCCCTCAATGAAACTCATTATAAGGTTCCTATCTATTAGTGAGACTAGATATTGTCTTTCTCATAAAAGGATGTGTTGCAGTCAATTCAAACTGGCTTGCCAGAGCTGATTGTAAAATTTTCAGTGCGAGCATTTGCACCTTGGAAATCAACAAATGCTACAAATTAGGGCTTGTTTTATTGTTTTGTTGAATGTCTAGACTGAAAAATGTGGCGGAGAAAATGTTGGTAATGCAGATTAAATTTATTTAATCTGTTGTGTCTATTTTTTTCAAAGAGTCTATTATCATTTACCATAGATAACTTTGATTTCTTTGTCTGAAAACTGCCTATTTATATTCTTTGATGACTTATGAATTGGGAAATGACTTGTATTTTATATAAATTTGACTCAATTCTCTACGTACTTGAGAAATGAGACCTTTATCAGAGATATTTGGGTTAGGCTTTTTTTTTTTAGTTTAATAGTATTTTATTTTTTTTCCCAGTTGCATGTCAAGAAAATATTTAGCATTCATTTTACAATATTTTGAGTTCCAGATTTTTCCCCTTTCCTTTTTCTGAAAATGGTAGGCAGTTTAATATTATACATGTGCGATTATGTAAAAATATCTGCATGTTAGTCATAGTTGAGAAAGAAGGAACAGATCCAAAAGGGAAAAGAAACTATGAGAAAGAATAAAGTAAGTGAAAAAAATATGCTTCCATCTGCATTCAGAGTCCATCAGTTGTTAATCTGGATATGAACAGCATTTTTCTTTATGGTCCTTTGTATTTGGCTTGGATTGGTGTGTTGCTGAGAAGAGCTGAGTCATTCGTAGTTGATCATCACACAATGTTGCTGATACTTGCTGTGTACATTGTTTTCCTGGTTCTGCTCATTCAATTTTGCATCAGTTAGTACAAGTCTTTCCCGGTTTTTCTGGTTTGCCTGTTCATCATTTCTTATTGCGCAACAGTATTCCATTGTATTCATATACCATAATTTGTTCAGTCATTCCCCAATTGATAGGTATTCTCTCAATTTCCAAAATTTTGACACCCTAAAAAGGGCTGTTATAAATATTTTTGTACATGTAGTCACCTTTCCCTTTTATTTATCACAGATATTTGTTGCAAAATCCTCCTCCCCAATTTTCTGCTTTCCTTTTAATTTTGTTCACATTGGTTTTGCTTGTGCAAACACTTTTTTTTAATTTTATGTAATCAAAATTATCTATTTTACATTTTATAATGCTCTCTCCTTTTCTTTTTTCCTAAATTCTTCTCTTATTCATAAAACTGGCAAATAAACTATTCCATGTTCTCCTAATTTGCTTTTGGTATCACCTTTCATGTGTAAGTAATGTATCCATTTTGACCTTATCTTGGTATACAGTTGAGATGTTCATCTATACCTAGTTTTTGCATATTTAATTGACTAATGCTTTGTAGTCTATATTCAAAAGTTCCATATACTTTTCCTATATTATTTCCTGAAATGCTATACTGGAGTTTTTTGTTTTGTTTTAATTTGTCATGTTCTTTTGCAAGACTTTTAATCTTTTAATTATCTCTTTAGATCCTTTATTTAAGATTAGTCACTGTGGCTAGTATCAAATTCATGTGTTCTTTAACACTTTTTTTCCTTGGTTTCCCTTCCATCAAATTTTCCTCTACTTCCATATTCTGTCTTCTGCAACTGTTCTTCCCTCTCATAGGGCTTCTATTTCTTTGAAGATACTCTGCATATACTCTACCATCTATACAAATTTTTCCACTCCTATTTTTATATTTAGTTGTTTTGAGATTTCTTAAATAATTTTCTAATTTCTTCTTTTAAGAGCTTTATTTCTTTTTTGAATTATTCTTGAGTTTATTTTTACTCTTTCATAATCTCTGAGGAGTCTCTGAAATATTCTCTCTCTCTCTCTCTCTCTCTCTCTCTCTCTCTCTCTCTCTCTCTCTCTCTCTCTCTCTCTCTCTCTCTCTCTCTCCAGGTAATACTGGTTGGTTTTCCTTCACAGTATAATATTTGTTCAAAATACTTTGGTTTCTCTTTGCACATTTTTCTTTTGGTTTTTATGTTCCTCTCTATTGTTTTATCTGACTGTGAGCTTCATTTTTATTCAGTTTTTCTCTTCTAATATTTTGACCTTTCAGTATTTATACTATATTTCCAGTCACTCAGTTAGGGAATTCCTCCTCCCTCTCTGGATGTCCTTACACTGTTACATAGACTCTAAGTGTGAGTTGCTGGGGATTCTGAGTTTCCTCATATAGGGTGATTGTGGGGTGGCTAGTCCAGCTCCTTCCTTGAGTAACCTACATAGAAAGAGTATTTTTCTAAGCCAGTTTTCAAGTCCCTGTTCCCTCAGATAGGACTTAAATTTGTTCTCCTCCAGACTGTGTCTCTGAATGACATAAATGTCTTCTGTTCTACACGTCCTCTAGTCACTGTCTTTTTCCTTTGCATAGCTGGCAGAATCAGTGCCTTGTCTGCTTCCTCTTGTAGGTTCAGAAGACTCAGGACAAATCATGTCATGGTGTAGGGGAAAGGAGAAAGGAACATCCTTGTAATCATGAACTTTGGAGTTTTCTTGTGCAGTGTACACAAGATGCTTAGAGTAGTTTGCGGCTGGTAACACTGAATGGAAGATCTAAATGTAAAATTTCTTTCATGCAATTAAGTTTTCACTTGAATCAGGATAGATGGATATCATTTTTCTTGAGGATTTCTTTTTAGTTATTCTTTATGTGCTGCATAATTCCTTAAGTTTTTTTTTAAGGTTAGAGTAGTTTACACACAGTTTCTCCACACTATATATATGATCTTAATTTTTACCAAATTTAAGTTTTTCATAAATAGAATAAACAGAAAAGATACAATTTAGGGAAAATATTTTCATTTACTATCTTTAAGAAAAACTTGATGCCCTAAATCTCCAGGTAAATAACCCAGATATTCCCCAACAGACAAGTGGTCAAAGACTAAAAATTTTTAAATAATAAAATAAAAACTAGCAAGTCATCTGAAAAAAATTATTCCGAATCATTAATAACCAGAGTAATGGAAATTAATCTTATATATAACTTCATACTGGTTAAAGTACCAATGATGGTTTAGAAAAATAAAAGATAGGAAGAGCTATAACAAGATGGGTGTATTAATTCACTTCCAGTGAAGCTGCAGAGTGTTCCAACTGTTCTAGAAAATAATTTTGAATTATGTGGGAAATGTTACTAATGTTTAGAATATTTGACTTAGAGATGCCACTTTTGGAAAGATATCCTTTCTTTTTAATTTAACTTTTATTTTGTTTTCTCTTAATTAACAAGCATTACTTTTCTCCCTCCTACTACCTCCCAAATTGAATACAAAGAAAAAAAGAAAATGAAAACTTGTAATTCTTTCCAATAATAATGAAACATATCAAGCATTTTGATATTAACTTAATGGAGAATGAGGCTCACGCAAACCTACTTCAAAATTATATTGACAGAAATCAAAGAATTGAATAAATTAAGTTCATAGTTATATTGAGGAAAAATAGTTTTTAAAAAAGATATAATTTTCAAAATAACTGAAAGACTTATTGAAATTTCAATTATTGTACCAGTAGGTTATTCCATGGAATTAAAGTTATAAAAAATTTCATGTTAAAAAAAATACACATAATACCAAGCACTATGAAAAAGAAAACAAAGGGATTACTGGCAGAAAATATCATACTGTACTAAAAAGTATTAATTATAAAAACTGGTCCTGGAAAAAGAATAGAGAAATAGATAAATATGAAACACAAAAATGGAATATAATAAAGAACTCAGAAAAAAAAGAATCCAGTGAATATAAAGGATTAATGTCTGTCCAACACTCAAAAAATACCATGGAATAAAATTCTTTTTCAACTGGGATTTCTGGGAAAACTCGAGGGCTGCCTGTATAATATAAACCAAGAGTCTGGATAGAAACTCACACCATATACTAAAATAAACTAATTAAATTAGTGATCAAATATAAGGAAAAATCATTTTTAAACTGGAAGGAAAATATATTTATCTCAGCTATGAAAGGAAGGATTTTCAATCACATCACTGGAGATAAAATTGATGTGTTATATTATATTTAATAGGCATTTAGCACGCAGCCTCTGAGCTCATTCTCTCAATTCCCACTTGTACTGGTAAGTTGAGTCTACAAGGGTCCAGCTAGTTCTTCTTCCTTCTCCCCTGTCTAGGGAACCACAGGAAATATAAGGCAACTCTTTTTAAATTCTTTGATTTCAGAATCTTTTTATGCTCTTAAAAATTATTAAGGATCCTAAAGAGTTTTTGTTTATGTGAGTTATACCTATCAATATTTACCATATTAGTAATTAAAACTGAAGTTTAAATAAATTTACTTAATTCATTTAAAAATAACTACAAATCCATTACATATTAATATATGTAACATGTTTTATGAAAAACAACTATTTTTTTCCAAAACAAAACATTAGTGGTAAGTGGTATTGTTTTACATATTTTTGTAAACCTCTTTAATCTCTGGCTTAATAGAAGACAGATGGATTGTCATATCTTCTTCTATATTCAATGTTTTGTGATATATTGTTTTAAAACATATGAAGAAAATCTAGTTTCACACAGATATATGGTTGGAAAAAGGAGGAGTATTTTAATAAGCAAATAACATCTTAATGTTATTAGGAAAATATTTTTTATCACCAGATGAAATGAGATAGGAAATATTTTAGTCTGTCTCCCCTCTCTCTCTCTCTCTCTCTCTCTCTCTCTCTCTCTCTCTCTCTCTCTCTCTCTCCCTCTCTCCTCATTGGCTTTACAACGTATTGTGTGATTTGGGGACCACATTTACTTAGGATTCCTTCTTGATCTAAAGTTATGAGCCTCTGACAGTATGAAGTTAACCAAATTGCATTTCAACATTTCCATGAGAACACAACAGATGACAGTGGAAGAAGACTTAGAAGCATAATGGGTGGTCGGAGAAAGTCACTCAGCTCCATGAAATGAGGAATCCATATGTGGATAATGAAAAGTTGATTACACATAATATTTCTGAATTTTCTGTCATATTTTAATTTTAAAAAATACACTTATTCAGATTAATGGAAGCTTCTTGTACTGTTTTGAATTTTGGACCTCCCATGACACTACATGACTTCATTTTCTCTCCTCTGATAAGCTTTCCCTCAAACAGATCTGACTACGCTAGGTCACAACCCTGATCACCCAAAACTGTGGAAACAGAACTTCCTTGTTTCCCACACCACTCAGTGTAAGTCCCTTCTCTACCTCTCAACATCACTGGATGTCAATTTCCAGTCTATTTTTCTTTACTCCAGTCTCTGATGAAGCCTCATCAAGGCCAACACTTCCATTTGCATTTAATCCCAACCCCTTCCCTCTTCTCCTGGAGATTATACCATAGTCCTTCATTCTCTTTCTCTGATTTTCATTCTTTCCTTATTTGTTGTCTTTTTCATTGCAACCTACAAACATACTTATGTTTCCCCCTCCCCATCCTTCAAAAGAAAAAAAATCCTCCTTAGACTCTACCATCCTTTCAAGTTTACATTCTTTCTTTCCTTTCCCAGCTAAGCTCTTAGAAAAAGCTGTCTGCAATCATTACCTCCCCTTCCTCTCCTCTCACTCACTTCTTAACCCTTTGCAATTTAGTATCCTACTTCATCACTTGAAACCACTTTCTCCAAAGTTACAAGTTGTAATCTATTTCTTACCAAATCCAATGCCCCCCCTTTTTCTTAATCGCCATCCTTCTTTACCTACTTAGCAATTCTCTCTCCTGGATACCCTCTTCTCTCTGGAATTTCCCTTGGACCTTTTCCCACAATTTTGATCACTTCATTTTCTTTTACTGCATCATCATGATGTTCTGTTACTGAGGGTATAACAAAAGGCTCTTTTCTTCTCTCTCCACATGGCCATTCTTTGTTTCCTCATCAGCTTACATGGGTTTATTTATCATCTCTATGCTAATTACCTCAAGATCTATGCATCCAGCCCTAGCCCCTCTTCTAAACTCTAGGCCAGCATCAACTACTTACTGGACATTTTGAACTGGATGACATCTAAGCATCTCAAACTCAACATATCCAAAGCAGTTCTCATTATCCTTCCCTACTTTCAGAACTTCACCTTCTTTTTCAAGGGGACTTCCACTCTTTTAGTCACACAGGTTCATAACTTCATTGTCATCCTTAACTTCACACTCACCATATATTAATCATTTGCAAATCTTGTTTCTACTTCCACATTATCTCTTGCTAATGTCCCATTCTTTCCATTCACAGACACTCCACCCTAGTTCAGGCCCTCATCATCTCTCACTTGAACTATAGTTATTCCTTTCACATCCTGGGGGTTAGAGGTGAGATTCTATCTCAATCTGAAAAATCTATGTAAGATTTTTGTACCAGAGGCTTGTACCAAGCATGGAGGACAGTCAGAGAAAATGCCTAGAGCCCAGAGATGATGTGTCCACTGTTTGACATTCAAAGCTCTTCATACCTTGCTCCCCACCCTCATTCCCTATCTTTCTAGTCTCCTCTCACTTTACATCCCACAATAAATAGTACTCTTCCATCTAGTGACACTGGTTTCCTTTGTACCAGAGAAGAAATTTGATTTTTTTCTTTTTCTTTTATGGGTGATTACAATATCTTATTGTAAATTTTGGGTTAAGCATTTGGTCATAAGCTCTGTGTCATTTGCTGGATTTCATGTGTCACCTGTGGCTTCAGCAAAACTACCCCAAAATTCCCATTTAATTTCTTATGCCAACCTGAGATACAGCAAAATCATGATGGGGAAAGTTTGCATTGCATTATTATACTAACTGGCCTTCCTGCCTCAAGTATCTCCCCACTTCAATCCATGCTCCATTGAACTAACAAAGTGATCTTCCTAAAGCACAGGTCCTAAAGAACTTCCTTTCTCAATAAATTCTAATAGCTCCCTATTCACTTTAGGATTAAATATGAACTCTTATCTTTGACATTTAAAGCCCTTTACAATCTGATCCCAAACTGCCATCCATCTTCATTACACATTACTCTTCTTTGAGCACTCTGTGTACTAACCAAACTTCTCTTACTATTTCTTGTAAATTTCATTCCATCCTCTTTCTCAGTCAGTCAACAAACATTTATTAAGCACCTACTGTGAGCAAGACACTGGAGATACAAAGAAAGGTAAATGAGAGCCCTTACTATCAAGGAATTCATAGTCTAATGGGGGAGATAACATGAAAATTATGTATAAGCCAGAAATAATAAGCAGAGAGAAAGGCATCAGAATGAAAGTGAATTGAGGAATTTTTTCTATGGAGAAGATGGGATTTCTCTCTGGGACTTGAAGGGAGACAGAGAAACCAGGAGGCAGGGTTGATAAAGGGGAATGTTTCAGTTATGAGGAACAGCCACTGAAAATTAGTAGAGTCAGGAGACAGGAACAGCAAGGAAGCCAGTGTCACTGGATAACAGAGTACTGCTATTTAAGGAGAGAAGACTAGAAGGGTGGAAAGGGAGCAAGTGATGAAGACCAAACAGTGGATTCACTGTCTCTGGGCTCCAGGCATTTTCTCTGGCTATCCTCCATGCCTGGAACACTATCCCTCTTCTGTTCCAACTAGCTACCTGCCTGGCTTCCTTTAAATCCTAACTAAAATCCCATCTTTTACTGGAAGCCTTTCTTAAACCCTCTAGATTTTAGTTTCTTCCATCTATGAAGATACTTGAGGTGAGATGCTTGAGGCAAGAAGACAATGGAGAAGCTCATGAAATATTTCAGGTAACACAAGAGAATATTTGTTTCCTCTTTGTCTTGTGTATAGCTTGCTTTGTATATATTTGCTTGAATCTTCTCCCTCATTAGATTGTAATCTTCTTGAGAGCAGAGACTGTCTTGCCTCTTTGTCTATTCCCAACGTTTAGCACACGTAGTAAATACCTAATTGATCAATGTTTATTTATTTAATGTCCAATCCTGGAAGTGATAGAGAGCCACTAGAGTTTGTTGAGTAGAGAGGAGACATGTCAAAGGTCACTTTAACAGCTAAGTGCAAGATAGGTTCTAATGGTGGAACATTTGTGGTAAAGGAAACCAAGCAGCAAGTCTGTTGCAATCGTTCAGGAGTGAGGTAATCAGAATCTGCTCCAAGGTGGTGACAACATCAGAGGAGAGAAGGGGACACGCAAGAAAGATATTGCAAAGGTAAAATCGACAGACTTTAGCAGCAGATTATACATAGAGGATGAGAGAGAACAAGGATAAATTGATCAAATGAGGGTACTTTGAGAATTAGGGAAGGCATGGTCATGGTGTAAGTCATAAGAGGGAAGCAGCTGATAAACAGGGAGAGATTTAAGGTAAGTGGGGTGGTGGGGCAGTGGCAGAGAGAGCAATCTCCTAAAGCATATAGGATGGAGTGGGAGTACTTCCCAATGTAGGGAGGTTCATCTTGGCAAGGAGAAGGACCACCTCTTCATGTGAGATAGTAATAAAGGAGGAGATCAGTGGAAATTGAGTGGTGTGAGATGAGGAGGGCATAAGAGAGAGTTCTTGGTTAAT
Organism: Bettongia penicillata ogilbyi; assembly: GCA_023548195.1. Lineage (NCBI taxonomy): Eukaryota > Metazoa > Chordata > Mammalia > Diprotodontia > Potoroidae > Bettongia > Bettongia penicillata. Next base: position 3,215,265 of record JAJHZJ010000202.1, on the reverse strand, counting down.
TGGCATCAATTTTTTTCCATAAAAGATGAGGCAAAGTTCTCAATTGAGAGAATGTGGGAGAAAGAGCCATGGGAGATCGGAAGAGAGAAGAAAAAGTCTGGAAGAGTCACTGTGGTGAGTGGGATAGTTGAGTTAATTCGGGAGGTGTAATAGGATCGTCCTGTTACAGAGAGATTCAGTTGAAGTTACATAACATCAATTTGTAGTGAACTGTTGCTTGATTTTTTCCATCTTAGTTCAGCAGCACATGGTAGGAGTGAAGGCAGATGGGAGGAGTGGCTAAGGCTTAGCAGTTTAACATTAGCTACAGGGATAAAGGAGGGCAAGAAATTCAAGAGAAGAGGACAGTAGGAAGAGGACTGCTTCACCAAGAGATCAAGAAGGAGAAAGGAACAGAATGTAGTTAGTGCCAAGATGAAGGCCTGGGAAAGAACTAGATTTGAGGATTGGAGAGCATGGTATGGATAAACAGCAAGGTTGGGGTTGAAAGGCAGAGTGAGAATTGAAATGCAAATCGTTTGTTGGATGTTCTTGTGATGCCCTTCTCACCTCTGACTCTTAAAATCCTTAGGTTCCTTCAAAACTCTGATCAAGATCTACCTTCTACAAGAAGTCTTCCTTGATGCCCCAACCTGCTACCACCTGTCTCCCAAATTACCTTATATCTATTTTCTATTTATCTATTTTTCCAATGCCTACACCCCACCACCAAATTGGGGCATCCAGGTGGTGCAGTGGATAGAGCACCAGTGCAGGAGTCAGGAGGACTTCAGTTCAAATCTCACCTCAGATACTTGTCACTCACTAGCTGTGTGACCTTGGGCAAGAAGTCACTTAACCCCAAGTGCCTCATCCTGGGTCATCTCTAGTCATCCTAAAGAATATCTGGTCACTGGATTCAGATGGCTTGGGAGGAGAAGTGAGGCTGGTGACCTGCACAGCCCTCCCTCACTCAAAACAAAGTCAAGTGCAAGTCATATCATCATTTCTCTGATGGCATGGTCTTCTTCGACAATGAAGGGTGAACACACACACGCACACACACTCACACACATACACACACACACTCACACACACTCACACATACATACACACATACCACCAAATTAGGAACCCCTTGAAGACTGGGATTGTTTCACTTTTTACTTTGCATCTTCAGTGCCTACACAATTCCTGGTATGGAGCATGTGCTTTTTAATTACCTAATTCATATAGATCGATGGCAAGAAGATGGGTGAGTTGTCCAGATAGAGAGATAGTTAACATGTGAAAAATGAGTGTGTGTGAGAATAGACATGTTAGTTTTGTTTTGTTTTTAATAGGGGATGAAAAGTAGATCAAACAGAAAAAGTATATTAACTGAGGTTAGATACTGAAGAATTAAGATAAATGAAGGAATAGAGGTACAGTGAAAGAAGACGTAGTCTAGGCTGAACAGTTTGGATTTGATGTTTTAAGAAAAGGGGTGTCTTTCTGAAGTTTATCAAGTAGAGAAAAGGTATGATGAAAATGGTGCTAGAGAAAACTGTGTGAGCTAGCAACAGTGTGGGTTTTAAACAGAAAAAAGATAGAAGACAACTGGGATTATCTGGGAATTATTTGAAAAAGGTTTAGACTAGGGTGGTAGTTATAGAAAGTAGCAAAGATGGGGGAGGAATCTGACAAAAAATTGGCAAAACTTGGTACAGAAGGTGCAGAAGGATTGGGGACAGAAGAAAAAAAAAGAGTGAATTCTCATTGTCATGCCTTACTGAAGGATGCAGAAGAGCATGCAGAAAGAATGCAAAAGACATTGACAGTAATCCCAGGCTTGTAAAGGGATACCTGTTTGGAAATAGGAAAATGGAAAGGTGTCAAGTTCAGTTTTGTTTCATTTTTATACGTGTTCAGTTACAAGACCCTGGGATGATATTCTAGTAGGGATGTAAAACTGAGAACAGGTCAGTGTGGCATTACCTAGATACAGGTCATTGTAGAAAGAGTGTGAGTAGATGAGGTGCCCTGGATTTCTATTTTTATCAATACATAAATATTTATGGAACACTTGCTATGTGTTCTATAAACAACTATTCTGGTCAACAAGCATAGAAATTCCTACCTGCTATGTGGCATGACTAGATTCTCTGTGTATTTATTTTGGAAAGTAAATTTCCTTCCTACAATTTGCACTGACGTCTCCATCAGATCGTGAAAATAAAATTGAAAAAAACATATAAATGGTTAAAGATAACTCACAGTCCTGACTAGTACTTTGTATTTTGATGAAGTCATCTGCTTTTGTTTCATCATCTACTGCATACAGACAGAAACGATTGATGGCTCCCAACGGAAACAAATAATTAACAACCCAGAAATGAGTATTTGTATGTCTTTCAACATTAGCTTCAGAAAGTGTTATGTTGGCCTAAGACATACTCTTCAAAATTTCCTTTTGGAAAGAATCTTCTTTCTAATGAAATGGGTTCATAATGAACTTTATGCATTGTCGACCTCATTCAACATGAAATTGGCAACTTTTAAAAAACCCGATTCTTGGCACTGCAAATAGGTTATTCAAAAGTAAAGGTTATAATAGTATTTCATTTCAGAGAGACCTGGGTAAATGGTCTTGAAGTCAGTTCCTACAGAGATGACTGTCAGAAAGGGATTGTTTGAGGGATGAGGTCTTGCCTAAAGTCTCCTCTTGTCAGTAGTCACTGTTAAGCCAAATATCTGGCCATTTTTTTCATCACAGAGCAGATAATAACTCAAAGGCCAGGGCCTAAGCAAACCCTCTGAAAGGATTTTATGAAATCATTTCTCTTTGCAAATCCATAAAAATCGTCTCAGACTCCTTATCAATAGAAAGGCTTAAAGAGAGCAGAAGTCACTGAATTATGATGTGCTTGTTTTTAATGAAATTCCACTCCTGCTGAGATGTTCCCTGCAGATTTTCCATATTTCAGCATGGGAAAGATTTGATGCTTTCCTGCCAGTGCCAAGAGTTAATTGAAAACATTTCAGGATAAATTCAGCTTGGGGGCCACTGTTCCCATCCTGTCATTATTCTTAACAATAATGGAAGGGTAATACAATTATTAATAGGCATGTTGTATCCTCTTAAAGTGGCAGTGTGTTTTCAAAACCGTGTCTTTTGCATTCTTTCTGAAACACAAAACAAAACCCTGGAATAGAAGACTGGGAACTTAGAAGAAAAGCAAACTTTACTGTCAAATTAGACCATTTATCACTTCCTTTCATAGCGATGCTTACCAGTGGTTCATGGTGAATTAATTTTTTAAACTTTCAAATGAGAAAATAATCTGGAAGATGGGCATGTGCTGAAGTGTTAATCATCAGATTAAATACAAGGTCATTTTAAAAAGGCTTACTTTGTCTAGGTGTTCAGTTGTAAAAGAAAGAATTCTCTGAAAAGATCTTATATCATGATAGGTAATGGACCTGGGATTTCTTTAGTACAGGGAGTTCCAGGTAAAGAAATTCCCTCTAATGAAAGTGGCATGACATCCCTGGAGGGGTATGAAACTAAAGACAGGTCAGGATGGAATTATGTAAACTCACAGGTCATAGGAGAAACACTATGAATAGAAAAGACACACAGGTTCCCTATTTACAAGCCAGCATTTTCTCTGCAGCCTATAACCTTTGAGAGCTGTCTGGAGCACTGGGAAGTTGAGACCTGAAGTCAAATCTTCCTGTCTTTAAGACTGGTTTTCTTTCTCCTATGCCATACTAAAGATCTATCTATCTATCTATCTATCTATCTATCTATCTATCTATCTATCTGTCTGTCTGTCTGTCTGTCTGTCTGTCTGTCTGTCTGTCTATCTATCTGTCTGTCTGTCTATAAAAAACATATATATATATATACCTGCATATACATAAACATCTACATAGATGTTAATGACTACAAGAAGCTGTAGCACGCACAATAGCCACACCCCAGTAAAACTGTTTTAGCAGAAGGGCCAAACCAAGTTGAGGACAACCAACAGGCTTTAGACCCATTAGGGGATAGGAGAGTGTCTATCCCAAACATGTGAAGACTTCCTCTGGCAGAATGGATGAATGAGAACGATTGGTCCCCATGGTGGCCGAAGCAGGTGATGTAGAGTGCTTAGAAGCTCTTCTGACATCAAAGATGCCATGGTCATCTACTGCATCTGGGGCCGTTGCCAGTCATCTTGACTTTTGTCTCACCACTGGACTATGATGCTCTGGAAGAGAGAGTGAGGCTGATGACTTTGTGTAACTCTGCCTCACTTAAATTCAGTTCACTTGCGGGTCAAGACATCGCCCCATGATGTCACTGGTCCTCTTTGAAAAAAAGGATGAAAAACAATGTCTACATATACACACACATATAGATGTATATATGTGTATGTACATGCATATGTGTATATATACATGCAGATACCAATGTATCGGTATGTATATATGCATATATATATCTGTGTGTATGTGTATATATGTACACATATGTGTGTATATACACACATATATAGGTGATATGTGTGTGTGTCTGTATGTCTATCACATACACACACAGGATATAGATATAGCTAGATAGGGGTGTGTGTGTGTGTGTGTGTGTGTGTGTGTGTGTGTATCCTTTCCAAAAGCTGTCAAGATCTGGGGAAGTCATTCTTTGCTTCTCTGTTTATTTTTTTTTAGTTTTCATTTTTCATTTTTAACACTGTTCATATTATATAACACAATTCCACCTTTTGGTCAGGTGATATTTCTTTTAAAGCATTTAAGTGGCTTACATGCCTTTCTATACCTGTTCTAGTTCCTGCTTAAATAACAACCATAAAATCAAATTTACTATTAAAATCTTAACTTTTCCATCAATGCCAAATTTTACCTGAAGTTACCTGCCTCTAGGAGACTTAGACTAAAATTCATTTTCCCAAACCAAAGATGTCTCTGATTTAGTCCCAGTAATTAATTGAGTCAATTGTTTTAATATTGTTTTTACATCACTTTGTAACATGTCCAATTTTTCTCCCCATCTGCCCCTCCCCCACCTCCTAATACCTTGCATTCTGATTACCCCTTCCCTCAATGAGCCCTCCCTTATATCACACTCCACCCTTCCCTTAACCCCATCTTCTCTCTTTTCTTGTAGGGCAAGATAAATTTCTATAATCCATTACCTGTGTTTCTTATTTCCTGGTTATATGCAATAATAATTCTCAACATTGTTTCTAATATTTTGAATTCCACCTTCTTTCCCTCCCTCTCTCCCTACTCATCCCTATTGAGAAGGCAAGAAATTCAATACAGGCTATATATGTGTCATGTTGCAAAACACTTCCATAATAATTATGTTGTGTAATACTAACTATATTGCCCTCTATCCTACTCCATCCCCCCTTATTTTTTATTCCCTCGTTTGACCTTGTCCCTTCTCAAAAGTGTTTATTTCTAGTTACTCCCTTCTCCCATTTGCCCTCCCTTCTAACACCCCCCTCACTCCACTTGTCGTCTCCTCCCCTACTTTCTTGTAGTATAAAATAGATTTTCATACTAAATTTAGTGAGCATGTTATTCCCTCCTTAAGCCATATGTGGAGAGAGTAGCTTCACTTTTCCCCTCTCCACTTCTCCCTTTTCTCCTCTAATGACAAGATTTTTCTTTATCTCTTTTATGAGTTATAAGCTGCCCCATTCCATTTCTCCCTTTCTCCTCCCAGTATTTTCCTCCCCCACCCCTTAATTTTTATTTTATATCTTTTTTTGGGGAAATCATCTCTTCTGATTCAAGACAACCTGTGCTCTTTGTCTATATGTGCACGCACGCATGTGTGTGTGTATGTACAATCCCTCCACCTACCCAAATACTGAGAAAAGTCTCAAGAGTTATAAATATTTTCTTTCCATGTAGGAATGTAAACAGTTCAGCTTTAGAAAGTCTTTTATGATTTCTCTTTCCTGTTTACCTTTTCGAGTTTCTCTTGATTCTTGTGTTTGAAAGTCAAATTTTCTATACAGTTCTGGTCTTTTCAATATGAATGCTTGAAATCCCTCTATGTCATTGAATGACCATTTATTCCCTTGAAGTATTATATTCAGTTTAGCTTGGTAGGTGATTCTTGATTTTAATCTCAGTTCCTTTAACTTCTGGAATATCCTGTTCCAAGCTCTTTGATTCCTTAATGTTGAAGCTGCCAGATCCTGTGTTACCCTGATTGTATTTCCACAATACTCAAATTGTTTCTTTCTAGCTGCTTGCAGTATTTTATCTTTGACCTGGGAACTATGAAATTTAGCCACAATATTCCTAGGAGTTTCTCTTTTCAGGTCTCTTTCAAGAGGTGATCAGTGGATTCTTTTGATATTTATTTTGCCCTCTGGTTCTAGAATATCAGGGCAGTTTTTCTTGACAATTTCATGGAAGATAATGTCTAGGCTCTTTTTTTGATCATGGCTTTCAGGTAGTCCCATAATTTTTAAATTGTCTCTCCTGGATCTATTTTCCAGGTCAGTCATTTTTCCAATAGGATGTTTCACATTATCTTCTAATTTTTCAAACTTTTGGTTTTGTTTTCTAACTGCTTGGTTTATCCCATAGTTATTCATTTCCCTGAACTCAATTCTCTCTTTCAGAGAACTATTTGTTCAGTGAGCTTTTGAACCTTTTCCTCCATTTGGCTAATTCTACTTTTAAATGCCTCCTTCTCCTCACTGGCTTTTTGGATCTCTTTTTCCAATTGAGTTAGCCTCTTTTTAAAGGTATTATTTTCTTTAGCATTTTTTTTGGTTCTCCTTTAGCAAGTTGCTAACTCGCTCTTCAAGCTCTTCTATTGCCTGAGCTCAATTTAAGTTCACTTTGGAGTCCCTGGAGGCAGGAGTCTTAACTTCCTGTGACAGCATGCCATATTCTTCTTCATCTGAAAGGATGGGAGGAGGGACCTGTTCACAAAGAAAGTAACCTTCTATGGTCTTATTTTTTCCCCCATTTTTTCCAGCCTGTTACTTGACTTCTGAATCCTTTGTCAAGAGATTATAATCAGCTATTCTGTTCCCCTGGGCTTTGGGTGGGGGCAGGGCCATCACTCAGGACTGGGGTTTAGATCAGCTACTCCCTACTGCCAGAGGCTTTAAGCTGAGCTGCCTGATCCAGGTTGCTTCTCAGTCTCTGTGGTTGCCTACAGTCTGCTGTCTCAGCCTCTATTGTCATCTAAGGCTATTGCTACAAAAACCCCTTTCTCTCTCACCCAGCTGGGAAAGCCCTCCCCCATTGACCTTTGGAGCTTTCTTTGTGGCTTGTGGGTTGAGGTATCTGGGACTTTTCCTCCTAGGAACTCTGCCTGGGAGGTCTGTTCAGGTCCTGTTCTTCCCAAGACTGTGTGGCCAGGACTGTGCTCCGCTTTGCTTATTGTCCCATGAGATAGACCTTTCCTGATGGCCTTCTGGGTTACTTTTGGCTGGAAACCTCTTTTGCTCTGTTGTTCCATGGCTTCAGTTGCTCTAGACTTTGTTACAGGTATTTTGCGGGCTGTGAGGGAAATGCTGGAGTATATGTGTCTTTCTACTTTGCCATCTTGGCTCCACTCTCTCTGTTTAATTTTTAAAGCCCTTCATTACTTAGTACAAGGAATTTAACTTTGGAAGAAACATGTAACCTGAGAAAAGGCAGCAGTAAGAGATGAGAACCATAGTTACCTGCTAAAAATGTGTGTGCTGGTGCTTCAATATAGCATGGAGGTGGTGATTTAGCAAAAAAACCAGAAAGGAAAAACTAAAATGTCAGGAAGCTATTTCTACAAACCCCAAGTTAGAGCTTCCAGAATGAGATTTTTGTCTGGGAGCTAGAATTCAAGAGAGAGAGCATGAGAGTGAGAGCAAGAGCGAGAGTGAGAAAGAGAGAGAGAGAGAGAGCAAGAGAGAGTGAGAGAAGGGGAGAGAGAGAGAGAAAGAGAAGGAGAGAGAGAGGGAGGGAGAGAGAGAGGGAGGGAAAGAGAGAAAGAGAGGGACAGAAAGAGAGGGAGGGAAGGAGGGAGAGAGAGAGAATTTTCAGTGGGGCTTCTCCTACAGGCATCAATATTAGGTCTGCTGGAAGCTAATTAGCTGGCATTTTCAGGCATCTTCTATTACTCAAGGCCAAGTTTAAAAGAAAACTACCTTCTCAGAGGGGAGTGAACCAAGGAAGTACCTGGAGAGAAAGGAGGAAAAATGGTTGACATGTCTGACTGCCTCATCACCAGCCTAATTACAAGTGGAAACTCTTCTGGGAATTATTTTTCCTTTTGAAATTTTCTTTTTTTCTCTGCTTTGGAATTTTGGAAAATGTAGATAGTAATTCCTTGTATTATTTGTATTTATTTTTCAAAGAGATTTTTGAGTTTGGATCAGTTTTGTCATGCTCATTGCAGAACTGATAGACTTCTGGACAAAGGAAGAAGGAAACAACAATGGAAAATCTTAGGGGAAAAAAAACCTATGGGCTGGTGTAAAGTCAGGAGGCCAACTTGAAATCACATGGCAAGAGAGTCTTTAAAGTATAGAGACTCAGTCTGGTAATGGTGAGACTCCATAGAAAGTATATGCTGCATTCGACTATTCTACCAATTCTAACAGGAAAAGAAACAAGTGAGTTTGTGGTTCTAATGGATATCTGGTTACCAAGACTTACACACAGAGGGGCACTGCCTACAAAGTGTTATTGGAAAAGTAAAGTTGTATACTCCCTCCAAAATATGTATGAAAATAATAAAAGGCAAACAAAAAAATTGAAAGTTAGAAAAACATTATGAAGAGATAAACTGAAGATTCTTAGTAGAGATAGAGTTAACAGCTCAGAGCTGCAAGAGTCGCTAATTGTCCTTGGGATATGACCAATACCATCACATTTCCACCAGTTGATGGGTATACAGGAAAAGGCACACAACTGTTTTATGACTACAAAGAGAGATTAACGCCAAGGAGATTCAAGCTCATCTTTTGAGTGTCCTCTCACATATAAGTCATGGAAGCAAAGGAAGAAAACCATGCTGAGCATTCAGATTTTCAGTCCAAAAAATGGCCTAATCTGGTATGTAACTATGGTCAAACTCTTCTTCCTGGAAAAGAGAATTAAAGCCAAGAAATTCTGATACACAAACAAAACTATAAACAAATGACTGGAAATGTAGAATTACCTTCTGTTACAGCTGTGGAAAAGATGGCCAGGTGTAGGTTAGATTCACACATGAATAGAATGCCACCTTGGTGGTATAGAAATGGAGACTTACAAAACTGGCTTTGGGAAATGGTATTGAAAGAGGTCACCTCAGACTCTGAAAACAGTAAGACTGACTCCATCATCTGTTCCTTATGGATTCATTCTATCTGAAGACTGAGGGTCTAAATTATGCTGCTCATCTGGATAGAGGGGTGCAGATGACCATTAGGTTTTAGTAATTCTATGGGTGACATTTAAGTACAGCCCCTTTGAAAGCCTTTGAAAGGGTTGAACTTGGAGAATGGGCAATAATGTCTAGGACACATCACAGTGAGCTTGAAATTCTGGAAGGAAAATGTAGGTATTAAGACAGTAGATACCATCATCCTGGGATGTTCAGATCCATCATTGAAGAGTCAAGCTCTGATTGGAAGCAATTTCAGCCAGTTTTAGGTATTATAAAGATACTATAAACAATAGCCACAAACCTAATACCTATATACTTTTACCATTCATGAAGCTTGGACATAGGCCAGCAAAAGAAAAGAGGCAAGTAGTGGAAGTGAACATCATAAGATCACTGATGCTTCAACCGTAGAAATGGATTTGGTGGTTGTGATTCTCCAGTACCAGAATGGGAAGATCAGATGAGTGCAAAGCTCAGTCAAGGCTGCGTTCTCCCCACACAAGTGGGATATGGATGTACCCAAAGAAACACACAGAAGTTACCTCACCAGCTATTGCGCACTCCTGGATCTATCTAGGTAGAATCCTTTATCTGTGATGAAGACTTCAAAAATCTCCCCAAAGAACTCTTGGCCAATGGCACTATTACACAGCCTAGTAATTGATATTCCTCACCTATAGAAAAGGAATGAGAGGATAGGAAATGTGAATAGACTTCTGAACCCTCAAAAGAAGAACTATAGTAGACCAGGACACTATTCCAAGGGTTCAAAATGCCTTGGATAGCCTAGTTAGCCAAAAATTCTCAGTGCTAAAATTATACACTCACTACTATTAGATTTGTATATCAAAAGAAGAAAGTGAGAAGTCAGCATTAATCTGCCTAACTGAATTTTACCACTATGATCATTCACTTACTAGCTGTGTGATTTAGGACACGTTCCTTAACCTCTGTTTGCCTCAGTTGCCTCATCTCTACCTCCCTCCCCAGGTTGTTGTGGGATCAAATGAAATATTATAATCCCAAAGGGCTTAGCACAGTGCTTAGTACGTCACAAGTGCTATCAAATGTTAGCTAGTAGTGTTGTTGTCAATTACACACCCCAAATATCTCAGGGACACTTGCCACTTTCCAATGAAAAAATAAAGTAGGTGCAGTCATGGGTCCCTGAAGGTTTTGGTGTTCCTTGACAACTTCATTGTGTTTGGAAGGACACTGGAAGAATAAAAGGAGAGACTGTTGAGGGTAGAAGCTGGTCAATTTCTGTCAAGCGCCATTTTTTCAGAGATTCTGTCAAGTCCATTTATCATATGGCATCATCACAAAATTTGAGCAGTGACGCAAAGAAAACAGTAATGCTTCTGAATGGGCCACATCCAAACAACCTTCAAGTTCTAAGGACTTATTCAAGATTAGTGGTTATTATCACAAATTTAAGACCTGTGTTGATCCTTGCTAACACACTGAACGACTCATTTGCTTAGACATGATTGCAGAGAACCAGAAACACAAGAAAATCTAAACTATCTTATAAAATCATTTGGAGATTAATGGACAGACAAATATGAATCAGCTTTCAAAGACCTGGTTAACTGCACCAGCATTAGCCTATACAATTAAACATTTTGTCTTATGAATAGAGGCCATCTTAGAAGGGTTGTTACCAGTTATGTACAATTATCCCTTCCACATCGCAAGGGTTAGGAGTGTAACATCTCCATGATCTGGAAAATCCATATAAAATTCTTTGGCTTTCCCTTTGTGCCAGAGAAGATGTTTGAATTTTTTCTTTTTCACTTATGGGATGTTTATACTACCGTATTGTAAAACTTGAGTTTTTTTGCATACACACACATACATACATACACAGACAGTACTATACATATATTTTTCACATTTCTGAGTTTCTAATTTTTTTCTGCATCATCTGCTGCCCTTCCCATGTCATCTGAGGTTTCTGCAAAACTTTCAAAAATTCCATTTAATTTCTTGTTGCAAGGAGGCTGGTGACCTTGTACAGTCTTCCCTCACTCAAAACAAAGTCCAATGTAAGTTATGTCATCAATTCTCTAATGTCATGGCCTTCTTTGAAAATGAAGGACAAACACAACCTGTGAGCAGACCTCGCTGCTTGAATGGTGACCCGGCTCTCTTCTGTTCCGCACCCCTCCATTATATATCTAAACCATGATTTGGAAAGTTGAAGTGTGGAAGGGATAACTGTATTATGAGAGTGATATTCAACTGCATTTTCCAGAGGAATACTGAGTGACATTAAGAATGACCAGCACATACATAAGCCGGGATCTTGGCATTGAAGTAGGCTGACACTGAAAAATACAAAGTCCACATACTTGGAGTAAAATTGCAGGGGCCGACTAAGAGTGCTCCATTGGCATATTTTGAAAAGTGCCCAGTTAGATTCTGCTGGTTAGAGTCAGGATGAAGCACTTGCCATCTATAAATTCTGCATTCATCACCAGCCAGGGAAGATTAATATGCCTTCTGATGTCATTTCCCAAAGGCTATGTGATAACAAAGTTATAGTGATCTTTAAAGAAAAAGTAAAGACTAAATGCAACACCCTGTGAACTGTACTACAAGGAAATTGAAGTGGAACTGAGATCTTGGGACTTCCTACAGAGAGGATGCATATGTGAACCTGTGAACACATCTTGTTTTATTAAACCATACTTCTCCACCTCAGTTGCCTAGAAGAAAATGAATAAATGAGAAAAAAAAAAACCTGCCTAGTTTAAGTATTTACTATGGGCCAAACACTGTCTTCAAATCCAGAGGTACAAATAGCACACTGAAATAGATTCTACTCTCAAGAAGATAAATCTCTAATAGGAGAGATAGTATATTGAGGAGAATTCAGCTACAAGTCAGAAGGAAAGGCCCAGTTAGGATGTAGCAGAAAGGCAGATGGCAATGTATTCTTTACTGCCACTTTTAATGATATATAGCTATCCCTGACACATCATGACTTTCCCCATTGAACTTTCCCCAATTAAATGGGAATTTGAGGGAGAAGCCACAGATGACACATGAAGGCCATCAGAAGACAGGAAAAATTTTGAAACTCAGAAAAGCATAAAATACATGCATAGTGTTGTATAATGCAATATATTTGATCTTTTAATACCATAACAATTTAGACTTCTTCTCTGGTATGAAGAGAGGGCCAAAAAATTTCCAGATTTTCTAGATCATGGGGACACCACATCCCTAACTCCCATGATGTGGAAAGGATAACTGTGAAACTACATATGTTTCTAATGCTGAATCATTAGGTGGTAGCAAAAACTTTATTTTCCAAGTCTTTAGTAGCTAGGGCTGCTGAGGAGCTAGCACCTACAGTTAACTATTGTCAAGTTATGCAGGGGCCAGCCTAAAAGCAAAGATCTTAATTCAGTGTAGCTATTACTAGGGGCTGGGTCCTGGAATGCCTCCACCCAGATGTGAAGAGAGATATTGCTTGAGGCAGTGGTGATGGTTTTGTCCCATTTGGCACACTCTTCCTCCCACCTCTCTCTCAAAACCCACTGTTGCTTTGTCAGTGTTGGCTTGCCTGTAGATGGTTGACAGTGGGTGGGGGGGTGGGGGTGGTGAGCATGAAATGGACTTATCACCATAGTGGTTGCTTTTCCTGTATGATTGTTGCAGGGACCAGGATGGGTGTAGTACCAGCAGCCTAGAGAATATATTATTGAACCTCTTAGGTATATGGTCCTAGGCTGCCTCCAATAGTAAGGGGATGTGGTGGCTAAGTTGATGGTAGTGGTTTGGCTAACTGTGAATGACTAGATCCCATGACTAGTGGTAAGAACAGGTAGTTCATACAATTTAAACCAAGAAGGAAGGCAGTGATGAGAAGGGACTCAAGTTCCCTTCATTGTAAGGCATGCTTCTGTTGAGATAACAGCAAAAGTTGCTGCTGTGCAATGGAATGCTATACCTGATTCACTAATCCTGTCCATGGTACCAGGAAGTAGTTGGTGCTTCCCAACACATATGACTCTGCGGCCATAAAAGCACTGTATGCTGACATTGAACAGTGGCAAGAGAGTATGTTGAAGCTAGTAAGGCATCCTTTTCCTTGGCTCAAGATGGCAGCAGACTTCACTAAAATATTATGAGATTTCGTCCCACATATATAGAGGAAAATGGTATCAACTCATGTTTCATTATAACTAACATCTGTGTTAGCTGTCAAGATCTCTAATAAAGAGATAGAGTTCTGCTAAGAAATTTTGGTTTTCAAGGAATACATAAATTACCATACCATGTCACTTAGATCTGTAATCTTGCCTGCTTGCCAATTAGCTTCAGAGAGTAATGGGAGCCTTGACAAGGAAATAAAGTGCTAATATACATTGACCATAAGAGGGTTAGTTGAATTCCCTAAGGATCAGGTATAGAAAACCAGTGAACATTTAATTCAGTAAACTTTAAGTAAGAGAAGCAGCTTAACAATTGTGTAAAGATTGTCTGAACTATTCACTGGCTCAGAAAGGGACATTTCTAGTAAAGAGGAAATTGCGGATTACAACCCAATAGATCTGCCTGGGTTCATTTCCAACAAGGAAAAATATTGTACCCAGGGTCTGTACCTTTCCTGCCTAGAACTTTAGCTACTGAGATTCCTAAGGTAAATATACACTCCTTAGAAAATAATGACACTGATAGGCATCCTTTCACATGTTCAGACTGAAGAAACATAGTTCTGACAAGAACTACTATTGGTATATGCCATCAACTAGTTCAGGTATGGTAGTTGAAGCAGATAAATCAGCAGGTCACAAAAGCAGCAGGTCTATGTGAGAAACAGACTAGCATGATGGTGCAGAGGAAACTAGAGAAGTGATTTCTATTATTCAGTTGTTTCAGTCATGTCTGACTCTTTGGGACCCCCTCTGGGGTTTTTCTTGGCAGAGATACTGGATTGATTTGCCATTTCCTTCTTTAATTCATATTATGTATGAGAAAACTGAGATAAATGGGGTTAAATAACTTGTCAAGGGTCACACGACTAGTAAGTATCTGAGGTAGGATCTGAACTCAGGTCTTCCTGACTCCAAGTCTGGTGCTCTATACACTGCACCACCTCACTGATCAGAGAAGTGATTACGTTACATTTAACTAGATGATACTACTAATGTTACCATTTAGGAGGAAAGTAGGATACCATGAAGTAGGTTCACCTAGGGTACCTACACTAGGGACACACCCTAAAACCCCTAGGGTGACTAGAAATCCAAGTTTTTAAAGGATGTAGATGATCTCCTGCTTTGTGCTCTCTAAGTTTCCCTACCTGGGCAAAGCCTTAGTAATGATGTCTTATACCTTTGAAAACATTGTTCTTTGCTGCATAGAAATAAAGAGAAGGAGGAGAATGGAGAGAGATTAGAGGAAGAGAAGGAGCAAGAAGAAATTTTCCAGGGTTTTGTTTCTACAGATTTAATTATTTAATTTTAGGAAGTGATTATATTCTCATTCCCAACTCAGCTTCTTTTCCTCATCTTTATAATGGGGATAATACCTGCTCTACTAACTTCACGGAGCTGTTGTGAAGAAGGTTCTTTTGTAAACTAAAAGACATAATATAAATGTGAATTCTCACCACCACCAATATTATAATTCATTTTGTATTGAGAAAGGCATCATATACTGGGCTAGTTAAATAATAGTCATGTCAAACCACCTGCAAGAGTCAGACTACATCTTGAAGACTGTATTCAGGTCTGGAGGGGGTGGGGTGGGAGTGGGGCAACACCCTTTAAGAACATCACTAAACTGGAAAGTGGACACAGAAGGACAATTCTAATTCATACCAAATGGGGATCAATATATGGAGATACATCTATATCTATATCTATCTATGATATATATCTATCATATATATATATATATATATGGTCAATATATAGAGAAGAGAACGTGTCATGGTGAGAGAGGAAGGAGTATGATAACTGGATGATCTAGTGCACTAAATTTGGAGATAGAAGCCTTGGATTCATCTCTCAGTTCTTCCACTTAAGTTCCAAGGTCTCAATCTTCTTATCTCTAGAATGAGATGGTGGGATTAGTTGACCTCAGAAGTCATTTCCAGCACTAAATCAAGCATCTGGAGTACCATCACATGGAAGAAAGCTCATGCTTCTTTCTGTTTGGTCCCAAATTTAAAATAGAGACAAATTTAGCCTCAGTGCAAACCAAAGTTTTCTAATGATTAGGACTACTTAACAGAAGGGCTCATGAAGTGGAAGGTTCCTCTCTCAATCCAAGTCTTCCAGCAAAGGTTAGGTTACCACTTGTCAGATATATTGTTGAAGGAAATCCTTTTTTTTCCTTCCTGGCATAGGTTAGGCGTGATGATTTCTGAGCTCCCTTCCAACTCCGAAATTCTGTAATTTTGAGTTGACTGTAGGTTTCCACATTTTATTGTAAACACAAATTCTTTGAGAAGGCAACTAGGAATGTAGATGGCAACTGTATAGTTGGTATAGAGGTAATGAAATAAATATAACGTTGTACTCAGTCAAGAAAACCAGAGTTTGAATCCCCCATCAGACATTTGCTATCCATGTGACTTTTGGCAAATTTCTGATCTCTCTTATCCTCAGTTTCTGCCCCTGTAAAAGGGGATAAGAATACCTATGGGCACTTGCTGCTTAGTGTCATGAGAATCAAATAAGATTATCATAAAGTGCTTTGCAAAGCTTATAGTATTATATGTGTAAACTTACACATATTCATACACATATACATCATACATCCTTATATATGTACGCATATGTGCCTGCTATTAAAAGGAGATCTGAGTGGAGTATTGAGGGCAGGTGATACTCAAAACTGCTCTAATAAAAGGATGAATTGCCCTTTAAAAGGGGTTTGTATTTTATCTCCCAGACTACAAAATGAACTAAAGCACAGTTCTACTGCCACAAATGACATTGTACTCAAATTCATTGTCATTTTTTTTTTTGCTATCAGCCATCTGTAAATAGTTCTCAAGTGTAACACATTTTACCAATCCATGAATGGTCCCCCACATTTATACCTTTCCCAATTGTTCTCTCAGATGTAGACTTTAGGAAGTTCAAATCTAAATAGTTTTAAAATCCAAGCTGCCACTTTGATTTCATCACATCAAACCCTTGTTGAGATCAAACCTTTGAAATGAGAAAAGATTTTTTAATCCAGTTACACAGTTACACCAGATGGGGTCCAACTCTCCAGGTCCTGAGAGCTATAGGATTAGGATTTCTCAACCCTTTCTCCCTACCTCAGCCTGCTCTACTCACACCCAACAGATTCTCTCTTTACTTGAATCAAATCAAATAGAAACATTAGTATAAATAATACGATCTTCATAAATTAGCCATCATACAAGCATACTGTTTTATTCCCAATCAATAACATAAAAAGATTGGTTTTCCCTCTTTATTTTTGGCTTTCCCTCTTAATACATATCATCAAGTTTAGGAATAAGTTTAGTATAGGAGATGATATTGAAGTTAAGCTGTCCAAAGAAGTATGTACATTTAATTTATAAAAATGATATAATTAGTAACCTTCTCTAAATGCTCAAACATACTTGAATCCTTCATCCAGAAGACAAATGAGTGGAAATGATTCGTTATTAAGATTATGCATACTGAAATTCTTTAATTTTGATGGCAAGATCTAAATATTCCATTTGTTGCTTCCATCAAACTTGGGTCTAGCTGTGATAATCAGATTCAAAAAAACCTGTTTCTGTCAGTTTGTGCTTAAATTCACTTTACTTTAAGTCTCCTTTCAATTAAATTATTAAATTTCTCTAACCTGTCATTTCCTCCGTAAAAATCATTTCCCTCCTTTTGTTTGCACTTGTCAGAGAACAGAGATCATGTTTTATGTTCCCAGATTCAAATTACAATGTAAGGTAATTTGTGAGAGTGAAATTATGTGCTGCAGAAACAAAGCTGGATAATCTACTTTTAGTATCAGAAACCACAGGTCTAAACTGTACTCAGATTTTAGGAGTTTTGATGGCATCCCATTTAAAATCAATCCTCACAAGCACATATGCCATTTTCTGGATCATACTTTTTGACTTTAGAAATCTTTGAAAGATACTCCAAGACTCCTTTTGAAAGGAGTCATGCAATTGATGAAATAGTTCATGGTTGCTTTCCAAAGCATCTTCTGAAGCTTACCAAAAATGATACTGAGCTTTCATTCAGTGTTGAAAAGAGATTGGCGGGTTCTAAGTAACTGATGCGACTGAAGTGTGTCTTTGAAATATTGAATCATGAAGTCCCTTTACTAAGGGAAATAATGCAGACACATCGTTAAATTAGTAAACAAACAGGGGATAACTATGAATACAGTACTGGGTCTATGAAGCTGTGGGTGGTTTGGGGGAGAAAGATGTTTATGAGCAGGAACTGTTGAACTTTCAACACAATGAGCAGCGATCCAAAGGAAGACAGACTTCCCTCTGTGTGTAAGGGAAAGATTTATAGGGCATCTTCCAGGTCCATGGCTGAGAGGTTGTGGTTTTCCCCTAGTCTCCAAGACAGAACTAAAAATGAGGAAGAAATGAAGACAATAAGTGAAGGTTGATGGGTATCTGGGGGTGTGTTGGGGTGTTGTGGCAAGGGGCCAATTTTAGTGCCATTGGTAGGTTGGCTTATTGGGGGGTGCTAGGGAGAAGACTTAGGAAATGGAATTGTTCTCTAAAACGGTGTTTTTTATTTGTTCTAACATCCTAGAATTCTAGGGACAAGTCCTCTCTATCCTAATTTATTCATTTTTGGGGGAAGAAGAGAGAGTACAAAAAGTTAAGTTGTAAGAGTGTTAGGAAGGTTTGAAAGGTTAGGCTTACAAAATATAGAGTACATATAATTCACTTAAGAAAGGCAATATGGGAGTCAAAAACATGAGTTGCAATCTTTTCCTGAGATACTTATTAGCTGTGTGAAGTTGAATAATCACTTCACTGAGTCTCAGCTTCATCAACTGTAAAAGGGAGATAATAATCACATCTTCCTCACAGGTTTGTTGTAATGATCACATGAGATATTATACATAAAGTGCTTTGCAAACCTTAAAGTGATGTCTAAATGTGAGCTGTTACTGTTGTGTGTACAAAAGGTTATATTTCTGGACAATGTAAGATATCAGAAGGGGAAGGAAATTTACAACTTCTCTAGTCCAACTCTCTCATTTTCCAGAAGAAACTGGGCTCACCAAGGTCTTAAGGTCATAGATCTAGAAGTTGGAGGGACCTTAGAGATCTTCCAGGCCACTAGATAGTGCAGTAAAGTGAAGGCTGATCTTCCTGAGTTCAAATGCAGCCTCAGACACTTACTAGTTGTGTGACCCTGGGTACACCCTATTCACCTAAGTTTCCTTATCTGTAAAATGAGCTGGAGAAGGAAATGGTAAATTGCTCCAGTATCTTTGCTAAGAAAACTCCAAAGGAGCCAGACACAGTCGAGGAAACACTGAACAAAGACCAACCCTTCATTAGAGGGGCTGGTGGGGAGACACAGAAAGTGCCAGAGGTGCAAAGTGACCTGTTCAAATCTACCCAGCTACATGAACTAAAAAAAAAATATCCATACAAGAAAGAAGAGCCACCATCATCACTATCCCTCTGCTCAAGTATGGTGAATTGGTTTGCAAAGTCCTATGTATAATGTGAGTAAAAGGCCTGACTATAATATAATGAGACTACCCAGTTGGCATTCTTTAACAAACCTCTCAGTACAGTATATATAGTAAGCTATATATATATATATATTTTATACTATATATATAGTATATATATTTATGAAATATATATACTATATATATTTTATATATACTATATATATATTTATGAAATATATATACTATATATATTTTATATATATATACTATATATATATATTTTTTTTTTAATTGGTATTGTCTGGACACAGTTGTTACCTTGAGAGTCCAGACACTTATTCAATCATACTACTATAGCTCCAAACATTGTTTTAGAATGTCTATTATGGAATTGCTAATTAGGAAAATCATAAGGAAATAGGAATAAAGAAATCAATCTGGTTGCCAGGCTGCCAGTTATGCTTCATATTTGTGGAAGATATGCATGAGAGAAGAAAAAAGGTGTAGGTATCTACTTTTGATTAAAATAAGTATAGTGTTGGGGGGGGGGAAATACACTTTCTCTTTTGTGAGTTTGTGTGTATGAAAGATAAAATGACAGATGTCAGAATACCTCCTTTTGTGAAAAATTTGGGGCAGAATAAGTAAGTTAGAGATAGTCCTTTCCCTCTCCCCCCTCCATTATAGAAGGTCTCCAGGGTCATCCAGCATCCCATAATGGTCAAGAAATGAAGATTTACCTTCGGTCAACAACCATTCATTGTGGAGCCAAATATAACTAAACATGTCAACAAATTGAGGAAGTAAAAAATGACACACTCCTTAGTCTCAGATCTTTCCTCAAACATTTTTGTATAAAAATACAATTTAAAAATAAAATCAGGGATGGTAATATTGCTGTCACAATTCAATGAGTGAATATAAAGCTTGTAGGTATTATATTAGAATACTGATTGTTTCTTCTAGATTTCTATCTACCACTTTTCCTGTGCATTAATAAAACTTTATTAGCTGAGTTCAATTAGTTTATGGATCTTTAACTGTAAAATGTTGCCAAACAGTTTTAACTTAAGACTGAATCGGGGGAGGGAGTCCTGACAGAACACTGCATTCTGTAACCCAGGGATCTGTTAAACATTGGAGAATATGACTGAGACCGTCACAAATCTTGCTGCTCTTTTATCTGGTCCACCCCACTGGAGAAATACAGAGGGTTTTAATTTCTCACACTTGAAACATTTCCTCCCGTGGGAGGGGAGGGAAATGAGAGAGAATTGGAGTGGAGAATTAGACAATATTCAAAGAAAAGATAATGTCAATGGAGTGTGTGTGTGTGTACACATACATTCACAAATATATACAAATATATGTGTGTAATATATACTATGCATGTATATGTATCATTTTTAGACAGTGAAACAGAGAATAGGAACAAATAATGTTTTTCCCCTAAAGTGAAAGACATAGTTCTGAGAGAAAAGAGAACATAAATGCTCTCATACATCTTCCTTAGTTCCCACCCATCCAATCCTCATTCACCCCTACGATGATAATAGTGTTTACCTTTGCGAGGGAAGTTTTGGCTTAGTTGCTACCTTCATCCTAAAGGATGGGGGATAGAGGTGAAGAGGCAAATTCTGTTACCAAAGGGAATAGTATAGTACGGGGTGGCTGTGGTAGTGGTAATGTTAACTAGTCAAGGACTGTAAGTCAGAGGGATGGAAAGCAAGGAAGAAGGCATTGAATGTAATAAGGACAAAAGTAGAAGCTTAGTGTAGGGAACTTACTAAAATGTTCTGAGTAGTAGGTTCTACATAGTAACAGTAGTGAAGGAAGAGGAGAAAACGAAGGAGGAAGAAGAGGAGGAGAGGGAGGAGGAGGAATAGGAGGAGGAGGGGGAACAATAGAAACCATTTTGATAGCTCTTCTTCACTTAAAGCCCCATCAGCTCCATTTACTGGGACTGAATAGCTAAGGCTCACCAACACAGTCACAGTCTCCTCCAACGTCTGCCTACTCAGAGATGTGCACTTCCCAGTAGAGAACCGAATGAATGAGAAGAAGGAGGGAGGGAAGGAGGGAGAGAGAGAGAGAGAGAGAGAGAGAGAGAGAGAGAGAGAGAGAGAGAGAGAGAGAGAGAGAGAGAGAGAGAGAGAGAGAGGAGGGATTTGGGTTTGGAGGTTGATGGGGTGGGAAGGAATAGATGGGGGAAAAAGAAGAAGGGGGATGGGGGAGGGGAGAGAAGAGAAGAGAAAAGGGAAAAAAACCCTTGCTGACACGGGGCATAACTTAATTTTCACGGTGCTGGGACAGCTGTATCGTGTAATCTGCCATGGCATGCCATTAAAGCTTCAATGCCTTTACTGACCCAGAAGGGAAACTCAGACCGTGGAGAGGCTTTTGAAAAGAAGTGGTGATCTTTCACGATTTATGAGCTTGTCTTAAAGAAACAGACTCCACTCACTTTAAATTAATCACCCTTTTCAGGGTGCATAGAAATTGGGGGTCTTTCCATTGCACTGTGTAAGGGACTGAGGGGGCACTTTGTGGAGTAGAGCTGTCGGTGACTTGTCCTAGTGGAGGTGGAGATGGTGGTAGTGTTGGTGGGGGTGATGGTGATATTGGTGATTTATTTTTGTTCCCTTTGCCCAAGACAGTGTGAACTAGGGTAGGGGAGATGAGAGAAGGGGCCAGAGTAGGAGCACTGTAACATGCAAACTGAGCTGCAAAATCCTATTACAGCAGCCTAGAGAAGGTCAGAGTGGGGGTAGTGGGGTGGTGAGGGAAGAGGAGGGTAATATGTATGTGGGGAAAAGGACTTACATTCTTGGACCAGCATTCATTGTGCACAAAGGAAAAAAAAAACAGAAGAAATATATGACCTCCTGTATGTACCAGTCCTATGTTATCCTCTCCCATGTCATATAATTCAGGAAACAAAAGAAGTAAAAAATGAAAAACTCACCTAATGTGCATTTCCTGCTTATATCTTGGCAAAGATATATTTCAAAAGAGAAGTTTGAGAATGTTGGTATTTTACCTGGTTGACTGTCCTGAAATAGCTAACAAGAAAATGTTTCTCTCTATAATTTTCCATTAAGAGATTCCAAACTTGAAAATATTTCTTTATGAAGCATAATATGTTCCTTTTATATAATACAATTAAATATAACTACTTTTATTTTAAAATAATATTAGCTATCAAACTACAATGCTATATCTCAGAACTTTAATTTTGCAGAAATAAAATTAATATGTTATATCATCCAACAGTCTATAATAACAGTTATCACTTACATACTTATAAATTTGCTTATTTAAATATTACATATATACTTATATATACATTTATACACATATCAAACTTGCTTAACAGTTTACAAAACATTTTATATATATTATATTGTTTGACTCTCACAATAACACTATTAAGTAGGTGCTGTTGTTTCCTTATTATGAATGAAGAAACTGAGGTTAAGTGACTGGTTCAGGATAACCCAGCAAGGAAAGAATTAAAGCAAGATTTGAACTAAGGTTTTCCTCACTTCTAGATGTGCACCACAGCCACTAAAGCACTTCCTTGCTTCATGATATTCCCTCTGTATGGTCAGCTTTTTAAAAAAAAAAAAGTCTCCATCAATTTCATTTTGTTTTCCATATTTTTTGTCCCACAAATGCATCCTTTGTTGAATTGAATTTTGCCTTTCTGTTCACTGAGACAAAAGCATAATTCAAATTTGGAAATAATAAAATCTGCCTTATATTGTTTTTTTTCCTTGGGAAGTCTTTCCAATTCCAGGTCATAGAGTGTCCTGGGTTTCTCTACTTCAATATTTCAAAGTGCCATCATTTTATGGATATGATTACTCCTTGTGTCTCAGCAGACAGTTGCCTTGAATTCCTCTGCAGTTCCCTGTCCTGCCCCAATATTTTATGATGGCCAACGAATAGACTGGGCTTTGCCTATGAGGTACATAGTTAGATTGTACATAGGCAGATTGTACTCAAAGGATTTTTAGCTTGATGGGATCTGTCAGAGTTCACTCCCTGTTAACATAACCTTTGAGAACTCAGTGTTACCTCCACAGCTCCATAAGGTATCAGAATATTACTTATAAAGTCCTATTATCCCTTTGTGATGGGAAAGAACTGGACATTGCAGGGAGGCCCATCAGTTGGGAAATGGCTAAACAAAGTGTGGTATATGATTGTGATGGGATACTACTGTGCTATAAGAAATAACAGGCTCTATGATTATCTCAAATAGATGTAGAAAAAGCTTTTGACAAAATACAATACCCATTCCTATTGTAAACACTGGAATGCAGAGGAATAAATTGAGTCTTCCTTAAAATAATAAGTAGTACCTACCTAAAACCATCAACAAGCATTGTACGTAACGCAGATAAGCTTGATGCATTTCCAATAAGACTGGGGGTGAAACAATATCACTACTGTTATTCAATATGGTACTAGAAATATTAGCTTTAGCAGTAAGAGAAGAAAAAGAAATAAAAGGAATTAGAATAGGCAAAGAAGAAACTAAATTATCACTCTTTGCAGAGGATATGAAGATAGAGAATCAAGTGAAAAACTACTTGAAATAATACACAACTTTAGCAAAGTTGCAGGATACAAAACAAACCCACATAAATCATCAGCATTTCTATATATTACTAATATATTCTATATATTACTAATAAAGCCCAACAGCAAGAGACAGAGAAATCCCACTTAAAGTTAGAGTGTAGACACTATAAAATATTTGGGAGTTTCCCCACCAAAACAAATTTGGGAACTATATGAACACAATTACAAAACATTTTTTGCACAAATAAAGTCAGATCTAAATGACTGGAAAAACATCCACTGCTCATGGGCAGGCCAACCTAATATACTAAAAATGACAATTTTACCTAAATTAATTTACTTATTCAGTGCTGTATCAATCAAACTACCAAAAGACTTATTTTATAGATCTAGAAAAAATATCAAAATTCATCTGGAAAAACCAAAGGTCCAGAATATCAAGGGAGTTAATGAAAAGAAATGCAAGGGAAGGTGGCCTAGCCATACCAGATCTTAAATTGCATTATAAAATAGCAATCACTAAAACCATTTGCTACTGGCTAAAAAACAGAGGGGTAGATCAGTAGAGTATGTTGGGTACACATGGTTGGGTTGGGTACAGTAGTCACTGAATATAGCAGCCTATTGATAAACCCAAAGACAAAAACTTCTGGGATAAAAACACACTGTTTGACAAAAACTGCTGGAAAAGCTGGAAAATAGTGTGGCAGAAACTGGGTATAGACCAATCCCTGACACTGCATGCCAGAACAAAGTCCAAATGGGTACATGATATACATATAAAAGCTAATGCTACCCAAATTAGGGGAGCAAAGAAATAGTTTGTTTGTCAGATTTATGAAGAATCGAGGAATTTGTGACCAAACAAGAAATAGAGAACATTATAAAATGCAAAATGGATAATGTTGATTACATTACATTGAAAAGTTTTTGCACAAAGTCAATGCAACCAAGATTAAGAGAGAAACAGAAAACTGGGAAAGAATTTTTGCAACTAGTGTCTGTGATAAAAGCCTCATCTCTAAAATATGTAGAGAACTGAATCATATTTACAAGAATACATTCCCCAATTGATAAATGGTCAAAAGATGTGAACAGACAGTTTTCAGAGGAAGAAATTAAAGCTATCTACTTTCTATCTGTATGAAAAAATACTCTAAATCACTATTGATTAGAGATGCAAATCAAAACATCTATGAGGTATCACATCACACTTATCAGATTGGCTAACATGACAAAACAGGAAAATGATAAATGTTGGAGAAGATGTGGGAAAGTTGGGAACATTAATTCATTGTTGGTGGAGCGATCCAACCAATCTGGACAGCAATTGTCCAAAGTGTTCAAAGTGCTATAAAAATGTGCTTACCTTTGACCTAGCAATACTGCTTCTAGGGCTGTATCCCGAAGAGATCACAAAAATGGAGAAAGGACTCACATGTACCAAAAATATTTATAGCAAATCTTTTTGTAGTGGCCAAAAGGAAATGCTATCCATCAATTGGGGAATGGCTGAACAAGTTTTGGCATTTGAATGTTATGGAATACTATTGTGTTATAAGAAATGATGAACAGGTGGACGTCAGAAATACGTGCATAGACTTACATGAACTGATTTCTTTTTCAAGTCAACAAACATCTATTAAGTGCTTTAACTTAATCTAGTGCCTTAACTATCTGTAAGGCACTAGAAATACAAAGATGAAAAAGGAACTGGACATACAAAGATGAAAAATGAGGTATCCTTTTAATCAAAGAGCTTACATGGCAGAGCTTCATAAATAGGCCTTTAAACATTGGTTTAATAATTTCGTGGAGCAATTTTTTTTTGTCCTGAACTCCAGATTGTCATTAATTTGTCGACAATCTCATTTTACAGACACATTTGCCATACTTCAGTCTCTCCTGACTCTCCTCCTGCCTGCATGGTTCTACATGGTTACAGTAAAATCTTTCCATTTGGACCAAGCAGAAAGGCCACTTTGTCAAAATTTCGAATTACGGTGTATTTTTAAAGTAAGGTCATACAATTATTTTCTAGTACATCCAGAAACTTGAGCTAGGTAAACATTTTGCTTACTAAAAACCTTTAGAGAATCTATTTTAATGAATAGATAAGAATAAACTGTGTATAGTTTTCAAAAAAAAAATTTTTTTAAGTTTTCTCTGAAATAGAATCATAGCATGTCAGGGCTGGAAAATAACGGCTTTTCTGAGATTAACATCACAGACAACTAATGCATCCATCTAACTGAAAAGCTATTTTGTTTGCTGGTCTTGTTTGTATAAGCAAATCACAATATTTACAAAGTAAGGATTTGACAAGCAAAGGTAAATTCTATTCCAGCCATCACATATGTTGAATGACTGGAGTCCAAATTATTGAGGTTTCATGGTAGCTGAAAAAGTAGAAAAGGAGTTTCCACATTTTTGTCATGTCAACTCCTTGCTGTACAAATAGGAATCATTGTTTATTAAGAACAAAACTGGGGCAAAGGATAGAAGAAGGGTCCATCCAGTCTGTGCAAGAGATAAGTGAACTCATGTCATGGGAACATATAGAGCAGAAGACGCTTGAAGCCATTTGGCTCCTTTATTTTATAGATGAGAAATTGAGGGCAGAAGAGGTAAGTGACTTGCCTAGGGTCCATAACTAGTAAGTGTGTGAGGCAGGATTTAAAAATGTCATCCTAATCCTCCATCCAACCTGCTGCTATATCATGTCCCTGGAATGTGGAAATCAAGAAGGGAGTGAGTACATCTTTCATCCTTTCAACTATTTATATGAACTGATTCTGAGTGGAATGAGCAGAACCACAGGAACATTACGCACAGGGTGCGAGGTCTATTTTTGATAGACTTAGCCTTTCACAGCAAGTCAAGGATCTAAAACATTTCCAAAGGACTCATGATGCAAAATACCATCTGCATTCAGAGAAAGAACTATGGACTTGGAATTCAGAATGAAGCTGACTATTTTCTCTTTTATGTTTCATTTTCTTTAGTTTTTCTCATGTTTTCTCCCACTCGTTTTAATCTTGCATACAGTATGACTAATGTGAAAATGTGTTTAATAAGAATGTATGTGTAGAGCCCATACAAGATTGCATGCTGTCTTGGGGAGAGGGAGGAGGGAGGGGAAGAAAACTTAAAATATATGGAAGTGATTGCTGAAAATTGAAAACAAATAAATAAATCTGGGGGAAAAAAGAAATGATGAACTCAATGATTTTAGGAAAACATGGATTGACTTGCACAAAATAAGGAAGAATGAAATCAGCAAAATCGAGAGAACATTGTTTACAGTAAGAGCAATATTGTTTTAAGAATGACTGAGCAAATAAGTTATTTTCAATATTATAAATAGACAAATTAACTTCAAAGGAAATATGAAGGAAGACACTATCTACATCTAGAGAGAGAACTGAAAAATAGAAGTATGATTGGAATAATTTTACATATGTGTGCAAATATGCATGTATACATACATGTATACATACATATACACATGCATACATATTTGGGTCTAATGGTAGCCATCAGTAGGGTGGGGAAGGGGTGAAGAAAGAAGAAAATTTATATGATAATTTTGTTTTATATTTGAAAGGAATGGCAAGTAGATTTGCAGTTTCATACACAATCATCTATTCTATCGTATTATGCTATGGAAATACTTGTTTTATTCCATAAATTAAAAATAAAATTTAAAAAATGGTCTACTAATATTGGTTATTTTTTGACTAATCTTTCATCTTCTGGATCACAAAGTGAGTTAGGTTTGGAAAAAAAATCCTACTCCTATGGCAAGACTGGCATTGGGGGTGGGGAATGGGACAGTCAAGAACTGGTTTCATTGGTGTAAGGAATACTTGTAAGGAAACACTGTCTACCAATACAATCAGCCGCTCTAGCTTCTGAACTTATCAGAACCATAAATTCTGCAGCTTAGAGTTTTAGAGTTCAGAACACTGAGGAGCTAAGTGGCTTGCCAGAATCATAGCCAATACATGGTAAAGATTGGAAATAGATCTAGGTTATCTTGATTTAGAGGTTGGCTAGCAGGCTACTTCTATGGCGTTAAGAATATCTAGCTAAAATATATGAACGGCTCTTGATTACAAAAGTTGTAGGACATTTTCTTGATAATTATGCATTTTCCAATCTAATTATGGCAAAGATTAGAGACTATAGATTCTAATTGTGAAGGGATACAACAATCTCAAAAAGCTGTTATGAAAAGTGGAATTGCTTATGATATTGTGGTAAATGTAACACATATGTAATTCTTTCATGTGTCATTTGTATATATTCTAACACCACCCCCAACCCCATCCCACCCCCTTACTCATTGAACTGGCTCACTCATCCCAATCAGTTCTCTCGTGGGTACTTTCCCGTTTTTCATGCTTTTCTTGCATCTCTCTCATTTCTCTTCCCAGTTTTTCCTACACCTGTCTAACTTGCTTTTCAAAATCGTTTTTGAGCTCTTCCAAGGCCTGAGCCCACCCGACATCCCCCTGGGATGTCTGGGGTACGGAGGCCCTGCCCACCACATCTTTCCCTGATGGCAAGAATATGTCCTCGTCATAAGATCTGAAAGTTGGGATCATTTGCATCTGTTCGAAAAAACTCTCTATAGTCTTATTTTTCTTCCCTTTTCTAGGCATTTTCCCAGCCGGTTACTTGACTTCTGAGATTCCTGTCCACCCCCGCCTAGATCCGCCCAGCTAGTGCTTGGGGTCTGAGGTTCAAATGGGCTTTCTGCAGCAAGCTTTAGTTCTGGTGCTGGGGTGGGGGCAGGGCCGCCTCCCAGATTCAGCTCCCTCAGGGGCTTTATGCAGAGACCTTCAGTAATGGAGTGGGTGGGGGTGGGGCCGCCTCCCAGGCTCAGCTCCCTCAGGGGCTTTATGCAGAGACTTTCAGTAATGAAGATCCTGCCTGCTGCTGGGGGAGTCCGGGGCCGCCGCCGCAGCTGCTGCCTCCGCCGCTGCCCCCGCCTCTGCCACCGCCACTTCCTCCCAAGGGGGCCCAAGTCACGGAGACACCCCGCTCCCCTCTCAGCCAGGCCAGCTGTCTCTCTCACTGACCTGTAGCTTCTGTGGGCAGAGGGACCTTCCCGGCCGCTGGAGGTTCCGTCCCTGAAGCCTGCTTGGATCAGCTTCTCTGGGGCTGTGGCCAGGGCAGCGCTGGGGTGGGTCCGCTTTCTAGGGCGTGACGGACCCTGGGGATGGCTCTCCAGGGCTCTCTGGAATGGAAATCTCTTCCACTGGTGTTTCTGCACACCTTACAGTGATCCAGAACTTATAGGGATCTCTTTTTACATTAATTCTATGGGCTGTGGGTTCGGAGCTCATAAACGTGCATCTTTCTACTCCGCCATCTTGACTCCGCCCCGGGTACTTTCATTAGTCCCAAAGAAGGACTACAACCGCATTGCTATGCTTAAGTCTTTTCAGGGTCTTAAGGGTAAGTCTGATGTAAGGGGATGCACTCTCCCCTTTTTTACCCCATTCCCAGGAATACATCCATTTACATAAAACAATCACAACAATGCAGCTTACATTTTAAACATAAACAAGGTGAAAGCAATAATAATTACTGGGGCAACTAGAGTGTTGAGTCTGAGGTCAGGAAAGCTCATTTCCCTGAGTTCAAATCCAGCCTCAGACACTAGACACACTAGGTATGTGACCCTGGACAAGTCACTTAACCCTCGTTACCTCTGTTTCTCATCTGCAAAATGAACTGGAGAAGGAAATGGCAAACCACTCCAGTTATCTTTGCCATGAAAACCCCAAATAGGGTCATGGAGAGTCAAACATGACTGAGACAACCGAACAGCAACATGAATAATAGGAAGATTGTAGATTTCAATTGCTCCTCAACTCAGCAACCATATTGTCCATAGTAGCTTCAGACTTAACTTATGGCTGAAGTGAGGTAGGTTTTTACAGGAAAATGTAATGAAAGACCTTTTCTCCTAAAGCTGACAAAAACCTTTTTGACTTTGCTTCTTTTAAGATTTTTCTTCTCCTCCACACTTCTCTTTTCTTTCTGAATTTAGACACTCGATTTTCTCAGAGGAGAGAACCACTTCCTTTGGTAGATGAATGACCTCACCTTAGCTTATGAATAGTAATCCAATTCTAATTTTCTGTCTACAATCAGGTAAATTACATTTGACTCATAATTATAGAACAGTTCTGATGCCCATATTTTCCCAGGTATTTTACCTGTAAGTTTTCTAATTCTCCATATACAAACTACTGAGGCATATTGTGTACACTATTCACTATAACATTCCACAGGTTGTCAAATTCAAGAACAATCGCTGACTCAGAAGTCTGAGAAAGACTTAAATTTAATAATTGCTTCTCTTAGAATTCTGAGCAGACTTATACCCTCTACAAGTGAACACAAGAGAATAAAAGACAGATATTCTACAATGGTTGGGTTATTTTTTCCCAAATAACAGACGTATTCCCCAAACAGGTGAATTGTCAAGGGTCATCATTTTACATATAGATATATAAGCCCACACTTATGGTCATAGTAATTAATATTTACCCACATTTGCCAAAACCTAAGAGAAATTAGTTGGGATTCAGAATACATCAACCTATAGATAATATTTTAACTTTAATAACTCACTAGAAACAGTATGATGCAATGTGTCCAATACCAGACTTGAAGTCAGGGAGATATGGGTTTAAATCTCACCTTTGAAATCACCTTCATGATACTGAACAATTTACTTAACCTCTATGTGACAGAAACAATACTCTAGGACTTATCTACTAAGTTATAAACAGGTTGTGATCCACACTGAAAGAGAAGTTTTAACACTGAGTACCCCATACTAATGAAATCATTGATCTTTTGAATTTTGGCATGTGGAATGTTACATCTGGTTATTTCTCACTAATAGTAAATTAATCTCTTCCATGACATTATCAAATGAGAGGAGGACTTGGTGTATAGGAATTTGTGAGTTTAATGTAACCTGTCTGTAAAAATCTGATCATGCCTTACAAAAATTAATTTGACCATGGAAATAGTAAGATTGATTTACTATTTTCATGGAAGTTGCTCAACCAAGTATAGCAGAGGTCATCAGGAGAATATCTGCTCATTTTGATGAATGCTTCTCAATCCACTTAATGACATCATGTAATGATTTTACATGGACCTTTGTCACCTTTTATGGGATTAGTCATGTACTATGGCCCCTTGTTGGGGCCATGTTGTAAGGACATGGCAAGTCATTTTCAGTCAATAAGTATTTATTGAGCACCAACTATGTGCCAGAAACTGTCAAGTACTAGAGATACAAAAAAAGAGGGGCAAGGGGAACAATTCCTGCTTTCAAGGAGCTCATAATCTAATGTGGGAGAAAAATATATAAACTACTATGTACCAACAAGCTATATATAGGATAAATAGGAAATAATCAACAGAGACAGGGCTTTAGAATCGAGAGATGTTGGAAAATACTTCCTGTAGAAGGTGGGATTTTAGAAGAAATTTAAAGAAAGCCATTGAGATTGATAGGTAGAGAAGAGAAGGAAAAGAATTTCAGGCATGTAAAACAGTCAGAAAATATGTCCAGAGCCAGCACATGCTGTCTGGTTCATGCAACACTAATGAGGCCAGTGTCACTGGAGAGAAGGGTATATTGAGGGAAAGGTTAGGAGGGTAGAATATAAGATGCAAGAAGACTGGAAAAGTTTTGAGTGCCAAACTAAATTTTATATCTAACTCTAGAAGTTATAGGAAGCCACTGGAGTATATTGAGTAAAGGGATGATATGATTGAACTTGCTCTTTAGGAAAATTACTTTGGTGATAGAATGAAGGTTGGACTAGAATAGGAGGAACTTTTAGCAGGTAGATCAACCATCACGTTATTGTAATACTCCAGGTGAGAGCAGATGAGGGCAGTATCAGAGGAAAGAAGAAAACATATTGAAGAGATGTTGCAAAGGCAAAATCAACAGGCCTTACTTAGGAACAGATTGAATGTGGGGGTGACCCCAGAGCCCCAGATTGTGTGAAAATGATTGGTAATGGAGGGTCAGGTAGACATACTCTTGTTAGGGAGAATGAATAGCCTACAAGAATAGGTTCACCCATCTCTCATAGAAGAGGCAGGCAGGAGACTTTTTAGTGGAGGGAAAAAGAGGGGAGCTGAGAGAAAAACATGAAGTTTACTCTCATCACATTCGACTAAAGGAAGGAATAAAATGCACACTCATTTTGGTAGGAAAACCTATCTTAGAATACAGGAAAATGGGGGAGAAGGGGATAAGCAAGGTGGAGGAGATGATGGAAAGGAAGGCAGTGGGAGGAGGGAGCAATTTGAAATCAACACTCTTGGGGAGGGACAGGATCAAAAGAGAGAATAGAAGCAATGGGGGGCAGGATAGGATGGAGGGAAATATAGTTAGTCTTACACAACATGACTATTATCGAAGTCACTTGCAAAACTACACAGATATGGTCTATATTGAATTGCCTGCCTTCCCAAAGGGAATGGGTGGGGAGGGAGGGATGGGGAGAATTTGGAACTCAAAGTTTTAGGAACAACTGTCTAGTATTGTTCTTGCTACTATGAAATAAGAACTACAGATAATAGGGAATAGAAAGTTATCTGGCCCTACAGGAAAAAAGAGAAGATGGGGACAAGGGAAAGGAGGGATGATAGAAGAGAGGGCAGATTGGTGATAGGGGCAATTAGAATGCTTGGTGTATTGGGGTGGGGGGAAGAGACAAATGGGGAGAAAATTTGGAACCCAAAATTTTGTGAAAATGAATGTAAAAAGTTAAATAAATAAATTTTTTTTTTTTAAAAAAAAAAAAAAGAATAGGTTCACCTTTCATGTAGATACTTCTGTCTTGGTAATCTTTTCCAGAGCTCTCTTTCCTTTGTACTTCCAGCAAATGGAAAAGAGAATCCTCTCCCCTAGTGCACCTCTTACACCCCAGCTATGGCTACAAGCAATGGTGGCTTGCATTAGAAGCATTAGGCAGTAGAACTCATGTGCTTTCATAAAGTGATCTAAAATTGGACCTAGAATCCCAGCTTGACTTCTTTTGCTATCCATCTCCTCCATTTGAGTACTGGTAGGTAACAAATAAGTAATCTTAAGAAACTTTTCCAGTGCTTGACATTATTGCCTCTTGGGTTAATCTTGACTTCAACAGCACTGGCCTTTCTTTAACAGTCCACCTTAGAGAAGAGTACCGCCAAGATCGTCCTGCATATGAAAAATTAAACAAAGTCATGCCATGCCTAGGTAGGAGACTGAAATCTTGCTAACCCTCCATGATAAATGTTATGAGTTGCTCAGTATAGGTCCAAGATAAATTCAAAACATATTTTCAGCAATTCCACAAAAGAGCTATACTTTTAGGAGGGGGCAGCTAGGTGGTGCAGTGGATAGAGTACCAGTGCAGGAGTCAAGAGGACCTGAGTTCAAATATCACCTCAGACACTTGACACTCACCAGGTGTGTGACCTTAGGCAGGTCACTTAACCCCAGTTGCTTCGTCCTGGGTCATCTCCAGTCATCCTGATGAATATCTGGTCACTGGATTCAGATGGCTCTGGAGGAGAAGTGAGGCTGGTGACTTGCACAGCCCTCTCCCACTCAAAACAAAGTCAAATGCAAGTCATGTCATTATTTCTCTGATGGCATGGTCTCCTTCGGCAATGAAAAATGAACACACACACACACTTTCAGGGGTAACTATAATGAACATAGTTATTTGAAGATTATAATATATCTTCTGCATCTGCTATTATGAAGAAAACCCCAAAAGGGGTCACAAAGAATCAGATATGATTAAAACAACTGAATAGCATGTTATTGTGCACCTTTTTTGTTTTATGCATTTTCTGAGAGGTGACGTTAAGGATGTCTCATATATAATATCCATGATATGCATTGATTGTCTTTATGGGAAGATATTCTTTTGCTTGTTTTTTAGGGAGAAACCCTAAGTATGAGTCACACTTAAAATATTATTTTAAAAATATAAGTGAACTTAGTTGGGTAGGACCTTATTGGGTATGTGTGTGCGCGCGCACACACACACACACATATATATATATATAATATATATGTATACACATATATGTACATACATATACTTAACTGAATATATGTATGTATTTGTATGCATATACATATATGTGTGTATATGTGTGTATATGTATATGTGTGTATATATATGTATACACATATATGTACATACATATACTTAACTGCATATATGTATGTATTTGTATGCATATACATATATGTGTGTATGTGTGTATATATATACATATATATATACATACATGTTGCTCAGTGGTTTTGGTCATGTCCATCTCTCCCTATGATTGAAACACCTGAATGACACACATATATGTATATATGTGTATGTGTGTATATATGTATATCTCTATATATCACTTAGCTATTTAGTCATTGATATGAAAGATATTATAGAGTACAAACCTGAGAAATGAGAAACTAATTTTGTAGATAAGAAAACTGATCCCCTCCCAAGATTAAGTAAAATAATAATCCTTATAGTGTTAGAATGCAGATTTCCTGGTGCTCCCCCTACTGCTAAAATGTATCATCATTTGATACACTCTCTTTTGAGCCCCTCCCCAATAGTTATTTTTTTAAGCAATGTGTAAGATGGTAGGATTTCAATTTTAAAAGATCTTAAACAATATATAATTAATCCTTGAATTTTATAGATAAGGAAATTGAGGCCCACAAAACCTGAGATTGCCTAACAATTACACAGGTAGCAATTTATAGGGTTAAGATTTAAACCTAGGTGTTCTGATTTCAAATTCAAGGCTCTTTTACTGCATCACATTGATTTTCCTATTTACATACACACACACACACATGCACATAGACACACACACCCCATTATATGTGTGACAAGAAAATAATGCTGGTCCCTAAGGTGCTACAGGTACTGTACCCACTTTCTCTCCACTAAGAAGAATCGCTGCTCTGGATGCCATCATGTGGAATGAGTTCATTTCTGGGGAAGCTTATATCCTAATAAGAAGAGTTGTCTGGTTCATTCAAACCCCACCTTTGTGTCCTAAATACAAATTATTTCAAGCTTAGGTTTAAGCTCATGCCTAAAATTTCTTGGAGATTAAAAAACAACACTAAATATATAATGTGATTCAAGAACAGAACAGGTATGTATTGATTATTTCTTACACACAAAATGAAAGTTAAATAGAAAGCTCTCATAAACATTTAACAAAAACAAACTTAAAACAAAACTTATGGATTCCTACTTAATTGTTTTTTATAATTTGTTTTTTCAATTGTTCTCTCCCTCTCACTTCTATCTCCAACTGAGAAAAAAAAAACTTTGTAAGAAATATCATTACTCCCAAATTTGAGATGGCATACACTGATATACCAATATTCTCATCTTTATGTGAGCAATCTATATGTATATTAAAGACATCCCTGATAACAAATATAAGATAGAAAGATAAACCTTCAAACAATTTCTGCAGCAGACTATATCTTTATATTTATGTGAGTCACTGGAAGGTATAGAAAATATTCTATGCTTACTATAGAGCAATTACAAAAAAGAAATGGTAAGATATATCCTTAAAGAATCTTTTGCAATAGGATCTCTTCCAAAAGCTTCTCTTACATAGGCTAAGGCCATATAAGATTAAAATCATATATGAATATTTCACTATATTCAACCACTTTCTTATTCACATCAAGTATGTTCATCAAAGGAGTCTGCTGCTGTTGTACAATATTTCCTAAGAAGTATCTTCATAGAATAGGCATTCTCTGCTGCTGGTGAGGTCCTTCAGATGCTCCCATATGAGAATTATATTGTACTTATTCTACTAGCACAGTAATGCTAATGTAATATACAATGATTGTCTTATAACTCAAAAAGCATCAGACTAATAATGTGTACAGGAAAAACTAAATGTATGAAAAATGTATATTGACCAGACTGATATACAATTGGAAAGGCTAATCCATTGAGCTATTTCATTATTTACTAGACTGAGGTCAAATATTATAGAAGGACTATGAGTTGGTCCTTGCAGTAAACAAGAGGAAGAAACAGGTATACGAGAAATTGCAATGTTCTTTCAATGATCACAAGCAGTTACTTTGTTTTGAGAACCCATTTTCTTTTAACCCAAATATTTTTGTAGTGATGATATAAAGTGTGAATCTTGAAAAGTCACAATCTCCAAAGAATCAAAGCTATGAGTATTCCGAAGGACAATGGAAAAAATAACAGATAAGAATGAAGAAACAGTCTATTTCCAAAAATAAATGATGTATGGGAAAAATTATCATCTAAGAGAGATAGCAAGTTGTTTCAATGTACACTCCTTGAGAGTAGGGATTGGTTTTTTGTCTTTATTTATAATAATCATGACATTGAACATAGTATTTGTCACATTATGAACTCTTAATAAATGTTTGTTGACTAAAAAAATGCAACACAAGAAGGTGATGATAGGTAGCAATTTTCATTAATAGAGGGGGGATAAGATCAAAAATCCTTGAAATAATTTTAACAATGATAAAATGGAAAATTATTCATTTTGGAAGCTATACTGCTTCTTCTGGGAAGAAATATAGCTTCTTTCCAGCCTTTCCAAGCTCTACTTATATACTACATACTCTGAAGTTATGTTGATAGAGGGAAGAGAAGGCTGGCCTTGGAATCAGGAACTCACATCAGGTCTTATCTTTGTTTGCATCATCCTGGGAAAGTCACTTAAAGTCTCAAGCCCCAGGTGATGCTCTAAGATTATAAAATGTATTAAAGGAAGTTCTTCATATGGAACTCTGTTGTCCCTAATAAAGGAAAAAAGAGAAAAAAAAATTTATTAAGCTTCTAGTTTGTACTAGATACTGTGCCTAAGCACTTTAATATTATCTCATTTGATCCTTAAAACAACCCTGGGAGGTAGGTGCTACTATTAGCCCCATTTTACAGTTGAGGAAACTGAGGGAGATAGAAGTTAATGACTTTACTAAGTAGTACACGTCTAGTAAATGTACTGATAATTGAACTCCAGTCTTCCTGACTCGAGGGCAGCTAGGTGGTGCCATGGATAGAGTACTCAGTCTGAAATCAGGAAGACTCAACTTCATGAGTTCTAATCTGGCCTCAGATACTTAATAGCTATGTGACCTTAGGCAAGTCACTGTTTACCTTAATTCCTCAACTGTAAAATAAGCTGGAGAAAGAAATGGCAAACCACTCCAGTATATTTTTGCCAAGAAAACTCTAAATGGGTTCACAAAAAGTCAGTCACAACTGAAACAATTTCCTCATTCCAATTTATTCACTGGGTCATCTAGCTGCCTCAAAAGATAAGCAACAGGTCTGAAACAAAATCGGCAATTTCCAAGTTTCAAAGTTGGAAATTTCCCATGCCAGAGCTTATAGAAACAGACTGGTTGCATTTAGTAGTTAAAATGTCAATAACAAACTTTCTGTTTTGTGTATTGAGAAAACTGAGTTTCTAAGGCACTGGGGCAGGACTTTAGAAACATTGTGCTTGGTTCCTTTGATAACAAATAAACAGTGATAACTTTCTGGCTACAAAATTGCCCCAGAGGCCAAATTGTTAAATTTAACATTAACACTTCCAAGTGTACTTTCTCTGCCTCCTTTTCCCCTTTCATCCTCGGCTTTCCCCATGGCTCTCACACTATCCCAGCTGTCTGCTCAGAGGCACTAAAAAATTCATTCACACTAAGGTGTTGGGGATTTAATGTATTTGCATTTTAAAGGATGCTGGAGCAAAGGGGCAACTGCTCCACACAAAGGCGTGAATTACTAATTACAGAATTTCAGGTGCCATTTAGTTACTTGAATTTAACATCATTTGCTTGAGCCAAGATAAGCAACTCAACACCACTCAAAGGAATGGCTGCACCACTCAAGCGCTTTTATTTCCAGACTTTCTTGTCTGATTATCATGATGGCCAAACCTGAAACACTGAATTAGATCAACTGGTTAATAGGATTCAGTTGTTTGAGACCAGTTCTATAATAGATATCCATTTATTGCTATGGAAATGATAACTTGTCAAATGAAGTGAATTTTTTTAAATAAATTTATTTATTTAACATTTTACATTCATTTTCACAAAATTTTGGGTTCCAAATTTTCTTCCCATTTGTCCCCTAACCCCACCCCAATACACCAAGCATTCTAACTACCCCTATTACCAATCTGCCCTCTCTTCTATCATCCCTCCTTTCCCTTGTCCCCATCTTCTCTTTTTTCCTGTAGGGCCAGATAACTTTCTATTCCCCATTATCTGTAGTTCTTATTTCATAGTAGCAAGAACAATACTAGACAGTTGTTCCTAAAACTTTGAGTTCCAAATTCTCCCCATCCCTCCCTCCCCACCCATTCCCTTTGGGAAGGCAGGCAATTCAATATAGACCATATCTGTGTAGTTTTGCAAGTGACTTCGATAATAGTCATGTTGTGTAAGACTAACTATATTTCCCTCCATCCTATCCTGCCCCCCATTGCTTCTATTCTCTCTTTTGATCCTGTCCCTCCCCAAGAGTGTTGATTTCAAATTGCTCCCTCCTCCCACTGCCCTCCTTTCCATCATCCCCCCCACCCTGCTTATCCTCTACTCCCCCACTTTCCTGTATTGTAAGATAGGTTTTCCTACCAAAATGAGTGTGCATTTTATTCCTTCCTTTAGTCGAATGTGATGAGAGTAAACTTCATGTTTTTCTCTTAGTTCCCCTCTTTTTCTCTCCACTAAAAAGTCTCCTGCCTGCCTCTTCTATTAGAGATAATTTGCCCCATTCCATTTCTCCCTCTCTCCTCCCAATACATTTCTCTCTCACCGCTTAACTTCATTTTTTTAAGATATGATCCCATCCTATTCAATTTACTCTGTGCTCTCTGTCTTTGTGTGTGCATGCACGTGTGTGTGTGTGTGTGTGTGTGTGTGTGTGTGTGTGTGTGTAATCCCACCAACTACCCAGGTACTGAAAATTTCAAGAGTTACAAATATTGTCTTTCCATGTAGGATTGTAAACAGTTCAACTTTGGTAAGTCCCTTATGACTTCTCTTTGCTGTTTACTTTTTCATGCTTCTTCTCATTCTTGTGTTTGAAAGTCAAATTTTCTTTTCAGCTCTGGTCTTTTCATCAAGAATGCTTGAAAGTCCTCTGTTTCATTGAAAGACCATATTTTCCCCTGAAGTATTATACTCAGTTTAGCTGGGTAGGTGATTCTTGGTTTGAGTCCTAGTTCCTTTGACTTCTGGAATATCCTATTCCACGCCCTTTGATCCCTTAATGTAGAAGCTGCTAGATCTTGTGTTATCCTGATTGTATTTCCACAATACTGGAATTATTTCTTTCTAGCTGCTTGCAAAATTTTCTCCTTGACCTGGGAATTCTGGAATTTGGCCACAATGTTCCTAGGAGTTTCTCTTTTTGGATCTCTTTCAGGTAGTGATCAGTGGATTCCTTGAATACTTACTTTGCCCTCTGGTTCTAGAATCTCAGGGCAGTTTTCCGTGATAATTTCATGGAAGATGATGTCTAGGCTCTTTTTCTGATCATGGCTTTCAGGTAGTCCAATAATTTTTAAATTGTCCTGGATCTATTTTCCAGGTCAGTTGTTTTTCCAATGAGATATTTCACATTCTCTTCCATTTTTTCATTCTTTTGGTCTTGTTTTGTGTTTTCTTGGTTTCTCATAAAGTCATTAGCCTCCATCTGTTCCATTCTAATTTTGAAAGAACTATTTTCTTCAGTGAGCTTTTGAACCTCCTTTTCCATTTGACTAATTCTGCTTTTTAAAGCATTCTTCTCCTCATTGGCTTTTTGAGCCTCTTTTGCCAACTGCGCGACAGATCTTTGGTGTCAGTTTTTCAGGGCTCTCTGGAACAGAAATCTCCTCCACTCCATTGTTCTGTGGCTTCCCCTGCTCCAGAATTTGTTGGGAATTCTTTTCTACAGGTATTTTATGGGCTGTGGGTTTGGAGCTAGCATATGTGAATCTTTCTACTCCGCCCGAAGTGAATTTTTTTTTTAGTGATGTGAATGTGTCAGTCACATTTTGCTACACTTTTGGCTTCCTCAAACTTAATTTTGTCCAGCAATTGCCACTTTAAGTGTGTCATTATTTTTTTTTTTGGAGGTAATCAGGGTTACGTGACTTACCCAGGGTTGCACCATCTGTCAAATTTTCAAAAGAAAAAAATTAGCCACTGACCAAGCATCTTCAACTGCCTTTTACAAATAACACTTACATTGATGCAGAATGTTTGTATATATTTATATTGTGATGGGGGACTCTTTAGCTCTCAAGTTATTGTATTCTCTTTTGCATTATAGATCTCACATTGGTATTGTCTTTGAAGGTAGTAGAGACAAACTCACATGGAAACCAATTCCTGTGGGTCACATATTGACTTAGAAAACCACAAATTAACATTATTGGTGTTGTATTCTATTTGTTTGTTAAAATTTTCCATTTATATTTTAATCTGGTTGAGGCACACTCTCAGGGAGTTTTGCCAGTCACTTGTGGCTACAGGTCTTGAGTTAGACACCTCTGTTATGAAGATTACAAAGTGCTTTTCCTTCTACAACTTTATGGGTAAGGTATTCATTTAGCTCCATTTCACAGATGGGGCAATTAAAGTCCCAGAAGAAGGAAATGAATTGTCCAGGGTCAGAGAGCTAGTTGGCATCAGATCATGAAGTCTAACTCAGAACTCTTAACTTCAAACCCAGAATGATTCCATTAAACCACATCATCTCATTTAAAATGAATACAATGTTGTGTATGACATATGTGTTGTATCTTTCACCAGCGCCAGCACTGTTCTAGCACGAACAGTATCTTGATTTTCTTTGCATTTTCCCTAGCCCTTACTATAATGTTTTGCAATGATTTGCAAATGATTGTTGAATAAATGCAACCAAAGTCTGGTTTTAAATCCCACTTCTGGTATTTCCCAGCTACAGAATCTGTCCCAAAAGTCTCAGTGCACTTTTAAGCTATTAAAACTTAAAAGCTATATTGCTTCTTTTAAGCTACTAAAGCTTAAACCTATGTATTCCATGTATAACCATGAGCAAATCACTTGTCATTTGTCATCTATAAAGTGGGAATGATACTAGTAGCCTTTACCTAATAGAATTGCTAGGGGAAATCAAATAAGAAAGTACATAGAATTCCTTGCAAATTTCACTAAGCAAATGTCAGCTATAATGATGATGATGCCAGTGAATATATATTAATTACACATGTAAAATAAGTATGTATAATACTGCCTTGAAAGGTTATTTGTGAGAGAATAGGAATAATGTTAAAGACAATTGAACCAATAGTTATCAAGTGTCTACTATGTTTGATGAACTGCGCAGGGGAGATACAAAGAAGAAATAAAAGAAGGCATCTAAATAGTTTACTAGGTAAAATTCTTGACTTGAAATCAGGAAGGTCTAAGCTCAAATTCTGCCTCAGACATTTATTAGTTGTGCGACTGTAGGTAATTCATTTAAGTCCTTCAGACCTTAGTTTTTTCATCTGTAAAATGAGATCGTTGGTCTTTTTGTGTTAGATCCTTTCCAATTCTGAGTGGTCTTGAATTTGGAGGTCACATTGAAGTATGGGGGAATATAATAGTTATAACCACATCAAACATAAAGAGGTCAAAAAGAAAACTGCAGCTGAATACATAAACGTAAATCTGGTTTTTGGCATTATGAATTCGAGGCTGAATGGGAGGAGCAGAACATATTTAAAGCAATGAACATCCGTGTAATAGCAGTGTTAACATGCACTGTCGGAGCCTCAGAAATAGCCCATAAGAGATTTGGAAACTGTCCTAATGAAAACTCATATGTACGTCTGTTGTTAACAAAATGAAGGTGTATAGCCTATATGAAATTGCTTGCTTTCTCAACAAGGGCTGAGGGGAGGTTGGGAGAGAATTCAGAACTCAAATTTTTTTTAAAAAATGTCCAAAATTGTTTTTACGTGTAAGTAAAATTTTTTAAAATATTTTTTAATATAAATTTATTTATTTAACTTTTTCCATTCATTTTCACAAAATTTTGGGTTCCAAATTTTCTCCCCTTTTATCCCCTCCCCCCACCCCAATACACCAAGCATTCTAATTTTCCCTATCACCAATCTGCCCTCTCTTCTATCATCCCTCCCTTCTCTTGTCTCCATCTTCTCTTTTCTCCTGTAGGGCCAGATGACTTTCTATTCCCCAGTACCTGTATTTCTTATTTCCTAGTAGCAAGAACAATACTAAACAGTTGTTCCTAAAACTTTGAGTTCCAAATTCTCCCCATCCCTCCCTCACCACCCATTTCCTTTGGGAAGGCAGGCAATTCAATATAGGCCATATCTATGTAGTTTTGCAAATGACTTCCATGATAGTCGTGTTGTGTAAGACTAACTGAATTACCCTCCATCCTAACCTGCCCCTCATTGTTTCTCTTCTGTCTTTTGATCCTGTCCCTCCCCAAGTGTTGACTTCAAATTGCTCCCTCCTCCCTTTGCCCTCCCTTCCATCATCCCCCCCTACTTATCTCCTTCTCCCCCACTTTCCTATACTGTAAGATAGGTTTTCATACCAAAATGAGTGTGCATTTTATTCCTTCCTTTAGTCAAATGTGATGAGGGTAAACTTCTTGTTTTTTGGGTTTTTTTTTCTCAGCTCTCCTCTTTTTCCCTCCACTAAAAAGTCTCCTACTTGCCTCTTAAATGACATATAATTATCCCATTCCAT
This sequence comes from Bettongia penicillata ogilbyi, assembly GCA_023548195.1. Taxonomy (NCBI): domain Eukaryota; kingdom Metazoa; phylum Chordata; class Mammalia; order Diprotodontia; family Potoroidae; genus Bettongia; species Bettongia penicillata. The sequence continues at coordinate 3,172,843 of JAJHZJ010000202.1, read as the reverse complement.
TTCACCCTCTTTCCTCCCACTACATTTATCTCTCACCATTTACCTTAATTTCTTTTAAGATATGGTCCCATCCTATTCAATTCACTCTGTGCTCTCTGTCTCTGTATGTGTGTGCATGTGTGTATGTGTGTGTGCGTGCATGCATGTACATGTGTGGGTATGGACCCACCAACTACCCAGATACTGAAAAGTTTTAAGGGTTACAAATATTGTCTTTCCATGTAGGAATGTAAACAGTTCACTTCTAGTAAGCCCCTTAAGACTTCTGTTTGCTGTTTACTTTTTCATGCTTCTTCTCATTCTTGTGTTGGAAAGTCAAACTTCCTTTTCAGCTCTGGTCTTTTCATCAAGAATGTTTGAAAGTCCTCTGTTTCATTGAAAGAACATATTTTCCCCTGAAGTATTATACTCAGTTTAGCTGGGTAGGTGATTCTTGGTTTGAGTCCTAGTTCCTTTGACTTCTGGAATATCCTATTCCACGCCCTTCGATCCCTTAATGTAGAAGCTGCTAGATCTTGAGTTATCCTGATTTTATTTCCACAATACTAGAATTGTTTCTTTCTAGCTGCTTGTAAGATTTTCTCCTTGACCTGGGAGTTCTGGAATTTGGCCACAGTGTTCCTAGGAGTTTCTCTTTTTGGATCTCTTTCAGGTGGTGATCGATGGATTCTTTCAATACTTATTTTGCCCTCTGGTTGTAGAATGTCAGGGCAGTTTTCCTCGATAATTTCATGGAAGATGATATCTAGGCTCTTTTTTTGATCATGACTTTCAGGTAGTCCCATAATTTTTAAATTGTCTCTCCTGGATCTATTTTCCAGGTCAGTTGTTTTTCCCATGAGATATTTCACATTCTCTTCCATTTTTTCATTCTTTTGGTTTTGTTTGGTGATTTCTTGGTTTCTCAGAAAGTCATTAGACTCCATCTGTTCCATTCTAATTTTGAGAGAACTATTCTCTTCAGTGAGCTTTTGAACCTCTTTTTCCATTTGGCTAATTCTGCTTTTGAAAGCATTCTTCTCCTCATTGACTTTTTGAACCTCTTTTGCCTATTGAGTGAGTCTATTTTTCAAGGTGTTATTTTCTTCAGCATTTTTTTGGGTCTCCTTTAGCAAGGTATTGACCCGTTTTTCATACTTTTCTTGCATCTCTCTCATTTCTCTTCCCAGTTTTTCCTCCACCTGTCTAACTTGCTTTTCAAAATGCTTTTTGAGCTCTTCCAAGGCCTGAGCCCACCTGACAACCCCCTGGGATGTCTGGGGTACTGAGACCCCGCCCTCCACGTCTTTCCCTGATGGCAAGAATATGTCCTTGTTGTCGTCAGATCCGAAAGTCAGGATCATTTGCATCTGTTCGAAAAAACTCTCTATAGTCTTATTTTTCTTCCCTTTTCTAGGCATTTTCCCAGCCAGTTGCTTGACTTCTGAGATTCCTGTCCACCCCCTGATTCATTTTTAAAAATTAAAAACCATGTTTTTAATCAATGTCCCCACCCCAAATATTCATAATCTCTAATCAAAAATGGAATGAAAAGTGTAGAGACCAGACTAAGAAGATCAAGATTATCATTTTGTCAGATATCAAAATTGTACCAAGGATGTTTCTAGTGAGCATAATAGAGATTGAGCTTGTATCCAATTACTTGCATTCAACTACATAAAAGAGTTATTTGATCCACCTGTGCACATGGAAGATTGAATATAAAATAATGATAGAAGAACCATTTCTATCTGAATCTCATTCCAAAAAAATGAGAATAATATAAAAACTTCAAACAGAATTCAAATATTCTTCAAAACTGTCAACAAAACTTTACTGGAACAAATGCATTATCACCGACTGAACTGCTGCCCACTATTGATCAGATATTGATTCATAAAAACTGAAGAAAAGCTTTTAAAACACATGTCGCTCAGTCACTTTTTTCAGTTGTGTTCTACTCTTGGCAACCCTATTTAGAGTTTTCTTGGTAAAGATACTGGAGTTGTTTGACATTTCCTTCTCCACCTAATTTTTACAGATGAGGAAACTGAGGCAAACAGGGTTAAGTGACTTGCCCAGAGTCACCTAGCTTGTAAATGTGTCTGAGGCCAGATCTGAACTCAGGAAGACAGCTTCCTGACTCTAGGCCCAACACTTTATCCACTGTACCACATAGAAGTCACTATAAGAAATACTCATGATCTCCAATCTTCATGAAATTAAAACTTTCAAAATATAGAGATCACAACACAAAATAACAGGATGGGAGCACATATACCTATCAACTTGTCTGCTCCTGGGGTTCTTCTGAGGATGCTTCATTGAAACTCAATGAGCTGACACCCTCATACTTTTATTCAACTACAAAAACCAGTTATTTTCTTTACCTGTATGGTAATAATCTATAGAGCATTAAATAAACGAGTAATTTTAGGCTGTCAACTTGTCCCAAGACTGTTTGTGTCTAAATTCCCTTAAAAGAGATCAGAATGAGATAACAATGTTTATTGCATTCATAATAATCTTCTGAGTAGCTATCTAGGTAGCCTTTGTGCAAAAAAAAAAAATGGGATTATTTATGTTTTAAGTCATGTTAACAACATGAAATAATTTGATGATTTATTCTGTTTCTTCACATATCTTGTCATTTTTTTCAACATTAACATATAGGTACACATACGTAGACACACAATTATGGCAGTTTTAATTCCTCATTTTTTATATTTCAATCAATCAAACATTCAATAGCCATCTACTTAGTCTCTATTAACTTAGGCACAGAGTGAGGTTCCGGTGGTATACAAAGTCCCTGTCCTCAAGGAACTTTCACTCAGCTTGGGGAGGGGAGAAATCACAGCTTGTATACAAATAATATCATTAAACCCATGTTATATTCAAAGGAACACAAAGCACTTTTGGGGAGGTGGAACCTAACAGCTGAGGGAATCAGGAAAGACCTCCTGTAAGAGGGGGTACTTCCCCCAAAGACGGTAAGTTATTTGTTCAGAAAGATTTTATGGTGCTCATAAAGATCCAATTACAGTTTTAAAATAACTTGTAGATTTTCTGTAACGTGATGCTGCCATCTTGGCTCCCAGAGGGTGTATAAAATCTAGGAGCAATAACAAATCATTTAAGCAATATATAAATAACCTAAGACGGGGAGTTGTTAAGAGTTAATAGTCTCCCATACACTCAATAGAGGCTGAGGCTCCACTCTATTAAAGTGACCCGGGGGCCATGGGCCAAACTGCACCCAGTTGTTTTGTTGGAGGTATTCATCCTGCACACATTCATTTCCTTCTTTATGTTGTCTCTTTTCATCAGGGAAGGCTCTCCGCAGTCCCTGAGTCCAGAGAACAATTACGGTACAGTCTCAGAGAACAGAAAGAAAACTAGGGCCATAAATATGTTAAATGGGTGCGTGGGTGTAAGTGGCTTTGTAAAAGAACCACGAGGAAGCCTCAGACTAATTAATGACTAGGGAACAGTGTGAAAACAGGAGTATTTGGGGGGACAGGGGTGGGGGAGGATGGGGAGGAGATGGGGGCAAGTGAGTTCTCTCTTCCAGGAAAACTTTCATTTATTCCTATTTCAATTCTGTTTAAGCCCTCATTTTGAACTTAAAAAAAAAAACCATACTACAAGGTTCAGAGAGAATCATTTATAAGCAAAGTTCTCTTTGCATCAGAATGACTTTAAATCAGGTATAACCTTGATCTTGAAAGAAAGGTTATGTACAAGATTAAACAGCAACTGTGTTGGCATTTCCAACGAGGAAAGTCAGGTTATTTAAAACGAAGACGTCAATGCTTCCAGTATAACATGGCCTTGGAAAAATATAATTATTTTTTACAGATTTGCAGATTGTATGCATGCTCTGATATTAGTGTATTAGTAAATAGTCTAAGAAAAGTAATTTTAGTTGATGCTAAAATAAGGATTATGACCTTGTGCTATGTTGTATATTTCAAACTTTCTGTTATTGGGGATGTTTTTGTTTATATTTTTCTGTTTCCTTTTTTCCTCTCTTAAAGTGTGCTAGCAAAATTGTCATAGTTATGTGACTCTGTTTCCTTTTGGTGGTTGATTTTTAGACCCAGAGTTCTGCTCGATTTGTCTGTCCTATGTGTGAGGAGATGTTCCAGAAAAGCATAGCTATGCTGGAGGCATTTTGGGAGTTGTAAGGATAGTAAGACCTTTAGAGACAGAGAAATGTGTCCTGATTTGAGAAGGTAAAACGACAGAGATGTCAAAGTGAACTCTGAGGGAAAGTAGAAATGATGAACTGAGAGGTACAGGAAGAAGATGATGTAAACAGACCCTAAAAAAGGATGCTGAGATAATAAGACATAGAAAGAAAACTACTATTCTGTTTGGCTATCATTGTTCTAAACTTGTCCTTCTTTAAATCTCAAGCTATAGATGAAGTAAAATCATTGACTTGATTCTGTTCTTAAAATGAGGGCACATTCCAGGTGCTTATAACCTTTTTTGTGTCATGGACTCCTCTGTCAGTCTGGTAAAGCCTATGGACACCTTAGAAGAATATTTTAAAATATATAAAGTACATAGGATTACAAAGAAAACCAATTATATTGTAATAATATATTTATACAAACTTTATTTTAAGTTTGCAGACCCAGGATTAAGAATCTCTAATCTAGAACAAAACTTGCTCATTTTACAAATGAGAAAACTGAGATTCAGAGATATTAGGTGATCTGGCCAAGGTCAGACAGATATTAATCAGAACAAGAGCATGAACCCAGGTCCTTCAACTCTAAATTCAGTGTTATTCCTTCCATGACACCACAATGAGTTTAATGACCAAGTCTGATAGTTATTCGATGGAGCAAAGCATTGCTTAGGGTTTTGGTTCAGAGTTAGCTGAATCGGATTGTCATATAAAATTAATGAATGATAACTGACATTTACATAGTACTTTAAGATTTTTAAAGGTACTTTAAATATATTGTCTCATCAGATCCTCACAAAATCCATGGGAGGGAAATTCTATTATCCTCTTTTACAAAGGAAAAAACTGAAGCACAAAGTGGTTTAAGTGACTGGTCCAAGGTCACATAGCTGGTAATTAACTGAGGCCAGGTTTGAATACAGTACTTCCTGACTCCAAGTCCATCACTATCCACTGTGTCACTGAAGATATTAATCCCTTCATTGCTTTAGGAGATCATTTTTAACAGTTTGGGGAATGAAAAAATACACCTTTATGAACTCATCTAGGCTGTTCCTTAGACAACAAGCATACTATGTCCAGATCAGCACTTCAAGTGTTTTGTTTAATTTTGTTTTGAACTTGTTAGTACCACTTAAACTCTACTACTAGCATAGTCTTTGAGAACACAGGGTCATTCTAGTCTTAAGGAGAATAATGGTAAAGTGTTTTTCCTTCCTTTTAGAGAGAGGTGGTGGATTATAGGTTAGGATGAGGCATATATAAGCAGATAAGGCCAATTTATTAACTTGTATCATTTACATGTATTTCTTAGACACAAAAGAGTTGGAAATGATGAGTCATTGAATTGCAAAGTCATCACAGTGTTAAAAAACAGCAACTACAGAATCTTGGGTTATCTCCATATCAAGATAAAACATTAGAAAGAAGAAAAGAGAAGAGAAAAATTGACTATACCCTTATTTTCTGTTTCTTTCAAAGCGGCACTTCTGCTAATTTATTTACCACATCAGTTTAGTCAATATTAATATATGTATATATTTACACATTAGTATTATTATCAATATACAATGAGATATGTATGTATGTACTGTATGTAGTGAACTGTGGATTCTTTTCTTGAGGAGATGGTAGTGGAGTTAAGGAGACAAGAGAAATACATCCCAAGTTCATTAAAGTATTAAATACCAAGATAAGACTATAACAGATGAGGTGGGCTCAGTAAACAGAATGCTGGAATTGGAATCAATACTACCTGGGTTAAAATTCTGCCTCAGACACTTTAGCTGTGGAACCATAGGTAAGATACTTAATCTTTTTGAGCCTTGTTTACCTCATCTCTAAAATGGATGTAATATCTACCTAATGAAGTTGTTATAAGGATCAATGAAATTCTATAGGTGTGGTGCTTTGGAAAACATAAGCACTACATAAAAGAGAAGTAGTAGTAGTAAGTTGTAATAGTAGTAGCAGTAGTAGTAGTAGTAGTAGTAGAAATAGCAGCAGCAGCAGTAGTAATAGATGACAGATACATGGCTGAACTCATAGGAAATAGAGATTTGGGTTTAAAATCTCACCTCTGACACTCACTAGCTATATGACCCTGGGCAAGTCAATGAGTCTTTCTTTCTCTGCCTCAGAGAAATGTAAGATTTATCTACTAAGTGACACATGAGTTAAGAGATCTGATACACTACAACACAAGATTGCCATGAGGTAGTACACAATTAATGCTAGTGAGCTATAATACACTTGATAAATCTTGTGAGTTTGAAGGAGAGGGAAATGACTGTGGCCTGCAGGAATGATCCAAAAAGAATTCATGGAGAAGGTGCAATTTGGCTTGGAAAAAGATTCGAATAGATGGGCAGAATGGATGGAGAAGGGACATTTTAGAGACACTTTCTTTAGACAAGGATTTTCCTCATTTTAATACCAAAGAATAAGAAATGACAATGCTATGTATGTGTTAACTTTGCAAAATATTTAACCAAAGGACAGCTTTCTAGTACATCTAAAAACAATCAATTAACATTATTGATATTATTTTGAAGAAAATTTGACCAGCAAAAAATGAAGCAGAGACAGACTGAGAGAGGCAGAGAAACTGGGACAGACAGAAAGACAGAGATAGAAACTGACAAAGACAGAAAGAGACAGAGGGAGAAAAAAAGAGACAGAAGAGAGGTATAGAGACAGAGAGATACAGGGATAGAGATGGAAACAAAGAGACAGAGAGGCATAGAATCTGAAACATCCATACCCTCTCTTTTCCCCTCCACCTGTCAAAATCCTATTCATCTTTTAAGGCCCAGATTAAACCCTGCTTCATCCATGAAGTCTTATGTGTACCACAACACAATTATGTATTTTTCACTTGACCTTAAAACTTTTGGCCCTTGACCATAAAACTAGGCAATGTTTTAACACTTCTTTAGAGTCTTCAACAGCACGTACTTCAGCATTTGAGAACCAGAGTTGAAGTTTAAAGCATGTTTTCTAATAGGAACATTTTGTTATTTAAACACTTCCTTTGTGGTATCTCAAAAAGGAGCAGATTAGTTCAAAAGTGAAACCTACATTTGGCAGCAATCCTTACCTCCATTTTATATATAAAGAAACCAAGTCAGAGTCATTGAGTGGCTCAAGGCCAAGGTTACATGTACACCAGGTCTGTAAGATCTGCGAAAAAAAGCTTTATTATTCTTTATTCATTGGGCCACTCACTCTAAGCCATGGCTTTCCAGTTGCACATCTATATTTAAAAAATACAGGGTCTAAAGAGATAAGTGTTTTTTTAATCTCTGTCATCTCCACAGAAATTTAGTGTATTTTAGTTCTATATTTCAATATAAGAAATCTCCTTACTACCTATTAAAATTTTACTGGAGAAATTTTTAAAAAATTTAAAAGCCAAAGGCAGTATTCTATTGAGTCATGTGAATTCATACAGATCTCAAACAACGCCTAAATGAGGAGTGGCCTATGGTGCAATGTCTCTGTCTCATGCTACATACAAAGATTCAAATCTTACTTGGAGCTTTCAGTTTTGTAAACTGTCCCAGCCAGAGAGCCTGGACAAGGAAAACTCATCAACAAAAGTGAGTATATCATGGTCAAGAAATATAGAAGCAGATCCATGCTCGTAGACCATGAGTAGAAAGGACACTCCATTTTAATTGCCTCTCAATGAGATTCTCCTTACAAATCAGTATCGAATTCCCTTAGATGTATGTAAATGTATAGACAGGACAGTGGCTATAACCACATGATTCTGATTAGCTACATCTAGTTAAGCGTTGCCACTGGGATTTCCCTAGCACGTGGTGTGGCCATCTCTATGTGCCTTAGAAAAGAGAAAGGGCCATAACCTTTCTTTTCCATTTTTTTCCTCTTTCTATGAGTCTTCCAGTATGCCTTCCATATTCCTACTATAATTCACATAAATTAAAAGAAACAACCCAATGTACTGAAAAGACTTTTATGGAAAGTAAGTATTTGAATTTAAAGAAGGAATTTAGCCCTTAGCATAGGGTCATTTTGGAACCTTCCTTTTCTTCCCTCAGTCTTCCCCCCTCTCAAGTCTCTATTTATCCATAGGCAAATACTCTGTTGGACACCAGCCAGGATCCAAAGTTATGAATGTTAATTTGGTGGTGGATACACATGTCTTCACCACCCCCCACTCTCCCCACACATCCTCTTGTTCTTATAGATCCATGACAGCAAGTAATACAAAGTAAAAAATAGGTCATAGACCATTTCAATTTGGAGTCCTTTCATTGATCAGTTCAATAGTTCATACGCAGTTGAACTGATAGGTTTATCATTTTAAAGTCTGGAGCCTGATATTCATCTAATCCTTACCCCTACCTCCTTTGGGTGAGGAGGAAGCTGACAGTTCACAGCGGTTAAATGTTTTGTCCAAGGTCACACTGACAGTTAGTGGCAGAGCACTAACCCTCCCCACTCCCACCTCATCCTTCCTTCTCATTTCACAGCCCTTTTTGCCCTGGAGTCAAGCCAATTCTCACACTGAGAAAATAACAATACTTAATTAAGAGGGAACATATAGTACCACATGAAAGAAAAAATGGTGAATTGGGAAAATTAATCTACTGCTTTGGAATAGGTGTGAAATAGCTCAAATGTGGGTGGTTTGTCTACTCAGTAAAGAGTTAGGCTTTTTTTCTTATGACCAAGCAATGTGGTTATCTTGACAAGTTTTATATTCTGGTAGCCTTCAAAGGCAGCATGGAAGCTAGAAGGCATTAGCAATAAACCTTCGTATCTTGCCCTATTAAAAATGTCAGAATAATAAATCACAACTTTAATGGCTGGGCAGAAAGAAAAAAAAGATCAATAAGTTAGGACTGAGTCTGTTTTCTGAACACCAATCTAGCTAATCACATGAAGACACATCTTGGCTAGCCAACTGGTGATGAATTGTTTTAACCATGGCAACTAATGAAACAAAGAAAAATAAGAAACAGGCCCAAGCCTGAGTGCATCCCCCTTCTGTTTCTGTAGTGATACTGGCAAATGATAGGGAAAGGGAGCAGTAGATTTCAAGAATCATACAGGTTAAGACAGTCAGTAAACTTTCCTTTGACTATTGGTGTTCTTGATGTGAAATACTTGACCAATAAGAAGACGTATTTTAAGAAGAACTGAATCTTATCAATCTTGACATTCTTAATATCAATGAAATCAAATGAATGGCTAAATGGAAGGATAGCTCACAAGAAGTTCTTGGAGAGGAAAAACCAAGAGATTTGACAGAATGAGTTTTATTGTACTCTTAAAGTCAACAACGAAACAGGATTTCATAGGATATTTTGTCATTATGTATTTCAGCATTAATATTGTGTTTAAAAAGGCCTTCATAAAAGCATAGTAATTGAAATTTCAACACTAACACATTTGATGAGGATGAAATGGTTGGGAAATTCTGTGAAGAATTTGGTACAATGCCTCCAAATTCAAGAAATTTGCATTGTGATAGCTGGTAACTTCAACAAGGTGAAAGTGGTAAGACACATGGGAAAGCATGACTCAGGAAACATGGATAAAAGAAGGTAAAGACACATAAATTAGGGAAGTTCTCTCTTTGAGAATATTTTCTTCAAGAAAAAAATTGATAGGTGAGGCATAAGATGAACAATAAATAAAATCATAAAGAATTGCATAGATTACATTTTAATGGACAGGAACACAACTTGCTATTGATTTGGAAATTAGCTCTGAGTCAGATGTCTGTGTATAGTCAGACCAAGGACTTATCAGAACTGAAGTCAAAATTAGTTTAAAAATAAGAAAGAAAGAAATAAAAAAGGAGAAAAGGATAGCTATTGTGTGCAATTAAAACATGATCTATTTAAATATTCATTGAAAACAGAAAATGAAAAACATGTAACAGAAACAACATTGTAACAATTGCAGTAATAATTTCATCCAAAAGTTTAACCAGTGTAAGTTAACTGCTACAACAAGGAGACCAGCATGGCCCAGAAAGTCATTAGTCAGCAAACATCTGACTTAACTTGCCAAGTGGAGAAAGGTGACCAACGAAGACAGTGATAGATTAGAATATAATCATTTGTAAAATCTTATGAATAAGAATGACAGAACCATGAATGATGTTGTCTCATAAATCAAGCAGTAGAAAGTTAAAAAAAAAAAGGTTAGAGGAAGCTTAGCAATCTATCCAACCAAGCAAAGTCATCCCAAGGGCATTTGAGGATGGAAATAGAAGGACTGTAAGAAAAAGAAACATAGAAAAGATTTGAAAAAAAATTAATTCTTTTTTCCATCAAAGACAATTGAACCACACTACAATTAGAGCCCAACATTATGGTATTATTATTAACATTAATTTATTAACATTATGCTGAGAGAGGAGGTAGGAGTGATACTAAAAATATCAAGTTTTCCATACTGGAGGAAATGTCATTTTGAGACATCAATAGACAAGATATATCGCAGAATGGTGCAAGGAATGAAGATAATAAGATGAAGAAAAAACTTCAGACTTTGTTAATATCCAACAAATAAAAGTTTCTTGAAAGAACCTCAGCAACTACCAACCTACATGTCTATTCTGCCATTCAAAATCATTATGAAAGTCATCTGTATACAAATTTAGGGAATCCTCAATGAAGACACTAGTTGTAAATAACCAGATTTTTGCAAGTGATAATCAATAATGGAATATATTTTTGCCACTTCACAATTTACTGAAAGATACAGAGAATGTAAGATTCCCTTGTGAGTATGGCTAGATCCCAATTAATGCCAATAATGAATCCTTTGAAATTACAGCTATGTAAAATGTGGTAAATTGTCCCTGCCCACTGGAAGTATGCAGTGCGAATTAGAAAAAATGGGACCATTTGGGAGAACTTATTGTTGTCACCGATAAGTACCTAACAATATTGTCTGTTGCTTACAAAAACAGCATTTGATTCAATAAAACAAAATGTGACCTTATAGGATCATTTATAACAAGGTAGCTCCCATACAAATAGCAAGATAGTTCAAGATTCCTAGGAAGAAGGAATCACAGAAATAATTCTGACAGTAAACATCAACCGAGTCATAAAATAGGTGCACTTTTCTAAGGTGTTGCTCAATGTGAAAGAGGGTTGGTTAGAAATTATTATTTAACTCAAAGAAGAGGGATTATTGATGATTGACGAGGTTTCACAGATGATACTGCCCTTATGGCATCAAGCCTGAAAACCTTACAGAGCCTTCTGGAAGAGATCTGGAATCACTTAAGATTAAGTGGATGGAGAATGTCTATTTTTCAGTTTATAATATATATTTAGATCAAGGGTTCTTAACCAAGGGTCCATGGATTTCTTTGCTTTTAAAAATATTTGGATAACTGTATTTCAATAGAATTAATTTCCCTTATAATCCTGTTAATTTTATTTTATGCAATTAAAAAATTAACCTGGGAAGAGATCCATAGGTTTCATCAGACTGCCAAAGGGGCTTTTGATACAGAACAAGTTTAAGAACTCCTAATTTATATGGACAACCTACACAATCTGGTGATCAATAGATATATAAGGGGAAAACAGATGGACAACATGTTGGCCCAGAGCGAAACTATTCCACTGACCTCAAATTTCCTATGACAACAAAGAACCATCTTTTGAATGCTAACCTTCTACCAGTGTTGTTAGATGGCTGTTAGATACAACTGTCTCGAAAGAAATGATATGAATTAATATCACAGAGAGGAAAATGGAGAGACTGATAATAGATATAAGAAGACTGCAACATATAACCAATGAGAAAGTCTGAAACAAAATTAGAGTAAAAGATGTTAGATGTTATCAAGGACTTGTACAGCAGGAAAAGAGAACTGGCGGTCTCATGGTGACGGTGAGGGATGGCAGAAAGACTGGGTCTTTCTCTGTTACTCTCAAGCTGGCAGAAGAAAACTAGAAAGGCCTCTGGCATGTGGAATAAACCCCTAGGTGAAATATATAGTATGATTCAGGCTGTGCTGGAACCAGCTCCTACTGGTTGATCGTTAGTCACTTTTGAAGAGGACCAGTGACCTGAGGGTGATGTCTTGATTTTCGAGGGATTGTTAAATTTTCAGTAAGAGCAAGTACACCTTAGAACTTAGCAATGCTAGGAATCAGGACTTGATTTGTGTTTTTTTAATTCTTTAGACTTAAGCAAGCGATGGAGAAAATGTTAATAACGCAGATTATATTTAAAAGTGTGTCCAGCATATTTTTCCCGGAGAGTTGGTTGTTAAAAATTTACCAGCACACCCCTGGAGAGGACATTGACAAAAGTTACACAGGATGAATTGCGCACAGCATCGTGGGGTGTGGGGGCGGACTTTTGCTAAGCAAATGTAAATAATAATGGTTCCAATTATAGGTTAACAAAACGAATATCATCATCTCCATTTTACAGCTGAGGAAACTTGAGGCTCCAGGAGATTAATTGACTTGTCCGCTGCCATATATTTAGTTAAATGCCAGAAATAGGATTTGAACACAGATTTCCTGAGCCAGCATTCTTTCCATAACACCACACTTCTTCTGGTATCATTTAACTTTAGGTTATCATCTGGTATTATTTAACATGAGGCTATATTTAGGTGACAAGTTTCTCAAGAAAATGTAGTGTTCAGTTTTAACATCAAAGTGAAAACATTCATATTGACTTTTACACAGGACTCTAGGAATAAAATACCCCAATTTTCCAGAGTAATTTCATCTTCGTTTTAAATTTTTACAAAAAAATAAATAGGAGTACACTGTGGCTCTCCTCTTACAACTTCAAATTGTGTTCAGTCTTCAAAACCTGACTGATACATATATATGCACATATGCTATATTATTCATATGTGTCAACTAGAATTTTTTAAGTCCCTAGAGCTGACCACAATACAAAGTGTTTAAATAATATGAAATGGAAATAAAATTAAACAGATCTAAAAAAAACCCCAGAAAATACCAAACTGTCAAACTCAAAGAAAAATTTACTTCCATTTAAAGAAATATTCTAGGCCTTGAATTATTCCATGAGGTTCTCCTCTCTTCTCCTCCTCTTCACCCCCACCCCCGTTGAACTATACCCTTTCACAGGTTATCTTAGTTTGAAAGACAGGCAAATGATAAATCTTGAATTTCTTATGTGTTTCATTTTCTGTGAAAGTTCCTAAGGTAACTTCTTGGATGAACTATTTTCCTTCAGTGCAAAGGATAAGCAGAGATGGAAATACTTTACATTTCTTGAGGAAACCGCTTAGCACTTATTGGACAACATTTGTGATGATCATCTTAAAAGAAATATTTGAGACAAACCGTAAAAGTGGGCTTGACCCTTCCATGGGCCCATCATAAATCAATTGTTAAAGCAAGGGTGAAAACTGGCAAGGAGGTCAGAGGTGGGATAGAGGCCACAGAAAAAGGAAAGTGTGAGAAACTTGGAAAGGGGGGGAGACCTAGAAAAGAAAGAAAAAGAAATAAAGGAAGACAGAAAGAGTGAGAAACCCCTAAAATACAATCTACAGATGAAGTGCCATTGTTAATGCAAAACAGTGGTTTTATTCTTTATAACTCTTTCCTAATAACACAGACTTTTCCGCATATAAACTCCATATCTAAAGTTATCTTTGTCGTGGAATCAGTTTGTCTAGTAAAAGAGACTTAATTTCCACTTAAATAGTCTGTCATTGAGATTTTTAAAGTTCTAGTAAACTGCAAAATACTCTAATTCCTTCACAATGAGTTTTGTCCTGTGGAAATCGGTCCTCTTACCTCTGTGTTCTGAGGGCAATTCGTTTATAAGTAGATATTTTAATCCATGGCTGTGATTATTTTGTGAAACTATTTCATGTTACACCCAAAAGAGCATCATTTTGTCTTGTTCAGAAGAAGATGCCTTTTCCATTTCTGCTGAATGACTTGATAGCCAGAAACCTAGATAGCAACACCCCCTTCATTAAGTAACATGGGTAGAGAATGATGAACTTGGCTTGTGACCTGACTTTTGTTAATCCCCTTGATTTTTAAAAGTCTAAACCAGATGTAGCCTCCCAATGATCTATATCTAATCATTTGTTTTGTGGATTCAGGTTTAAAATCCAGACAATTAAAGTGATTCACATTTAAATGGGAAGGTCTCATGATTGATTTGTAACCACACAATTTATTTGGTAATAATGACATTCCTAGAGCTTGGCCAGGAAAAACAAAGGTTGATTTATTTCCTAATAACAAAGACAAATGATCATTCTCCCCAACCATTTTCTTATTTTCAATGGGTCAGTGCCAGGTTGTTAGGTATGCCCTGTTTGCTCTTGTTTTCCTCCCTACAGGAGGAGGCAGTCTAGACAAAATCTCTCAAAAGCATTGTGTACTATAATGGATGTGCCATGGTACTCAATACACCTGAAATATCTCAGGAATGACAACTGCTATTTCTTCTTCTTATAATTTCATACATTAATTTTTGTTGGGCTTGATAGGGTATCACCATACACCTCAAGCAAAAACATTAAAAAGTGGGCATTTCAGAAGATGGGGGAAGGAGTTCAATTCCCTTCACAAATCTGAAAAGTCAGAAGTATATAAAGTATTAAGTATAAAATAATAATTATTTCAGTATCACAAAACATCAAAGATGTATTTCATTTCTTAGAACTGAGAAGAGCCATAAGCATGAAATAGTCATTTCTATGTCATCATTATCATGAAGACTGCTTTGAATTTTATAAAGCACTCTTCTTACAAAGCACTCAGTTTTATATGGATGGGTTCTTAATTAGGGAGCTCAGGTAAATCAGTATTTGTTTGATCTAGCGTGGATTGAAATAGGGCCTATTTTATATGGCCCTGTGGAAGCTAAGATCACTTTAATTGATCAACGTGCCTCTTTGGGTAGACTGGCTTTTAAGTCAGGTCTGAAAGGAGAGGCTCACAGAGAAGGAAAGAAGGAAACAAACACTTATTTAGTGCTTACTGTGTGCCAGGCACTTTATAAGCATTATCTCATTTGATTCTCCCAACAGCTCTGGGAGGTAAGGGCTATTGCTATCCTCATTTTACAGCTGAGGAAACTGAGACAGAGATTAAGCGACTTGCCTAAGGGTCATACAACTAGAAAGTGTCTGAAGCTGGATTTAGATTGAGAGCTTTTCTATTCCAGGTCTGGCACTCTTTCCACTGAATATAGATACCTAGAGATAGGTAAGAGAAAGGTCTCAAAGAGAACACTGATTTTAAATAAACAGAAGACAAGGGATTCATTCCCTTACATAAGTTGCTAAAGACCTCTAAAAATGCACTGGCATGGGAAAGACCACTTCCAAATGCACCTATGCATCAAATTCTTAAGATCTATTTGCTTATCTAGCTTAGCTGCCCACAGTTTTGTCGTAATCACTTATTTTAAATCCATACTGTGAAATGTTAGGAACCAAAATTCCAACTTAACATGCAGCAGCTGAAAGAAACTGACCCTGCAGAACTGAATGGAAAACAAATTAGAAGGCAATTTAATTATCCTGTTTTGAGAAAGCGTGGGACAGGTGGCCTTGAGAGAGCTGCAGAGAGGGTAGGGAGTATCTTTACATGAACACAGGCCAGAAAGGAGAGGAAAATTCATTCTTCATATGTTTCGTGTGAAGAAATCATTAAGCTATTAACAGATTAAAACTGAAGTAAGATTTTGGGATACCTCACACACACACACACACACACACACACACACACACACGCACGCACACACAAGCACACACACAATGGCTAGCAGGGTAAAAAGGTAGTGGCACAGCTGACACCTACCTCCCAAAAAAGGCAACAGAGAGTTCGAGCAGCTTATATAAATCCAGGGACCCTGCTTGGCAAAGAAACCTCTCTCAATGCAAATGAAGCATTGATAATGAAGGAAGGGGGGTAAAAAAGAGTGAATGAGTTGGAGTGACATACAAGCACGGTCACCAGAGTAACCTTTTCCTGATTAGAAAAAAGGCAGTCACGGGGGAAATTTAAAAGTGCATGACATCATGTTTTTTGGTCTCTTTTCAGCCAGAACATGGAGGGGCTTTTCCATTCTGACCATGCAAAAAGAGGCAGAGAACTGCCAGGGGAAGCTCTACTCCAGAGCTAATTAGGAGAGCTAAGGAGGCAAATTGATTCCTTCTCTCTGATCAGGAAAGGCAGCCAGTGAAAGCCTTACTCTGAGGGACCTTTTAATACCCAGGCTCACTGAGACCCGAAGTAGCATCACAGCAAGTAACCAACCCAGAAGCAGAAGTACTGAGAGGCTCAAATGAGATCATGGATGTAAAGGACTTTCCAAGTGTTAACATGTAAACTCTAGTTGTTTACCATCATCGTCACCAGTCAGGCCTCCAATCTGGTGATGACTCCATTCCCTCATCCTTCTGCTGCCCTCCTGCTGAGCTCTAGCAAAACAGGCAGCCAGGTGGCATAGTGGATGAAGCACTGGGCTTGGAATCAGAAAGACATCTTCATGATTTCAAATCTGGTCTCAGATACTTACTAGCCATGTGACCCTGGGCAAGTCACCTAACTTTATTTGCCTCGGTTCCTCATCGGTAAAATGAGCCGGAGAAGGAAAAGGCAAACCACTCCAATATCTTTGCCAAGAAATCCCAAATGGGGTCGTAAAGAACAGGAAACTGAACAACTCAAGCAAAACTAGAATATGCTGGTTAAATGTTTAACATCCTAGACATAAAGTATGTACTGCACACAATTTTAGGTTTAATCTGCACTATCAGCAATTTAAGTCTTGACAATCAACAACAGCCAGAACTAAGCTCTGATTTGTCCTGATTGCCAAAATAAGTGCTCACACTGAAAATTTAACAATGGGATCTCTCCGGGTAGAGCTGGCTCTAGTATATTGCCTTCTTCTTATGGCTTTGCTCTCTATGAAAGGCAAGCGCAATCACTTCTAACCTAGCTTCAGAAATGAACCCAACATAAGCTCCGATTGATAGTAGCTAAATGAGCTTTGGTTTCAACAGCTCCTTTGTTGTGCTCTCTCTTTTGGGCTGATAGCCTTCTACCTTGTGTCACACATAATAATTACATCCTCTCCCTGCCAATTCCCGCTGAAGTATCGACTCTGACATTTTTTTAAATCCCATATTACCCTCTACATAGTAGAAGCTTAATAAATGTTTTTTAAATGATTGATTTGAAACATGTTGAGGGGAAAGTATTGATTTCTAAATAAATGTCTAAATTTATTTTCCAATTGTTCTACATTTTACATCAGAAGTAGCTAGCATTTATGTAACTTTAATATTTGCAAAGCATATTTACAAATATTATCTCATTTGATCCTTACTTCAACCCTGGGAGGTAAGTGATATTATCCCCATTATACAGATAAAGAAACCGAGGCAGACAGAGATTAAGTGATTTGCTAAGGCCACATAGCCAGTGTTTGAAATTGAATTTGAACTTAGATCTTTCTGACTTTAGTTTCAGTGCTCTATCCACTATATCACTTAATTTCTTTCTTTTCTTTCTTTTTTTCTTTCTTTCTTTCTCTCTTTCTTTCTTTCTTTCTTTCCTTCTTCCTTTATCTTTCTTTCTATTTATCAAGTAATTAAAATGGACACAATCTTTTTTTTAATAGAAAAAGCATAGATCTGTATCTTTATATCCTCAATAGCTTCATCTATATGACCACTAAATGAATAGAGTTCTGGCCTTGGAGTCACAAAGACCTGAGTTTAAATCTTGTCTCAGAAATATGTAAGAAATAAATGTTAATTACTCCAAGCCTCAACTAAGCAAGATGGCATGGTGGATAGAGTGCTGGCCCTGAAGTCATGCAGACTCAAGTTGCTAGTTAAGGTCATTTACTATCCATATAGCTCTGGTGTGGGTCCTCATCTCTTCACACCTGGACTATGGCAATAGTCTACTGGTTGTTCTGCGCACCACTCCACTCCATTTTCTATACGGTTGTCAAAGAGGTCTTCCTAAAGCATAGATCTAAACCATGTGACCCTCTGTGATAGGATCCCAGCAGTTTCCTGATTTCTCTGACCCTGACACAGCTTTCTTTCTCAGGAAACCTGACTGATGCCCATCTTCTCCAGTACCGCTTTCTGGTCTGGTCCCAGCAGCCTGTAGTGGGCACCTTTTAGACTTAGTGGATACCTGGGACCACTCCGGTCACCATAATACTGATAGCTTACAAAATAGATGCAATTTCTAGATGAAAATAACTAAATGCAACTGTAAATTTGTAAGATATTCTTGCTGCATTCAGGCAAAGTAAACCTCCTCTTTTATTAACTATTTAGGGACTTGAAAATGCCTCATTTTTTTCCCAGCTTCTAAACTCAACTAAGAGAGTACTGGTTTTAGATATACAACATCCTGATACTCAAAAGACTTCAGTGACTCCTTATCACTTCTAGGATCAGATATAAAATATTCTGGCATTCCAAATCTTTCATACTATAGCCCCTATTCACACTTTCACAAGTCTCCTTACCCCTTATGTTTTCCCACATACCATGTGATACAGATACAAGGTCCCCTGGGCTCTTCCTTGAATAAGACAACCATCTCCTGAATCCAAGTATTTTCAGTGACTGTCCTCCACGCCTGGAACGTTCTCCTTCCTCATTTCCACCCCTCAGTCTCCCTCAAGTCTCAGCTAAAATCCCACCTTCTGTAAGAAGCCTTTCTTATCCCTCTTAATTCTAGTTCTTTCCTTCTGCTGAATATTTCCAATTTATCCTGTATGTTGCTTGTTTGTAGTTCTTTACATGTGGTCTTCCTCATTAGATTGTGAGCTCTAGATTGTGAGAACTAGAACTATCTTACCTTTTTTTTTATATTCCTAGAACTTAACATAGAGCCTGGGCACATAGTAGGTGCTTAATAAGTGTTTATTGGCTGACAGATTGTAAATCTTAAAGCAACATATATGTCCTAGAGCAGTAGTCCATGGGGGCACCAAAGGATTCCAGGTGGCCTGTTCTGTGTTAGAGAACATGATAGACTTTCTTCACTTTTAATATCTATCTATCTATCTATCTATCTTTCTATACATATACATACACACACATATATATATACCTTATCTATCTATCTCTCTATATATATACATACCATGTATAGCATTTATCTATATCATATATACAATATATACCTTATAAATGTTAAAAGTGAGAAAGGCCTAGTTAATTGGGTTACATTATCAAGGCACTGTTCATCTGGCACTACTTACCTCATTTCCAGGCATAAGGCCTAAGAGGAATTAACTAGTCCTTGTAGGGATTTGCAAGTGTTTTACAAACCCAAACTTTTAAGGAGGAGAACTATAGACCAATATATTAATGAATACTGACTCAAACATTTAAATAATGTCTCCTCAGAAAGAATACAGTGATTTATCCAAGAAAATCATTCATTACCATCAAGTTGGATTTATACCAGGGATATAAGAATGCTTCAACATTAGCAAAACAAAGAACATAATGAAATATACTGAAATAAACCCCAAACATCCCAAACCACAAAACCTCTCAATATATTCAAGAAAAGCCTTTGATGAAGAATAATAGTCTACTATGCTTTAAAAAAAAACACCCTCAAAAGTAAGAACACAGAGGGGTCTTTAAAAAAAATGATAGGTTATTGTTCATTCTTGAAGAAGACCAAAATGGCATCACTATATTAGGGTAAAGTTGCAGTGTGTTTGACTGTGACAGATTGGGCACCAATAGTCCCCATGAATGTTGTGAGAAGGTTCTCTAAGTCTTTTCATCTCACATTTCTTTTGAGTTTCCTCTATTCTGCTTTGCTCATACAACACAGCACCTTCTCTGATGAGGACACACCATCCTGGACGATCCTGTGCCAGTCTCTTCCATATCACATAATCAACTCCAAAGTTCTTAAGAGAAGCCTTGAGAGTGTCCTTGTAATTGCTTTTTCTGACCACCATGTGAGTACTTGTCCTGTGTAAGTTCACCATAAAATAGTCTTTTTAGCAAGTGTACATCTGGCATTGGAACAACATGGCCAGCCCACTGGAGTTGCACTCACTACAGTAGTATCAATGCTTGACAGGCTAGCTCATGGCTAAAAACATCATGCTAAAAAGCATGGGAGCAAGCACACAGCCTTATTTTATTCCATTGGTGATGGGGAAAGTGCAAGAGCATTGTCCATTATCCAGAACACTGGCAAGCATGTTATCATGAAATTGACACACAATACTGATGAACTTCTCAGGGCAACCAAATTTTGATATAATTTTTCATAAGCCCTCATTACTGAATGTATCAAATCTTGGTCAGATCTATAAATGTTGTGTACAGACCTCTTTTGCTTCTGGAGTTGTTGGGCTGCAAATACCAGACCAATTATTCCTTGGCCCTTTCTGAAGCCACACTGGCTCTCAGGCAGATAACCATCTTCCAAATAAAGGATTAGCCTATTAAGGAGGACTGGCAAGAATTTTGCCAGTAGTAACTAAGAGAAAGATCCCTTCATGATTGTCATGGGGCAATCTATTTCCTTTACCTTTTTTAGAGATAGACAGTGCAAGCATCCTTGAACTCCCCTTGACATATAACCCAGAAAGTTTCTGTCAGATTTTGTATGAACAATGGATCCCCTCCCCTTGTAAATGTCAGCTGAAATAGAATCAACACAAAATGCTTTGGCATATGAAAGGAGTCTAATAGAATTCAAAACCTCTTCTTCAAAACCTTCCTCTTCTTGGAATTTCAGCTAGGGAGGGATTAACTTCAACCTGAGGCAAATGGTTAATGGCTTCACCGTTGATTGATGACAGCATGTTGATAGCACTGTGGAAGTGTTCAGCCCATCTCTCTAGGATTGTACCCTTATCACTAATCAATGTGGCTCAATCAGCACTAAGGAGTTGACATGCACCACTTATGGGTCTCTGGCCCATAAACCATAAAAGTGCTTTGGATTGTTACTATGAAGATAAAACTGAATTTCATCTGTCTTCTTCTTGAGATAAATAGAAATAGAAAACAGTAAGTTGTGAAGAAGTGTATCATTGTTTCAGCTGGGATAATTCCAGAAGGAAATAAAACAAACAGTAACCCTCTTGAATCAAGAGATCTTTTTTTTTTTTTTTGCTTAGTCAAGAATCCTGCATTTCTCTAAACTTTACCTGTACTTTCTTTTGGAGGGAATTAAATGCTGCCTTCTTAGAGATGGATAAACTATCCTGTTGGTAAAACTTGTAGAGTTCTTGTTTTTCATTTAGCAGCTTCTGAATTTCCCCATCATTTTTGTCAAACCAATCTTGATGTCTGCAAGTGTTGTGACTCAGATGAGCAAATGCATTGATGTATGCTGAATCTCTGAAAGCTGCCCACTCCTTTTCTGCTCCACTGTTGTCAACTATGTGTCAACTCAACTTTTCCTCCATGTTAGAAACAAACTGTTCCCTCTCAGAGAAGAGCTCTACTCTGTTGAAATTAATTCTTCTGAAAGTCATTTTGTCTTGGGGCCCTGCTTTTGTTGACTGTGAATATTTAGCTCAGAGAGGCTAAATCTATGATCAATCCAGCATTGCACCACATATTGCCTTAGTAACTCTCACATCCTGTCTCTTTTCCTTACAGTCACAGTCTATTAAATGCCAATGTTTGCTACAAGGATGCTTCCACAAAGCTTTATTGCATTTAGGTAAATAGAAGACAGTGCTGGTGATGAGAAGGTCATGAGATATATAAGTGTTCATTGCTAAATGACCACTACTGTTGTTGTTTCCAACTCAATTCTTCACAAGGACTCACTGTCATTCTTATAGTCTGAGGCTACTCTAGCGTTAAAGTACCCAGAATTATAAGCCTGTCATCTTTTGTCAGATTTATGATATGAGTCTCTAAGTTTTCACAAAATTTTTTTTTTTTTACCTCATCAGGGGTCATCAGGGTGGGAGTATAGGCAGTGATGATGGTAGTATGGTGTTTTCCTGCAAAAGGCAATTACATTGTCAAGAGCTGGTCATTCACTCCTTTTGGGAGGCATACAAGCTTGCTGACTAGATTAGTTTTGATTTGTAAAACCTGCACCAGCTTCAAGGTGTTTCCATTCACAATAGCCACTCCAGAAAAATGTGCATCCAGCTCTGACTTCAGTTAGCTGGCCTTCATTTGCCAACCTTGTTCCACTCAGGGCTGCTATCTGAATGCAATACCTAATGAGTTCTCTTGCAACAAGAGCTATTCATCTTTCAGGTCTATTGGTTTTTGTGTTGTCTGTAAGTGTGAGCACATTCCATGTACTGATGGTGAGTGGAATCATCCTTGCAGAAGTTTTTGTATATTTTTCTAAATTTCAACTTCAGGGGGCATCCCCACATGTTGTGGTAATCAGGTCATGGTTGGATAAGCAGACAATTTTTAGGGCACCTTTTCTAGCTCCTTCCTCACACCAGGAGCTGAACAGTACTGTCTTTAAAAGGCTGCTCAGAGTCCCAGGGAGCTGCTGAATCCCACTGTTGCTTCCAGTGAGAAGATGACCCTATGGCCTAGGCTGCCTGGGTGCAGGCTTGTGACTACAGCTGTCAATGTAACTGTATCTGCTGCTTCATCACTTGCCTGTTGCCACAGAACTTTATAAGTGGTATGGATAATTTTTTTTATTCATGTATAAACTGGATTTAAATGAGTCAGAGTTGCAGGAATTTGTCCGCCTCACTCTGTCTTCCAGAGTCATCACATTCCAGTGGCAGGACAGAGTCAAGATGACTGCTGATAGCTTGAGATGCAGTGGATGACCTTGGTGTCTTTGATGTCTAACCAAGCTCTAAGCACTCCACAGGGCCTGCTGCAGCTGCCTACATGGCCTTTGGAACAAATTATTCTCATATACCCATTCCACCACAGGAAATCTCCACATTCTTAGGGGAGATACCTCCTTAATTCACCAATGGGTCTAAGATCACTTAGTTACCCTCATCCTGGTTTAGCCTATCTGGCAAGATAGGAGGGAGGTCACTTTGCATGCTACACTTTTTTGGAGCCATAGGTGAGGGTTAAGTGGATTAGGTGGACAGTGGAGGTGGAAAGTAACACTCACACCATAAGTACTAGTCTTCCCTGAACATACTGTATACTCCTACACATGCTTTTAAAAAAAAAATATGATTAGTATCTACATATTTATCTATCAACAAATTCAAAATAAATATGTAACCTGAATATCAATAGTATCTATCTATCAAAAGCATCATATGCAATGGAGATTCACCAGAAGATTTCTCAATAAATACAGGAATAAAGCAAATTGATGCCCAATCTACCACTTGATAGAAATTCTAAGAATGGCAATAGAAAGAAATTAAAGTGTAAGATAGTCAAATAGAAGACTAAATAACCCTATTTGCTGATGAAATGATGACTGCCTTAGAAAATCCTAGAAGATTTGCAAAGAAACTAATTGAGACAATTACATAGATTTAGCAAAGTTGCAGGCTACAAAAGAAACTGAAAAAAATCAACACATTTATATTAGTAAAACAAAATCCATGAGGCAATAACAGAAATGGTTATTCCACTCAAAATCACAACAAAATGCATAAAATATTTGGGTTTAATCTGCCAAAGCATGTTCAATGTTTTCATGTATTAAATTACAAAATACTCCTTCAGGAAATAAAGAAAAATTTAAAGAGCTAAAAGACGATGCATAATGCCAATATAAAAAATTTATAATGCTGCCAAAGTTAATTTACAGTCTTAATGTTATTCTAATCAAACTACCAAAGTGATATTTTATAGAATTGAATAAAATAAAAGCAAAATTCATTTAGAAAAGCAAAAGATCTGTAATATAAAGAGAAAAAATGAAAAAATATAGAGATAAAGGGTAATTGCACCGACGGACTTTAAACTATATTATAAAGTAGCAATCAACAAAACCATTTCTATTAGTAGTGGTTAAAAATAGAAAAGTAGATCAATGGAACAGACTACACAAGGGAGAATCAGGAATAACAAGACTTAAAAACCCAGTATTAATAAACCTGAAAATATAAATCATTTAGAAAAGAACTCTGGATTTATTACCTTCTGAGAAAAATGGAAGAATTCTGACATATTTTAGACTTAGAACATCTTATGTCATATTCCACAACAAATTAAAAATAAATATGCAACCTGGATATTAAAAATCATACATAAAAAGGAAATAAATAAAACATATACCTTTATAGCAATGAATTTATGAGATAAATTCTCACCCAAACAAAAGATAGAGGGAATTCAAAAAATAAAATAGATAATTTTGGTTGTATGTGATTGAAAAGTGTTTAGAGAAATGGAATTAGTTCCTCTAGGATAAAAAGGAAGTAATTCACTGAATTTGATACATGGAAGTAATCCATGTATCAAATTTTTCAGATAATAGTTTGATTTTATATATGTGTGTGTATACATTCACACACACATAACTACACACAAGTAATAGACATATACAAGACCAAAAGCAATTCCCTGATAGAGAGACAAATGATCAAAGAATACAAATAAACAGTTCCCAAAAGAAGATTTACAGATTATTGCTGCTTGTCTTTCATTTTCATCACCAATGATGGTGATGTCTTGATTTGTGCATGAATTGAATTTAAATGAGGCAGAGTTGCACAATTCATCAACCTCCCTATGTCTTCCAGAGTCATCACAGTCCAATGGCAGGACGAAAGTCAGGATGACTAGTGATAATTATTAACAACTTAACAATTGTACAAATTACTAACAATCCTATGAAAGCATGCTCTAAATCACAGATGTCAAATACATAGCCTACTGAATCACATGCGGCCTACAACACTCCCAAGTATTGTTTGACCAGATTAAAATGTAATTGGGAAATATTTAGCAACACAAATAAAAATACAATAAACATAGATAACAATGGTTTTTTTAAACTATCAACATGCAGCCTATGCGACCCTTATATGTAGATTAGAGACTCCCATTTCTATCTGAGTTTGATACCACTGCTCTAAATTGTTATTGAGAGATGAAAATCAAAAGAACCTTGAGATTTTATCTCATACCCTACACACTAGCAAAGATAACAAAAGATGAGAATAATCTATGTTGGAAGGGTTGTGGAAAAGCAGACACACCAGTGCACTTTGGTGGAGCTGTGAATTAGTGGAACCATTCTGTAAAGCAATTTAGAATTATGTAAATAAAACGACCCAGATATTCTATGGCTAGGCAAATCCCCAAAGGAAGTCATTGATAAAAAGATCCCCAGTACACCAAAACATTTATAGCAGAGCCCCTTGTACTAACAAAGAATTGAAAACAAAGGAGATTTCTATTGATTGTGGAATAACTAAACAAATTGTAGAATATAAATATCATGTGATATTACTTTGCTATAAGAAACAATGAATATTGTGAATACAGAAAAGTATGGAAAGATTGCACTAATTGATGCACAGTAAAGTAAGGGAAATAAGAAAATATACTCTGATCATAGCAATGTAAATGGAAAGAATGACAACCATAAAACAATCAAAATGTTGCAAAATCACAAAAAGCAAGTATGAGGATTGGACTATTGTCTAGGCTTTAGCAGACAGCAGTGACTCTATGTTTGACCACTGGAAGATCTGCCTGTATACAGGGAAGTTCCCATGTATCCAATGACTGCTTTTAGTCAGGTACATTTAGGATTATGAATGCAACACTGGCAGACTATCAATTTAGCAGACTTCAGATAACCCATGTATATAAGGTTAGCAAACTTTACTAATCACAATGCTCTTGTGGTTGATAAATGGGGGGGGGGGGGGTAGTTTCGATTACATAAAAACAGAAGATCAACAAACTGCATTTTTTTTTAAAATGCATGTTGAAAAATTATAAAGAGCTAACTTGGCCCAAAAGAAAATGTATGAGAAGACAACTCTACCACCCCTTTTCAGAAAAGAGTCCCACAAGTGCAGAACTCTGCATACAGTGTCAGATTTTTTCCAATGCATTGATAGGCTTTGCTGAATTTTTGTTCCTTCTTTTTCTTAAATAAAATTATTTTTATAAAGGGTAGCTCTGGAAGCTGGGAAATTTCGGTGAAGTTTAAAAATATCAATAGAATTCACTTTTTAAAGAAAGAAATAAGCCTGGGAAAGTAAGTTAGAATCAGATTGTGAGGCATTTTTAATTCCAATGAATGTAGTCTATATTTTATTCTGGAGGCAACAATAAACCAGGTAGCTGGTTGGTCATCAGTATGCATTAATTAATGCATATTAATATTAGCAGGTACTGTGCTAAGCAGTGAAAGTACAAATATAACCTAAAAGGATGTCAGGCCCAGCCATTAAGGAGCTTAACGAATAAAAAGGAAGCTGAAAAGTGGTTGGGGTGATTGGGAGATAAGAGAGGAGAAGAAATGATCTGCTTGAAGGATGGAAAAAATGTCCAGAGAACCAGGAGCAGACTTTTGTAAGGAGAAAACATGCCTGGCTAAACACTTTTCTTAAAATGGAAGTTCCTAGAGAAACTGACCAACTACAAAATGTGGCTACAGGGGTGAAAAACTTTTGGGGATATGATGGAAAAATAAGTCCATAAAGTTAGAAGTGAAGTCCAGAGAGGAAAGGAAGACTGAACATGATTGGCCTGGGCATTTTTCTTAAAATGCAGGTTCTGAGAGGAACTGACCAATCAGAGCAAGGGGCAACAGAAGCAACATGTAGGCTGCTGCAGCTCCTTCAGCAGAGATGGCATCTACTTCTAACAGAACCTGGATAATCTCTGTTGAAACAAAGAAAGAAACTTTTCCCTGAGCTTCAAGGTATCCTAGCCCACAATGCTTCTTGAGTAGGGAAGTAACATAGGAATATCAATGTGACATCTATGTGAAGGATGAATTGGAGAAGGTTAGGATTTGAATAGGAAAACCAATTTGAAAGTTATAACAGTTCAGGCAAGAGGTGATGAGTATCTGAACTGAGGACGTGGTCCAGTGAGCAGACAGAAAGGGATAAATGTGAGATGTGTCAATATATTAATTTATCAAGACTTGTCAACTAATTGAATACAGCCAAGGTGAAACAGGGGGCAGCTGGGTAGCACAGTCAGAGAGTGTTGGATCTGAAGTCAGATAGACTCATCCTCCTGAGTTCAAATCTGGTCTCAGATACTTACTAGCTGTGTGACCCTGGGCAAGTCACTTAACCCTGTTTGCCTCAGTTTCCTCATCTGTAAAGTGAACTGGAGAAAGAAATGGAAAATCACACCAACATCCTTGCTAAGCAAACCCCAAATGAGCTCATCAAGAGTTGGATGTGGCTGAAATGATTGGACAATAACAAAAGGGAGAAATAGAGTTGAGAATGATGTTGAGATTGCAATCACAAATAATGGAAGGATGTTGTTGGTCTTGACAAAAACAAGGATTTTAGGAAGAGGTGTGAATTTGAGGAAAAAAGATCACGAATTCTATTTGGACGATTTGAATTTAAAATTCTCCATAAAATCAACATTCATCAGGTTGTTGATAATGGAGGATTAACTCTCAAGAAGAAGGGAATGGCAGGCAAGTCTCCCCCCACAGCCCATAAAATACCTGTAGAGAGGGACTCTCAACAAGTTTTGGAGCACTAGAAGTGGAGAACAACAGAGTGGAGGAGATTTCCAGCCCATGGTGACCTGAAAGGCCCATGGAAACTTCGCGTGTGCCAGACACGAATGTGGAGCCCAGCCCAGCCTTGGCTGCATGAAGAGACCCTGGGAAGAGGACTCCTCAGGGGCAGAATCTCCAGTTGAAATAGCAGGTCCTCAGATCCCTCGGCCTGCAGGTGCCAAAGGTCAGTGACAGGGTTTTATCAGCTGGCCAGAAAGGGAGAAGGGCCTTCCCATAGCTCTGGCAGCAGGCAGTGGCCACAGAAGCTGCATAGGAGCCCATACAGACCATGCCATTGTTGCAGCATAAAAACTCCTGGGAGCACTGAAGAGCTGAGTGTTACCTCAGCCCTGGGTGGAGGCCCCGGGCAAGTGGGTCTTTGTCTCACACTGAATGATGGTCCTGCCCATCCAGCTTATCTGAAAATCAGCCCCCAGTACTGACTTGGAGGAACTGGAGGCCTGGAGGCTGTGGAGAGGTAACTGCTAAAATTCTGGGCATAAAAATCCCTCTCTGCATCTAGACCAGTACAAGATTGATCATGCCACCTTGGAGGAACTGAGATCTCACAGATTCCCAGAGTATACCTTACTCTTGACAAAGGACCAAAAAGTCAAGTAACTGGTTTGGAAAATGCCCAAAAAAGGGGGAAAAAATAAGACCATAGAAGGTTACTTTCTTGGTGAACAGATATCTCCTCCCATCCTTTCAGATGAGGAAGAAAAATGCTTACTCTCAGGGAAAGACGTAGAAATCAAGTCTTCTGTATCCCAAATGTCCAAAATAAATATTCAGTGGGCTCAGGCCATGGAAGAGCTCAAAAAGGATTTTTGAAAATCAAGTTAGAGAGGCAGAGGAAAAACTGGGAAGAAAAATGAGAGAGATGCAAGAAAAGCATGAAAAGCAGGTCAACACCTTGCTAAAGGAGACCCAAACAATGCTGAAGAAAATAATACCTTTAAAAATAGGCTAACTCAATTGACAAAAGAGGTTCAAAAAGCCAATGAGGAGAAGAATGCTTTCAAAAGCAGAATTAGTCAAATGGAAAAGGAAGTCCAAAAACTCACTGAAGAAAATAGTACTTTAAAAATTAGATTGGAACAGATGGAGGCTAATGACTTTATGAAAAACCAAGAAATCACAAAACAAAACCAAAAGAATGAAAAAATGGAAGAAAATGTGAAATATCTCATTGGAAAAACAACTGACCTGGAAAATAGATCCAGGAGAGACAATTTAAAAATTATGGGACTACCTGAAAGCCATGATCAGAAAAATAGCCTAGACATCATCTTTCATGAAATTACCAAGGAAAACTGCCCTGATAGTCTAGAACCAAAGGGCAAAATAAGTATTGAAGGAATCCATCGATCACCACCTGAAAGAGATCCAAAAAGAGAAACTCCTAGGAACATTGTGGCCAAATTCCACAGTTCCCTGGTCAAAGAGAAAATCTTGCAAGCAGCTAGAAAGAAACAATTGCAGTATTGTGGAAATACAATCAGGATAACACAAGATCTAGCAGCTTCTACATTAAGGGATTGAAGGGTGTGGAATAGGATATTCCAGAAGTCAAAGGAACTAGGACTAAAACCAAGAATCACCTACCCAGCAAAACTGAGTATAATACTTCAGGAGAAAAAATGGTCTTTCAATGAAACAGAGGGCTTTCAAGCATTCTTGGTGAAAAGACCAGAGCTGAAAAGAAAATTTGACTCTCAAACCAAGAATGAAGAGAAGCATGGAAGGGTAAACAGGAAAGAGAAGTCATAAGGGACTTACTAAAAGTTGAACTGTTTACATTCCTACATGGAAAGACAATATTTCTAACTCCTGAAACTTTTCAGCATCTGGGTAGTTGGTGGGATTACACACACACACACACACACAGCACAGAATGAATTGAATAGGATGGGAGCATATCTTTAAAAAATGAAATTAAGCATTGAGAGAGAAATGCATTGAGAAGGAGAGAGGGAGAAATGGAATGGGGCAAATTATCTCTCATAAAAGAGGCAAGCAAAAGACTTTTCAGTGGAGGAAAAAAGACGGGAGGTGAGACAAAAACATGAAGCTTACTCTCATCACGTTCAACTAAAGGAAGGAATAAAATGCACAGTCATTTTGGTATGAAAACCTATCTTACAATACAGGAAAGTGGGGGAGAAGGAGATAAGCAGGGGGAATGATGGAAGGGAAGGCAGTGGGAGGAGGGAGCAATTTGAAGTCAACACTCTTGGGGATGGAAAGGAGCCAAAGAGAGAATAGACGCAATGAGGGGCAGGATAGGATGGAGGGAAATATAGTTAGTCTTACACAACATGACCATTATGGAAAATTTTTTGCATTTGCATTTGCAAAACTACACAGATATGGCCTATATTGAATCATTCACCTTCTGAAAGCCAATGGGTGGGGAGGGAGGGATGAAGAGAAGCTGGAACTCAAAGTTTTAGAAACCACTGTCAAGTATTGTTCTTGCTACTAGGAAATAAGAAATACAGGTAATGGGGTATAGAAAGTTATCTGGCCCTACAGGACAAAAGAGAAGATGGGAACAAGGGAAGGGAGGGTTGTTAGAAGAGAGGGCAGACTGGTGATAGGGGCAATTGGAATGCTTGGTGTTTTGGGGTGGGGGGAGAAGAGAAATGGAGAGAAAATTTGGAACCCAAAAATTTTGTGAAAATGAACGTTAAAAGTTAAATAAATAAATTTAACAAAAAAAAGAGGAAAGGAATGGAACAAGAAATTATTAAGCACTTTTTATGTGCCAGGCACTGTGCTAAGTGTTTTACAAATACAATTTCATTTGTTTTCATTTCATAGAATTGTGAGTCATTTGCAAAGAGGTAATAACTATACTTGGGGCAATTTATAAGATGACATGGAATACAGAGAAAGAAGAAAAGAGGGCTCAGGCCAACAAAAAAATAATTTGGTTAGATTAAAGACTTTTCAAAGGAAAATAATGTATAATTAGCCTGAGAAAATAGGTTAGAGGGACTTGGTTAAAGATCTAAAATTCCAAACAGAGTAATTTATATTGGATTCTGGAGACATAAGGAGCCATTGGAGTTCACTGAGTAATGCATGGGTGATGTGGTCAGATCCATGCTTTAAAAATTTCAGCAGTGTGGAGGATGGATTTGTTAGGACCAGGAAACCCATTGTGAGGTTATTAGAAATAGTTCGGGTGAGAGGTGAACTGGGTTGGTGACTGTTTGGGTAAGAATGAAGGAGATGGATCTAAGCAATATCAAGAAAGTAAACATAACAAGATATGGCAATTGATTGGATATATAGAGTGAGGGAGAGTGAAAAGCTGAGTATGACGACTACATGGTTATTCGTTTAGGTGACTGGAAGGACAGTGATGCCTTCAACAGAAATAAGCAAGTTCAGATGAGGAATGAATTTGGGAGGCAAGATAATGAATTCTGAATTGAGTATGCTGAATTTGACAGAAAATAGAGCATCCAGTTAATCCAATAGGTAGTTGGTGATATGCAACCAGATTTCAAAACAAAAACTTTGGGGAGGTACAAGCAAAGCGATGAGAAGTTAGGATTTGGAACAGCTGCTGTGGGGAGTGCATTGGAGAGTCAGTAAGGGAAAAGTTAAAGGATTACTGAGCTGGAAGGGTTCAGCTGATCATTGGTGGTGGGTTAAATCAGAACAATTATATGCCTCCCTCCAGTGGTGTTCAGTTGCACACAAGTAGGAATAGAAAAGTTGAATGATGTCAGGATACCAAGGTTGGCAAGGCATTAAGGTCATAGGATGCGGTGAAGTGGGGAAGAGGGAAGGTGTTTTTCAGAGCAGATTACAGTGTAAAGCTGAGGTGGTTAACTCTAAGGTTGATATTTTGAAAGGAGAAAAATTAGACCAGAACAAGGATGAGAAACTATGAAAACTGGAAAGATAAAGTGATTAGAGCTCACAATGAATATTGCTGGTTATTGCTGATTCTTTGTTTTCTAAGAAGTTCAATAACATCAGGAAAGTGATGTCTCGACTTGCAAGTGGATTGGATTTAAGGGAGGCAGGGCTGTCCAAAGTCATCAGCCTCACTTTTTCCTCCAGAGTCAGCTGAGTCCAGTGGCAAGACATAGGTCTGGAAAATTGGATATGGGATGTAGTGGAAGACCCGGGCCCTTTAAAACTAAGGTCTTTCCCAGGTCTCAGTGAGTCTGAGGCAACACCTAAGGAAGAAATGGAAGGATAAGATGTTACTTTGAATATTTGTGAGGAATTTCAGAATTGTGGATCATGGAGATAGAAAATTTATGTGATGGTGAATTCAAGGCTACAACCATCCCTGTGTGTGGCTGAGTTGGA
Organism: Bettongia penicillata ogilbyi; assembly: GCA_023548195.1. Classification (NCBI taxonomy): domain Eukaryota; kingdom Metazoa; phylum Chordata; class Mammalia; order Diprotodontia; family Potoroidae; genus Bettongia; species Bettongia penicillata. Next base: position 3,140,647 of record JAJHZJ010000202.1, on the reverse strand, counting down.
CTACAGGTAAGATATAGGTAAGGGGAACTGAGGAAATGGATTAGCTGGAAGATCAGGGTGTTAGGAGGTTCATCTGTGTACAATAATAATAACTAGCATATATATAGCACTCTGAGGTTTACAAAACACTTTAAAAATGTCATTTATCCTCACAACTCTTAAGGCAAGTGCATATTATTATGCCATTTTCCAGTTGAGGAAACTGAGGCACAGAGAAGTTAAATGAATTGTCCAAGGTCACACAACTGGTAGATGGCTGTATTTGAACTCAGGACTTCCTAAACATGCCTCATGTTTTAGTTGCACCACCATAAAGCCCATTTGTATGAGGCTCTCTACTTATTGGTGGAGATGGAAGAAGGCCCTATTCTATTTGAGGGATAGGGCAGAGCTGGCAAGAGACAGCTTCAGTTTTCAGAGTCCTCCTCTTTGGGATTGGTCAAAGTTCAGGTTGGCTTCCAGTTACAAGAGAAAAACCTCACTTGAATTGCTGAAGGAAAAGACTGGAAAAACATGAAAGAAGGGGAAAGTCTCTTTATGTCCTATTCCCAATTTGCTCCTTAGAGACTTCTGGGAGTTTTGCCTTGGGTGAGATCTAGGACACTCTGTCTTGGTAGAGCTGAGTTACCTCATTCCCAATGGGAAAGTTCCTTCGCTCTGTGTTGCCTGGTACATGTTCTCCTAGGTAAACCTTCTCTGATTTCTGTTTTGCTATGGTTAGGATAAATGGGTGTCTTTGCTATTTGCTTAATGTATTCATTGTAAACTGGTATTAGGTGGAAAATAAGTAGAGCCTTGGAGATAGATTTTGGGGTCTACCCTTCCCCTCAAAATGACGAAGCAATCAGAAGATGGAACTCAGTCAAATCCTCTAGACAAACAATATGTAAGGTAACAGAGAGTTATACTTCTAGCCCAGTATTTCCTCTCTCTGTACCTCACCTTCTCAGAAAGATTCATCTCCCTGACTGCAGGCCTGGCATTTTACCCACTGTGCCATCTAACCACCCCAGGAAGAATAAAAGACTTTAATTATCTTTACTGAGATTCCAAAGAAATTTGGGAGCAAGGTCCTCTGAAATTCCCCCCTTGAGTTTTGTATACTGTGCTGATTCAGAGAAAGAGTTAAACTTTGATTAACCTGGAGTGCTCTGTCCTTGAATAAGGATAAGAAATAGGGACTGAATCCAAGATTTCAATGCTACAGAGAACTCTTGGGTGAAGGAACTCAGGCTACTAATGCAGATCAGTTCTTTATCTGCAATTTATAGTCTTGGAGGGTAGCCTACAACCCTGAGAAGTCAAATTAATTGTTCACACAGCCAAGTATTAGGTCAGAGGCAGCACTTGAACCAAGATCCTTCTGGCTTCAGGGTGATCTCATTATCCACTATACACTGCCCCCTCTCTCCTAAAATTCAAGATAATTCTGTAAATCTGGAAGTCCTTATAGGTACCTGATGGAATTAAGACTTGTTGGGAGACTGGGACGAATGCAGATCTGCTTTACTGTCTAAAAACTCAACATTCTTTTCTTTTTCCAAGGAGCCCCATCCCTAGGGCTAGAAGACTAGGAATCTGCCATTCAGGGGGTTGTTGCAGAGCAAAGAAGGGTTGTCTTGGCTGTTTACGAGCTCAGGCATGAGCCTTTGATGCTGTTTAGTGGAATAAATGAAGTTAGTCTATAGTTACTGTTTTTTGTTAGCTTGAATGCATGCACAAGAACTGAGTGTGCCCTTGTTAGGAATCGGAAAATATTAAGATTGAAAGGGAACTTGTAGGTCCAATCTATACTTGAACCAGAAGCTCTTGCAAAGCATATCATGTTGTAATTCATTTACTATCAGTTGATTGCCTTGGTTTTGACTTCATGAAGTTCATATACCCCCACTACCTCCCCTTTCACCTTCTCTTTGTGTATTGCTATCCCCCAATAGATCGTAAGCTCTTTGAGTGCAGGGACTGTATTTCTTTTTCTTACTGTGTCCCCAGTGCTTAGCTCTGTGCTTGGCACACAATAAATGCTTAATAAATATTTATTGACTATTGACTATGCCAAACAAGTGGTGGCCAGCCTTTGCTTGAAGACATCCAGGGACAGGGAGCTCACTTCCTCCCAAGTCAATCTATTCCTCTTTGGGAATAGTCCTAATTGTTAGGAAGTTTATTTTTGTATCAAGTCTAAATATCTTCTATGAAACTTCTTTTTTTTTAAAAAAAGTAGATTTTATTACTATGTTTTATTTTTATATCACATAAATCCTGTCTCCTACAGAACCATCCCATACAACAAAGAATTTTTTCAAAGAGGAAAAAGGAAAAAAATCAACAAAATGACCAAGATCTTGAAAATATCTGAAAACATTGGCAATGATCCACATCCGTGAACCTCCCACCTCTTTCTTAGCATTTCCTACCAATTCTTTGTAGTCAGTAGTATGCTGGGAAATACTTAACAAGTAACTCTCAAAAAAAATTCTGCATGACACATTTTAAAGTTCCATCTGCTTTTTTAACATTTTCACCATCACTTTCTTATATCTAGACAATCAACAAAACAATAGGTCAAGTTCTAATTTGTAGAATTTGCTAAATTCCAAGATATAAATGCTTACACTGAAAATTTTAACAATCACCTCTTATGAGTCAGTTTGACCTGGCTCCAGCATCCTCCTTCTCCTAGTTCTACCCTTGGGACTGAAGAAGAACAAATCTAATACCTCTTTTGCATGATAAACACTTCTACTATGTGAAGACAGCTATGGATTCTCTCCTGTCTCCTCTGCTCCATTCTAAACTCTCATTTCTTTCAGTTCTCACATGCTGTAACTTCAAGGCCCTTCATCATACTGTTTATCTTCCTTTAGATGGTCTCAGTCTTTAAATATTCTTCAAAACTTATGATGCCTAGAATGGAACAAGATACTATGGATGTGGTCTGATGGGGGAGGGGAGTGTAGCTGAGCCATCACCTCCCTAACCTTGGACCATATCCTTCTGTCAAGACAACCTAAGATTACATTAGCTTTTATGGGTGCCATATCAAATTGTTCATATTTAGTTTTCAGTTCAGTCTTTATGTTTATAGACTTATATAAACACACACACACACGCACACACACATATATACAAACACATCAATGACACTGAGGTCATCCGCTGCACCCTGACCCATCACCAGTCATTTTGACTTTTTGTCTTGCAACTGGATTTCAGAGACATTAGAAGAGAGAGTGCAGCTGGTTGACTGCAATTCTAGCTCATCTACATCCAGTTCACGTGAAAGTCAAGACATAACCTGTGATGTCATGGGTCCTCTTCGAAAATGAAGAATGAACGTTAGCAACAAGTAGTTCACTAAAATCTCTAGATTCTTTCACAACGAACTCTTGTCTAGTCGTGCTACCCCTTCTTATATTTGTGAAATTGATTTTTTATAAGCATAACCTATATTGTTATTGTTATATAACAAAATCTCTATAAGTTTCACAAGAGTACAAGATTTTATACATTTATACCTATTAAAATCCATCTTATTAGGTTTAGTCCTATGTTGTGGTCTTTCAATATCTTTTTATATCCTATTTACAACTCCCAGCTTTGGATCATCTGCATATTTAATAAACATACTTCTTCTCGTAGATACTTTCTCTTTCTATGTTTCCATGATAGTGTTCTCTCCTGATTTCTCCTACCTGCTTGACCAGTTCTTAATCTCCTGGGATGACTATTCACCCAGCTCATGCCCACTAAATATGGATATCCCTCCAAGGCTCTGTGCCTCTTCACTTCTTCTCCCTTTATACCATCTATCCTGGTGATCTCATCAGCTCCCATGGGTTACGTTATCAACTGCCAATGATCACCAAGATCTATATATTCTGTTCTAATCTCTGTCCTGAGTTCCAGTTTCACATCACTGCATTTTGGACATCTCAAATTAGTTATTCCAGGGGAGTCTCAAACTCAGCATGTCTAAAACACAATTCAATGTTTTGCCCAAAAAAATCTTCCCTGCTTCCTTATTTTCCCATTACCGTCTGAGGTGCCATCATCCTCACATCACTGAAGATTACACATTTAGTGTACTCCTCAGCACCTCATTCACTCTCACTCCAATCTATTGTCATATCTTGCCATTTCCACCTTCATAATATATTCTATACATACCACTTCCTCACACAGTCACCCCCCTTCTGCAGGCCGTCATCATTTCATGATTGAATTATTGCATTAACCTTCTAGCTGGTCTGCCTGCCTTGTCTTTCCCACTCCAATCCATCCTTCACTCAGCTGCCAAAGTGATTACGATTTTATTAACACAGAGATGTGATCACGTCATCCCTCTACTCAAAAACAGAAACAACAACTACTTCTGCCTCAAAGATAAAGTTCTCTGTTTAAAGCTGGCTTTTTTCTCTCTTTGGAGTCTTAGCCTATCTTATGCCCTACTGGGCACTCTATTTCCAAAGAGATATGATGCCTTTACTTTTCCTCTCCTTCTACATGTCATCTTCTACCTCTGCACCTTTGTACTGGCAATTTCTTATGACTAAAATGTTCTTCTCTGCCTCCTGGCTTCTCTGGCTTCCTTCAAGACTCAGGTCATATCACATCTTCCTCAGCAGACATTTCCAACCCTGATCCCTACCACCAGTATCATCCTTCTGAGATTGTCTTCCATTAACACTGTATATATTTTTTATGTACATGGTTATCTCTTCCATTAGAAGATGAGCTCCTTGATTTGGTAGACTGTGTTTTCATTTTTCTTTGTATCCCCAGTGCTTATCACAGCTCCTGGCTTGTTGACTCATTGCAACCACTCATGGGTCTAATCCTAGTATTGATTGTATGGAAGCTTTGACCTGCTCTGTTTCCAAGCCCAGCTAGTTTTCCACTCCTTAGGCATTCTGGTGCCTGCCCTTCTATCCCCACCAACTCTCTGGGACTGCCCGATATTGATATACACATCCCATCAGTTTAGCTCCACTGTTATTCAGAATGTCAAGTTTAAGCTATCCAGCATTCATAGCCTCCCCAGGAGTAGGTACTACAGGTAGGCACCACACTCCCAGCTGAATAAATGGCTTTCCATTATGACCTTATATTCCTTTTCAACTCTGTATCAGATTCTCTTTCTTTTCCATCTTCACAGAAAAGTCAGAATCTCCCTTTGCCTTTTTGATTCTTTCTTCTCAGTTTTTATATGTAAGCCCTTTTAAGTTTTTTTCTATTGAAAACTTTGTTCTCCATGGATTATTATCCATTAAAAAAAAGCTGTCTTTGGAAATGAAGAACATATGACTTTGTTTTTTTCTTCTAGGAAAGAAACCAAAATGATCTCTAAGCATCCATAACAGTCACTTGCTCAGGACAAAAAAAAAGAAACCAAAAACACTGTATACTCTAATTAGCTTCTAGAAAGTTCTTTTTGCTCTCCATGTTTGTCAGAAGTGAGATCCTTAGGCCTATGCCATTATATCTAGTATCTCCTTTGAGAAAATTATGTGATAAATTGCAGGAGAGTCTTCACCTCTATCTTTGCTGCTCTCCTCATTTCATTAGGACCTGGACAGTCAATCTTTTTTTTTTTTTATTTTTTCTTTTTTAACTATTTGTCAAGAGTAAAAAATAACTTATTAATAATGTACTCTAAATTTTAGAAACCAGTCTTCCTAAAGTACGTTTATTTAACGTTACTCTAGTACCCATGCATTTCCTGTCTGAAGAAAAAGATGTTCAAATTAGTATAGTTCTCCCATGCCTTCTGATATATATCTCTTTCCCAGGACATTTTGGGGTAACATTTCTAGGAATTTTGAACAAGGAAAAGATCATAATAAGATACAGTTTGGTCTCAACATTCAAAAAGTCATTACTCACTTCCTATACCTCACCCCTCAAGAACTGAATTTTATGGACCTGATCTTCAGGGTCATCCCTGAGATCAATACCTTAAAACTGAATGCAAAAGAAGCCACCACCTTTAGGTGAGATGTGGTGGCAGTCACTTCAAGTGATACAGACAAGAGTTGAGTTTGGTTATTATCCTTCGTCTATTTCTCCAAGAAAGACTTCCATTTTTATTCTATACCACTTTTCTAAAAGAAAAATTTGGAAAGGACTTTAGGTTGAAGAAAAAAGTTTTTAACATTTTTTCAGTTAAACTCAAAAGGAAAGTTTTAATATGCTTCCATACTACCTTGCCTTACCAACTTATTTACCTTGCTTGTTTGGCCAATGTTCTTCCCCTTCTTGAGTTCTACTCCTTCATCTTAGGTCTCCTTCTGTTCCTTTTTATTCTATTTTTCCATAGGCCCTTCTCCATTTTCTTCCTGTTCTCAGGACATTTGGCTCTAGCCCCTTTCCTCCTTCAATTTTCATTTTTCTCCTTCTTTTCCTTCCACTTCTCTTCCTGTTCTCCTGGCCTCTATAATGCTCAGTCACCATTCTCTTTTTCCTATTATTTCATCTCTAATCCTTCTGCCTCTTCTCAGACATGACTTTCTTTCATCAAAGTCTGTAATAAGATGACACAGACAGAAGCTAAATTCTGACGTTACCTGGGAAATCTTGACTGGGCTGCAACATGGGCTAAAACTGGGATGGGGAATCTGTAGCTTCGAGGCCATATGTGGCCTTGTAGTTCCTTGAGTGTGGTCTTAGAACTGAATCCAATTTTTACAGAATAAATCTTTTTATTAAGGGAATTTGTTCTGTGAAGTTTATCTTCAGTCAAAGGGCTGCACTAGAGAATCTAGAAGGCCACATGTGGCCTCAAGGTTGCAGGTTCCTCACCCTTGTGTTAAAAAGTATGCTGTGTGAAAAGTCTTAAAGGTTGGATTTATTCCAGCAGAGTTGTTATCTTGGGCTATGTGTTACACCTATAGCATAAACCAAGACCTTTTATCCTGTGGCTAGAGATTGAGATGAACCATTAGGGATTTACTCAGACTCCAGCAGCAAAATTCATTTCTAGGTTCTTATTTTTCTTAGAAAACATGTTAGAAAGTATAGGAGGAGAGAAGGGAGGGGGCTGGGTAAAAAATGAGAGGAGCATGTTGAAGTTAAACCTTTTTTTTTTCAGTACCAAAGACTTTATCTTTAAACATCAGCAGCAGAAGGAAAAGAAACCTGATGCCTGAAGGGTCCTCTCAGTTTTACTCCTGACTGCAGAAAATCTCCCCTAGGAGAAATAAGCAAGGCAAATTAAAACACATCTATCCTGCCAACATCTAGCATGCACTAGGGCTCTGTTGCTAGGGCTGCAATTTTCTGGGTCTTTTCAAGCAGACACAAAGTAAATATTTTCAGGGCTCCAAACACTGGAGTGAACAGGGTTGATATCAAGTAACCATGTTGTTAAAGGAAAAGCAAAGTCAGTCCCACAGTTAGCTTCAAGAAGGAATACATGTATAGAAATAAGTTTCTCCAACAGCTCAGTGACACATGAGAAAAGTTTATTCAACTCTTGGGAAAATCAATAACAACAGGTAATCTCAGACTTAGACATTTCCAGGACCCCTTTCTATTAGCCCATGTAAATGGTAGGATTGTTATTATTTTAAATTTTTAAATTTATTTTATTCTGAATTAGAGGAATAAAGCATTTCCATAACATAGTAGAAGAGAAAAAAAGATGTTTGTACATGAAACTGCAAATTTATTATGTACAACTTGCTATTTCTTTTAAACAGATCATAAAGCTATCATGTAGCTTTTTTTTTTATAAAGCAAAACTGGCTAAGTGCTTTAATTCTAATACCTTGACTCTTTCATCTCCAGTTTTTCCTGTATCTTTTTGGTACATAGTTGTTTTCATGCTTTTCCCCATTTTAGTCTGTGAGTTCCTTGAGAACAGACCATCTTTTGCTTTTCTTTGTATCTTTATGGCTTAGCACAGTGACTAGTACAGAGTTGGTGCTTAATATATGCTTATTGACTCACTAAGTGAAAAAGTAGCAGATGAACAAAGACAAATAGAAAGTTCTGAGGAGGTGTATCATTGTTTTAGTTGGGATAATTCCAGAAGGAAACAAGACAAATAGCAACCCTCTCAAATTAAGATATTTGGGGGCGGGTGGGGGAGGTAGTTTGTTCCATTACTTGATTCATAGATTAAATTCATTCAAAAAACATTTATTAATCTTCTATTGTATAATAAGCTCTACACTATCCAAATGGAAAGATTTAGATATAGATATCTATGTATACATAAATAGATAGATATAGATATCTACATATAGATATAGAAAGATAAAAAATTTAAATAAGAAATTGCTACTATCTTCATGAAACTTATAGTCTAATATAAAGATAAGATATATACAGAGGGTTACCACTGGATAATTTTACTTAATCAGTAAGTGAAAAATATTTGATTTTTTAACCTACTCCTTCAGTAACAAGATTTTAAAAAAAAAAATCTTAAGTTGGACCGAATATTTGAAAGAAAACTGAAATGAGGCAGCAACAAACTGGTCTAGTCAAGCTTCCGCTCTTGTGATCTTTAAGTTAGCAGTTAATCCCACTGAGATACTCTTTTTCCTTTCATTGCTCTCAATGGGCTGAAGTGAATATTAGGGCTTGTCCATGCTCGCTAGTAAGAGGGAGGCACTTGGTTTAGTTTCTGATGGGATTCAGCCAATTTGCTTGGAGCTTGGGGAAAGTGGTTGCATTGCCAGAGAGCTTCCTAGAAACTCATGAAAACTGACATCCTGAAATATCCTCAAGCAAATTAGAAAAAGCCAGCTTTGCAAGGCAAGTTTTGAATCAGTTGCTGTCAAATGCTTTATGAGTAAATCTGATCTAGAAAAGACTCTTATAGTTTAAGTGAGAAAAAGGGCAGGAAACTTGACTACAATCTTCTCCCTTCTGCCGTCTCCAACTCCCAAATGTCTTCTTCTCAGGCATTTTTTTAAAGGCACAGAATCTGAAATATTTCAAAATTCCGCATTTGTTTATTTCCTGACTATATTTCATAGAATATTCCTCCTGGTGTGTTGAAGTGGTGGCATTTATAAAAACTATACACAGAAACAAACAGATTCTCAGGAGACTGTGAGATTGCATACTTGTCTAGAACTGGGGCTTCCCTTCCTAAGTATCTAGAATATAGAATCATAAGATTTTAAAAATAATTACATCTAACTTTATTATACAAATAATGACATCAAGGCCCAGGAAGCTAAATTCACTTGTTCAAAGTGACATGGATATTTAGGGGTTAAATCAAAACTTATTAAAATTTAATAATAATAATAAAAACTTATTAAGTGCCTACTATGTGTCAAGCATTGTGCTAAGTGCTGAGGGTACAAAAAGTCAAAAAGACAGTCTCTGCCCTCATGGAGCTTACAATCTAAGGAGGGAGACAATATAAAAATGAATATACACAAAGCTACCACATGCAGGATAAAGAGAAAATAATTAACAGACTTATGAAGGCAGTGGAATTAAGAGGAGTTGAAAAAGGCTTCCTGTAGAAGACAGGTTTTAGTTGGGACTTAAGGAAACCAGAGAGGACTGTAGTTTATGTAGAGGAAGAAGAGAATTCCAGACATAGGGAATATCCAGAGTGAGAGACAGAATGTCTTGGTCACAGAACAGCCAAGAAGTTAATGTCACTGAATGGAAGAGGACATATCAGGGAGTAAGATATAAGAAGACTGGAAAACTGTCAGTGGGTTAGTTTATGAAGGACTTTGAATGCTAAAGAGAGCAAGTCTCATTTGCTCCTGGAGGCAATAAGAAGTCACTGGAATATATTGGGGACAGAGAGTCTGGACTTGATCAAACCTACACTTTAGGAAAATCATTTTAGTGGCTGAATGGAGGATGGATAGAAATGGGGAGAGACTTGAGGCAGGCAGACCCACCAGCAAGGCTTCTTCTTCTTCTTCTTCCTCTTCTTCTCCTTATTCTTCTTCTTCCTCCTCCTCCTCCTCTTCCTTCATTTTTGGAGAGGACCATAACAGGACCATAACAAGGAAAAGAGAGTTTTCAATAGTGTCAGAAGCCACAGAGAATAAGGATAGAGAAAAGATCCCAGGTTTTTTCTCTTATCATTCAGAATCCTTTCCACTACATCAAACCTTAGACCTATTGAGAGTAGCCAAAGTTCCCCTAATGATGTAGTTCTATGGGCCACAGGAGGAATTCAAGTCCAAGACTGGAGTAACATCACATGGTCAATTCAATTCAAAAGCATTCATTAAGTGCCTGATAAACGGAAAGTCTAATGTTATAGAAATAGAAATAACAGACACCTTTCTCAAGAATCTAACCCTGTAATATAGAAGGAATGATATGTACAAAAATAATGAGATATAAGGATAAGGGAGGGAATTACCCCACCCATCTCAGTTGACATGGCAACAAATGGCCCAGAATATATTCCCAAGGTATTAAGGAATTTTCCTATAACAATACAACATATGAGGTTCTAGAACAGAATTCATACAACAATGTATGAATAGATACTTAATCACCATAAAAGATTTATAGGACCTTGGCTATTGGATGAAGGCAGCTGATCAAACCAGAAAGCATCTTATGATGGATTGGGAAAATCAGTCATACATCTTGGACTTATATATAAAAATATGCAAGCCATTCAGTAGCTAGACATCCCAGGTTTTGAAGTACTTTAAAGAAACCAACCCCTTTGCATGTAGCGGAGGGCAGCAAGGGGGTAGGAAAGGGATCTTATTTTCTTTTTTTCTCCTTCATTAGCTGTGTTGTTGGAGTTATAGGGTCTATTAAGAGATAACGCAGACAGAAGCAGAGATATAACCCAAGGCCGGGCACTGATAAGGAGATTCAGTCACTCAAAGGAAGAGACATCTTCAGGAAGTATAGCCCTTCATAGTGGAGTGGAGTATCAGTTACGGACTTTAAAAAAAGGTCCTATGTGTGTGTGTGTGTGTGTGTGTGTGTGTGTGTGTGTGTGTGTGTGTGTCCCAGGTATTTTGGGGGGAAATATTTTATACTTATTGTTACTGCTACCATCTTTGCTAAAAGCTATTTTAGTCTACTAGCTGATTTGTTCATGGAAAACACGCTAGCGAGGACTCACAAGCTATAGCAGTAAGAGTAGCCATTCATAGGTTTACTCCTAGCATACTGAGACTAGAAATCACTCTCCCTGGAGACTCAACCAATGAATGTGATTTTAAATTGGGAGAGTGTCTCAGAGGAGGTACTATACAAAGGAAAAATTGGATAAGTATAACATAGAGATCCAGAAAAAAAAGTCCCTTGAGGTATTTGAGGACAGAGAAATTATTTACATAAGGGAACTTCAAAAAGACTTAATAGAATTGAATCTTGAGGGACAGGATAGATTGATGCAGATGAGACCGGCAGGGTCCAGTGGTAGTCCATTCCAGGACATCCAGGTTGAGACACCTAGCAAACAGATATCTACTTCTGAAGCTCTTGAAACAAGTTGGGAATAGAGAGAAAAATTTGAGAGTCATCTGCATAAACATGATCACTAAAGCAATAGGAATAAATGAGATCGTCAACGGAAGAATGTAGAGAGAGGAGACCCAAGGATGGAATGGGGCACGTGGGAGTCAACTCCTTCTTTGTTGGTCACTTCTCCAGTTGCTGTGCTGATGCGTCATTACCCCACCCTTTAAATATAGGTGTTCCCTAACCAGCATGTTTAATATGAACTGTGGAAAGACTAGGGGAATGAGTCTTATCCCACTCTGGTCTCCCACATGTAAATTTTGCATGAGCTGGTGTCCTTGGGAGAAACCAATAATAAATTTATGAGAAGTATAAGAAGGAAACCCAATAATGGATCCCATTGAGTTCACAAGATACTCTAGGAAAGCACTATCCGTTCCCGTCTCTTGATCACAAGCAGTTCACCAAAAATATCTTTTTAATCTACAGTATTTCCATTTCTTTATTTTGCTTTGGATAACAGTCTCTCTATGCTTGTTACCCTCAAGCTAGCTAGGGAATACTATAGTAGAGTAGTACTGCTGGATTTGTGATTTTTGCCCTAAGGGTAGACATTGGCAGTGCCATTTTCCACTCCGTGCCTCCCCTGCTTTTTCCCAGACTGCCTACTTTCCCAAACCTCTGTATCCACTGATTACATTAAACATGAAACAAAGGTTAGTAGCTACTAATTTCTTTTATATGGAGGGGAGTTTTTTGTTTTTCTATCGTTTCCATCATGTCAACTCATTGTGACCCCATTTGGGACTTTCTCAGCAGAGATTATGGAGTGGTGTGCCATTTCCTTCTCTAGCACATTTTGGCAGGTGAGGAGCAGAGGTAAACATGGTTAAGTGACTTGCCCACAGTCACACAGCTAGTAAGTGACTGAGGCCAGATTTAAATTCAAGTCTTCCTGACTCCAGGTCCAGCATTCTATCCCCTGTGCCACCTACATGCCATAATATAAATTACAATAACCTAAATTCTACTCAAAGTCATAGCTATGAGAAAAACTTGATTTGTTTTCTCTCTCTCTCTCTCTCTCTCTCTCTCTCTCTCTCTCTCTCTCTCTTTTATGGTATGACCTTGATATTCAGATCACATATTCATTTTGAGCGTGTTGTACTATATGGTGGAAGATTTGGTCTAGAACCACTTTCAAATTTTTCCAGCAATTCTTCTTCAGTAGTGAGATGTTTCTAGAGTAATTTGTATTCTGTGATTTGTTAAATTCTAGGTTATTAAGCTCACTTTTTTTTTAGGAATTGATACTTTAGTTGATTTGAGACCTGGGGGAACTACTCCCCCTTCATTTCTACCTTTTTTCCTATTATTTTCTTTGAGATTCTAGACCTTTTGTTACTCCAAATAAAATATTAAATTATTTATTTCTATTAAAAAAAAATCTCCTTGTTGGCTTTCTTGGAATTGCACCACAAATTAATGTAGTTAGCATCTTAGATTTTATTATATTGTCCAGGCCCAATCACAAGCACAGAATATACAGCTTTTTTAATCATTCCTCTTTTCTTTAAGGAGTATACAATTTGTAATGGTATTTATTCAGGTCTTGAGTGTGCCTTGATAAATTGGTTCCCAAATACTTCTTGCATTTTGAAGTTATTTAGAATGACTCCCTTTTCAACAATTCCTTCTTTTTTTTTATTACTACCTGGAAAGGCTATTAACTTTTGTGAATTTATTATATGTCTGACAACTTTTGCTGCATATATAGGATATTTGTCTCACTTTGTATCTTTGATAATTCTCTAGGATTTTCTAACTAAGTCAATATACCATTAGCAAATAGGGATAGTTGTGTATCTTTTTTTGTCTATATTATTAAGCTTTTAGTTTCTTTCTCTTGTATTATTCTGTTTGCTACCATTTCTAAAACTACATCAAATAATACTGGGAAAGAAGGTGTTTTTTGCATTATTTCTATATTTGTTGAGATAACTTTTAGTGTTCACCCATTTGCAATTGCTAGCTTTCAACATTAAATATGTATTTTTATGTTAAAAATATTCTTTTTTCCTGTCTCATAATATTTGCTTATTTGTTTGTCCATATAAATGAATGTCATATTTTGTCAAAGACTTTATTTGTATCTATTGATAAAATTATATTTGGATGTTTTTAAAATGATGTTAGTTATTTAATATATTCATATTTATAGTTATGATAGTTAAACATGTGTTTTCCTCCCTTTGTTTCTTCAGTATTGTTCTTGTTTATCCCTTTCTTCATTTAATTCAATTTTCCCCAAAAAATTAGTTTCCCTAAATTACTTTTTTACTAACAGATTTCTGCAGATTCTTTTCCCCTTCTTTGATCTCATTTGCCTGACCTTTCCCTATTGTTTACTATAGTTTTCCTTATAATTTATTTACATTATTAAGTGTTCTTTCTTTCTTTTGTTTATTTAGTTACCTGTTATTGATCAATAATAGGTCCCAGGCCAAGTCTCACTTGGTCATTGTTTGGGCTTTGATGATTCAGAGTGTAAATAGCAATTTTTTTTGAGGATCTTCCCCTCCTAGATTGATTCTTTTGGGAAGTCAAAATAGGCCATCTTTTGCTTCAGTTCTTACCTAGCCTTTAATCACTGAATGGGTGTTGCCTCAGACAAACTAAAACCTGAGAAAGACCTTAGCTTAAACAGACCAAAGTCTCCCGTTGAATCCTATGTCATTACCAGGTATTGTGACCACTCATTTTGCCATTGGATTCTGATGACCCTGGAGGAGAAAGTGAAGCTACTTACTTTGCACAGCTCTGCCTCACTTAAATCCAGTTCACTTGCAAGTCAAGACATCTCCCTCTGACATCCTTGGTCCTTTTCAAGCACAAAGGACAAATAGCAACAATTACCTGTTATAATGAGTTAATTATCAATTTTTCCTCCTCCTTTTTCCTCTCTCTATTCAGTTAAATGGATAGTTCAAAATCATCCCCTCTTCTAACGTCTAATTTTTCATTAATGCTTATGCTGTTCCTTATCCTAAGAAGGTTGCTTTTTTGCTTTATTAAATTTTTTCTTCCCTTCCAGTCTATTCTGAGTTTTATTTTTTTCTGGGAGGCTTATTGTATCTTTATTTCCTCTGTGACATTCCCCATGTAGATTAAAGCATCTAAAACACTAGATCTGAGCATCCTCTTCTAACCAGTTTTTGCATTATGGCTTTTATAGATTTTTTTCCAAATTCTCTTTTCTTCCTGTTTGTGCCATCCAGTGTACAAACTCTCCCTAGATAAAACCATCACCAAATCACTGTTTCCCATCTCATGTACACACTTTCTCCCCCACAAGAGTACTCTTCAACAGAGTTCCCTTCATTTCTCCTTCACCTCCTAAAACCCACTGCTTTCTAATTCCCCAATCAATATCCCTCTTCTCTGCTTCATTTCATCCTCTCCCAAAACTGTCCTTTTGCTGAGAAACTAAAGAAATTGTTAGCATCTCTTCAGTGTTCTTGCCTTGATTTGGTGGGGGTATATCACTCTTTCTTCCTCTGTCACCTCCCTCCTCAAGAGACCACTTTTGTCTCTAAGGACTTCAGGGGTTTAGTCCATGGTCCTTCAGCCTAGTTTTTACACTTTGACTTCTCCAAATTCTTTAAGTTATGAAAAAATTTTACCCACTTGAATCTTTTAAAAAAAAGTCTCTTGATGATCTCTTTGTTCTTTGGATCCATAAGTCAATCTTTTTCTTTTTTAAGACAATAACCAAGAAACACAAAATAATTAATTTCATTACTTCTTTCCTTGCTAATTTTACTTAATTTGCCCTTTTTGTGTTTCTCTTATTTTGGATGTTTGCAAGTTAAATATTCTTCTCTTATGTGGTTTTTTTTGTTTTGTTTTGCAGAAATGCCTCAGATATCTCTCTCATTAAATGGCCGTCTTTTTAACTGGTGACTGAACTCATGGTTGCAGAGGATATTATCATTCTGGGTTGTAGCTTGAGCTCCTTTGCTTTTCAGGATGGTTCTTTGATGGGTATATTGCTGTACTGGGGCTATTGGATCTACTTACTGTGTGCAGCAATATCCTAAGCAGGCTTTGTTCCTTCTTTGGTAGCAACAGCTCAGGAAATATGGACCTAATCCTCACAGAGAGAGGGAGTTGAGACAAATTGACCGGGATTGCTTCTCACTAGGTTAGGCATCTCTGCCCCTTTCTAGGCTCTCAGTCTGCTAAGGCATAGTAACCACAACCTGCCCTCATACAAGCTGGCCGACAGCTATTTAATCATAGCCACCATTGCCCACCTAACTGCAGTAGAGTGCCCTAAGGGTAACATCAGACCTTTTCTTTCTGAAGAGACTGTTTCTAAAGTTAGAGGAGTTTCAAGGAAAGGTGAAAAGATCCTTATCAAGTATGTTATAATGGGGATTCCTTTGCTCTGTGGATTGGATTAGATGGCTATTGAGGTCCCTTCTAACTTTCAATTCTGTGATTCTATAACTCTTTTCTGGACTACAAAAAAAATAAAACTATTTACAGTTAACTACTTTTACATTACCCCTAAGTGCCTCTCTGGCTCCATGCATTTGAGCTAGGACAAAAAGCTAACATAAGGTCAGTGTTCCTCACCCTTTTATCCCATATTTCTCTCTGTATTATGCAAAGTCTAATTGCTTTGGTTCTATCTGACTCTAGCCTATCTTTCAAGACTGATCACAATTACTTCCAATCACACCGTCTGTGCTCTTGTCAAGTTATCCCAGTTACTATTCAATTTCCTGTCTCTGCATTCTATTCAGTCTGTAATGTTGTCACTTCTCATCTCTGATTTTTGCAACACTGAGTCCCCTTCAAGTCCCCTTCAGGGGCCCCATTCCTAAAGGGCTCTCCTGATTCCCCCAGTTGTTAAGATCTCCTTACACTAAAATTACTTCATATATATTTTTGTATGACTATCTATTTACATATTGTATCCCAGTTCTCCCTCACCCCCCAACCCACAATGGAAATTCCTTCAAGGAATTGGATTGTTTGTTTTCTGTTTTGGCATCACCATTACCTAGCACAGTGTCTGGGGTGCAGTAGATGCTTAAAAAATCATTGTTGAATTGAGTTGAAGATCTGAATTTTACAGGTGAAGATATTGAAACAGAGAAGAGTCAAGGTCAGGATTCACACATAGCTCTTGACTTTTAATCCACTGCTTCTGCAAAATGGGAAGAACCTTTGCAATACTTGTCTCCCAGGGAGAGTACTTGCTGGAGAAAGCATTTTATAATTGTAAAGTGACATGATTGTGACCTATTTGACATGGAGATGGCAGGGGCAGGGAGGAAAGAAGGAACTCGGCAGTAGGAAGAAAATCAAGTTTTCTTGGAAGAAACAAATCTTATTTAGTTCTTGAACGCTTTAAAATTTAGAAGCTGTTTCTTCTCAGGATTTAAGTTTGATACTTTTAAAGACACTCCTTTGCTTCTCTTTTCTAATATCTGTCACAGAGATGAAAAATTGGGGATAGGAAATAGGAGGCTTAATATGAACTTGGCAAAAAATTTTGGTGCACACACCCTTACACACCCCAAGAAAATCATTTTCTAAATGACCTATCAGGGACGTGTTGGAGGGGTAATTAAATGATCAGGGATGGAGCATGAACGTTTTAGGGTAAAAATTTAATCCAAAAGAAAAATGAATACGGGGCGTGGAGGAGGAGTGGGGAGAGACGACGACAACAAACGACAAAAAAGCCCACTGGGTCCACAGAAAACATTGATAAAACATGAACTGGAGAAAAAGAAATACCTCATGCTGCAGGAACTCTGTTTTAGACATATTTTGAATTTCCAGGATTCCCTGAAATGAAATGTAGCCTATTTTATTTACAGTTAGAAGCATATTTAATATGCTGTTTTTACAACAGCTGTTGCTTTCACAGAACTTTTACCCTGCTGTGTAAATGCATCACTAGGAAAATACTCCGGTTGTCATGGAGACAGCCTTAGCGCACAGCCCTTTGCTCGTTGAACTGGTGTCAGCTTTCAGCTCCCCTCACATTCCAGTCTGGCACTCAAGATCGGGGCTACAGCCCAGTCTCCATCAGGCACTGATAAAGGACAGTCAAGGAATTGGCAGAAATTAGCAGCACTGTATGACCAGTTTCCACCAACACACCTGATGGGATGACTATAAAATGAATCCCAGAAGGAATAAGAAATGTCCATCAAATTTTCTTAATATTCAACAGTTGGTTTCTTCCTCACAGAACCACAGTGGGGCCCATATGTCTTTCTCTGGATAGCTTGAGACCGATTTATTGTCTTAGCTGAGAAGTGTTGTCTTACAGTGGACACTGGGAAGATTATTTGAGGTATCATATAGCAAATACCACACCATTCAAGATCAAACTGCTAACACTGCTAAAGGGTAGCAAAATTTATTTTATCTGTGGAGGACAGAAAGAACTAAGATTACACTGAAGTTTAGTTTTTGGCAATCCATGGTGATATTGTTCAGGGAAATTTTAAACAAGCAAACCGTGCTCAATAGGTGGTGCATTGAACCAAAGAAAAATGCGTGAAAAGTGAAATTGGTGGCCACGTGGTTCTCAGTGGTACATTGCAGGAGAGACCAGGGTGAAATTCAATTATAAAACCTGACTAGTTATTTAAGACAGTGAGTCAAATAAACTGATCAAGCAGAACCAAGTTTTAGAATCTCACAAAAACATTTTTATAATGTTATTTTCCATAAAAAATGACATTTCACAGGAATAAATGTTTTAAAACTTAGTCAGCAGAAGATTTTTAAATGGGCTTCTGTTATTAAAAAAAGAAAGAAAGAAACGTTTCTATATTGTGTTTTATTCAAACAAAGCACCTGATTGGCCCTGAGAGAACCTACTATATAACTGAGCCAAAGTTGAAATAAGCGTGAATTCAGATTCCTTTAACCGGACCATCACCAACTGAACTTATATGGTTGTGATCTGAACAGGGTAAAGGGTTGCCTTCCTGAGCCTAACCTAAGAAATGCAGAATTATCTTCAGGAATCTTGTTCAAGTTAACTTTGCAATAAACCAGAATGAGCTTTCATGTACTTCCTGTTCCTTATATCATCTGCTTATCCAAACTCTACCCATATGCAAAGGCTGAGCTATAACAATATCTTCCTAATAGGTCTTCTCAGCTCTCCCCTTTCCATCCTCCAAAATCTCCTTCACATGAGCCTTATTTTCCCTATTTAGATCAGCTCATGTCACTCCTTTGTCCAAATGCCTTTATTGG
Organism: Bettongia penicillata ogilbyi; assembly: GCA_023548195.1. Taxonomy (NCBI): domain Eukaryota; kingdom Metazoa; phylum Chordata; class Mammalia; order Diprotodontia; family Potoroidae; genus Bettongia; species Bettongia penicillata. Next base: position 3,121,930 of record JAJHZJ010000202.1, on the reverse strand, counting down.
TTCCCTACTCTCTACCAAGTAAACCCCGTTTGGAGAGGCAGAATCATGCAGTGGATAGAGAGCTAGCCTAGGACTCTGAGTGACCAGGGTTCAAGTTCCATCTCTAGCCCACACTAAATGTATGACACTGAGTCTCTCAGCAACTCATTAAAACTGTAAATTGTGGGAAATCGTCAATGACATTGCTAGCAGTTTCTTTGCTTAGGAGTTCCCAAGAGAGACCAAATCACAAACCAAAACAAAACAAGACAAGACAACACCTCAAAACCATAGCTTTTACGATCAGGATCTACGTACATTTATTTCCAGCTTTATCTTATACTGTTCCCATCCATATAATCTGTATTTCAATCAATTCAATGTCTCATATACATGCCCTGACAATTTCTTATTCCTATAATTTTGCTCATTCTCTTCTCTAGACTTGCAATGCTTTGCCCTCCCTCAATCTGTGGGATTCCAACTTTTAAGCCCAGTTTATCCTTTTCTAGGAAACCTTTTCTGACCCTCCCAGTTGATAAGGACCTTTCATACCTCTGACTTTCATTTCTGCCTCTTATGTGGTTAATAAATATTATTGTATATGGTGGTTATTTATGGTATCCAAGAAGATAGACCAGATCAAGCACACAGAGAATAAATTCATGCTGGAGGCAGCGCAATTTTAAAAGGATCTAGGAATTGGTTTTGAAGATATCTCAAAGAAGGGAAAATACAAAAAGAAAAAAAAATCATGAACAGTATCATTTCCCAAAACTGATGACTGAGAAATATCAGAAGATAATAATCTATATTCTTAGTTTCTCATTTTACCTTTATAAAATCTTTAGGAAAATGTATTATGCATTGGTGTATATGTGCAACTCAATGAAAATGAGAAGGATGTAGAAAGAATTTCAGAGACCACTTTCTACAGCAGGCCGCATCTTCAAGAGGACATGAGTGGCTGAGAGATGTGAAGAACGCAAGACCTTACTGTATATATTGTTTACATATTTTTTTTAAAAAGCATATTCAACTGAAAAGAGTAAATTGCAATCTTAAAGGCTCTCCTCCAATATGGTGTCATCCACGTATACATTACAACCATATAAAATTCTGTGGTAGATATAATCACAGAGACAACTTCCCTTGATGGTTATCAAATTGTCATTGTCAAGAGATGCATAAAAAAGGGAGATCTATGCTTTTCAAATATGGTCACCACCATCATGTCCTGCTCCGAATTCCTTGAAGGGGGGAGAATGTCTCATGCATCTTTTTGCATCCCCAGAGCTTAGCACAGTGCCTTACACATAAATGTTTGTTGGCTAACTGACAGGGGTGGGGAACCTGAGGCTTTGAGGTTACATGTAGCCTTCTAGGTCCTCAGGTGCGGCTTTTTGACTGAGTGCAAGTTTTACAGAACAAATCCTTTTGTTAAAGGGTTTTGTTTTGTGAAGTTTGAATTCAGTCAAAGGGTCACACTCAAGGATCTAGAAGGTCACATGTGGCCTCAAGGCCGCAAGTTGCCAAACCCTGGACGAGCCATATTCCATGACAATGGGGACCACGCTTGGCATCTCCCTTAGTTCCTTTCACTGTGCTCCATAGTAGGTGCTAAATAATAAATAGCAGTTAAATCGAACTAAATTATTGCTTTATTGCTCTTTCCAAAAATCTAAACCATACTCAAAGGGCAATTTGCTAACTTTAAGTTCATTGAAAAAATTAAAAATTTCAAATATATTCTGAACAGTGGTAGTAAATTTGGAATTAATGCAGAATCTCATAAGATAATATTTTTAAAGGAAATAAGATTGACATATGGATCAATTATCTCTAAATGCTGTTTACTTAAGAATTATATAACTGGAAAGAATCTTAGAGATCACCAGTTACCAACTCCCTAGTTTTACAGATTAGGAGAATAAGGTCCAGAGAATTTTAAGTGACTTGCTTAAGGTAATACATAGCAAGTAACTGCATGCTTTGGAAGCATGTACTTTATTTTTCCAGAATGAAAGGCTAGATGAATCTCTCAAGCTGTTAAAGATTTAGTAATTAAGATGTCAATAACAAACTTTCATTTTTGTGTATTGAGAAGACTGAATTTCTAAGGCACTCAGGCAGGACTTTAGAAACACTGTGCTTGATCCCTTTGATAAGAAATAAACATTGATAATTTTCTGCTTAAAAAAAATCAGTAAACAATGGATTCAGAAGCATCTTATTTCTCTGGGAAATTAGTTGTGTGACTAAAAAGATGAACTCTGCCAAAGAAAATCATCAGCAAAGGCCTTCCTGTTATTTTCTAATGTTGACAAGGATTATCTTGATGCATGTGCCATATAGCTAGGAGATGACTGGGTCTGTGTTTGGTTCTAGAAAATCTAAAACTAGGTGGAGCTAGCAGTAGCACTCAGTGCCTCAGTTTCTCCAACAGACTCAGCACCCTAACCAAAAATGGTGCCAAGACTTGCTGGTTAACAGTAGCAGCAAAAACCAAAGCCAAGCAACCTTTATGCCTGTTCTCTCCAACCCTATCTCACTTTGATTTCTCCTCAGTTTACTTTGCTTCATGAGTGTGTGTGTGTGTATGTATGTGTGTCTGTCTGTCTGTCTGTCTCTATCTCTGTCTCTCTGTCTCTCTCTGCTTCTCTCTCCCTTTCTCTCTCTTTGTCTCTCAGGCTAGGGGATAATTAGAATTCATATGCTCTCTGGTTGCTTCTAGGCCTCCTCCCCTCACCCCAATTTCTAGAAAAGGGGAAAAAATTATCTCCTGTCTCTTTGAGAGAAAAAACTTCAGCCTCTCATACTTCTATCCCATATCAGCAATAATTTCAGGGTGGTTCTTCAGTCACGTCCAACTCTTCATGACTCCTTGGACCATTCTGTCAATGGGGTTTTCTTGCAAAGATACTGTGATTTGCCATTTCCTTCTCCAGTAGGTTAAGGCAAATAGAGGTTAAATGATGTGCGAAAGATCATGGTTAGTAAGGGCCAGGTTTGAACTGAAGTGTTCCTGACTCCAGGCCCAGCACTATCTACTGAGTCATCTAGCTGCCTAATAAATTTCATTAGCTTGTGTTAATAGCCAAGTGTCTATAGGGAATAAGTAAGATAGCATGGTTAACCTTTAGGGAAACTAAACTTTAAATGTTGGCTGCTTTTTGTGACCAGATTGTGCATAAGAACCAAGAACCAAGATGAGAGACAATAATGTGATAGCCAGCTATGTGGCAGACAATGAGACGAGTAGAAGAATTACCTTAGAGCATGCACATTAGAAGGCATAGATATGTTGTAGGCTTAGTTGACTTGATGACTTTATGATTATACTCCAGAGCTACTTAGAATAAGGGAAAAGGATGAAAATGATAAGAGTTACTCAAAGAAATTGATAGGCTAAAAAGTGACCAAAAGAAGATGAACAGTATGTTGAAGGATCAGGTTCATGCCCGGTAAAGACTAGGATAGACTAGGGATGAGGTGGTACAGTGGTTAGAACGTGGGACCTGAAGTCAGGAAGACTCATCTTTTTGAGTTCAAATCTGACTTCAAATATTTACCAACTTTGTGACCTGGGGCAAGTCAAGGTTGACTTCCTCATCTGTAAAATGAACTGGAGAAGAAAATGACAAAACAGTCCAGTATCTTTGTCCAGAGAACCCAAAATGGTGTCAGTAGGAGACCGAACAACAAAAGGGAGCATTAATTTAGAGAAAAGACTTAATGAGGGAGGATATCACAACTACCCTTGGGTAGAACTAGGAACAGTGGGTAGAAGATGGAAAGTGACAAATCTAGGCTCAAGTAAATCTAACAAGTAATGTTCCAGAGTGCCATGGGTGCCCTTGGGGAGACAGTGAACTTCCCTAGTAAAAGAGACTCAGTTAAAAAGTGGATTCTTTTTGCAGGTATGGGTCATACTAACTGTCCCTTGACATCCCTTCTAACTTTGATATCCTATGGTTCTATGGTTGAGTAATAACAGAGCATAAATAATAGAGGTCAAAGGGCCAAGGTGTGCAAAGTTAAAGCAGAAGGCTTTAGTGAAATGACTGACTCAGGGTAAAGGTGGGTTAGAGTGAAAAGTGAAGCCAGAATGAAGGTGACTGCCTGGCAAAACCTAGAGAAATCAAAGGACTGATGGCCAAGAACAAATATGTAAGAATTGAGGAAGTAAGAGAGGTTGAAGGACAGGAGATTGTGATCATAGAGGAAAAACTGCAGAGTTTAGCATGCTGCTTTTTGTGTCTCTCAATGTGTGTGTGTGTGTGTGTGTGTGTGTGTGTTTAATTTAATTTAATTTAATAAGTAAGATAGCATTGGTTAACCTTTAGGGTAACTAAACTTTAAATGTTGGCTGCTTTTTGTGACCAGATTGTGAATAAGAACCAAGATGAGAGACAATAATGCGATAGCCAGCTATGTGGCAGACAATGAGACGAGTAGAAGAATTCCCTTAGAGCATTCAGATTAGAAGGCATAGTTATGTTGTAGGCTTAGTTGACTTGATGACTTTATGATTTCTAGTCCATTTCCACAATAAAAACCTTGAGAAAAATCACCACAAAAAGGCTACTTATGGACATATTTTTTACCTTATTTTTTCCTCATTTTCTCATGTTAGTAAGAGAAGATAATAGAAACTTATGTACAGATATATTTAAATGATTAATAAACTAAAAGACATTTTAAGAATGTCATAAATTCCTGTCCATCATTTGTGCTAGTGACTACATTATTTTTTTTTTAACTTTTGCCTTGCTTTGTGGAAGCAAAAACCAGGGTTTTACAAGATCATTTTCCTTGTCAGCAAATTTTAAAACCTTGAATCATCCTTCACATTTGCTTTTCTTTCATCTGCTACATCGAGTCAACAAATTTTATTGAGTCTTTCTCAACTCTGTCCCTTCCTTTGCATTCCCACTGTCAGCTTCCTAGTTCAGGTAAGCCTCCTTAACCAATCTCCCTGCTTCCAGTCTTCTCCAGTCTTCTCCACCTCCACTCTTTCCTAATCTCCATCCATTAATCCTACACCCTGAAACCGGATTAATTCTTCTAACCTTTGTAATAGCATTCTCTTGCTCATGAACTTTTTAAAATGTTTCATTATTAAAAGGATAAAATGCAAACTCTTTTACATGTTTTCAAAGCCCTTCATAATTGCCTAGCTTAATCATTGTCCTTCTATTCTGGCCAAGTTGGTATCCTCACTTTTCTAGAAAAAATGTCATCCTTATTTCTTTCTTCAAGCAGTTGCTCATGCTATAGTCTCTGGAAGAATTGGCATCCTTGATTCTTAATCGTGGTTTCCAAGACTTCAATGAAAATCTGATTCTTCTTCACTAACTGTAAGAAAGTTGTAAGATAAATGTGAACGAGGAGAAATATCTATCAGAGTCTTCCACCATGTTCTGGCCTAGTTATTTTTCTTAAAAGTTATGAACGATTCTTGAAAACTAATTGGCTCTAGAAACAAAAAGACTTAGGCTAATGATGTCACTTGCAGATTTTGTGAATACCAGTCAGGAAGAACTAGTTCTCAGGGATCCTTGGTGAGCAGATTACCTGGCCAACTCAGAGACAAGAGATCTATGTTCAGAGGAATCAATAGTCAGTGTCCTCACTATATATGTGTATTCAATATCCTTCCCTTGCCATGGTTAATTAAATCTCCTTTTGTTAAGTGTTGAGTGTCTCATTTCCTTCCAGTATCAAACCTAAACTCCCAGGGGACTCTTCTGAATCAGGCTCTACACCCAACACTCATCGAACTCAAGTCCTATTTCATCTCTCTGAAGGGATCTCCCCCAGACCACAGAAACCTTCCCCTGTTCTGAGCTTCAACAGAACTAAGGTACTAATGCCCATTAATTTGGGCATTTTAAGAGTTGGTCTTGAAGCAATGAAACACCTGACATCTACTAGCTGTGTGACCCTGGGTAAGTTATTTAAATTCTCAGGGCTCGGGGGGCGGAGCCAAGATGGCGGAGTAGAAGGACGCACGTTTACGAGCTCCGAAACCAAAAGCCCATAGAATTAATGTAAAAAGAGTCCCCCATAACTTCTGGGTCAATACAAGGTGTGCAGAAGCAGAGTGGAAGAGATTTCCGTTCCAGGGAGCTCTGAAGACCCGTCCCCAGGGTCTGGGGCGCCCCGGAAAGTGGACCCCACCCCCAGTGCTGCCCTGGCCGCGGCCCCAGAGAAGCTGATCCGAGCAGGCTTCAGAGATGGAATCTCCGGCAGCCGGGAAAGTCCCTCCGCCCACAGAAGCTACAGGTCAGTGAGAGAGAAGGCCGGGCTGGAGGAGGGGAGCGGAATGTCTCCGTGACTCGGGCCCCCTCGGGAGGAAGCGGCGGCGGCAGAGACGGGGGCAGGAAGCGGCGGAGGCAGAGGTGTGGGCGGCGGCTGAGGCGGCAGCGGCCCAGGACTCAGGAATCCCCCAACAGCAGGCAGGATCTTCATTACGGAAGATTCCCGCATAAAACCTGATGGAGCTGAGCCTGGGAGACGGCCCTGCCCCCACCCTGCTCTATTACTGAAGGCTTCTGCTCAAAGTCCCCAAGGGAACTGAGCTTGGGAGGCGGGCCCTCCACCCCGCCCCCACCCACTCCATTCCTGAAAGTCTCTGCATAAAGCCCCCGAGGGATCAGAGTCTGGGAGGCGGCCCTGCCCCCACCCCAGAACCTGAACTAAAGCTCACTGATTGACAGCCGGCAGGAGGAAAGCCCATTTAAATCTCAGAGGCCAAGCACTAGCTGGGCGGATCCAGGCGGGGGTGGAAAGGAATCTCAGAAGTCAAGTAACTGGCTGGGAAAATGCCTAGAAAAGGGAAGAAAAATAAGACTATAGAGAGTTTTTTCCAATAAATGCAAATGATCCCGACCTTCGGATCTGATGATGAGGACATATACTTGCCATCAGGTAAAGATGTGGAGGGCGGGGCCTCAGTACCCCAGACACCCCAGGGGGGTGGCGGGTGGGCTCAGGCCCTGGAAGAACTCAAAAAGGATTTTGAAAAGCAAGTTAGACAGGTGGAGGAAAAACAGGGAAGAGAAATGACAGAGATACAAGAAAAGTATGAAAATCGGGTCAATACCTTGGTAAAGGAGACCCAAAAAAATGCTGAGGAAATTAACACCTTGAAAAATAGGCTCACTCAATTGGCAAAGGAGGTTCAAAAAGCCAATGAGGAAAAGAATGCTTTCAAAAGCAGAATGAGCCAAATGGAAAAAGAGGCTCAAAAGCTCACTGAATTTAATAGTTCTCTCAAAATTAGAATGGAACAGATGGAGTCTAATGACTTTACGAGAAACCAAGAAATCACCAAACAAAACCAAAAGAATGAAAAAATGGAAGAGAATGTGAAATATCTCATGGGAAAAACAACTGACCTGGAAAATAGATCCAGGAGAGACAATTTAAAAATTATGGCACTACCTGAAACTCATGATCAAAAAAAGAGCCTAGACATCATCTTCCATGAAATTATCAAGGAAAACTGCCCTGACATTCTAGAACCAGAGGGCAAAATAAGTATTGAAAGAATCCATTGATCACCACCTGAAAGAGATCCAAAAAGAGAAACTCCTAGGAACATTGTGGCCAAATTCCAGAACTCCCAGCTCAAGGAGAAAATCTTGCAAGCAGCTAGAAAGAAACAATTCCAGTACTGTGGAAATACAATCAGGATAACCCAAGATCTAGCAGCTTCTACATTAAGGGATCGAAGGGCGTGGAATAGGATATTCCAGAAGGCAAAGGAACTAGGACTCAAACCAAGAATCACCTACCCAGCTAAACTGAGTATAATACTTCAGGGGAAAATATGGTCTTTCAATGAAACAGAGGACTTTCAATCATTCTTAATGAAAAAACCAGAGCTGAAAAGAAAATTTGACTTTCAAACACAAGAATGAGAAGAAGCATGAAAAAGTAAACAGCAAAGAGAAGTCTTAAGGGACTTACCAGAAGTGAACTGTTTATACTCATACAGGGAAAGACAATATTTCTAACTCTTAAAACTTTTCAGTATCTGGGTAGTTGGTGGGACCACACATACACATGTACACGCATGCACACACATACACACATATACAGAGATAGAGAGCACAGATTGAACTGAATAGGATGGGACCATACCTTAAAAGAAACTAAGGTAAATGGTGAGAGAGAAATGTAGGAGGAGGAAAGAGAGGGAAAGGGAAGGGGGTAACTATATGTCATTTAAGAGGCAGGTAGGAGTTTTTCTTAGTGGAGGGAAAAAGAGGAGAGCTGAGAAAAAAAAACAAAAAAAAAACAAGAAGTTTACCCTCATCACATTTGACTAAACGAAGGCGTGAAATGCACACTCATTTTAGTATGAAAACCTATCTTACAGTATAAGAAAGTGGGGGAGAAAGAGATATTGCAAGGGAGGGGATGATGGGGGGGAGGGCAAAGGGAGGAGGGAGCAATTTGAAGTCAACACTTGGGGAGGGACAGGATCAAGAGACAGAAGAGAAACAATGAGGGGCAGGTTAGGAGGGATGGTAATCCAGTTAGTCTTACACAACACGACTATCAGGGAGGTCATTTGCAAAACTACACAGATAGGGCCTAAATTGAATTGCCTGCCTTCCCAAAGGGAATGGGTGGGGAGGGAGGGATGGGGAGAATTTGAACTCAAAGTTTTAGGAACAACTGTTTAATATTGTTGTTGTAACTAGGAAAGAAGACATACAGTTAATGAGGAATAGAAAGTCATCCGGCCCTACAGGAGAAAAGAGAAGATGGAGACAAGAGAAGGGAGGGATGACAGAAGAGAGGGCAGATTGGAGATAGGGAAAATTAGATTGCTTGGGGTATTGGGGTGGGGGAGGGGATAAAAGGGGAGAAAACTGGGAACCCAAAAATTTGTGAAAATGAATGTAAAAAAATAAATAAATAAATAGAAAAAAAAATAAATTCTCAGGGCTCTAACCAATTCTCTAAGATTGTAAGTTGCAGAGAAGGTGATGACCAGCATGGATAGAGAGAATTCCCTCACCTGGAAGATCTCTCTATACTGAGGAAGTCACATATCCAGTCTTTATTCCTATACCATTGCTATGAGACTTTAGTGTTTACTCTATTTTCTCTTCCTTGATAGGATTATATGGTATCTTAGTATATAGAGGACCACCCTTGAAGTTAGAAAGAATTTAGATCAACTATTGCTTCTTATGCCTATGAGCTATATGACTATGGGTAAAACCTCTTCATGCTCCGTGTAACTCTCCAAGGCTTTATAACCTAATGCTATACTATTGGTACTTGGAATGTATTTAGTAAATACCTGTTGATTGACTCATTTAGCAGTAACCATTCATCTTGTCTCTACAAGAACTATTAGCTTCTTGATCATAGAAGTAATGTTTTCTGTATCCCTTGGAAGCACCTAGCACAGTGCTTCACATGGAGGTGTGTAATAAAGATTTCTCCTTTAAGTGGATTGAAAATATAAGACATGGAAAGGAAGAGACAAACATAAAGTTTCATTGATTCATTCCTGGAAAAAACTGTGCAATTCTCAATATTCATCATATTTTATGTCATAAGTGACCTTCTCAAAGGTTTTTCATAAATGCTAAGTAACTAAGTAGCAGGAATCAGGGACAAGTTAATTATGCTTTGGACCATGACTAAGGGCCTCTGGACACTGTAACCAAAATGTTTGCTTTGGTTATGTCATAAATATACTTTGAGTATTACATACCTTGAAACATGTTCCAACAGCATGTGGGTGTAGGCATAAGGAAATATTGAGAAATGTCTAGCCTGACTAACTAATGAAAAATAACAAAAACGACTAACCAGTCCCCTTGGTACGAGGAGGGTGGAAATGCATGAACTATGAGCTGCAACTGATTTTCTTTATCATTTATTCAGGCTACCTTGATGATAAACAGAGCCTCAAGAGCCATTAAATCATGAGTGTTGACCTGCTTGGAGATTCTGTGCCTTCACATTTTTACTGTCCTAAATAAAGTGTGATTCCTTAGAGAATGTGCATTTTGACTGAAAATTTTTAAAAGTTATATTCATAGTGGAGCTTCAGAGGGAAAAAAAAAAACCAAAGAAAAGGAAAGAATGAATATCATTTATTGCTGTGTTTTTAAAAAAGAAATATTATATATGAAGTAGTGAATAAATTGTAGAGCTCTACATAAATGTGTTAGTCATTATTTGCTATTATCTGTCTTTAAACATTTGAAGGACTATCATGAGGAAAAGGAACTTATTCTGTGTGGCTCCACATGGAAGGACTAGATCCAATGAATAAGATTTATAAGAAAGTAGAATTTATATTTGGTTCAGCATAAGGAAGCTTTCTTTTTTATTAATTAATTTATTTTTCATTTTCAACATTCAGTTCCACAAGTTTTTGAGTTTTTGAATTTTCTCATCCCTCCCTTCACTCCTCCCCAAGATGGCATGCAATCTGATATAGGCTCTAGCTATACATTCCTACTAAATATATTTTCACATTAATCATGTTGTAAAGAAGAGTTAGGACTACTGGAATGAAACACAAGAAAAAAGAAACAAAACGAAATGAGAAAGAGATCAAATAGTATGTTTCAATCTGCATTCAGACTCCATAAATTCTTTCTCTAGATGTGGATAGCATTTTCTATCATGCACCTTTTGGAGTCATTTTAGAACCTTGCGTTGCAGAGAAGAGCTAAGCCTCTCAAAGTTAGTCATCACACAGTGTGATGTGGCTGCAACTGTATACAATATTCTCCTGGTTCTGCTCATTTCACTTAGCATCAGTTAATATAAGTATTTCCAGGTTTTTCTGAAATCTGCCAGCTCATCATTTCTCTCTCTCTTTTTTTGTACAGAAATTTTTCAATTTAATTTAAGCAAAATTATCCATTTTGCATTTCATAATTTTCTCTGTCTTTTATTTGGTCATAAATCCTTTCATTCTCCAAAAATTTGACAGGCAAACTATTCTTTGCTCTCCTAATTTGTTTACAGTATCAGCCTTTATGTCTAAATTGTGTATCCATTTGGATTTTATTTTGGTATATGGTTTAGGATGTTGGTTTATGCCCAGTTTCTGCCATACTATTTTGTAGTTTTCCCAGCAGTTTTTGTTAAATAATGAGTTTTTAATCCAGAAGTTGAGGTCTTTGAGTTTATCAAACAGTAGATTACTATAGTCTTTGACTGCTATGTCTTGTGTATCTAACCTATTTTACTGATCCACCACTCTATTTCTCAGCCAGTATCAAGTAATTTTGATGATTGGGGCCTTATAATACAATTTAAGATCTGATATGGCTAAGCCATCTTCCCTAGCATTTCTTTTCATTAATTCCCTTGATATTCTGGACCTTTTATCTTCCAAATGAATTTTGATATTATTTTTCCTAGCTCTATAAATGGCTCATCACTTCTTATTGCACAATAATATTCTATCACACTCATATAATATAATTTGTTCAGTCATTCCTCAATTGATGATCATCCCCTCAATTTCCAATTCTTTGCCACCACAAAAAGAGCTGCTACAAATATTTTTGCACATGTGGGAAGAAAGCACTTTCTCATAATTAGGGCTAACCAGTAATGGAATGAGCTACTTCATGAGCTATCCCCATCATACAACTCCCTTCCTCACTTCTCTTATGTTCCAGTTAAAATACTACCTCCTATAGGAAACTTTTCCCAATCTCTCCTAGTTTTAGACCCTTTCCTTTACTAGTTATTTTCTATTTTGCTTCAATGTAACTTGGTTTGCATATTTTTGTTTGCATATTGTATCCCCTATTGGACCATAAGCTTCTTGAAGGCAGAGATGATTTCTTTTTATTTGTATCCTCAGAACTTGGCACAGTGCCTGACATGATAGTGGCTTAAAAAAATATTTATTGGTTGATAATGATGGCAGCTAGCATTTATATGGCACTTTAAAGCTTGCAAAATGCTTTACAAATACTATATAGTTTTATCCTTGCAACAACCCTCTGAAGTAAGTACAATTATTATCTCTTTTTTACAGATGAGAAAACCAAGGTAAAGAGGTTAAGTCCTTTGACCAGTAGTTATATAACTAATAAGTACTCAGGATTTGAACTCAGATTTGAACTCAGATCTTCCTAATTCCAGTTCCAGTGCTCTATCCACTATGACACCTAGCCTCTTAAATTTGAATCCTGCCTCAGATACTTAGTAATGGGATACTGGGAAAATTACTTAAACTCAGCCTCAGTTTCCTCATCTATAAAATAAGAATAATAATAGCACCTACCTCCCAGGGCTGTTATGAAGATGAAATGAGTGCTTTGCAAACTTTAAAACTGCTATGTAGGTATTATTAACTATGGCTCTACTGAGCTCACCATCATTGGCAGAAGATGGAATCCATTTAGCAAGGAAATAGGGTAGAAAAAAAAGACTAAATTACCATTTAATTCTGTCGTTCTTTGATAACCCCCAACATATTCACTCAATTCCCACTCCTCAGCCCTTTATCCTAAAGGACATTCCAGTTAGCAACAGCCCCAGCAGGGCATGGAACATCTGGTGTCTTCAGTCCAAATCCTATCAGGATACTACTCATAGAAGGTGAATCCATTACCACTCCTCTGGGGCAGACTTCAGGGTTCAGCTGACAATAAATTGGTCTTGGACATTCAGGAAGCCAAACAGATGTTTGACCTGCCATGTTTGACTCCATCCATATGTGATGTGAATGTATTATTTTACCAAGTCTCCATTTATCTCATAGGCAAAAATATGCATGCAAATGCATTTCATATGTGTATTTGCAGAGGAACACTGCTATATGAAGCTACTAAGTGAATGTCAATATTTTACGCTGAGAACTCTTTTAAAAATACAGCCTTCATAGCAGTTATTGCTATAACAATACCCCACAGATGGCCAAAAGAATTAAAACAGCCTAGATCCACCTGTAGGAAGAGAGATATTTCAGTATGTTTTGAGCCATTACTTCTAGGAAATATGTATACTTGAAGAAGTGCTCAGTATAAATGCCATAGAACCCAGATGGGAAGTTGCCTGTATTCTTTTAACAGGTGGAGAAACTGAACCCCTGAGAAGTTAGCTTGCTATGACTTCCCAAGTACTGCTAAACAATAACATCAATGTATGTAGCAGAGACAAATACAGAGATAAGAAAATAGAGGGCAAAGTCCTGGAGATGAAGGAATAAAATAATGGAGGTACAAAAGAGGGAATTCCAGGGAGATGAAGATGAGACACAAGCAAAGGGAAGGTGTGAGAAATAATAAAACATCCAAGGCAATAGAAAATATATAAAATGTGTCTGCCAAACAAGCTCCAATAATTTAAAACCTGCACTAAGACTTTGGGGACATGCTTTGTTTGAAGTTCCCCAAATAAGGAACAACCACAAATGTAATTTTATATTCAACCATAATAGAGAGAAAAGAGGGGGACTTAGGAATATCTCTTCCTCAGTTTCTTCTCATCAGCCTCCTGATCTTTATCCTCTTTGTCCATTTCTTCCTTTTCTTCTCTGTTTTGTTTTCTTTTTCTCTTTCCCTCCTACTGCCCTCCACATCTCCCACTTTGCTCCCCAAGGCAATGCTGGGGATTGGATGGGAGTGTCAACCTGGGGATGAGCTAGGGAGGCTGGTTTTGATTATAGTACCAGGCATAATTTGAGGAGAAATTGAAGGAGAGGGGAAGGACTAATTGAAAAAAGGATTTGGATTGAAGGAAAAGAATACAAAAAGGAGAAATTCAAGAAGAAGGAAGAGCAGAAGGAAGAGGAAGAGCAAAAGGAGACCTTGATGAAAGAAAACTTGTAAGACAAGGCAAGTTAGACAAGGTAAGGAGTTAATAAGAACTGAAAGGAAGCTCAATGAATGAGGGAAAAAGCATTTATTAAGCACTTAAAATGTGCTAGGCACTGCGCTAAGCACCAGGAACACAAAATATAAAAATAAACCAGTCCTTGACTTCAGGAAACTGAAATAGGGAAGAACAACATATGATACATTAATGATAATACCATAATCCAAACTTAATATAGGGGGAAATAATGCATTCAAGGAAATGTTGACCTTGTAGGGCAGTTTTGCTCTGAGGAATCACTGAGATAGTGAATTGATTGACATCCTGTAAAGAGATTTTAGTTATATATTTGATTACTGTACTGGGCAAGGGAGTGGCAATCATTGTGAATGAAGGAGAAGAGAGCAAAAGAGTAGGAGGATAGTCAGAAAAAAGAGCAAAAGAAAACTAAAAAGAGGAGAAATGAATAAAGGGGAAAGAAGGCAAAGACTAGGAAATATAAGAAGAGAAACTGGGGAAGAGATATTCATAAGCTCCCTATAGTCTCCTCATTATTTTGTTAAATATAAATTTTTATTTATGAGCTTTCCTTAGATTAGAAACCTTTAAAATATATCTGTGCCTTGTCAGTCTCCTTTTGAATATTCTGTATGCTTTTGGGCATGTTATTATTTTTCACATCCTCTCTTTTCTCATGTTTCATCTTCATTTCCCTTGAATTCCTTCCTCTCTTCTAGATCTCCATTACTTCATTCCTTTATTTCCAGGACTTTGTGCTCTATGGCTTGGCTCTGAATTCACCCTCTGCTACTTAGATTGATATTATTGTTTAGCAAATGCTTGGGAAGTCATAACAAGCTAACTTCTCAAGGGTCCAGTTTCTCCATCTGTTAGAGTACAAAAGGCTTCCTGTATAGTTTCTCCTGTGCTTTTATACTGATCATGCCTTTAAGTATTTCCTAGGTTTCCTACAAGTAATGGATCAAACTTTTGTTTTGTCAAAACATACAAAAATATTTCTGTCTTTACAAGACAGCAGGGCAAAGGGCAAGATGTGAACATCTGGATAGGGTGTAAGGTATGGTCTGATCTAAGACCAACTAGCTATAGTGTGTTAGTTGACTCATGACTCAAGACAGCTTGGCCCCAGTTTCAACTAGTGTGAAACTTCCAAAACTGAATAGCTGAACTGCATCTTTCCAAGCCCCAAAGGACTAGGAACATGAATTCTCAAGATCCTGAAGGAAGTATAAAGTTCCAGGCAGAGAGAAGTAGGGTGACGATAAGGCAAGATGACCCAGATGGATGCCTGGATGAGATGTGAGGTTGGGTGTTATGGTGCAAACAAAGTATTTAGATGCCAAGAAGGTGATAAGGCTAAAAAAGCGAAAAGGAACATGGCAGTTCCAAGTGGAAGACCCCTCACAAGAAGCTAACTAAAATAGTTCTGCATTCCAGCTACTAGCAAGGATGACAAAAGTCTAAGGATCTTATTCCTAGCATGGATGAAGAACAATTCTAAGCAAAAATTCTGTACACATCTTCATAGAAAACATTGTTTTAGCAATGGTCAAGTGATTGTTACCTGTGTTCAGGTTGATTTCCTTCTTAGAAAAAAAAAAACAAAATAATTTGTAGATTTTCTCTTCACTATTCTAATTATCAGAGGAAATGAAATTAAAAAAAAAAAAAGAAGCATTATGGCAGCATATTAAAAAGACTGCTCAAGATACCCAGATTGGATTTATACCAGGAATGTAGGGTTGGTTCAATATTAAGAAAACTACAGCCATAAAAGACCATACCAAAAATAAAAACAGTAAAAATCAGATAATTATATCAAATAGACATAGAAAAAGGTATCGACAAAATATAATACCTTTGTATTTTAAAAATATTAAAAATCATGGGAATAAATGAGCCTTTCTTTAACATGTTAGAATATGTATCTAAAATCAAGTTGTAGCATTATATATAACAGAGAAACACTAGAGGATTTAGTAAATAGGTCAGGGGTAAAATAAGGTTATCCATTGTCATCACCATTGTGTAGTAAAGTTCTAGTAATGCTAACAATAAGATGAAAAGTGAAAATTAAGAAATTAAGCATAAAGAAGAAATAAAATGACTGATCTTGGTAGGTGACATGATGATTTACTTAAAGAACCTTAGAAATTCAACTACAAAATTGAAATAATAAGTACAGTAAAGTAACAGCATATAAAATAAACCTATAAAAATGATTGATCTTTCTCTGTATTACCAATAAACCCTTCAGGTTTATTTCAAGAGATAGAAAAATAAAATTCCATTCCAAATAACATGGAATTTATAAAATTTGGGGTAATCTACCTACCAAGACAAAAACAGAAATTAAATAAATACAACTATAAAACACTCTTTATACAAATAGATAAACCTAAAGAATTAGAGAGATATTAATTGCTTGGGGTATGGTCATGCCTATAGAATATAAAGGACAATCACATTTACGCTAAATTACTACATCAGTGCCATGTGAATAAAACCAAATATTTATTCTAATGTACCATATATAAATATATATGTATATATAATGTACTATGTGTATGTGCTATATATATTACATATATACATATATAATAAATGCCTATTTAAGCAAAGTGTTAACTTATAGAATTTTGGAAAATATTATCTTTTGCCTAGATTAAGAAAAGGTCAAGCTTCTTGAGTGAAATCATGAAAAAAAGTAAGAAGGATAGAGGTCTACACTGAGGCATACTGGAATTGACTCATACCAACTTGTGAGAGTCAATGGTTAAGTTTTGTATATGAGGGGGCGGAGCCAAGATGGCAGAGTAGAAGGACGCAAGTTTACGAGCTCCAAAACCACAGCCCATAGAATTAATGTAAAAAGAGAACCCCATAACTTCTGGACCACTGAAAGGTATACAGAAACAGAGTGGAAGAGATTTCCATTCCAGAGAGCCCTGGAGAGCCGTCCCCAGGGTCCGTTGTACCCCGGAAAGCAGACCCCACCCCAGCGCTGCCCTGGCCACAGCCCAAGAGAAGCTGACCCGAGCAGGCTTCAGGGACGGAAGCTCTGGCAGCTGGGAAAGTCCCTCCACCCACAGAAGCTACAGGTCAGTGAGAGAGACAGCTGGCTGGCTGGGGGGAGCGGGCTGTCTCCATGACTCGGGCCCCCTTGGGAGGAAGCGGCAGAGACGGGGGCAGGAAGCGGCGGAGGCAGAGGTGTGGGTGGCAGCGGAGGCAGCAGCAACAGCAGCCCAGGACTCCCCCAGCAGCAGGCAGGATCTTCATTACTGAAAGTCTCTGCATAATCAACCTGAGGGAGCTGGGCCTGGGAGACGGCCCTGCTCCACCCCGCTCTATTACTGAAGGCCTCTGCATAAAGCCCCTGAGGGAACTGAGCCTGGGAGGCGGCCCCCCCCACCCGCTCCGTTCCTGAAAGTCTCTGCATAAAGCCCCTGAGGAAGCCGAGCCTGGGAGGGGGCCCTGCCCCCACCCCAGCACCAGAACTAAAGCTCACATTGATTAGCAGCTGGGCGGCGCGGAAAGCACATTTGAATCTCAGACCCCAAGCACTAGCTGGGCGGATCTAGGCGGAGGTGGACAGGAATCTCAGAAGTCAAGTAACTGGCTGGGAAAATGCCTAGAAAAGGGAAGAAAAATAAGACTATAGAGAGTTTTTTCCAACAAATGCAAATGATCCTGACCTTCGGATCTGATGAGGAAATATTCTTGCCATCAGGGAAAGATGTGGAGGGCGGGGCCTCAGTACCCCAGACATCCCAGGGGAATGTCGGGTAGGCTCAGGCCTTGGAAGAGCTCAAAAAGGATTTTGAAAAGCAAGTTAGACAGGTAGAGGAAAAACTGGGAATAGAAATGAGAGAGATGCAAGAAAAGCATGAAAAAAGGGTCAATACCTTGGTTAAGGAGACCCAAAAAAATGCTGAAGAAAATAACACCTTGAAGAATAGGCTCACTCAATTGGCAAAAGAAGTTCAAAAAGCCAATGAGGAGAAGAATGTTTTCAAAAGCAGAATTAGCCAAATGGAAAAAGAGGTTCAAAAGCTCACTGAAGAGAATAGTTCTCTCAAAATTAGAATGGAACAGATGGAGTCTAATGACTTTATGAGAAACCAAGAAATCACAAAACAAAACCAAAAGAATGAAAAAATGGAAGAGAATGTGAAATATCTCATGGGAAAAACAACTGACCTGGAAAATAGATCCAGGAGAGACAATTTAAACCTGAAAGTCATGATCAAAAAAAGAGCCTAGATATCATCTTCCATGAAATTATCAAGGAAAACTTCCCTGACATTCTAGAACCAGAGGGCAAAATAAGTATTGAAAGAATCCATCGATCACCACCTGAAAAAGATCCAAAAAGAGAAACTCCTAGGAACATTGTGGCCAAATTCCAGAACTCCCAGCTCAAGGAGAAAATCTTGCAAGCAGCTAGAAAGAAACAATTCCAGTACTGTGGAAATAAAATCAGGATAACTTAAGATCTAGCAGCTTCTACATTCAGGGATCGAAGGGCGTGGAATAGGATATTCCAGAAGTCAAAGGAACTAGGACTCAAACCAAGAATCACCTACCCAGCTAAACTGAGTATAATACTTCAGGGGAAAATATGGTCTTTCAATGAAACAGAGGACTTTCAATCATTCTTGATGAAAAGACCAGAGCTGAAAGGAAAATTTGACTTTCAAACACAAGAATGAGAAGAAGCATGAAAAAGTAAACAGCAAAGAGAAGTCTTAAGGGACTTGCCAGAAGTGAACTGTTTACATTCCTACATGGAAAGACAATATTTGTAACTCTTAAAACTTTTCAGTATCTGGGTAGTTGGTGGGAACACACACACATATGTACATGCATGCACGCACACACACACACACACACATGCACACACATACAGAGACAGAGAGCACAGAGTGAATTGAATAGGATGGGACCATATCTTAAAAGTAATTAAGGTAAATGGTGAGAGAGAAATGTAGTGGGAAGAAAGAGGGTGAAATGGAATTGAGTAATTATATGTCATTTAAGAGACAAGTAGGAGACTTTTTAGTGGAGGGAAAAAAAGGAGAGCTGAGAAAAAAAAAACAATTAGTTTACCCTCATCACATTTGACTAAAGGAAGGAATAAAATGCACACTCATTTTGGTATGAAAACCTATCTTACAGTATAGGAAAGTGGGGGAGAAGGAGATAAGCAAGGGGAGGGATGATGGAAGGGAGGGCAAAGGGAGGAGGGAGCAATTTGAAGTCAACACTTGGGGAGGGACAGGATCAAAAGACAGAAGAGAAACAATGAGGGGCAGGGTAGGATGGAGGGTAATTCAGTTAGTCTTACACAACACGACTATCAGGGAAGACATTTGCAAAATTACACAGATATAGCCTATATTGAATTGCCTGCCTTCCCAAAGGGAATGGGTGGGGAGGGAGGGATGGGGAGAATTTGGAACTCAAAGTTTTAGGAACAACTGTTTAGTATTGCTGTTGCTACTAGGAAAGAAGACATACAGTTAATGAGGAATAGAAAGTCATCTGGCCCTACAGGGGAAAAGAGAAGATGGAGACAAGAGAAGGGAGGGATGACAGAAGAGAGGGCAGATTGGAGATAGGGAAAATTAGATTGCTTGGGGTATTGGGGTGGAGGGAGGGGATAAAAGGGGAGAAAATTTGGAACCCAAAATTTTGTGAAAATGAATGTAAAAAGTTAAATAAACAAATAAACAAACAAACAAATAAATAAATAAACAAAAAGTTTTGTATATGAGCATTTATATATCAGAAATTATGAGAAATGACAAAAAGGGACTGATTTTTGTTGTCTGCTTTAAAAATTGACATATAAAAATGTTAATAATACAGATAAAACTTGAAAAGGTGTTGTGTATATATTTTTCGATAGTTGGTTATTAAACATTAACTAGCACATTTCTGGTATAATAGTATTAGATCTCAAACTATACAATGTCATAGATAGGAAAACTATTTTTAGCTTCCAAAATATTATAAAGCTGGGCAGTAGAATGAATTAGGTAACAAGATACAGGAGTGAACCAATATTTAGTAAGACAATACTCCAAATAATGGGGTAAGGATTCACTATTAAATATGAACAGAAGGGAACAGAAAACAATCTGGCAGAAATTAGATTCAGAATAATATCTCACATCTTGCATCATATAATCTCCAAATGAATATATGACTAAATGATAACATCATTAACAAAATAGAGGAGCAAGAAAAGAGATATCATTCACAACTATGATAGAAAAATAGTGCTTGATCAAACAAAGGAAAGAAAGCATCACAGAGATAAAATGAACCTTTTTGATGATATAATATTGAAAAATTTCTACAGAAACAAAATCCATGGAGTTATAATTAGAAAAGAAACAACTGGGAAAAGTCATTATGCTAAATTTCTCCTAAAGATATGAAATCCAAGATATATTTGAAATAGATGCAAATGTATAAGAACCAGAGCCACTTCCTAATAAATGACTAAAAGATAGAAATAGTAAATTCTCAAAAGAAATGCAAGCTATCAATAACCACATTTTAAAAATATGTTTGAAATAACTAGAAATAAGAAATATGCAAATTAAACAACTTTGAGTTTCTACTTCACCCTAAATATACACTGTTAGATTGCCCCTTGTTTGGATCCTTGCTGCAAGCTCCTTGTTGTGAGTTTGGCTTCTGCCACTGCTCTTGAAACTCTCTCCTCTTACCCCAAAGAAATAGATCTTTCCTGCCCTACTGGTAAGCTGCTTCCCTGCTCCTAGATCAATTCCAAGGCAGTTGTTTAGAGGGGAATTTGGGAGAGTTTCAGAGAGTTCCTTCGTCATTCCACCATCTTGGCCCATTCTTTTTTATTTTAAAGATTAGAGAGGGAAATAGCACCCCTCCTGTCCAAAGACGAAAATAAAGAAAGGAGCATAAAACTCACAGAAGAGAGCAGAAGGAATCACAGAGATACAAAAGACATAAACAATGGTTGTTGTTTTTTTTTTTTTTTTGGCAAAGTCTTCTTTATAGAAAACCTTGTTTTCTTGAAATCAAGACTGTTCCATAAAAGTGGGAGCTTATGATCCTATTAATAGAACAAGTTAGTACATAGAATTTGAGCCCATTGTGAAATAGAATACATGAGATACTGATTTCTCTTATCTCCATTTGCTAAAGGAACATAACATGGTATGAGAAAGATAGGGGATTGTTATGATATTAATGTGAATGTTACAAGGAGCAAGGAAGCCCAAAGACATGTCAACAAATAACGTTATTGAAGACTATCTTTCTTTTTTTATATCTCTAGACATCTACATTTACTGCTAGTGGAAAAAATCTGGTTTAATTCTTTTTTAACTTGCTTTTCCTTCTTTTGTGATGGTGCTAAATGTACTTGTTTTTCTCTATTAAGCTTTGGGAGAATACAAAGTTAAGTATGAATAAAAGACAGAAGGGAAAACAATTTTCTATGCTCAATTTTGTATGAATTAGCACTTATTCAAATCCAGCAATGAGAGACGTGTTTTGCATTCTAATTTCAATGTGCTGATTTCAACACTGCAGATGGACTAATTCTCCCCATTTTAGGCATTGGCAAACATTGTAATTGCAGCTGAGTATGAAGTCATTGAACCAAGATGACGTCAATATATTTGGCTGCTTTCTGAAGGGAGTGATACTATGACTTGAATATGGTCTCACTTATGTTATGGTCTCAACAAAGCCATTTGCAGACATTTGATCATATAAAAAACCCTGGCCTGATTTCCCTTCATTGGCTTGAGGCAGCAGCCACATGAGACATTTAGACTAAATGATGGAAATGCTGAGTGAGGAAAACTTGCTAGATGCCTCAACAAATTTTGTGTGGGTCTAGCTATTATTATCATTGGTTTCTCATTTTCAACATGCATTTTCAAAAGGCAATTCATATTCACGTGCTAAATTGAATTAAAAAATCATGTATTTTGAAACATTTGTAATATCATTTCTGTAACCCAGAATGTCAGCAGGTAATGCAGTATTTTTATGTGCTCTGAAATTGGATGGAATCAAGTGCTTGAAACCTATCCTCATTACTTTTTACCTGTATGTCCCTTTAGTAGGTTATTTCAATGCTTTGATTCTCCATTCCATTGTCTATAATATAAGGGTGTTATATGAGAGGATGTCTGAAGTCTCTCTCAGTTCTAAATCACTAACCTAAGAGGACTGAGAAAAGCATATTTCAAATCACTACATAACATAGGTAGGTAGTACACAGAGTACTACTCTTAAAGTCAGGACAACCTGGATTCCAATTTTGTCTCTGACACTTCCTAAAGGTGTGACCATGGAAAGTCATTTAATATCTCTTGCTCTCCAAGAATTCTCTAAGGCTGTAGCTATAGACAGGTTGTAAGCTGCATCAATAGGCTGAGTTCCCACACTGATTAAATAACAAGCCCTTGACATAATGACATATTAGGTATTTTTAGGGGAAATGTGTTGTGGTGGCTTACATTCAACTAATGGTTTAGCTAACAGAAAAGCTGGGTGTTATAGTTACCAGGTGGTAGTGTAGACAGGAAATTATGATAATTGAAAAATGTACATTTTCACATTGAAATGGAATCTGTTGCCTGACAAACATAACCACATGGGCATGATTAACACATATAGGTATAGATACCCTATCAGGCTACTGTTCTTGTTACTGTCGGGCTCTTTGGGCTTTGAAAGACCATATGCTTTTCATGAGCAAAAAAAGAAGGGAAATCAACTTACCTGGTTTGAATTACCTCTTTATTGGTTTGAAAACAAGTGGTTTGCCATTTTTATAATGTCTCCTTTGTATGTGGAAAATAAGCAAACTACCTAGGGAATTTGGGACCCATGGGAGAAAAAACTAGAAAGCAATAGCTTGGGCAGTAATGTGTTAAGTAAAATCATATTACTGGGTTAGATTCTTTTATAGCATCAGCTACTAGTACAAGATTTAATTTAAAAATGAGTGAAAAAATATAACTGAAAAATTGGCTATTGTTAATGAAATGTAAAATGAAAACAAAGAATGATCAAGGAACTGAAAGGGACAAAAGAGTTAAAAATTTCAGAGAAATTTAAGAAAGGAGAAGAAAGGAAGGGGAGGAACTGAATTATGAATGCCAATATTCTTTGCGATCAATATTTAAGTGCCTACTATGTGTCAGACACTGTGATAAACACTGGGAACACAAAAGACAATCCCTGTCCTCAAGGAACTTACAATCTGATGCAATTTTGTTCAAGGCTCTCAATTTTTATTCATGTGTGTTTTTTTAGATGGGTTTTTTTATACATAGCAAATCGTTAGGTTTTGTTTTCTTACAACATTTTGCAAGTTTCTTTTGTGTAATTGGATTGTTTAATCTATAAATAGTTCAAGTTTTGATTGTTAGACTTAGTTCATGAGTTAAATCTTATTGTTCCCCATGAATGGAGCAATATCTCTTCTAGAAGAATTAACATTGGACTGAATGTTGTATGAAAGCAGAGAAGATGGTAAGAAGGGAGCTGGAAGTTTGCCCCCAGCCCACCCATAGGTAAACAGAGAAGGGATGCTAATTTATCTAATTCCATAAAGTTTGGAGGCTGAGGAAAAACAGGATAAAAGCAATAGTGGCATGAAACTAGAATGGAGGAAACAGGATTTTCTCTTGGGAAGGGAAACAAAAAAGGTATCACTAAAGAATATTCTCATCGGGATATCATGGAATGAGTTTGTGGTGAAATAATGAATTTCATGTGGGAGGAAAAGGGATTTGTTTAAAAGACCATTTTCTTCAAGAAAAGGTTGTAACGCTCAGCAATATGTTTCATTGGAAGGCAAGGCATGAGTCCCTAAGGGTCACCAGCACCCAGCATGGTAGGGATGTCAGAAAAGCAGAGAAGAGATAGCATGACATTAGAAATGGAGATTAATCAAGGAAAATGATAAGATCAGGTCTCGTGACTTGAGACACAGAATGACACACCACATGATATTATTTTCATTCAGAATTGTTCTCCTCATGGACTGATATTTCTAAGAGGGAGGTATGGCAGAAGATAGAATGATGAGGTAAAATCTACAATGGGAGAGTCCAAATTTGGTGCTTCAGAAGTTTTATTCTATAGAAGGAACTAAAAAGTATAAAAATGGAACAAGTAAAGGCTGTAAACTTTGAATCAGAGAGTAAAATTGATAATAGACTGGAAATGAAAATTAATAATAAGGAAAACAAAATAAAAGGAATCTTCATGGATGAAGGCCCAGCAGAAGAAAGTTACTAAAAAGAAGTTGGAAGGGATGCAGGAAAAGATTTTGAACTGTTTAACTGGAGAGATAAAGACAAGGTAAAAAAGAAGAGGAGGCATAATAGATAAATTAATAGATGAAAAGATTAATGGTTTAAAGAAATTGGGATAGAGCAGGTAAACAGAAAAGGTAGAGAATTTATGGAAATAGAGCAGTACTGAAGAAATATGAGTAACACTAATGGCAGGAAAAAGTTATCAACTCAAAAAATAAGAAGTTAAAATTAATATAAAAGAAATAAATGGAGGAAAACATAAGCTTAACACTTATAAGTTAATTGCAAATGGATGAAATAATCCAGTTAAACAATTAAGATTGACAGAATAAAAAAAATTCTATAAACAGACCATAACTTTAAAATAGTAACACATACAGAATTAAAATGACAGACTGAAACAAAAGTTACTATGCATCAGATGATTCCAAAGTAAGATGATTAGCAATTACGATTTCAGACAAAGCAAAAATAAAACTTCACAATATAAAGGGGGATAAAGATGTAATGTTATACTTAGAAAATGAACCAATATCAGTACTAAACATACGTGCACCAAATGGCATAGCTTCTGATTTCTAAAGGAAAATCACACACACACACACACACACAACCCTAGGCAGTAACAAAATAATGATAGGAGACTTTAATACTTTCCCTCAGAATTGGACAAATCTAATGGAAAGAGTAAGCCAAACAGAAAATACAGAACCAACAAACTTGGAGAAGTTGGATCTAAAAGTCTTGGGGAGTATTGTAAAAAATCACAGAGATGGATGCAGAGAAGTCTATGAAGACTTGTAGGAGTGGGTACCCAAGTGAAGTGAAAAGAACCATAGCAATTTATATAAAGGTTACAATAATATAAAGGTAAAAAACTTTGAAAGACAAACACTGATGAATGAAATGATGAGTTGTGACTCTGGAGAACTGATGATAATGCATGCATTTGATCTCTTCATAGAGACATGACAGATAAGACCTACATGACTGAGAAAAGAACAGCTAATGTGTGAATTTGTTTTCTTTAGTTTTTCTTAGTTTCCAGTTGAGCTTACCAAATACTTATTTGTTACAAAGGAAGATTTTTATTTCAGACAAGAAGAGTTGTAAACACCAGGGGAATTGGTGGGTAGAGATAGTGATGCGAGGACGTCAATTAAATATTTTAAAAATACACAGAAGAGAGCAGACGTTCCAAAGGAGACAGATGTATTCTATTGTGTTAAAGTAGATAAATAAATTTTAAAATGTACATAATAGAAGTTCACATTTTCACAAGAAATCTTCTTTTTTTATTCTTTGAATACTGAAATTGTGTAAAAATAATTTTAAAGACTTATGGCATCTTCTGAATGGATATATTAAGTAATAGATATATTACTCAGTACTATTTGATACATTTTTAAAAATCAGGTTTTAGGATACAGATAAATTAAAAATCAAATGTAAAAAAGCAGATATACTATGCATATCCTTTATAGATCACAATAATAAAGAGAGTAGTTAGAATAGGGAAAATAAGCAAAGATAAAGAACCAAATGGAGATCCCATAATGATATCCTGAAAGATAAGTGAATTAAAAAAAAAAACTTGGAAACTATATCAACAAGGATGAAAAAACCCTACAAATATTTATGAAATGCAGTCAAAATAATTATCAGAAGAAAATAAAACAGATGTCTGGAAAACACATTTTAATGAGAAGGGGGATTAATGAACTTAGTCTGCCATTTTATTTATTTTTTGTTACTTTTTAAGTTCTAAACTGTCTTTGACCCTCCCTCTTCACCTGCACTAGAGAAAGCCATCATTTTATACACACACACATACTTATATATGCATATATGTATTTATGTATGTATGTGTATGTGTGTGCATAACTGTGCATACTGGTATTTATCAGTTCTTTCTCTGGAGATTGATAGTATCTGACTTCACAGGTCTTTTGTAATTTATTTGAATATTTATAATACTCAGAATTACTTAGTCATTCATAATTGTTCTTCAATATTCTGTTACTGTATACAATGTTCTCTTGGTTCCACTTACTTCATTCTTTATTATTTCATGCAAGTTTTTCTATGTTTTTTTTTCTAAAATCAACCAGTACTTTATTTCTTACAATACAAATTTTAAAACAATATAACCAAGCACAATGGTCATTTAAAGCGGAAAATCTTTCCCATTCATTAATACACCCATGTGTCCTGCTTAAATCACATGGAAACCTAAGCCACATGTGGTGGGAGGAACTTGCAAAATGGGTGGAACAGGAAAGGTGGAGCAGAGCTGGGAGGGAGTTGGTCAGGCTAGTCAGAGCTGGGAAGGACA
Organism: Bettongia penicillata ogilbyi; assembly: GCA_023548195.1. NCBI lineage: Eukaryota > Metazoa > Chordata > Mammalia > Diprotodontia > Potoroidae > Bettongia > Bettongia penicillata. Next base: position 3,095,434 of record JAJHZJ010000202.1, on the reverse strand, counting down.
CAGGCAAGTAGACAGCTAGGTTCCTGAGTTTTTGTTTGTGAGAAGGCCCCAGCAGGGAGAGGAGCAGGAAGTCTTGGAAATGCTTTGCCCCCTGAAATGCTAACATTTATTGACTTCTTGGCTGCTATGACTGATTTGGCTTTCTGGTTTGGGGATTTGGCTTTCTGGTGTCTAAATAAATGTTTTTCTCCTGCCTTCTATATGGAAAGTCTGTTATATTTTGCAATTGAGAACTACACCAGCATATTCACAGTCACTACTAGTACTGTGAATATTGCCTTGGCAACACACCAAGTAAACTTAAAATGAACACAAAAGAAGATATTGAAAATTTGAGAAAAGCTGAAAAATCTTGAGAAAAGATTTCTCTGTTGAGAAATTAAAAGACACTAGAAATGATTTCTAAAAACAAAAAGATAATTATTGAAAAGACTACCTCATCAAAAATAAGAGGGAAGGAAAATAAAATTACTAAAATAGAATATGATTAAGGCTAGGTCATCCCAGATATAAATGAAATAAAAGGAACTTAAGCACAGATATTTTTACCAAAATTGACAATTTAAAAGAAAAGAAGAAATTACCTACAAAAAATGTAAAATACTTAATTGAATGGATATTAAATAAATATCTCAAATAACCCAATCTCAGAAAATGAAACTGAACAAGCCATAAAAGGGGGAAGATGCAATGGTCTAGATAATTTTATAAATGATTCTATTAAAAACATTTCTCATAACTTATTATTTTTGTTTTTCAAATAATAAGGTTTAATTTTTTTTAATTTATATCTTCCACTACCACCATCCTCTCAACACAAATTGGGCGAATTTTAAAAAATGAAAAAAACAAATCTCTCAAAACATAGCTACATAGTCTGGCAAAACTGTCCACATTAAACTGTCCATTTCATACAAAGTATGTCTCTCCATTTTAAGTTCATTTTCCTTTTGAGTGATAAGTGATATATTTCGTCTTCACTTTTTTGGACTTGTGATTCATCATTGCGTTACTCAGAATTCTAAAGTTTCTTAAAGTTTCTTTTCTCAAGAATGTTATCAATTTATCCACTATCACTTTATAAAAGTCTTCCAAATTTTCTCTGAAATTGTCCATTTCATCATTTCTTATGGCATGATAACATTCTATATAATACAATATGCATAACTATGCACAAATAAGAAGTCAGCCTTTCAGTTTTCTAATCTTGACTTGCTACATGTATTTTTGTCCTTATAGATCTTTTTCTGCTTTTTAATTTCTTTCTGGTATAGGCCAAATAGTAATATGGGTCAAAGAGTATATTTAGTTTGGTAGGTTTCTGGGCATGATACCAAATTGCTTTCTAAAATGTCTGGATGAATTCACAGGTACACTAACTGTGCACTTGTATACCTGTTTTTCCCACATTACCTCCAGTATTTATCACTATCTTTTTTTGCTGCCTTTACCAATTTGATTAGAGTAAGCTGGCACATCAGTTGTTTTAATTTGTATTTCTCTATTAACAATTTATAGCAATTTTTCCCATATCATTATTGATGACTTAGATTACTTCCTTTGAAAACTATCTGTTCATATCCTTTGACTATTTTTCATTTTGGGAATAGCTCTTGCTCATAACTTTTAATCAATTTCTTCTATGTCTTGGAAATGAAACCTTTATCAGAGAAACTTGTTGCAAAGACTTTTGCCCTAGTTACCTTTACCTGTTTTCCTTCTAATTTTTATATTTGTATTTGTTTGTAGAAAAACTTAAAAATTTTATATAATCAAAATTGTCCATTTTATCTTGTGCAATCAGGTCAATCACTTGTTTCATCGTGAGATTTTCCTCTATCCACTGATTCAAAAGGAAATTTGTTCCTCGATCCTCTAATGTATTTATTATGTAACATTTCTTATTTTGGTCATGTCTATTTAGAGCTTATCTGGATGTGTAGCATGAGGCATTGGTCTAAATTTTATTTCTGCCAGACTTCTGTCCAATTTTTCTATTGGTTTTTGTCAAATAATGAATCTTTCTCTCCTAATAAATGAAGTTTATCAAATACTATGCTACTCTGTTAGCTTTTGTTATGTTGTATATCTAACTGGACCTTCTGATCAGTTTCTCCTTTTTATAACAAGGATTAAAGAATTTTAATAATTATCACCTTGTATGACATTTTGAGATGCTATTACTGAAAACCTCTTTCTTTGCATTTTTTTTTGTTTTTCTCTTAGGATTTTTGAATTTCTGTCCTGGGTTTTTTTCTAGTTCTTTAAAATATAAGGCTTTTGGAAGCTTGATCAGTACCAAAATGTCAATTGCTTTACGTAGCATTGTCACCTTATTATATCTCAACCTATACATGAGAAATTAATCTTTTCTCCAATTATTCATGCTTGTATCTATTTCTCCAACAGTCTTTTTAATAGTTAAATTAATATAAACTTGGTGAATCTTGGGAATTATAATCCCTAATATTATAGCTTATGTAGTTCTTTTTCATGAAATTTCACTTTCTAGCTCTTCTTGCTGAGTTTTTTTTATTATATGTAAGAATAATAATTTCTGTAAATGCATCTTATATCCTCCAATTTTTCTAAAATTATCACATCAATTTTTACTCTGTATATTTCTAAACATAATCATATCACATGCAAAAGTGGTCATTTTAATGGTAATGGATAATTATTAATGGTTTATTGAATAAACACAATAAAATTGACAAAAAATAAAATTGAGATAAATCATATTTTTAATAATCAGATACAAAACAAATCATAAATATCATCAACAAAGAAAGGTTAGGGGAGATAGCAAAAGATAAACTGTATACTTTCGATTGCATTTAATTGAAACACTTTTGCGTGAACAAAATTAATGCAGCTAGCATAAGATTGGAAATATAACTTTTAATCAAATATCTCTGGAAAGTGTCTGATATTCATCATATATAGGGAATTAATACAAACATATTATCAAGAGTCTCTCCTTCAATGGATATATAGAGGAAGAGAAGAAGAAAGTAAGGAAACAAGAATTTATTAAGCAGTTACTATGTGCCAAGATTTGACCATGCCACATGGGAGACACTGGCATAGGACCACTCAGTATGGCATGCTCACATCAGAGAGGGTGCTGTGCTGTATGAGCAAAGCAGAATTGAGACATCACAAAGTAAACGTAAGATGTGCAGATTTGGAATATCCACCTCAAATATTCACACGGACTATCTGTGCCCAACCTGTGGTAGAGCATTCCAAGCTCATATTGATCTGATCAGCCACAGTCGGACACACTGAAACTTGAGTTTATCATGGTGATGCCATTCTGGTCCTCTTCGAAAATGAAGGACAACAACCCACCATGTGCCAAACATACTGTGCTAAGCAATGCAGACGTAAAGGAAGAAAAAAAACAGTCTATACCCTCAAGAAGTATAACTCCTAATGGAGCAGACAATATGTAATTAACTAGGTACACACACATATACATACTCACACACATATACATACATTCAAGAGGCAGAGACAGACAGACAGAGACAGAGAGACAGAGAGAGACAGAGATAGAGAGGTAAAAATAATGTGAAAGAGCATTAGCAGGTGGCAAAAAGAGTATAGGTCTCCTTTCTGGCCACAAAAAAAATTTTTCAAAAATAATTGAAATATTTATTTCAATGGATTTCAATGTTAACAATGATGCATAAAGAAGGAATATTGATTACTTATAAGACAGAGAAGAATATGCACCACTCTGTACCACTGCTGTTTTATATCTAGAAGAGAAGACATCTTAATATACTTTAACCTGGGTGATCAGATGTGACCAAAAAGTTCAGTTTGTCTGATTTGCTATGACTCACGGAATCTAACTGCAGTGCATCAGAAAATGGTACTTCTGTGTTCTCTGATTCTTTAGGGACTTTTAATCATTCTGCCACATTCATATGAAGACAGATGATGCTCATCTTAGCACTGGTACAGATATAAATGTCATAAGAACTATAAAGTATGGCATTATATAGAAAAAATTAAGATGAACATTCATTGAAGACTTTTAGGTAACTATATCGTCATCCCATGGTATGGCAATCTAGACAATCTAAGGAAAAGTTTAAGAAAGATTAAAAATCTAGAACTTAAAATAACAGCAGTAATAGTAATAGAAAGAACGGAAAGAGGGAGTTCGGGTCAAAGCTTTAGAATCCAAGGGAGTAGAATCTTGCTAGGTATTGGTGGTTTATTTCTTGTCTAGTAATGGTTTTTTTCATGAAGTGGCATCATAGAATTGTAGCTATTTCAAGCAATTAATAAGTATACCATTGATAACTGTCTGATTTTAAAAACAATTTTTTTAGCATAAATGTAGACTAGTCACTTTCACCTTCCCCTGCATCACAGAATGCCACAGCAGAGAAAATCCAACGTAGTCCTACATGCTTCTCCAGACAGTCAACTTGAGGATTCATAAATTTGCCATGTGAATCCATGATGTCATCTATCTCTTCAGAGCCTGAGTCCTGCCGGCCCCCTGGACCACCCACACAGTCGGCCTATTCTCTCCAGGGGTAATCAGGGAGAAACTCGCTTTTATAAATGATTTGAGGTTGAAATGGAGTACGTATTTTGAATTGTTGCACAATGGTGCCACTGCAGACAGGGTTAAGCCATTGGATGAGTGGGTTTGGTGGGTCTTTTAAAATCAAAAATTCTATCTAAAACATCGTTAAAGCGCCAAGCTCTAGCAAGGAAAAAACAGCACGAAGAAGGGAGTAGGAAATATGATGCTTTACAAGTAAGGTTTTCGAGAGCAGACCCTGAAAACAGTAAAAGATGAATAAGAAAGTCAGTAATTAAAATATTAGAGCAATAAGTAATTATATGCACATCAATATTAAATTCCCATTCAGACAGCATTAGAAATTCTGAGAAAGTGGAGAAAGTGTCAACATTGACCAAAGTAAAAGTGATGCATCTGCAAAGAAAAATATGCAAATGTAAGAAAATTGAAAAGATTTAAACCTTTTTTTCCAAGAGTCACTAGTTATAATGAAAGAATACCTCAGTTTGTGCTGTGGAAAAGGGAATAGGCTGTGGAGGCATCAGACTATTGCAAGATCCCCTTTCCAGAGAGGCAGGACCTAAGCATTTTGTAATTCACAGACACTAAAGGGACTCTGTGAAATTTTTACTGCAGGATATGTATGAGTTCTGGCTCCAGGTCCACATCTCTTTTTGGCCATATTATGTCACTTTTGTGTTAGAAAAATGTGCAAATGAAACAACAGAGTTGATATTAGGCAGGAGAGAGAGAATATCTGAGATGAGGCTGAATGACCACTTGTCAGGTATGTAGGTGATGGTGGGGATTCTTTTCACATGTGGGTTGGACTCCATGGTTCTTAAGGTCCCTTCCACCTCTCAAACAGATGAAATCAGAAAATTTGCCTGGAATTTAAAATGCAGCTATGTAAATCACATTGATGTTTTGCCTATTTAGAAACAGAAGCCGGTCTATAATCATATCTCACACTTAGAACTTATGACAATATACAAAACACTTTCCTTAAAGAGCGCTGTGGTGTAGATGGCATAAATATTATTATTTCTGTTTTACAGTTGAGGAAACTCAGGCTTGGTGTGCTATAATAGAAAGAGAACTGGCTCTAGAGTCAGGACCTGGGGTCAAATTTTGCCTCTGATGATTGCCCTGGGAATCAGGGTACTCTCTGGGCTAACGTTTCTGAGTCTTGGTTTGTTGAGGTCGAACTAGGTGTCCTGGAGACCCCTTACAGCTCTAATTGTATAAACTTTTTTTTAAAGAAGGGAAGGAAGGGGAATCTAGATGGATGGACTGGAGTTGAAACCTGGAGTCAGGGAGATTTGAGTTCAAAACCAGATTCAGACACTTAATAATTCTGTGACCCTGGCCAAGTTCTTTAACCTCTTTCTGGCTTAGTTGCCTTATCTGTAAAATGGGGATAGTAATAGCACCCACCACCAAGGGTAGTTGTGAGGAACAAATGAGATAATATTTGCAAAGCACTTTGCAAACCTTAAAGTGCTATATGGATGTTATTTATTATTATTATTAGCTAATATTACTTTCCTTTTCCACATCTAGAAAATGTGCCAGACTGTGAACTCTAGTCTTCCTGACTTTAAGTCCACAGCTAAGAAATAGGAAAGATGAGATTTGAATCCATAACTCCTGGTACCAAATTCAGGACTTTCTTAATACGTTATGTTGCTTCTATATTAGAAAAGATTATGTTTGATTTTTTTTAGTGGAGGCCAAATTAGACAGGGGTGAGAAGAAATCAAAGAAATTCAAGAAAATGGGGAGACCTTTCACATATATGTGTTGGACTATATATTCTTTGAGGTACCTTGCAACTTTTAATTTCTGTGAAACTTGAAGAAATGGGAGAAGAAATCAAACAAAGGTCTCTAAGTGGATAGAGTACGGGACGTGGAGTCAGGAAGACCTAAGTGGAAATCCAGCCTCAGACACTTACTAACTGTGTGACCCTAGGCAAGTCAGTTTCTTCAACCTTAAAATGGATATAGTAATAGAGCCTACTTCCTAGGATTGTTGTGAGGTTAAAAGAAGAAATATGTGTAAAGTGCTTAGCACAGTGCACAGCTCATTGTGGGCAATTAAAAATGTTGTGTCCTTCCTACTAAGCAGGACATGTGAACAAAATGGGCAAAGAGTAAGACAGAGCTATAGGAGATGAATAGGAAAGGATGATTGGAAATGGAAGGAGGTTGGTCCTATAGCAAGAACAAGAGATAGATAACCCAAGTACTGTTCAAGTATCTGCAGAACACCAAGAAACTTTTAGTATGTTAGCAAGGTTCTCTGTGGAGAATGTATGAAAGGGGACGTAAGAATTACACAGGAATGATAGCAAGAAATGTTTGCCATTCTTCTCTGACGGAGGGAATACTTACACAGTTATACAAATAAAACAATGAAGGAAATTTTAGACACACTTCCATCACTGGATGAAAAGGAAGGGAGCAAAGACATGGGAAGTAAGCATTCATTAAACCCAGCTATATGCCAGACACAATGCTAAGTCTCATTTGATCTGAAGGAATACTTCCATCAGGGCAGAATGGCAATCAATCCTTGCTATATCCTCTTGTGCAATTTTTGTTATGTACTTCCATAAATCCATAAATGAAATCACTGACGTATCAAGATATCAGAGAAGTCACTAGATAGGAGGATTGGTTGGATTCATCCTACTTTTCATCATTTCAGGGGCAATAATTTACATTAATGAAAATATCTTTCATCCTAGAAAATTGAGGAAAACTTTGCAAAGTTTTAGGTGACAGCAAACCTTCTTAAGTACCTAGAAAGAAGAACATTACATAGAAGGGAATATTGTCTAATGTTCACTTCACTTTCACTGATATATTCAACATTTTGTTGCTGGTTGTGGGTTTGTTTGTGTTGGGTTTTTTTTTTTCAATGAAAATGAAGTATAATTTGTCAGCGAAAGGCAGTATCCTGAAGTGATCTATGGTTTTTGTTGCATTTAAAAAATATTTTTCAGAGGATTTTCATTTTCCCACCACTTAATTTCTCTCAGGCTCATAAAATGGCTAAGGCTTTGGGGCTCATGTGCTAATTTGCATAACTAGTTGAATTATTAGCATTTTAAAATTTCAAAACAAATTTTAAAATCTCTTTAGATGATAATATATAGTTAATCTGTACAACTCCAAAAGGCAAAACTCAATTCAATGGGAAGATGTCTCAGGGAAGCAGATTTTAGTTTAAAATAAAAAGAACTTTAAAGAAAATTAGATTCACCCAACAAACAAGAGAAAGTTATTATTATTTAGGGTTTTTTTCTGTAGATAGAAGGTTGGACTATATTAAGGATTCTTTACCTGGAGTCTATCAACATTTTTGTTTAATATTTTGATAATTTCAATATAGTTTCCTTTGTAATCCTATGAATTTTATTTTATGCATTTAAGAACACTGTTCTGAGAAGTGGCCATCAGCTTCATCAGACTATCAGAGGGTCTATGATACACGCAAAAGGCTAAGAGTCCCTCAACTTGATGATCTCTGCGGTCCCTTCCAATTTTGTGATTTTCGTTATTTGTCCTTTCTTCTCAAAGAGGGGCAATGACATCACGAAGGTGATGTCTTGCCTTCTTTCTGAACTGGATTTAAGTGAGGCAAATTCATCAGCCTCACTGTATCCTCCAGTTATCAGGATGGCTAACAATGACCTGGGATGGAGTGGATGACCTTGGCCTTTCTAAATTAAGGTCTTTCCCAGGCCTCAGGTTATCTGAGACAATATCCATTCAATGACTAAGGACTAGGTAATAACTGAGACAAAAAATGACCCAAATTTAACGTCTCAAAAATATCAGTCTGGGACAGGAAGACCTTCAGAAACTTTCTGGCCAGAACCTGCTACTTACACTCTAAACTATCAAAATCTAAATAATGATGGCTAATTAGAAGGGATTTGGAAAAATGATTGAAACATACACACATATGTACATATAGGATGTATATTACTTCCTCTTTAAAGCATTCTTTGGGTCTCCTTAACTATTTTATGAAACCTTAGCACTTTATATATACTTCTCTCATAGCACTTAAAAAATTTCTATTATAATAAAAAAAATGTTTCTATTATAATCATTTGTGAACCTGTCACTTCTCCTTGAGACCAAAGACCTCACCCAGGGAAAAAAAGAATTTAAATTCATTTTTACATCTTGGGAGTGCCTACCACCTTGCCTTGTACTATATAAGTACTTAAAACATGTGGATCCATTTGAATAAACTGAGAATGCTAAAATAAACACACATGTTCAGAACTATAAGGCACATTTATAAAATTATGACTATATCAATAACTAAAATCAACATTTTTAGACACTGGGAAGGCTGGGGGGAAAGGCCCTGTGAAGAAATGAGACAAAACTAGAATCCCACTAGACTTCATGGCACTTTAGGAAATGCCTTTTACTAGCCACAAAAAGACCCTTGCCTTCTGATGAATTTGTTGAGAATTTTCTGAAGAATTTCAGAGAAATAGCAAAATTTTCAAACTTACCTGCCAGCAGCCTTATAGTAAGGGTAATGCTTAGTGATGTAAGCATAGATTCCACTTAGGGTTCATTTCCATCTTGGACTGAGGATATCACCTGAACTGCTACCTGAGCCTAAGAATATGGCAGCTAGGTGGCCCAGTAGATAGAGCAGCAGGCCTTGAGTCTGGAAGACTTATCTTTCTGAGTTCAAATCTGACCTCAGACTCTTACTATGTGACCCTGGGCGAGTCACTTGACCCTGTTTGCCTCAGCTTTCATCTGTAAAAAGAGCTGGAGAAGGAAATGGCAAACTACTTCTATATCTTCCAGTTCTGTATTTCAATGATTCTGTGTCTCCAAAGTCCCAAGTTTGGCTGTGGTTTTGCATTTTATTGTTTTTTTTTTTAACTTGCCTTAGTTATTTACTAAGAAATGAATGTGAATTTCTTAAATTGTTTTTTAAAATTACAAAAGTTTTTGACACACACAACCATAGTGGGTTTTGTTTGTATGCTTGTTTTTTTTTTTTTTTGCTTTATTATAACTGTAAAATGAATAAGAAGCTTTTTCTTTTTGCTTTTTTTTATGTCAGTGATCCAAACTGAGGTCTCATTGTTCAATCATAGAGTTGTATTCAACTGTGACCCCATGAATTTGTCATGGGGTTTTCTTAGCAAAGATACTAAAATGGTTTGCCATTTCCTTCTCCAATGTGTCCCTATTTTCCAGATGAGAAACTGAGGCAAATAGGAGTTAAGTGACTTGCCCAGGATCACCCAACTAGAAAGTATGTGAGGTCAGATTTGAACTTGGGGGAAGTTAAGTTTTCCCAACTCCAGGCCCACCAGTACTTTAACCACTGTACCACCTAGTTGCCAAATTGAGATCCAGTACTTCTTAAGTTAATTTACCATCAAAGTGGCACCATAAGATGGAGAAAGAGGCATTATCCTAGATAAGAAATGCAGTATTACATTTGGAATTTTATATTTCTCTATTGTCCCTTGAGCAATCCACTTTCCTGATTATCAACAACTTGTTATACACTTAGAATTTGTGGAGTTTGGCAGCAAGGAATAATGAAAAGAATACTGAATGGAAAACCAGAGTTGATATCCCAGGTCTGCTATTCAATAAATGTGATGTGTAGCTAGAAGGAAATTTAGAGACCCTCATTTTTGTCAGTGATTTGAATGAAGCCAGAGATGGCATGGTTATCAAATTTCCAGATAACATGAAACTGGAAGGGATGGCTAACATGGTGAGTAAGGGATAAGGAGGGCAAGTAGGTGTGGAGTCCGGAGGACCTGAGTTCAAACATGCCTCAGACACTTACTAGCTGTGTGACCCTGGGCAAGTCACTTAACCCTGTTTGCCTCAGTTTTTCATCTGTAAACTAAACTGGGAAGAAAATGGAAAACTAGTCTAGTATCTCTGTCAAGAAAACCTCAAATGGGGTCATGATCAGTCAGACCTAACTGAAACAGATGAAAATGAATTGGGATCAAAAAAAATCTCAATAGGCAAGGTTTATTATTGTTCATCCGTTCAGTTGGGTCTGACTCTTCATGACCCCATGGACAGCTGGAGTGGTTTACCGTTTGCTTTTCCAGTGGTTCCATTCAAGAAGCAAAAACAAGATGCCAAACACAACAAAATGTAATTTAATAGCACAAAATGTAAAATTCTATATTTGGGTTCAGAATAATCTACTTTTCAATATACAGTATGGAGTAAGTATGGTTAGACAGTAGTCAGTGTGAAAAAGATCTGGGAATTTTAGTGGCCTGCAAACACAATAGGAGGTGCAAAAAGGGGGGAAAGATCCCTGTTCCCATGGATTTTACAATCTAATGGAGGAGACAACATGCAAACAAGATGTACAAACAAGCTACATACAGAAAGCACAGAAAATATCAACAGAGAGAAAAAAACTAGAATTAAGAGGGATCGGGAAAGGTTCCCTGTAGAAGAGGGGTGTTTGATTGGGATTTGAAGGAAACCAGGGAAGTCAGGAGGCAGAGATGAGAAGGGACAACATTGCAGGCATAGGAGAAGGCCAGAGAGAAAGTCCAGAGCTAAAAGATACTGTTTTGTTCTTGGAACACAGCCAGGAGGCCAGTGTCACTGGATCAAAGCTTATGTGGCAGGGAGTAAAGTGTAAGAAGATTGGAGAGGAAGAAGGGGCTCGATAACGAAAGGCTTTAAAAGCCAAACTGGAGATCTTACATTTTATTCTGGAGGCAATAAGGAACCACTGGAGTTTACTGGGGGTAAGAGGGATGGGGTGAAGAATACAGTTGATGTGTTTGAGCCAGCACTACAGTAGTTGAATGATTAGAGTAGAGAGAGACTTAAGACAAGCAAACTCACTGGTAGGCCATTGCTGTAGTCCAAATGAAGGAGGGGTGACAGTATCAGCAGAGAGAAATCAACAGGTGTGGGAGTGGATATGGGGGTGCAGGGAAGGGGTGAGAAGGAGTCAGGATGACACTTAGGTTGTAAGCCTGGGAGACTAGGTGGTGCCCTAGACCAGCAAAGTTTGACTGGGGAACAGGGGGAGGATTTGGGGAAAGATAATGAATTTTGTTTAAGACATAGTGAGCTTATGACGTCTCTTAGATCATCAGTTCAAAATATTTGAAAGGTACTTGGAGATGTGAAACTGGAGGTCTGCAGAGAGTTTGAAGCAGGATAGGTGGATTTGAGAATCATTGGCATAGAGATGAAAACTAAATCCATGGGGGCTGATCACCAAGTGAAATAGTGTTAAGGAAGAAGAGAGAGCGGAACAGAACTGTGGACTTCTGTAGTTAGAGGGTGTGACTTGGATGGCAAAGGAGATTAAGAAGAACTGGTAGGACAGGTAGGAGGGGAACCAGGAGAGAGGAACCTCAAGAAAACCTAGAAAGAAAAATATCAAGGAGAAGAGAGTGATCAACAATCTGTATCTGGCAATTAAAATATCCCGATAATTTTGGAGAGAGCAGTTTCAGTAACCAGGTTGTACGGGTTTAACAAGAGAGTGAGGTGAGGGAAAATGAAGGCACCTATCACAGACAACTTTCTTAAGGAGCCTAGCCACAAAGTGCAGAAGAGATATAAGATGATAGGATGACTGTTAGTGGGATAGAAAGTTCAAGTGAGGATTTTTTTGAGATTGGAGGATATATGGGCAGATTTATAGGTAGTAGGGAAATAGTAGACGGAGAAATTGAAGGTAACTGAAGAGAGCAGGAGCAATCTGTTAGAGGAGATGAGATGAAATGGGATTGCTTTTGCAGGTGTCTACCGTGGTTTGCCTTTATAAGAAATATGACTACCTGTGTACACGAGAGGTAAAGGAGGAGATGGGGGCAGAAGGTATCTGAGTAATATGAGATGAGGAAGAGGGAAGAAAGCTGGGACTTGAAGAAAGCCAGGGAAGCCAAGAGTCAGAGATGAGGAGACAAAGCATTCCGGAGATGGGGAGCAACCGGAGAAAATGCTCGGAGACATAATAGCACCACTGAAATCCATATGTGTGATCTTTTCCCAATGTGAATCATTTATGTATGTTAAAGTAGGCACATAGTGCGCGAAGGAAGGAAGGAAGGAAGGAAGGAAGGAAGGAAGGAAGGAAGGAAGGAAGGAAGGAAGGAAAAAAAGAAGGAAGGAAGGAACAGAGGGAGGGAGGGAGAGGAGGCAAAAAGGAGGGAAGGAAAGAAGGAAGGGAAAGAAAGTTAAGGAAAGAAAGGAAAAAAGGAAAGAAAATACTCAGAGTTCAGAGTATCTTATTTATGGAATAATTAGGAGACTAGTGTTACTGTACTGAAGATTTGGGGTGGGAGGTGAAATAAAGCTGAAATGATTTCTTTCATCTCCTTCCTTTCAATAATATCATCTCTAGAGATCTTGAAAATGATTACCTCTATGGCTCTGGATGCTATGTCTCAGTCTTCAAGCCAGGAATATTTAGACCTGTCTTATAAGGGATAGAGTTATAATTTTTGAAATGTAGTTCCCAGAAACCTGTGTTCACTGGATACAAAGACAACTTTATTTCTAGTCCAGTTAAGTTATGAAAGGAAGACATCATTCTTTTCACAACCTGGGACTGGTTGTTTAATGCAGTAACATGTAAGAAAATGGGAATTAAACCTTAATCAGCATCTTCTGTAGTAACAGCTGGTGAATCACAGGTGCCGGCAGGGAAAGCTTCCAGTCCCGCTTAAACATATAAGGCAGCTCTTTATTATTTTAACCCCCACATGTAGAGAGTACTTAATTTACTCTGATTTGAAACATTCTTTATAGACAAGGTGCTATGTAAACAAAGTTCCAGAAGAAAGTCAAGCCAAATTAATATTTTATTTGCAAACAGGGTGGTTAAAGAAAAACAAATGACTTCAGTATTTTCTTCGAATGACTTTACCATTCAGATGCTGCAGAAGGATGTGGTGTGTGTGTGTGTGTGTATACTACACCTTTATCAGAGCAGCTAAAAACCAGCATGCCACTGGACTGGGGAAAGCATCTTAAAATCTTAGCTGATGTGTGTGGTTTTGCCTGAGAGGAGGAATAAATTGAATACTAAAAGACTTTCAACATTTGCCAACCAAGTGTACTTGGATCTATAGCACAATTAGTCAACATGCATTTATTAAGCACCTATTGTGTACCAGGAACTGTGGCAAGTTCTGGGGATACAAAGAAAGGCAGAAAACAATTCCTACCTTCAAGGAGTTAACAATCTAACAGGGGAGACAAAAAAGCAATAATCAAAAGAGAAAAGGAAATAAAATTAAGTACAGAAGCAACAGTGCTAAGCTTGATGGAAAAAGTGTCAATGCCATGACTGAAGTAGACTCATTAAAAACAAATTAGGTATATCATTTTTTTTTTACTTCCTCAGGGAGGGGTGAGAAGGGGAGGGGAATTGGGGATTCATATTTTTAAAAAATGTTAAAAATTTTTTTTTTACTTGTAATTGAGAAAAAATAAAATGAATGTGAAAAAGCATTAGGTTTTGCACTAATGTGTTAAGGACACAACAAACAAAATTCTTCATGTGTAAGAGGGTTGTTGTGAGAATCTGATGAGATGATTATTGTAAAGTGCACCTAGCACACAGTAAGTATGACCTCTTGTTATGGATTCCAAATTCAGTTTCATAGCTCATAATAGGAGAATAAGAATCAGGTTAAGAGAACCTAGAGAGCCTTATTTATTCTGTGGTGATTTTTACTTCCTGATGATCAGTGTTCATTAAACCTTTCCTACACCCCTTCCTCTCCATGCTCTCTGAAAGACTTTGAATTTATTCAGGAAATTGACGCAACACCTGATTTTCAGTTGCCCCTGGATCGGTCAAGCTCTGGCTCCTGTTACTGAGGTTTTGCCCTGAAAGTTCCCAGATTTGATGGAGTCTAAGCCTTATATCAAAGCTTCAACCATTTGGAGATTCTATCTAAATCACCACCACCATTGGATGGGACTAGGAACGGGCAGTAGGTATTCAGAGGAGGAACAGCTGTGCCCTGACCAGGCTAATCTCAAAGGAAGGTGAATAAATAAATGGACATCAAAGTGGAAGTGTCAGGATATTCTCCACATAGCTGATCATTTTTTGTTCATGTGTGTATTTTTTAGACTTTAGTTTAATTTTAAAATTCTGAAATTAACACCAAGTAAAATGAGAATTTCCAGATGTATTATAGAAGAGGACTGTACGACATTATTAATCTCTTATGAAGAGGTTGTTTATCTTTTTAAGTATATAATAAATTCAGCATGTAACTTTCAAAGCCGTCTTGTTTTTGTACAGTCCCTTTTGGTCTTCCTCCTGTTCTGTTCTCTTTTGGAGGGCTTCTCTGTGGAGAAGGGACCTCATCCCTAAACTCTTCTCCCTTTCTCACCTCCCCCTCACTGAAAACAAAACATTTCCAACATAACATATAGTTAAGCAAAACAAACTCGTACATTAACCATGTCCAGAAATGTATGTCTTTTTTATGTGAATCTGTCATCTCTCTCTCTAGAGGTGGGTATTATGGTTCATCATTGAATCTCTGGAACTGTGGTTGGTCATTGCGCTGATCAGAGTTCTTAAGTCTTTCAAAATTGTCTGTCTTGATAATGTTATTATAACACAATGCCTTTACATTCATCTACTACGATTTGTTCAGCCATTATCCAATTGAAGGGCATCCCTTTAGTTTTCAGTTCTTTGACACTACAAGAAAATAATAATAATTTTGTACATAACAGTCCTTTTCCTTTTTTTTTTTTACTCTCCTTGGAGTACATGCCAAGCACTGATATCTTTAGGTCCAATAGTATGCATAATTTCATAACATTTTGGGGCATAGTTCCAAATTGTTTCCTGAACAACTAGGCTAATTCACAGTTCTACCAACAGTAGGCTAATATGCCTGTTTTCCCTTCCAACAATTGTTATATTTGTCATCTTTGCCTATCTGATAAGCTTGAGGCAGAACCTCAGAGATGCTTTAATTTAAATTTCTCTTATTATTAGTGATTTGCAGCATCTTTTCACATCGTTTTTTGATAGTTTGTATTTCTCAGAAAACTGACTCTTTTTTCAAATTTATTTGTTTTCAATTTTCAACAATCATTTCCATAAATTTTACTCCCTCCCCCCTTCCCTCCCCAAGATGGCATGTAATCTTTATATGGGCTCTGAACATACATTCTTATCAGACACATTTTCACATTAGTTATGTTGCATAGAAGAATTAAAATGAATGGGAGAAAACATGAGGAAAACTAAAAAAAAGAAAAAAGAATCTGCTTCATTCTGCATTCTGGCTGCATAGTTCTTTCTCTGGATGTGGATGGCATTTTGCAACAAGAGTCCTTTGAAAAAACTGACTTTTCATATCCTTTGGCCATTTATCTGTTAGGAAATGATTTCTGATGCAAATTTTAATCAATTCTTCATACAATTTGGAAATGAGACTTTTATCTGAGAAGCTTGTTGTTGTGAAGATGGTTTCCCAGTTAACTATTCCCCTTCTAATTTTGGAATTGGTTTTATTCATACAAAACTTTTAAACGTTTTTTTATGTTGATTACATAAAAATTGTGCATTTTATCTTCTGTGATCCTCTTTCTTGCTTGTCTATAAAGTGATTTCCTAAAGTAAAAGTTTGACTAAGTCATCTCCCTAGTCATCTCCTATATAGTTCCAATATAAATTCTTCTCTTTGGCATTTAAAACTTTCTCATAACTTGGTCCTCCTCCTACCTTTCCAGTCTCCTTACCCATTTCTCCTTTCCACACATTCTACAGTCTATCCATACTGGCCCACTTGCTATTCCATTTGTGTGATGTATTATCTCCTATCTCTATGCCTTTGCAATGACTGGCTGCCTCCCATCCCTATGATATACTCCCTTCTTATTTATATCTCTTGGAATTTCAATTTCCTTCAAGACCTATCTCAAGTCACTACCTTCTACATAAAAACTTTCCTAGTCTCTCTAGTTCCTAGTCTTCATACCACCACCACCACCACAAAATAAGCCTTATATGTAAGATATGTTATTCTATGTAATAGTATAGAGAGCTTTTATGTGTCATCTGCTCCTTTAGAAAGTAAACTCCCTGAGATCAGGGATTATTTCATTTCTGAGGTTCTCGGTGTTGCTGTTTTATCCCTAACACTTAGCATTGTGCCTGACACATAGTAGACATTTAATAAATGCCTATTGATTGATTCATTGACTGATAAACCTTTTCTGATGCAGTGTTTGAACTTAGGTTCTCCTGACTCCAGGTCAAGCACTCTATCCATTTATCTATGCCACTACTGATGAAAATGTTAAAACTGAACTATGAACATATGCATGATAGTAAAAAGAGGGTAGGCCATGTAGTGAGAGTAAGGACAGTTGGACAGCCTGAATGCTGCATGGGTACCCACAAAATATGAAGGGACATAGAAGGTCTCTGTCACAGTGGAAGATTTATGGAAGGGCATGAACGAGAATGATGTATGATAAAAAGGTCTACAAGGGTTTGCAGTCTGCCTTGGTGAGGATATAGTCACAGCAATGGCATCACAGAGTAATCAAACTGTGGAAATAGACACTACAATTGTAGATGACCAAATATTAAAAGAATGAAAAAATAGAAAAAAATATGAAATATCTCACTGGAAAAATAACGAACCTGGAAAGTAGATTGAGAGAGATAATTTAAGAATTTTGGGACTACCTGAAAGTCATGATCAAAAAAAAAGAGCGTTGACATCATATTTCAAGGCATTATAAAGGAAAATTGTCCCGATATCTTAAACCCAGAAAGTATAATAGATATGGAAATAATCCATCATTCACCTCCTGAAAGAGATCCCAAAATGAAAACTTCCAGGAATATTATAACCAAATTCCAGAACAACCAAGTCAAGGAGAAAATGTTACAAGCATGCAGAACAAAATAATTAAAATATCAACAGCCACAATCAGGATTGAGTAGATTTCATGTTAAAGGAACAGAAGACTTGGAATATGATATTCCAGAAGGCAAAGGAGCAAGGATTACAACCAAGAATAACCTAGCCAGCAAAACTAAGTATAATTCTTCAGGTGGGAAATGAATATTTAATGACGTAGAAGACTTTTAAGCATTCCTGATGAAAAAAATAGAGCTGAATGGGAAACTGACATTTAAACACAATATTCAAGAGAAACATAAAAATGATAAACATGGAAGAGTAATCATAAGAAACTCAATAAACTGTTTACATTCCAATAACGAGAAGATGTTACAGTAACTCTTAAGAACTTTATCATTGAGCAGTTAGAAGGATTCTACATAGACAGAGGGCATGACTGTGAGTCAATTATGTTGAATAATCTCAAAAATATTGTAGAAGTGAGAAAGAGGGATTCACTGGGAGAAGGGGGAAGGGAAGATTTTCTCACATAAAACAGGCACCCAAGGAAAACCTTTAAAGTGGAGGGAGAAATGGGAGGGAAGACTACACACACACACATTTATACACCCACACACATACACACACATAGTTGGGTATAAAAATCTATCTCACTCAAGAGAGAAATAGGAAGGAAAGGGGATAAGAGATGTGTGGGAGAGGGGGATGATAAAAAGGAGGATAGATTAAGGGAGGCAGTAATTAGAAGCAAAACAGACTTTTGAGGAGAAACAGGATAAAAAGGAAAGAAGGATAAAAAGAAGAAAATAGGATGGAGGGAAATACATATTTATTCAACATAACTGTGAATGTGAATGGGATGAGATCACCCATAAAATGGAAGTGAATAGCAGAGTGGGTCAGAAACCAGAATCCAGCAATATGTTCTTTATGAGAAACTCACATAAACAGAAACACACACACACACACACACACACAGAGCTAAAATAAAGGACTAAAGCATAACTTATTGTGCTTCTCATGAGTTTAAAAAAAAAACAAACAAACAAACCAGAGGTAACAATCACATTCTCAGTCAAAGCAAAAACAAAAAGAGACCTAATTAAAAGAGATAATGGCTACATTTCACTAAATTTATCAAGCCAATGAAACAATATCGAAACTTCTAACAAGCTTCTCTGATAATGGCTTCATCGCCCAAGTGATAAATAGTCAAAAGATATGAATAGCTAGTTTTCAAAAGAAGAAATCAAAAATATCTATTGTCAAATGAAAACATGCTCTACATCCCTAGTAATTAGAGAATTAAATTAAATTAAAACAACTCTGAGGTACCACCTCTGACCTATCAGAAATGACAAATGCTGGAGAGGATAAGGGAAAATAGGTATACTAATACACTGTTGGGTTGAGTTAAAAATTGGTTCAAATAGTCTAGAGAATAATTTGAAAATGTGCCCAAAGGGCTATAAAACTTTGATTTAGTAATATCACCACTATAACCTGTATTCCCAAGAAATCAAGGAAAAAGGAAAATTACTTATTTGTCTAAAAATATTTGTAGCAGCTCTTTTTGTGGTGGCAAAGAGTTGGAAACTGAGGAGATGCTCATCAATTGAGGAATGGCTGAACAAGGTGTGGCAGATGATTGTGATAGATTAATATTATACTATTAAGCAATGACAAGGGAGCTTAAGACTCAGAAAAAAAAATAAAAACATGGCAGAAGCTATATGAATAGATGCAAAGTAAAATGGGAGGAACCAGGAGATCATTGTGCACATTATCTGCAATGTTGATCAACTGTGAAAGCCTTGGCTACTCTGATCAATACAGTCATCCAAGGCAAATCCAAAGAACTCCTGATGAAAAAATCCCATTCACCTGCAGAGACAGAAATGATGAACTCTGAGTGAAATCTGAAGTATAATTTTCTTGCTTTCTTGATTTTCTTTATACGACTGACTAGATATGTATGTGTTTATTGCATGTTTTCACATGCATAATTAATATCATTTGTCTTCTCAGCGGGTGGGAAATTGGAACTCAAAATTTAAAAAGAAAAAAGTTAAAATAAATAATAAGTTTACTTTAAAAAGTCTTTAAAGATATTTGTAATAAGCAAACCACTTTAAAAAGAGAGTGAGAGATTGTTCATGCTTTTTCTTCCTTTCCTACCTCTGTCCTAGATTATTAATTCAAACCTTGGTTCTGTGCTAGTTTCCAACATTTCATTCTAAGTGCTATTTCCCATGAAGCTATTTTTTTTTCTGTGCTAAGTCAGGGAATTTTTAGTGCCAGGCTTATACTAAATATAGTTCACACTTCTATAGAAATTTAAAACTGCCAAGCAGGAAGAGGAGGAAAGGGAATAAATATTATTAAGTCCCTATTATGTGTCAGGCACTAAGCTGAACACTTAAAAATATCATTTTATCTTCATAACAGCCTATGAAGGAGGTGCTATTATCCACATTTTACAGTTGAGGCAGACAGAGGTTAAAGTCACTCATCCAGGGTCAGAGTCTGAAGTTGGATTTGAACTCAGGTCTTCCTGAAAACAGGACTGGCACTCCATCCATTTCACCTCCTAGCTGCCTCTAAGCATGTTTTTTTTTCTTTTGCAATAGTCCTTAGATATAAGTAATACAAATATTACAACCCTTATTTTAACAGTTGAGGAAACTGAGGCATAGAGTAGTAAGTTGACTCATGTGAGACAACAGGAGACTAGTAAGTACTGCAGTTAGAATTTGAACTCAGCTCTTACAACTGCAAATCGAGTCTTTCCATGATACCACGTTTTTAAAGTAAATACTGTTTGATAGTGATTACTGGTTTTCCCCACATGCAGTGTTGCCTTTGTTTTCCTAAGTGTCTGTGCAACATCCCTGTCCCTATCCTCCTACCACAAAGAAAATCCATGCACACTCGCATAAATACGTTTTGTGATGCCGATCCAGAAATCCTTCTCTAGCTGAGGGTTTGGCCAGATACCCAGAATGCTGGTTGCTGACTCCAACAATGAGAACCTTTTGCGTCTGTTAAACACAAGCTGGAGCTCCCTGGAGAGGACACGCTTTCAAGATTCCTGCTTTAACAGGACAGAAAATGAGCCTTGTGCTCTCTTGGCACTTCAGTCCTTGGCCCCTTCCCAGAGACAGCAAACGAGAAAGGCGTGGAGACAAACAGCCACATGTTTGTCATAGTTTGCTCGGTGTCTCAGAAAAATAGAGCCCACTTTTGCTTACCAGATGGGAATCATCATTTTCAGATGATTTGGAGGGGAAAAGGTTTTTTATGGGGTCTTTTTTTGAGGTTGTTTTTGTTTTTTATACAAAGAGATGCCGAAACAGCAGGGCAGCCTTGCTTTCCAAGATCTTGATTTTAAGATATATGGAAAATAGAATTTTATGGAGGTTTTTATGAGAAACTGAGAAATGAGATTGTAGAATTGATTTTCCTAGGAATTTGGCTGAAAGACATTCTATGCCCCCACAAAGATCAAGATTACAGACCACTCAAAGTCACTCCATAGAAAGAAATTTTATACTTCCAAACTGAACTTGATTGTACAAGCTTTTACTCTGATCTCTTGGGCTTTGTCTACACATGTCAAGAGAAGTGGAGAATGAAGCCAGTCATTCAGATATCTCAAGTGCCCCTAAAACTTCCCAAAGAAAATCTCTGGAGAACCAATTGCCTCAAATCTTCACTTCATTTTCCATGTGTAAATTGTGTTAGGCACAAAGTAAGTACTCAATAAATATTTACTGGATAATTGGTTTTTGCTGGAATTGAGCACTTAAACTCTCAAATACATTAGGTGATTAGACTGTATTTATTTCAGACAGCAAGAGTCCTTTGATTTGGATAATGATCAGGTTTCTACTGGCTCTAAATCTATGATCTTTTTATCTAAAGAGGGACAAACTCTCTTATCAACTCTATTAAACACTTAGCACATGCTAGGAATCAGTTAAATTTGTTATCTGAGGCTCCTTCTTTGAAACAGAACGACCTTAAACATTATTGTCCTTCTTTTACAAGTTTCAAGTTAATTTCCTATGGTACAAATTATCAAAGCATAAATAGCTGAGGTTACAAAAAGCAAATCTGTGGTCCCAACTTGAGTAAAATCAGTCACCCATCCCTAATGCCACCATGCTCCCAGCTTTAGTTAACTATTGCCTTCCTATTGCCCTGGGGCAAAAAGGAGTTGGACCTATTTGCCCTCCTTTTATCATCTCTCATAGAAATCAGTCCACATGGAAAACTGAATAAGATAGTTCATAGCTATTCTGATCAGTGCAATCATGAGAGGTTGCATGGTATGGTGGGTAGATCCTTGGAGTGGAGATGGGAAGACCTTGATTCAAATTCTCTCCTTAATCACTAACTACTTGTATAATCCTTTGCAAGCCTTTTAACTCCTTAAACCTCAATGTTCTTATATGTAAAATGGAGATAATAATAGTTCTTTAGGATAGCTGTAAGGATCAAATGAAATAATATATGTACTTTGCAAAGGTCAAAGAATTAGATGAATGTGAGCTATCATACTTATTACAATGATGATGATGATGATGATGGTGGGGAGGGGGGAGGTGGAGTGATGATGACAATGTTGGGAGGAGACTTATCAGGGAAAGGAGATCTGTATTTATAAAGGGCTCCTGTCTGCATTACCTCATTCCCTGACTCAACAATCCTGACTCTTTGTAGGCGCTAGAGCTGGTCTGGTTGGCTGTCATCACTAACTACCTTGCCTACCTTCCATTTTAGTCTAGGTTACCCCTATCTATCCTGACCCCAGTTTAGAAAAATTTCCCTTTGTTCTGCCTAGACATAGTTGAAGTTGTTTTAAGAGAAGTTCTACTAAGAAAAACACACATTGATGAGGTTAGTGAGAAAAAATTTATGGTCCCACTTTAACTAAAGTCTAACGTGTGATTTAGATTCTCTGGCACAGGGGACCCAGTCCTTAATTCTTTCCCTTCGCCTTTCTTGTATCATTCGGTACTTTTTCAGTCATATCCAACTCTTCAAGACCCCATTTTGGGTTTTCTTGGCAAAGATACTGGAGTGGTTTGCCATTTTGTCTCCAGCTCATTCTATAGATGAGGAAACTGAGGCAAACAAGCTTAAGTGACTTGCCCAACATCAAAAAGGAAACTGAGGCAAACAAGGTTAAGTGACTTGCCCAACATCAAAAAGGGAACTGAGGCAAACAAGGTTAAGTGAGTTGCCCAACATCAAAAAGCTAGTAAGTGTCTGAGGCCAGATTTGGACTCAGGAAGATAAATCTTCCTAATTCCAAGCTCAGTGTGTGACCCAGCTGTTCATTCCTTCATCATAGCCCCATCTTTTTAATCAGATACTCTGAACCAAGGGTGGGGAACCTGCAGCCCCCAGGTCACATGTGACCCTCTAGGTCCTAGGTCACTGAATACAAACTTCACAGTACAAATCTCCTTAATAAAAAGATTTGTTCTGTGATGTTTGGATTCAGTTAAAGGGTCCCCCTCTGCAGTCTTAACCCTCTGGAAAAGGCTTACTTGCACTTTTACCAAGCATCTTGATCCCACAATTGTCTCCATATATGAGGGGATGGTTCAAACAGGAAAGAGCTTCACAGTTCATTCTAACACCTTTATATTCCCCATTATTATTCAGGTCTGTTTTTCAAATTTTCTGCTGAATATCTTCTGTCCTATGGGAACCTCAAGCTATGTCCAAAATAGAACCTATCCTCTTCCCAACAAAAACATCCTTCCCTCCTCCCCCTTATCTGACCTATTTCCATTAATGATGCCACAATCCTCCCACATACTCTGACTGGAAATTGCCTCAACCCTACACCCAGTCCCTCTGCCTGATCCTGTTGATTTGAACTCTGTGGTACCTTGCAGATTCCTTTCTTTCTCACTTGTACCACCACCAACGAGGATCATGCCTTCACTAACTCTCATCTGGATGACTACAGTAGACAGTCTCCTGGCCTCAAATTTCTCCTCTCTCCAATCCATCCTTAGCACACTTGCCAAAATAATCTTCGTGATACACTGTTCTGATCATGCCACCCCATCTCACACTGAAACTTTCAAATCATCCTAGAGAGCAAAGCTACCTATAAGGTAGAATACACCTAAAACTCTCCACTGTCTAGCTCTAACCTACATCTCCAAATACATCTCACATCGCTATCTTTCACATACTCTGTGTTTCAATCAAACTGTACCACTGGTTGCTCAATGACCTTGTCTGGCCTTCAGCCTCTGTGTACAAACTACTTCAAGGATGCTCCAGCCTCCATGCTTTACTTCCCTTTCTATTTTCCATGTATCTTTTACTTGTTAACCACCTTACTATCCTGGAGAAACTCATTCATTGGAGACCTGTTGACCTTGTTGGCAAGTACCCCTCTTGGACCACTATTTCAGACAATCCCCAGCTACTGTGCATTACTTCTCTCCCTATTCTCCTCCTTCCCTTGCCTTTATTCCTCTCACCAATTCTTTAATCACAAGCCACAGTCAAATCAATTCTTCTATAGTTCCTAGGTGGAGTATGTCAACACACTGCTCAACGGCTCCATTTATTATCCTTGTACATTTCCTTATGAAAAGTGTTCCTTCTTGGCCACCATTTATCTTTATTTTGAGGCTGAAAATCTAGAGTTTTGCAGAGAATTAGTCAATTTTATGAAGATCAGTTCCTTGATAGGGAGGAGTATTTGCGAAACCATGTGACAAATTAGGAAGAAAGTATGACATATCAATATTAATGAGAATAATGCTGTCTTTCTTATGCCAAAGTACTTCACTGTCATTTGATCTAAAAGAATAAATATTTTTAGTAGTGATGATGATAAAAATGAAGGAAATTTATTTCCTAAAGAAAATTTCCTTCTAAAATATGTATTCAGTGGTTTAAAAAAATCTAGCCCTTTAAATCAGTAAAAAAAAGTGCACAATTTCACACTCTGATTCAGACAAATAGAGTGACTAATTCTTAAAAATTAGATAACAAAATTTATAAAATAACGTTTACATTCTCAAATTTTAAAAAGTCAAACAATCTGAAAGTGAAATAGAAAAAATAAAAGACCTTCTCATCAATCACTTGATTGATCTACATAATAAATATTTTAATGACCTAGATATTTCTAAGTATAAACAGACAAGCAGCCTATTAGCCATGGACAAATATGGTACATCTGATCTTATCCCAGCTGAACAAGATTGTATTAACCATTCTTGCCTTGTGATAGACAGTAAATTGAAACAGACATTTGAACCTGAAAAATTTTAATCTGTCTAGGCTATGGGTAAATAGTCTTATTGTTAGCCAAACAAAATGATATAATTCTTTTCATTATTCATAGACTCTTTCTTATCTGTGTGAAATGGGGTTCTGTTGCAACTGTAATAAAATCATCATAAAACAATATAAAATATTTACATCAATCGATAATTGAAAAAGAATTACAAAAAGCAAAATATTATCAATGATGCCACTTTTTAAGAAACCACGCACTGAAAAACAAACCCATTCTGTACATGAATAAAAATATTATGATTGTTTTATGTTATAATATGAAAATTATATGTCATTGTTGAGTTATGTCCAACTCTTCGTGACTCCATTTGGGGTTTTCCTGGCAAAGATACTAGAGTGGTTTGCCATTTCCTTCTCCAGCTCATTTACAGATGAGGAACTGAGGCAAACAGGGTTAAGTGAGTCATACAGCTAGTATGTACTGAGGCTAGCTTTGAACTCAGGAAGATAAGTCTTCCTGATTAGGGGTCCAACACTGTCAACTATATCACCTAGGTGCCTGAAAATTATATATGATACGGTAAATGAAAATATGGTATGTTATATTATTTTATTGCATGTTTAAGATTTGCTTGGGTATTGTGATAAAATGCAAATAAATTTTTAATTTATTTTTTCTTTTTTAAATGTTTATTTTCTCTCAATTACATTTAAACAAAAATTTTTTAAGCATTCTTTAAAAATTATTTTGAGTTCCAAATTCTTTCCCTCACTCCCTTCCCTCCCCTTATTCTTTAAATAAATTCTTAATTTCACTTCAAATACAAGCTAGGAAAGTTATTTGGGCAGATGTTTTTGTGAAAAGTCAAGGGGAAGGTGACAACTTTTTTGTAATAAAAAAGGGAGGTGTCACTACATAAAGTCTGGAAACCACTGGCTTAGGGAGCGTCCATCTGCCTCATCCGCACCCCCAGCCCCCGGCCCCATCGTTTTAATAGGCCAGTCCTTTTAAAGTCCATGGTCAGTGTCTGTAGAGCACTATGCAGTAACAGCCTGTCAACTGTCACTTTACAGCATGCATGTTTCATTCGCAAATGACCCCAGTAACCCAAACAAGAAAGTAGAAAACTCACAAAGAATTCCTATGACCATCTGGAATGCATAAGAGAGGAAGATCTGCAATACATTACATGGTCTGAAAAGTGGATTGTTGAATTCCAGAGAACTAAGATAGACTTCAAAGTCTGGCTGTACATCAGTGAAACTACTGATCAGCTCAGATATTTAAAGAGGGTGTAGATGAATGAATTTATTGCCATTTTAATCTCTCGCACTCATAAGGGGAAATGAGGCTATAGTCAGGTTGTCCCTTCATTCACTCTGGATTTTTTTTCTTTTTTTTTGGTTCTTAATTCTCTATCATTTCACAATTTGGCAGAGTAGGCAACAGGGAGGAGGGGGTTATTGGACATAAAGTTATGCACTTTATCTATGATTCTTCTACAAGGTGGCCAAATTGTCCAAATAACAATTCTGTAGAAGCCAATGACTCCAGAAAGTATGAAATATTCACAGTATCATCACGTTAGATCTGGATAGGACATTAGCTGTCTCTTACTGTACTTAGAGGGCAGCTAGGTGCTGAGCCTGAAGCCAGGAAGACCTGAATTCAAATCCATTCTCAGATACTTGCAAGTTGTGTGACCCTGAGCCAGTAACTTAAACCTGTTTGCCTCAGTTTTGTCATCTGTAAAATGAGCTGGAGAAAGAAATGGCAAACAAAGCACTCCAGTACCTTTGCCAAGGAAACGCCAAATGGGGTCACGGAGAATCTAACACAACTGAAATGACTTAACAGCAAGAGCTACCTAGTCCTACACCCTCATTTACAAATGACGAAACTAAAACCCAGATTTGTCCAAGGTCACATAGATAGCAAAGAGGAAGAGGCAGTTTAGTGGCATCATGGATAAAAGGGTGGATCTAGAATCGGGAAGACGGGAGTCCAAATCTAGCCTTTCAGCTCAGTCATTTTTCTGTTGTGTCAGACTTTTTGATTTGAAATCTGACCTCAGACAGAGGTGTGTGACCCTGGACAAGCCACTTAAGTGACTGCCTCACTTTCAACTGTAAAATTAGGGCCATAATAGTTCCTAAACCCCAGGGTTGTTGTGAGGATCAACTGAGATAGTATTTTAAAAGCACTCAGCACAGTGTTTGGAATTATAAATGTTAGTTTCTTTCCTTCCTTCTGAGTCAGGATTTGAAAGCAGTCCCTTTGTTTCCAATTCCAGTACTCTTCCCGGTGCACCATTTCCCCATTCAAGCTTTATCTAGCCTACCAGTTTTCAAGGATTATTTGTTACACAACTTCCTCTATGAAGATTTTTCTGCTTACCTCTGCTAGGAATGATCTCTCTCATTTAATCTCATAACCCTATGTTACAAGATTATATTCTATTTTATATCAATATTATGTATCTCATAACTGGTACTAGATTTCGAGGTCCTTGAGGACAGAAGGGATCATTTATCTTGGTGTCTTCCCCAGAATCTAGTATATGGTTAGGATACTCTATAAAATGGGAGCTTAATGAACGGTTAGTTATTGGGTCATCATGGAATAATAGTGCGGTCATTGTTTTCTAGCATAATTTAGGCCTAAACTGTCAATGGACAACCTAGTTCTTAGAGTCTTGTATTTGAAGACACAAGACCCTCAGATTCCATTTCTAAATTTGGATCTGAGTCATCTTAACTATTGTTTTCCTGAGCCTAATTAGTAGCATTTGGTTATTAAATCTTGGATGTAATAAGTGGTCTTTGTACAGACTTCATATGCATCAAGCTACCTTATGGAAACAATCTCTAAGATGTAGAGAATAAGATTTAGAAAGTCTGAAATCTTCTTGGGAAGCAAATCTCTTTGTCATTTTCATTTTTTGTGTAAATTTATCTTACTCAAAAGAACCTTATAAAAATGGAAGATAATGTCCAAATTTCTCAGTCCTGATCTCCCTGTCTTACCTCTGAGATTACCCCTAATTTATCCTGTTTATGGCTTGTTTGTACATACTGTTTGCAATTGAACTGTCAGCTTCTAGAGAAGAAAGACTGGTTGGGGTTTTTTTGCTGTTTGTTTTGGGGTTTTTTGCCTCTCTTGGTCTCTCCAGTACTTAGCACAGTGCCTGGCATATGTTGTTCAGTTGTTTCAGTTGTGTCTAAGTCTTCTTGACCTCATTTAGGGATTTCTTAGCGAAGATATTAGGGTGGTTTGCCATTTCCTCCCCAGCTTATTTTACAGATGAGGAAACTAAGGCAAACAGGGTAAAGTGACTTGCCTAGGGACACACAGCTACTGAGTGTCTGGGGCCAGATTTGAACTCAGGTCTCCCTGACTCCAGGTCCAGCACTCTATCCACTGAGCCAACTAGTTGCCTGGCACATAATAAAGACAATGAATGATTTTTGATGACTGACTCAAATCTCATGAACTTTGGAGGACGCTCCAAGGACTTTGAATGCAACTATATAAGTTATAAAAGAGGAATTCTCTGATGCTTTTTGAACAGACAGAGCAGGGAAGTATATCTTTTCACAAAGATAAGAAAATGAGAGATTTATACTAGAAGGCAATGTTACATTTGCAGGAATAATATTGACTTCTTTCTTTACCATGATATAAATATAAGGCTTTCAGGATTAGCCTAATTAAATAAATACATTAATTACATATCATCAATTGATAAGAAGAGTCTAGGCCAGTCCCCCATATAAAATTATCAAGGTGTGGGAAGAGAGAAACAGAATGATTAAGTGAAATGTCCAATGTAACAGTGAGTGTTGTTATGGAACATGAGGGATCTCACTTTCCTCTCTAGAACAGAAAGAGGAAGGCTTGAAATCTTCATAGATCATGCCTACTGGGCCAGAACAGAGGTGGGACCTCCTCTTCCAGTCCTTTCTACTTTCATCTTCCCTTTGAGGTCAAGTTTTGCTCCCCCCATCTAATACTCACACCCTTGGAGGCACCATGGTTTCAATTGTGTAACTTTAGCAATAAGATAAGTACAACCTCATTTATAAAAGAGAATCAGGCTTACAAACTACCATCAGCTCTGGGAGATATCATATTCAACTCCACTTATAATGTATGGAAACCAGAAGAGGAGAAATAAGATGCCTCTCAACTGCTTTGACTTCGAAGTAGAGATGATTGAAAATAGAAAGTGTGTCAAAGTACCAGATCACCTTTACACCTCAAGGCAGGCACAATCAGGAAAACAGCAAGAACGGTCCAGGTAGATCTTTCTTTAAGTAGGTCGGCAAAACTGATGATGAGGCAACAGCTACTTACAATTATATTTGACCCCATAGTCTTTACAGGGTAACAGTGTCCTTCACTTTCCATCAGCTTCTACTATTAGTGAGACTGATTCCCTGCCTCTTCCCCAGCATCCTTCTCTGTGCAGTTCCAAGATCCCTTGGTCTCCTTTGAGAATGAAGAATGAATAATAAGGACAGCTCTCTTGAGCTTTCAGTCTTTCCTTCCAGATGGGAAAACCACCCGTTCTAGCAGCTTTCACAGCTGATTCAGCGCTAGATCCATAACACACAGAAAGACAGAGCAGAACTTATCTCCTATCCTTTGTGGGGCCTCATCTCTGCATAGCTTTGCTATGGTTGCTTTTAGGTGTTCTATCACTTTTTTTCTCTGTATTTTTTTCCCCAATGAATCGTCCTTCTCCAGATCTCCAGTGTTCTTCAACAGCTACGCTGTCTCTAGTCACAAAAGACAGTAACCTTAAAAACTAATATACAGTAAAGTCCGATATTGTGCCTTCCAGATGCATTTATATACTAAAAGAGTGCCCTAAAAGAACATTTAACTCAAACCAACTAATATCTAATGGCATAATTTCAGGCACTGAGGTATGTTGTACTAATGATAGAGAATGGGAGTGTTATATTGGGAGGTGATAGATAGGGATGTCTTCCTGGTATTCTTATAAAGAATACAAGATTAGGAATAAAGAGTCCTGGATTCTAACCTTGGCTTCATCATTAACCCCTTCTTGGTATTCAGTCATTTCAGTCACATCGAACTTTTTGTGGCTGCAATTGAGAATATCTTGGCAAAGATACTAAAACAGTTTGCCATTTTTTTCTCCAGTACATTTTACAGTTGAGGAAACTGAGACAAGCA
Source organism: Bettongia penicillata ogilbyi (assembly GCA_023548195.1). NCBI lineage: Eukaryota > Metazoa > Chordata > Mammalia > Diprotodontia > Potoroidae > Bettongia > Bettongia penicillata. The sequence continues at coordinate 3,065,473 of JAJHZJ010000202.1, read as the reverse complement.
GGGTTAAGTGACTTGTCCAAGGTCATGCAGCTAGTAAGTGTCTGAGGATGGATATGAACTCAGATCTTCCTGATTGTACACCCAGGGTTTTATTCATTGCACCAACTAGTTGCCCACCACTAACTTATTGTTTAACTATGACAAAAGGCTTCCCATCTCTGGCCCTCAGTTTCCTTATCTGTGAAATTAAAGGTTGGACTAGTTCATTTCCAAGGTTCCTTCCAGGTCTAAATTCTATCATCTTTATATCTATTACAATGTGGGAAGCTCTATACTCTACCTACTTGTAAGGCTGACCCTGAGAATACCTATGATTTCTGGCTATTTTGATGGTTCAATAAGCCTTTGGAGTGCTTATATAGCTTTTTTCATCCTATCTGTAACAGATGCTTCTAATGGCCCCTGTCTCTGCCATAATCATGACAGAGAAAGAGATCAATGAGACATCTAGGAAAGAAAAGGAAGCTGTGTTCTGGATGCACCTTCCCCACTCAAGTTCCCTAGTTACTTTTTTCACTTGTCTTTGCAGAGATTTCCAGTTCATTCTCTCATTCCATTACTTCTATGTTACTACTGGTGAATCAAGAGGTTGCTGTTGGCTTTTGCTCTTTACCATTTGCTATTTCTTGGACATATCCTGGTTAGCTGCAGTGGCAGATCTGGAGGACCTCTCTCCTTCTGAAAGGAGACTGGGCTAAGATTTCAGGGTGACAAGATAAACCATTGTTGTAGACTGTTACAGAGAAGACAAGATTAGTAACTGCTACAAAACCTCAGTCACTGGTGAGATCAGGCTGAGAGACCAAGCCCAACCTCAGGGTACTTTTCCCTGTTTTCCTTGTTTACTTTCAGAGATCTCATAGTGTTAGAAACCCATAGTTCCTGCCATTAACCAATATCAAGATCCACAGGCCTGGAGGAGATTTGGGAAAAGATACAGTCAAGTGATGTACTTTCTTTATAGTTTTCTATATGTGACACTTTGTAACTATAGAGCTTTAATAGACTATATGGCCCTTGTAGATCGATAGTTTGCCCATATGAGTCTCAGGAATGATATTGGTCAATGGAAAATATGAGCTTTCCAAAACACAAAGTAGTTATGAAATTGAAAGAACAATTGACATTTCCATAAGTTCTAATATTTCAGGTCATTATCCCATTTTCTTTTTTTCTCTATTCTTAGATTATTAATGAATTGGCACCACTGCTATATTGTAAGCCACAAGGACTTCTGGTGGTGAGATAGGAAGTAATCTAAAAGCTTTACAGAGAAGTATTTTCCAATGAGAAGTGAGGATATTAAAGCCTTTGAGAAAGCCAGCATGCACACCCATCATGACCTCGGATGAGACCATTTGGCTTGTGATTTGAGGTATTGCCACCTGCTGGCCAAATTATATATTTCAACTCCTTCCTGTTTAATTATTAAGTTGACAGACATGCTTTTCTACAGACTTGAAGAAATAAAGAAACAAGCCTAGAAAGTGTTGATATTGCCACAGCAACACCTCAAGAACCGTTCACAAAACACTTGTGTAGTAAGTACCATCATCATATATAAATGAAAATACATTTTCTGTCCTTACTTTATTTATTCATTCAATAAACATTTAAGTACCTACTATGTGCTAGGCACTGTGCTGGGTATACAAAAAATAAAAATAAAAGATAGTCCCTGCCCTCATATAGTTTATTATCTAATGATTTTTCTCCCCAAATCCCTGATTCTCACATTTCTATAATTTCTTTGAAGAATAATGTGGAACCCCAAGCCAGACTGGCTAGAGAAGACATCCACTTACTGTCCTTCATACCTGAATAACAGGTATAATATTAGACCCAAGAGCTAGCCACTATTACAATCACCACTGCCAGGAAGCAACATCATATGTATAGAACACTAGATAAAGAGTCTGACATTGTGGAATTCTAGAAGTCAGGAGTCATCTAGTCCTAACACTTAGAACTACATAAATATTTGGAAAAGTAATCAAAGGCTAAAGAAGATAGAAGTACTTCCCCCTCCTCACCTCCACCATCATTAACATTATTCAATAACTTGTTCCCTCCTCCCACTGTAAACCACCATTCACCATGTAGAACATGAACTCCACTAGGTGAGCTTGTGCTTGGGTCCTTAATTTACATATCTTTGTATAGATGATGGAAAATAGTTCTTGAAGTGTACAAGTCCAGACTGGTAAGCAGTCTTGTGAGAAGAAAAGTCCAAAGGTCCTGGGTCCAATGAGAAGAATGGTTGATTGCAGTAGATATTGGAATGGTTGACTACAGAAATGTCTGAGTAAGAAGTTCAGAGAAGGTTAAGGTTAGGAGTAGGATGACAGTGCAGAGTCAAGGTGAAATGCAAAATGCCTAACCAAGAATTCCACAAACTACTTTAATTCTGTTGAGTTTAAATATCATCCTCCTAGACGATGGCACCAGTAATTCTAAGTTAGGTTATTGATTTAACTGTTGATTCATGCTTGTGAATCTTTTGTTTTCCAGAATTTTTTGACCATGTAAAAATATAATACTTTCTCCATACGTGATTCATATTATATATTGAATGCCTTTTTCAATCTTTCTTTTTGGGGAGGCCCTAGATGATGATACATAAGTAGATTTATCCCTAGGGGTTCTAGAATGTGGTACTTAATGAGCCAAAGAACATGAGAACAGAGAACTCTTCTCATTAAAGGCTATATTCTGTAGAGGGGAATCTAGTCCAAAACTGTATGCCTGCGTTCAGGGCAGAAGGGCCCCTTAGTGGAAAAGGGGGTGGACACAGTACCTCAGCTTCTGTGGTGACCCAGAAATCTTCCTGCACTTTAAACCTCTTTTCTCTCTCTCTCTCTCTCTCTCTCTCTCTCTCTCTCTCTCTCTCAAAAGCATTCCTTATGGTCACAATTATCTAATGAAGGAACACACAAGCTCTTGCTTTCAAAACCACCCTGGTTCTGGGACTTACGTGTGTCACGTTTCCATGCCAATTTTTCCCTTGGAAAAATCAGGGGTGAAAAGGCCCAGACAAACAAGGCTACACAAACAACAGTGTGGTTCACTGTGCAATCCATTAGGGACTGCTTTGAAAAAAGGACCAAATAAAAAGAGCTTGCCAGCTGGTGACTCTTTGCAGGGCTTAGATGCATAGTATATTTCAAACCATTCCAAAGGAATCAATTCCTGGGTCAAGAATCATAAAATAATGAAAATACAAGGGACTTTCAGTTACCCAGTTTCCTGCCTTCAGGCAAATGAAAGGTTAACTCTATAGGAATGACAGTTATTTCATTGTCTTTGAAGTTGTCTCCATATAAGGAATCTCTAACTTCCCTATTAGCATAAATTCAAAGACCTTGGGATGAGTCAGGAAAAGGAGAGTAGGCTAGAGCTCATAGAAATTGACTAACATCCAAACAGTGAGTAGGAGGATACTCAAAGAGGAAGGAAGTAGAATTCAATGCAAAAGAAATAAATGAGGAAAACACAAACCCAACAGTCACTTTAAAAGTGATAGACTAATAGTCCTTTCAACCATCCAATCAAATGAAAGCATGGCAGAATGGACAAGAAAAGAAAACTCAACAATCTGCTGTTTACAAGAAGCACATCTAAAAAATAAAGACATGCCAAATGTAAATGAAAGGCTGAAACACACTGTAATGATTAACAGTAATGATTATCAAATTCCCACCATCATATAACCTCCCCATCCCAGTGATCCTGAACCCCTAGCTGCCTTTGTACAAACCTCATTTTCTCCTCCCCACTGCCCATTCCCCTGTTCTCCTTCCCCTCAAATTCTACCCCTCCAGTGTTATACTCTAAATCTAACCACCCCTTCCACCATGATCTTTGAAATGTGTATTGTAGAACTATTAAACTTGCCTTCATCTCAAGTCTTTTCCTTTCCTTCTCTTTTCATCTAGCTCTCACTAGGACTTGGCTCCTTCCTGACGACACACTCTTCTTGGCCAACCTTCCCGGCATTGATTACTTTCACTCACCTCCCACACACACACAGGATGTGGGGAGGTTAGAATACAGCTTGCTTCCCATTGCCACTTCAAGGCTTTCCCTCCACCTCCATCATGCAGTAACTTCTCCTCCTATGAGATTCACTCAATTCATATTTACTGCCCAATCGAAATTCTGCTAACTACTAAACTCCAGAATACTACTCTTCTTTCTTCAATGAGTTCAGTGCATGACTTACGATCATTCTCTTCTCTCCAACTCTTGCCCTCATAGTAGGGAATTTCAACATACACTGATCCTCCCTCCAACACCTTACTACCCAGTTGCACAACTTTCTCATTTCACAAGATCTATTCTTCCTCTCCACCTTGACTGCACACAGAGATGGCCATACTCTTGATCTTACCATCATCCACAAATGCTCTACTTCCATGTTCATGAACTCTGAAATTCCCTTATCTAACCACAATCTGTCATTATGGCATCTCTCCCTCTAACTTGCAACTCCAAATCCTGTTCTTAGACCTCCCTTTGTCATCCAATCCTTTGACTCCTTAGTTCTTTCCCAAGCCACAAGCCCTACATTCATTAGAATCACCTTCCTTTCCCATTTTGACGCCTGACTAAATCAGTCCAATTCTACACAGTCCTCTTTTCTTGAATATTTTTCCTCCTTGTCCTGTCACCAGTGTTGCCCTGCCATGACTCAGTATCGAATCATGTCTACCATCCGTTGCCTTTACTACTACTCACATGCTGTTAAATCAAATGAGAAAAGTGCTGACTAGATCCACTACAAATTTGTAATTTCATCTCCCCTGGACCATCATTGATGTAAGGTAATCCTTTCATATCTCCATAATTAACTGACTATTCCACTCTACAGCAGCTCTTTCCAACCTTTTCTTCCCTATGGTTTCCTCTTCCCTCCCCATCTCAGGTGAGAACCTTGCTTCATATTTCACTGAAAAAAAATTGATCTTCCTATTCTCCCCTTCTCCTTGACTCACATCTCTACAATTTCTATCTTTACCTGTCTCACATAATAAAATGGCCCTTCTTTAGAAGTGACATCACTCCATCCCATCTTTTCCAACAGATTGTTCCCTATATCACCCCAACCCTCTCAGTTATGTTCAATTTCTCCTTGTCTGCTAGCTACTTCCCTACTGCTTTTAAGCATATCTTTCCCATTCTGAAAATCTTGTTACTTGATCCATCCAAGCCCATTAGCTATCATCCTATATCTCTCTTTTCTTTTGTGGCTAAACTCCTTGAAAAGATCATTTACAATATGTCTCTCCATTTCCTTTCTTTTCATTGTCTTCTTTACTTTTTGCAACCTGTCTTCTTGACTTCATCATTCCAAACTACTACTATCTATAAAACCAAAAAACTACTTTCTCTGAAGTTACTAGTGATCTCTTAATTGCTAAATCTAATGGCCTTTTCTCATTCTGCAGCCTTTGACACTTTTGATCAGGCTCTTCTTCATACTTTCTTCTCTTTGGGTTTTTATAAAACAACTTTCTCCTACTTCTCCCTCTACCTATCTGACCACTCTTTCTTAGTCTCTGAATCTTTATCTGCGTCATGCCTGCTAACTGTGGGTGTTCCTCAGGGCTACGTCCTGGGCCGCCTTCTCTTCTCTATGTATCATTTCACTTGGTGAACTCATTTGCTCCTGTAGATTCAATTATTATCTTTATGCTAATGATTCTCAAATCTTTTTATCTAGCTTTAACCTCTTTACTGACCTCCCGACTTAGATCTTCAATTTCCTATTGGACATCATGAGCTGCATAACCCATAGAAAACTTAAGCTCAACAAGTCCAAAACTGAATTAATTATCTTCCCACTAAATCAACCCATCTTCATAACTTCCCTGTTATTGTCAAAGATACCTGACCATCTTGAGGGGGCATAACCAAGATAGTGGAGTAATAGTATGTACTTTCCAGAGCACTGCTCCCAAGTCTAGTCAAATACTTGTAAAAAATGGCTCTAAACAAATTCTGGAGCTGCATAACCCACAGAATGATGGAGTGAAGCTAATCTCTAGCCCAAGACAGCCTGGAAGGTCCCTCAGAAGTATCTATACCACAGTGGGGGCAGGGTTTAGTAGAGCTTGGGCCTCACTGGCACAACTAGGACCCAAGTAGGCCTTGAGGAGACTGAATTTCTTTCACCTGTGGCAGTTTCCAGACTTCAGGATCCCAAAACACCAAGGAAAAATTGGAAGGTCAGTGGAAAAAGCCTGTGGGATCAGTGTTAAATAATAGAGTGGTCTGGCCCCAGCCCCAAGCTGATAGAGGGGAGAAGAGGGGGAGGAGCCCACAGCAGCCATAGCAGCAGCAGGGGTAGAGACATGGACTTTCTGGAGCTCTCAGCCCACAAATTGTGGGGGGTTGAGCAGTTGACAGTACCACCCCCACCCCCACTGGAATCAGAGAACTACCTTGACAAAGAGCTCAAAAGTAAAGTAAATGGCTGGGGAAATGAGCAAAAACTGGAAAAAAGAATCAGACTGTAGAATCTTACTGTGTGACAAGGAAGACCAAAGCATGCAAACAGAAGAAAACAAAGTCAAAGCTCCTGCATCAAAAGCTTCCAAGAAAAATATAAATTGGTCTTGGGCCATGAAAGAGCTCAAAAAGGACTTTGAAAATCAAGTAAGAAAAGTAGAGCAAAAATTGGGAAGAGAAATGAGAGTGATGCAAGAAAATTATGAAAAAATGAGTCAACTGCTTGCTAAAGGAGACCCAAAAAATGCTGAAGAAAATAACACTGTAAAAAATAGACTAACCCAAATGGCCAAAGAGATCCAAAAATGTAGCCCTACATGGCTTGGCAATGTGGTGAAGAAAAGAGACATAGGAGGTGGGAAAAGACAGACCAATTTCATTTATTGATCCTAGGGTTAGATAGAAACTGTAAGTCTACATGACATTCTGCTCGTCTCCTATCCCAGTGATTTGGCCAGTCTTATTGTCTTTAAAGACTGTTAGCCTAGAGGGCATTTATTTTACTTATCCCTTGTTTTCTGTAATTCTCATGTTTGTCTCACTGAGACAGCAACATCTGCGGGGCATGGAGAGCCATTCCAGGTGATAATGAGCACAGTCTTAAAGAACAGTGTCCTCGAAGGTCTTTTCTGATCTTGGCAACAGCACTCCACACTGGCCCTCAACACAAAAAAAAAACAAAAACAAAAAAAAAAAACAATGAGGAAAAGAATGCCCTGAAAAGCAGAACTGACTAAATGGAAAAGGAGATCCAAAAGCTCAATGAAGAAAACAATTCCTTAAAGATGAGAATGCAGCAGATGGAAGCTAATGACTTTATGAAAAATCAAGAAATCATAAAACAAAACCAAAGGAATGAAAAATAGCAGACAATGTGAAATATCTCATAGGAAAAACAACTGACCTGGAAAATAGATTCAGGCGAGGCAGTTTAAAAATTATTGCACTACCTGAAAGTAATGATCAAAAAAAGGGCCTAGGTACCATCTTTCATGAAATTATCAGGGAAAACTGCCCTGACATTCTAGAACCAGAGGGTAAAATAAATATTGAAAGAATCCACCAGTCACCTCCTGAAAGAGACCCAAAAAGAAAAACTCCTAGGAATATTATAGCCAAATTCCAGAACTCCCAGATCAAGGAGGAAATATTGCAAGAAGCCAGAAAGAAACAATTTGAGTATTACGGAAATAGAATCAGGATAACACAAGACCTAGAAGCTTCTACATTAAGGGATCAAAGGATTTGGAATATGATATTCCAGACTTCAAAGGAACTAGGATTAAAACCAAGAACACCTACCCAGAAAAACTTGAGTATAATACTTCAGGGGAAAAAATGGTCTTTCACTGAAATAGAGGACTTTCAAGCATTCTTGTTGAAAAGACCAGAGCTGAATAGAAAATTTGAATTTCAAAGACAAGAATCAAGAGAAGCATAAAAAGGTAAACAGGAAAGAGAAATCATAAGGGAGTTACTAATGTTGAACTGTTTACATTCCTACATGGAAAGATAATATTTGTAATTCTTGAGACTTTTCTCAGTATTTGGGTAGTTGGAGGGATTATATACATATAGATAGAGGGCACAGGGTGAGTTGAATAAGAAGGGATGATATCTAAAAAAATTAATTAAGGGGTGAGAGAGGAATATATTGGGAGGAGAAAGGGAGAAATGGAATGGGGCAAATTATCGCTCATAAAAGGCAAGAAAAAGTTATTTCAATGGAGAGGAAAAAGGGGGAGTAAGAGGAGAAAAGTGAAACATATTTGCATTATGGAGGGAATAACATGCACACTCAGCTTGGTATGAAAATCTATCTTACACTACAGGAAAGTAGGGGAGAAGAGTATAAATGGGGTGTGATGGGGATAATAGAAGGGAGGGCAAATGGGAGTAGGGGTAATTAGAAGTAAACAGTTTTCTGGAGGGACAAGTCTAAAGAGAGAATAGAATTAATTGGGGGCAGGATAGGATGGAGGGAAATATAGTTAGTTTTCCACAACATGACTTTTTTGTTTGTTTGCTTTTGTTTTCTTGCATTTCTTTTTTTTATTTTTTTTAAATTAATTTATTTAACTTTTAACATTCATTTTCACAAAATTTTGGGTTCCAAATTTTCTCCCCATTTCTCCCCTCCCCAACCCCAAAACACCAAGCAATCTAATTGCCCCTATCACCAATCTGCCCTCTCTTCTATCATCCCTCCCTTCCTTTGTCTCCATCTTCTCTTTTGTCCTGTGGAGCCAGATAACTTTCTATACCCCGTTACCTGTATTTCTTATTTCTTAGTAGCAAGAACCTTAGTAGACAGTTGTTCCTAAAACTTTGAGTTCCAACTTCTCTTCTTCCCTCGCTCCTCATGCATTCCCTTTGGGAAGGCAAGCAATTAAATATAGGCCATATCTGTGTAGTTTTGCAAATGACTTCCATAATAGTCATGTTGTGTATGACTAACTATAATTCCCTCCATACTATTCTGCCCCCCATTGCTTCTATTCTCTCTTTTGATCCTGTCCCTCCCTGAGTGTTGACTTCAAATTGCTCCCTCCTCCCACTGCCCTCCCCTCTATCATCTCCCCTACCCTGCTTGTCCACTTCTCCCCCACTTTCCTGTACTGTAAGATAGGTTTTCATACCAAAATGAGTGTGCATTTTATTCTTTCCTTCAGTCAAATGTGATGAGAGTAAGCTTCATGTTTTTTCTCTCACCTGCCTGTGGGCAGAGGGACCTGCATGGCCACTGGAGTTTCTGCCCCAAAGCCCACTCGGATCTGCTCCCCCCAGTGCCATGGGGCCAAGGCAGGGCTGGGCTCTGCTCTGAGTTCAGTGCACGATGAACCTTTCGTGTCAGTTTTTCAGGTCTCTCTGGAACAGATATCTCCTCCACTCCATTGTTCTGTGGCTTCTGCTGCTCCAGAATTTGTTGGGAGTTCTTCTTTACAGGTATTTTGTGGGCTGTGGGTTAGGAGCTAGCATATGTGTATCTTTCTACTCCGCCATCTACACAAGATGACTTTTATGGAAGTTTTTTGCATAACTACACATGTATAATCTATATTGAGTTGCTTGCCTTCTCAGTGGGGATGGGTGGAGAGGGAGGAAGGGAAAGAAGTTGGAACTCAAAGTTTTAAAAATGAATGTTAAAAATTGTTTTTACATGCAACTGGGAAGTAACACATACAGGTAATAGGGTATAGAAATCTATCTTGCCCTACAAGAAAATAGAGGAGATGGGGATAAGGGAAGGGAGTGGTGTGATAGAAGGGAGGACAGATTAGAAGGGGTAATAATGAGAATGCACAGTGTCTTAGGATGAAGATGAAGATGGAAAAGGAGAGATGGGGAAAAATTTGGAACTCAAAATCTTGTGGAAACTAAATAAATTTATTAAAACAAAACAAAAAAAAAGCAAAGCAAACAAAAAAATACCTGACGATTCTCCCAGGTATCCAAGTTTACAACCTAGATATCATCCTTGACTCTTCTTACTCCATCTCATCCTCCCATATCCAATTTAATGGTGAGGGCTGTTGGTTTTACTTTTGTAACATCTTTCCTATAGGTCTCATTGTCTATTCTGACACTGCAGCCACCCTGGTGCAAGATCTCATTATCTCAAGCCTGACTATTGCAATATGCTGCCTTTTGGTCTGCTTTCCATAAGTTTCTCTCCCACTCTAGCACTCCTCTACTCAGGTGCAAAAATGATGCTGCTGGGTCTGGCCATGTCACCTTCCCCCTACTCAAAAATTCCGGGGGATCATAAATAAAATCTCTAGGCATTCAAAGCCCTTCACAAACTTCCACCCAAAAAAATACCTTTTCTATCCCCATACACGTTACACCATCTCAGGTACTCTCCAATTCAGTAACACTGGCCTCCTTGCTGTTCTCCAAACAAGACACTCTAACTCTCAGATCTGGACATTTTTACTGACTGTCCCCTATGTCCCAAATGTTTTCCCTCCTCAACTGCCTCCTTGCTACCCTGACTGCTTTCAAGCCCTGGCTAAAATCTCACCTTTTATAAAAAGCCTTTTCTTAGCCCCCTTAATTCTAGTGCTTTCCTTACACTAAAAATATTTACGGAGGTAGATTTATATAATTCTAGCCCCATAACCCTTTCTGTGAGAAGAGCAGACTAGCCAACCTCTGGTGCCAACCTCCTGCTTCCCCTCCTAGAAGAAAGTCAAATCTGTCTCCCTTGGACAAGGGTGGACAGAGGAGGCTAAAATATCTTTTCATGCCTCCTCATGAGCCACATCTAAATAGATTCATGTGGACACACCCAACCAACATGAGAAACAACATATAATACCATACCTTACATTTATATATGTAACCCTGGGCAAGTCACTTAACCTCTTATTGCTCTAGGCAACTCTCTAAGACTATAAATTCCTGAGAAGTTGTAAGCCAGCATTGGTTGAAAATGTTTCAACCTATGCCATCCAAAATCCTACCTTCTTGGGTTACCAATAAAATGCCAATGATACCCACAAAATTGTAAATCCAGTCCCCATCCTTAACATTATGTGTGTGTGCATGCATGTGTGTATGTATGTATGTATGTAGGAATGTAGATATGTGTGTGTGTTATACACACATGTGTGTTGTTTCCCAAGATACAATGTAAACTCCTTCAGGGATAATGCCTCTTAACTGAGTGGTCTACCCACCAAATAATAACCATGATTCCAAATAACATTTTACATTAAAATGTGAAAACTATCAAAAAAATATGTTGCCATTTCTGATGCCTTGGCATAGCATTAAAAAATTCCAGATTTTTAATGAAGGTCAGATTCCTCCATAACAGGAAAACATTTGTCATAAACACTGCACAAATATTTATAGGTCTAAGCTGCCAGCAAGCATCCTCCCCTTTTCTCCTCTCTTAATCGGAACTGAATTCACCAAGAAAAGCACAACAGGAAAGTAGCAAATGAAACAAAACAAAACCCAAAACTGTAATATGAGAAGTGCTCACACCTCTTCAACTCTAAAACCCTTCAAATCAGACCAAGTAAACACACTGTGAGGATAAAGTCTTAGGAAAAAATTCCTAGATCTTTTCCAGTTATGGGTGAGGTTGGGTTTTTTGAAGAGGATGTGTTCTCCTTGTTTTGGGAGGAATCATAGTACATTAGAGTTGAAAGGAACCTTACAGGTCAACTATCCAACCCCTTAATACTGGAAATAGAGAGACTCAGAGAGATTTTTACTCAGAGCCTGTATCTGATCATGATAAAACCAAAACTAGAGCTCAAGTCTCTTGATTCTTGATCTGGTGCTCTTTTAAATCCATCAATGAATGAGCATTTATTAAGGGTCTATTATGTCCAGGCACTGTGCTAAGCACTGGGGATACACCAATGAAAGTAGAACAGTCCCTTCACTAATTGATTCTGCCTTTCAAATGTTCTGACCCACTTCTTCAGTCAAAACTTTTCTTGGGTAGATTTATTCTCAGTGGGGTACTGGGCCAGGAGTAAATTATTCTATGTACTTCCTGTTCCACCCTCAAAAAATTTATACTAGTTAAACCAAGTTAAAATGAATGTCCAGGGAAATCACTTGGAGAAAAGGTGAAACCTCAAAAAAAGTAGCCTTGAAAGGTAGCCACAGAAAGAAGGAAGGGCAAAGGTGAGGGCTCAGGATGCATGCATCAGCTTCAGTTCTTTTTCAGCACCAGCTGGCCAAGTCAGCTCCATGGCTACCAAAAGCAAGTGAGAGAAAAAAAGAGAGAAAAGAGGAAAGAAAGAAAGAAAATAGCTTAGACCATGATATTGGTGAATGCCTTTTCCCAGAGGCAGGTCAGAATTTGCTCTCATTAGCGCTTTCCCCTTCAGGCCACATCTTGTCTAAATTAGTTTTTAAACCATTTAGCAAAGAACCAAATGTGTTTTACCAAACACTTTTCCCCTTGATTTTTAAATCCATGTGTTATTTCAGGGAAAATTAAAACCATATGTCTTTGATATATTTGCACTTAAATATTTCACCATGAAGTTTTGTCAAAACTTTTTATGTCTTTGGAGCTTTTCTTTTTCAAGGGGTCCCTCTTTCTCTGAAGCCGGAAGTTCTGTTTTGTCAAGATTTTTAAAAAGTAGAACATTAAAAAAAAAGTTCCATTTCTGTTTCAAAGTCCAACACAGGCAAGCATGAGATAGACCCAGAACTTGGCAAATGGCATGTCTTCCCCTGCCTCAGGAAAGGTAGAGAATAGCATTGGCTGTTGTTGAACCATTTCCCTCAATGCTTATTTCAGTTTCCATTTTCAGACCTAAATCATAAAACCTAGCTGCTCACGGAGAATCTGGATTACTGATCTGGTCACACTACAAAATTTGCTCCTAAAACTTAAGAAAACCAAGACAAACCAAAAGCAGTAAATACAAGGGGAATCCATTTGCCAGATTAAGGATTTTCTTAAAGCCCTAAACCTCAAAGTAAAATGTAGCTTAGAGAATATAACCCATCAGGGAAGTTCAGCTAAAGTCATTCACAGGGAGGCTCCAAGAAGGAGTCTGAAATGAATTCTTAATAATCTAGCCATGTCGGAACCCTGAATCTCAATAGATGTGCTGAGCTACTTAAATCTTCTAGATAGGTTGTTTTTAACCATAATGTAGGGTAGACATGATATCTTAGACTTCTCTTGTCTATCTTCTCTATAGCATCTATCTCAGGGCCCCACAAATGAAATGGCCCAAAATTTCTTGAGTGAATAAATCACTCAAAAGAGTTCATCTCAAAGAAATGTTTAAATCCTTTGCATAAATCTCCAAGGGAGCAATCCCGAATGTTTCAGTATGCCACATCTTTGACCCTTATTATGAATATATTGATATTATTCTGAAATACTTAATATTATTATTTGTACTTGTTCATTGTTATGGATAGGCAACATCATTAACATAAATATTTGGCTGAACAAAAGTATGGGCTAGTCATGTTGCATTTGTGGGAGATGACTGATGGACAGCTTAGACTGAAATGTGAAGCATCTGTGAAATGTCAAAACATGAGGAAGGCACTCTGCACCTTGGGTAGCAAAAGAACCTTAAGAATTGATGATGAAACACATCTCTCTCTCCCTCAATAGGCATGTGTGGGACTAGGGTCAAGGACTGTAGTATCTACAATCAAAGGAGAAAGATGATTATAATATTCTCTGTAGCAAGAAATTTTACTGGCCCTTCCAAAATTCTTCAGTTACACTTGACATCTGCAAATATACAATGCAAGTACTATGATGAATATCAATAATCAAATGGAACAAGTGCTTTTCCTGTCACAAATAATCATCACATGGTACTGTTTATATGGAATCCACATTAGCAGCTATAAGAAACAGAGCATGATGAATAGCTTTGCTTGACAGGATGCTTCACTAAGTAAACGTCTCAAATCTATGAAAAGCATGTTACATACATACTTTATAATAGTGCATATGCACCCGCAGCACACAGACCAATAATAAGAAATAGAAAAAAATAGATATTTAATAACGTTAATAATAATAATTAGCAATCAGTATCGATCAATAATAACAGTTTTAAAAGAACTATAAAATGACATGTAAATATTCATTAGCCTTATATACAAGTAAACAAGAGTAAAACAAAGTATAGTTAACAAACCAATGTAGTTCAATGTACACAGGACATCGGCACATAAGCTGTTGTTTGTACTTCATTTTCAGAGGATGAATGACATCATGGGTGATGTCTTAATTCTTGTGTGAATTGGATTTAAGTGAGACAGAGTTACACAAAATCCTCAGCCTCACTCTTTCTTCCAGTCATCAAATTCCAGTGGCAGAACAAAATTCAAGATGACGGGTAATGGCCCTGCAATGCAGTGGATGACTTTGCCTCTTTGATGTCTGACCAAGATCTAACTACTTCACTGCACCTATTTCAGCTACTTTCATAGTCACTGGACCAGTTGTTCTCACTTGCCCATTCCACTGGAGAAAGTTTTCACATACTTGTAATAGAGACCCCACTAACTCATCAACAAATCTGAGACTTATCAGTAACTCTCAGCTTGATTTAGCCCATCTGCTGAGATAGTTTACTGGGCTGTGACCACTGCACATGCTGTAGCTACTTGGAGCCACAGGTGAGAGGGCACATAAGGAAATACAAATAAACATGAGAAAAATAAACAGTACTAAGACAATCTAGTACCTCAGGTTCAAGATTGGAATTCAATGAAATGCTCAAAGAACATTTGACTTTAAAAAAAGAGGCTTGTTTAGCAATGTAGAAGGACATTAAGAGAAGGAAAAGGATATTTCACAAGGATTCAGCCTTACTTCAACTAAACACAGATTTCTATACCTCTTTGTCAAAAAGGATTGGCCACTGGCATGCTCTCTGGTAGAAATTCCAAACTTTCAGCTGCACTTTATTTGGTGATGGCCCAGATCCCTGGGTATGACATACAGCTTTCATTCCTTCCTTAGGTCTCATAAAAACTTTGATATATTGCCTTTAGGACAGAACATCTGTGTCCATGTTCATTTTTCCTGGCTGGAAGGGTATGCTGAATTCATAGCCGATGATAATGCTACCCATCTCTCATAAGAAGCATCTGATTTGATCAAAGTACATCCATAGGTTTTTGTCAGGCCACTAGAAGTTTCATTCTATATACAAAGTCTTTGAACTTCTTAGTGACACCTTACTTCAAAGCTAAGAACACTGACTCATGCATGGAATTGTTAACTTCACTGTCACAAGTGAAGCTGGCCTCTGGTGACTGTCATTCTCTTAGTACAGGACTGCTCCCACATTCAGAAAGCTAGCATCTGGGTGTGGTAGAAAAGGCTTGTTTGGGTCTGCATAAGCTACCATTGGCATATGGATGAAGTATTTGACCAAATCTGTGAAAACTTATTCTCATTTGCCTGTCTGTTGATCTTTAAATGGTTTGATAGGTTTTAGAGGAATTTGACCTTTCTTGCACTTCTATGCTCATTCTCTTTAATCATGTATGCATGACCGAGGTCATTCAGTTTTTTAACAGTTGCAGCACAGTCCTTATAGAATGAAATCCAAATCCCAGAAAAGTCCTTAGGTCTCAATGGTTCTTTGGACGTGAGTAATTTTATAGTTTTTCTACCTTCTCTGGATCAGTGATCATGCCTTGATATGACACTATAAAAGCTACGTACTTGGCAAAAACTCTGTAAAAATGGTTTGTGTTAGTTGACAGATTCACACCAGTTTCCTCCATTTGATCCAATATGCTCATCAGTCTTTCAAGTATTTTCACTATCTTTTGAAAAACAATATGGTCATCAAGACATTCCATTGCTTTCAGGTAAGTCATGTGTCTTCCTACTTTTTCCCTCAGCCAGGGACAGCTGAGATTCTCTGAAACATGAGCTCAAACTAGTAAAACCTACAGGTGAAAGTAGTTTTCTCTTTGCCTTGCTCTGCCATAGGAATCTAATAGTGTCCACTGAATATTAAACACTGAGAACCACTGGCCATGTAACATGCAATGCTGAGGCCACTGACCGTTTACCTCAGGTTGAAGTCAATCCTTCCTTAGTTGAACTTCCAACTAAAGTAGAGGTTTTGAGGGCCATTAGACTCCTTTCATGTGGCAAAGCACCTGGTGCTGATTCTATTGCAGCTGAGATTTACAATGTAGGGGGACCGTTGCTCATACAAAAACTGACTGAAATTTTCCAGGTTATATAGCAAGAGGAAGTTACCCCCAGGAGTTCAAGGATGCCTCCATTGTCCTTCTCTATAAGGGTAAAGGGAATAGGTAGTTCTGCAACAACCACAGGGGAGTCTCTCTCTTAGTCATTGCTGGCAAACTCTTGCTAGAGTCCTCCTTAATAGACTTATCCTTCGCCTGGAAGATGGTCATATACCTGAGAGCCAGTGTGGTTTCAGAAAGAGCCAAGGAACAGTCGATATGGTGTTTGCTGCCCAACAACTCCAGGAGAAATGCCAGGAGCAGAATAGAGGTCTGTACACAATATTTGTAAATCCAACCAAGGCCTTTGACACTGTTAGTCATGAGGGCTTATGGAAAATTATGTCAAAATTTGACTGCCCAGAGAAGTTCATCAGTATTGTACGTCAATTTCATGATGGCATGTTTGCCCGTGTTCTGGGTAGTGGACAGTGCTCTCGAGCCTTCCCAATCACCAATGGAGTGAAACAGGGCTGTGTTCTTGCTCCCATGCTTTCTAGCAAGATATTTTCAGCCATGTTGTCAAATGCTTTCAATGAGGATGAACACAACATCAAGGTCAACTACCATACTGATGATAAGTTCTTCAGTTTGAAAAGGTTACAAGTCAAGACAAAAGTGAAGGGAATATTGGTGCATGATTTTCTGTTTGCAGATGACTGTGCACTCAATGCAGCCTCTGAAGCTGAGATGCGACAAAGTATGGATCAATTCTCAGCTGCCTGTGCTAATTTTGGGTCTAATAATTATCACCAAGAAAACACAGGTGCTCCCTCAGCCACCACCACACCATCCATACATGGAACCATCGATTACAACAAAAGGAGAAGTTTTGAATGCTGTGGATAAGTTCACTTACCTTGGTAGTGTACTTTCCAGGGGTGCACACATTGACAATGAGGTTGATGGACACATTGCCAGAGCTAGCTCAGTGTTTGGAAGGTTCTGAAGAAAAGCTTGGGAGAGAATAGGTATTAGACTGACTACCAAACTAAAGGTTTACAGAGCCATTGTGTTGACCTCCTTGTTGCATGCCTGTGAAACATGGACAGTCTACCAGAACCATGCCAGGAAACTGAATCACTTTCATTTGAACTGTCTCAGGAAGATTCTGAGGATCACCTGGCAGGATAAGGTATCAGACACTGAAGTCCTTGCTTGAGCTGAACTGCCAAGCTATCAAACTATGCTTCAAAGAGCGCAAATCTGATAAGCTGGCCACGTTGTCTGAATGCAAAATGTACACTTGCCAAAAAGACTATTTTATGGAGAACTCACATGGGGCAGGCAATCACATGATGGTGAGAAGAAGTGATACAAGGACACTCTCAAGGTCTCTCTCAAGAGTTTTGGATTTGATTGTGCAATATGGGAGACACTGGCACAGGACCACTCAGCATGGTGTGCCCACATCAGAAAGGGTGCTGTGCTCTATGAGCAAAGCAGAATTGAGACAGCACAAAGTAAACATAGGATGTGCAAATTTAGAGTATCCACCCCCAAAATTCATATGGACTATCTATGCCCAACCTGTGGTAGAATATTCCGAGCTCATATTGGTCTGATCAGCCACAGTCGAACACACTGAAACTTCACTCTGTCATGGTGATGTTATTTTGTTCCTCTTTGAAAATGAAGGAAAACAACCAAACCAAAACAACATGCAAACTAAGGCATGAGGGACTGGCCCAGAGGCTGTGAGTCTGAACACATTTATACATGTTCTTCAGTCCCGTCATTAGAAGTGATACATGTTGGGCTTTTGGACTCTTATGACAATACCATTGACCCATAACCCTCTTAGATGGGTTAAGATATCTTTATCACAAATTAAAAATTCTTCTCAGATCATTCCCAGAATAGTTCACTGTTACTTTACTTGTTTGGAACTATAAAACCAGCACTTGATTTATTTCCTGCTACCTAGTTTTCCAGAAATTAGGACACAATGCTGTCAGAAGGTATAAGTCTTTTGGTCAAATATGCTTTTCATAGATGTGGTGACAGACAGACAGAAAAAGAAAGAGGTGATAGGGAGAGAGAGAGAGAGAGAGAGAGAGAGAGAGAGAGAGAGAGAGAGAGAGAGAGAGAGAGAGAGAGAGAAAGATGATTTTCCACTCAATTATCATTCATTCATGACTAAGAGGAAGCCTACCACACTATATAGAAACCTATATATTAAAAACACCTGCTTCCAGAAGGTAAGAAAAGTGCTGTATGTGGGAAGTACCAAATGAAATCAAGCAAAAAGGAAGCTGATTATGTTCTTTCAGACAGGAAATGACTGGATACCAAAGTTGGAATAATTTTCGAATCAGCTATTCAACTATAATCATGCCATCACCTTATTGATGCCATGTGTTTTTATATAACAGTTATTTCTGGATAATAGTACCCTACATTGTCATCCAATGTACTTTTCCTTAGAAGAACAAATAAAATTATTTAAGGACTAGACAACACCATAAATACATTTGACATTATGTGACATTCTTCATCTTTTGTCCTCCATCTCTCTACCAAAATAATGCAGGGTTTATTTCTTTCCTCATCCCTTTTGAGAAGTCTTCCCTATTTCTCTTAAGCAAAGTTTGTATTCCATAACACTTAAGGTAAAATAAAATCAGAATATGGTATACAGTTAAGGCATCTCCAACCTGATCTATTTAAGTAAAAAACAATGGGCTAATTTTAAATGATTTGCATTGTATTGTTATAGAGAAAAGTTTATTAGATGACAATAATATGCAGAAATAATTGCTATGTAAAGAGATGTGGCATCAGTAATAGAGCTTATTGGGGGGTGGAGCTAAGATGACAGAGGTAAGTCAGGGACTCACTTGACCTCTCCCCCATATCCCTTCAAATTCCTGTACACAAAATGATTCTAAGCAAATTCTAGAATAGCAGAACCCATAAAATGACAGAGTGAAACAAATTTCCAACCCAATACAACCTGGCAGCTGTGGTAGTGTCCAGATTTCTCCACCTATGAACACCAAAGACAACTTGGAAGGTCAATAGGAAAGGTCTGTCCTGACTTGGGTGGGAGAGGAGTATGGTCCAGCCTCAGCCCTAGTGCAGTGGCTATAGCAGCAGCAGCGAAGGATGTTTCAAGATCTCTCTGCCCACAGATAGGGGAGGAAGGGGAGATTAATCAGCTGATCAGAAGAGAATTGTAGGCACTGAGGCAAGATTTTCTTGCTTTGCCCTTCTTGGATCACAGTCCTACATGCTGGTCCTGGGGAAAGGAGGAGTATTGGTGTTTCAGAGTTTGTGACAGTGGTAGAGAAGGAATCTTTCTCATAATTCCAAGGCAGAAAAGAATGTATGTGGTTACTCATAGACCAGAGCAGAGGCCAAGAGAAGAGTAAACACCTCTGCTTTGATGACAGCACCTTGGAAGAATTGAAAATTTGCAGGTCTCTATAAGTATCTCTGAAAACAGTTGCACAAAACCCCTAAAACTTGGGACAGTATACTCTCCACACCATAAGGAGAGCCCAACCAAAACAAAGAGTTAAAAAGTCAAGTAACTGACTGGGAAAATGAGCAAACAACAGAAAAAAGTCAGACTATAGAATCTTACTTTGGTGACAAAGAAGATAAAACATACAAGTAGAGGGCAACAAAAATCAAAGCTCCTGCATCCAAAGGCTCCAAGAAAAATATGAATTGGTCTCAGACTAGGGGAGAGCTCAAAAAGGGTTTTGAAAACCAAGTAATAGAAGTAGAAGAAAAATTGAGAAGAGAAATGGGAATGATGCAAGAAAATCATGAAAAATAAGTCAATAGTTTGCTAACAAAGACCCCCCAAAATACTGAAGAAAATAACACCTTAAAAATAGACTGACCCAAATGGCAAAGGAGATCCTAAAAGCCAGTGAGGACAAGAATGCCTTAAAAAACAGAATTAACCAAATAGAAAAGGAAGTCCAAAAGTATACTGAAGAAACTCTTTCCTTAAAAATTAGAATGGAGCAGATGGAAGCTGACTCTATGAGAAATGAAAAAATTATTAAGAACAAAACCAAAAGAATGAAAATATAGAAAACAATGTGAAATACTTCATTGGAAAAGCAATTGATCTATAAAATAGATGCAAGAGAAACAATTTAAAAATTATTGAACTACCTGAAAACTATGATCAAAAAAGAAGTAAAGGAACCTGGATATCATCTTTCAAGAAATTATCAAGGAAGATTGCCCTGATATTCTAGAACAAGAGGATAAAATACAAGTGGAAAGAAAGAATGCACTGATAACCTCCTGAAAGAGATTCCAAAAGAAAAACTTCTAGAAACATTATGGCCAATTTTCAGAGTTCCCAGGTCAAAGAGAAAATATTGCAAGCAGCCAGAAAGAAGTAATCCAAGTATTGTGAAAATACGATCAGGATAACGCAAGATTTAGCATATTCTGTATTGAGGAATTGAAGAGTTTGGAATATGATATTCCAGAAGTCAAAGGAGCTAGGATTAAAACAAAGAATCACCCACCAGAAAAACTGAGTATAACCTTTTGGGTGAAAGATATAAATATTCAATGAAATAGAGAACTTTCAAACATTCTTGATAAGAGCACTAACTAGAGCTGAATAGAAAATCTCACTTTCAAACACAAGACTCAAGAAAAGCATGAAAAGATAAACAGGTAAGAGAAATATAAGGGACTTATTAAAGTTGAACTATTTATGTTCTTACTTGGAAAGATGATATTTACAACTTTTATAAGATCTTTCCCAGTATTAGAATAGGGAATATATGTACATATATATGTATGGGTGTGTGTGAGCATATGTGTGTATGTATATATGTATATGCATGTGTATATATACATATGTGTATATATACGTGTGTGTATATACATATAGATATACACACAAATATATACAGAGAACACAGGATGAATTGAATATGAATGGATGATATCTAAAAAATAAATTAAGGGGTAAGAGAAGAATATACTGGTAGAAGGAGAAAGGGAGAGGTAGAATGGGATAAATTATCTCACATAAAAGACAACAAGGAAAATCTTTTACAGTGAAGGGAAACAGCAGGGAGATGAGAGGAAATGATTGAACCTTACTCTCATCATGTTTGGTTTAAGGAGGGAATAACATACACACCCAATTGGGTATGGAAATCTATCTTACCATATAGGAAAGTAGGGTGGAAGGGGATACAAGAGGTGGGGAGATAATGGAAGGGAGGACAGACTGGGGGAGGGGATAATCACAAGCAAACACTTTTGAGGAGGTACAGGGTAAAAGAGAATAAAATAAACAGGGGATGGGATAGAGGAGAGGGAAATAGAGTTAGTCTTTTACAACATGACTATTATGGAAATGTTTTGCATGACTATGCATATCAAATTGCTTGCCTTCTCAATAAGGGTGAGTGGAGAGGGAGGAAGAGAGAGAATGAGAAACTCAAAGTTTTAAAAATATATGTTAAAAATTATTTTTACACGTAACTGGGAAATAAGATATATAGGCAATAGGGTATAGAAATCTATCTTTCTCTATAGGAAAATAGAGGGGGAAGGGGATAAGAGAAGGGGTTGTATGTGATAGAAGTGAGGTCAGATTGGGAGAAGGGGTAATCAGAATTCATATCATCTTGGGGTGGGGTGAGGGAAGAGATAGGGAGAAAATTTGAAACTCAAAATCTTGTGAAGGTGAATGTTGAAAACTAAAAAAAAAATAAAAATAAGAGAACTTATTCTTCAAAATTGAAATCACTTAGGGATCCTACTGGGCAGCTAGGTGGCACAGTGGATAAAGCCCTGGGCTTAGAATCAGCAACACTCATCTTCATGAGTTCAGATCCAGCCTCAGACCTTATTAGCTGTGAGACCTTGGACAAGTCACTTCACTATGTTTCCGTTTCCTCATCTGGAGAATGAAATGGCAAATCACTCTAGCATATTGCCAAGAAAACCCTAAAATGAGGTCATCAAGAGTTGGACATGAGTCAACAACAAGAGATCCTAAGGTAAAGAAAAATTTTAGTTTGAGTATCACTGAGATTTGGTGGAATGAGATACAGTTAGAAGAATCAAGTAGAAATAATATCTTTGTAGGGATATATTACAGGCCCACATGGGGGCAGCTAGGTCATGTAGTGGATAGAGCACTAGGCTTGGAGTCAGAAAGACCTGAGTTCAAATCCAGATTTAGACATTTACTAGCTGTGTGACCCAGGACAAGTCTTTTAACCCTATTTGCCTCAATTTCTTCATTTGTAAAATGGGCTGGAGAAGGAAATGATAAAACATTACAGTATCTTTGCCAAGAAAACCCCAAAATGGGGTCACAACTAAAATGACTAAATAAAAACAACAGGTCACCTGGTCAGAAGGAGAAATTAAATGAAAACTTTGGGAAGCAAACAACCCAAGAAGCACTATATTAGACTGATAGAGAATTTCAACTATCCATACATCCACTGATGCTCTCTCTGCCAAAAGCACAGAGACTAACAACAGTAACTTATTGGCTTCTATTGATTATAAATCTATCTCTCAAAACATGTGTGTGTGTGTGTGTGTGTGTGTGTGTGTGTGTGTGTGTGTGTGTAGGTAGGTAGGTACTATAAAGAAAGCTTCTGTTACCAATTTGAATCTCACCAAAGAGTAATAATCTGCTGAGGGAAAAAAAATAAAAATCTTGGGATATGGGAGGGAATTAACCACTATATCTTAAATTTATGATGAAGAAGACAGGAAAACTGAGCATAGTCTGATGCTCTCTAGAGCTGGTGAGAGTAGATTGTAAATGTTCAGAGAAAGAATATATGGAATCCCATGGCAGGGGAAGATGGATTCATAAAGACGTAATGCCCTCAGGAATGAAATTCTGAAAAGAAATGATCCTAAGGGTATGGGGGTAAGAAGAAATTGTCTAAGGACACCTCTGGAAGCATTGGATTTACTGACCAATTTAAATTTGAAAAATACATCTACAGAGACTAAAAGGAAGGGTGGGATCTTTAATCTCCCAAACATATGTGTCTAACCATATTAATCTCCTGCTCAAAGTTCTTCAGTGACTCTCTATTGCTTTCCTTGATAAAATACAAATTCTTAAGATGGAATTAAAAAAAAACAGCTGAGGATGAAAATATGGTATGATTTTCTCAAAACAAAATTGGGCACACTATAACTCAGAATGAACTGAGGCTAGCAAGGAGTAATAAGAAGTTTTCTTTTTCATTTCTAGGGGAAGGAAAGAAGGATCAAAGAATATAAAAGGGCATTTCATGGGGAGGATGAGACTATAGTCATATAGGAAGGAGAAAATACAAAACTACTCAACTATTATTTTGTTAGATTTCTAGTGAGATGGAGAATTATATTTGGACCAGGAAGAATGGAACACAAGTGGCTAATGGAGAACTGAAACTCAAGGTATATAGGGAGGTAGAAGGAAGGCACTTAGTTGCCCTTGATGAGTTCAAGCCACAATTCCCAAACTGAATCAAAGAGAAGTGGCAGCTACGATTGATGAGCCATTATCAATGGTCTTTGAAGGATTGTGGAAAATGAGAAAAGTGACCTGGAATTGGAGAAGAATAAATGTCCTGTGGTTGTTTAAGGGGAGAAGGGAAGAAAAGTATACTATAGACTTAGACTGCTGCCAAAATTCTAGAGCATATTATTGAAAGTTTGGTTAGTTAGCCTCTAAAGGAGGAAATGGAGAGTCTTATTCTCCAGCCTTCTCTTTGCTCTCTACATGTTCCCCCAACCAACTTAGCTGTTTCATCTAAAAACCTCCACCCTGAGGGGCTGCTATTCTGATTGGTTAATGCGTCATCTGACTCACTATGTCCAGCCATGCTGGCTATCAACTTTATTCACTTTTCTCCCTATCTTCTTTCAACTAGTTTGCCACCAACACTCTTCAGGCTTTCCTTTCCTCTCCATTTTCTCTTTCCAATTATGAAATCATTTTCAAATCCATAATAGCATTGCAACCAGAAAGGATGTGCCTAGATACTCCCTCAAAGTCTAACCAAAACATAAGCATAACCAAAATGTCTTTCCCTGGATGCCAAGAGCATTTATGTCTTATCTCACCTATCACAATAAACTCCTCAAACTCAGGGAATGTCTTCCTTTTTTATTTATATCCCCAGTGCTTAACAGAGTCTTTGGCACATAGTAATTATTTAAGGAATGTTTTATAGTTATGCCTTCATTCTCAGCATCACTTTTTCAAGGTTAGGTTATGTCTATTCACTGAATAGGTAGGTTGTTTGACTGCTGAGTCTCCTCGCAAGGTCCAATGTCTCATCTACTTGGAATTAATTCAATATACTTCACAGGCTTACAGTAATGGGCAACTGTAGTCTTCACTTCATTGAGTCTTAGTTTCAACTGAGTGGTACTATGCTCTTTTAGAGGTGTGCTAGTGCTTTCATTCAGAAATGGCATAGTCTTTGGGTCAAGGATTGACAGAAACCTCTCCAGGTGTTCTTCCTTAAATGCTCAGCTCTTGCGTTTGTCATCTTCTAGGCAGGAAATGGGAAATATATAGCTTCTCCTATTCAACAACTTTTCTTGGTTCAGATCCAGATTTTCATGGTGAGGGACTTACCCTAACTTATGGCAATCACTCAGTACATTTTCCAAGTACGGTACCTATTGAGTTTGTGCAAATGAGTAGTTGGGAAAAATGGTACTGAAGCAGTATATTCCTAGGGGGACAAATTTAATAATGCTGCTGTAATTAATCCACTTCAAGTCTCTGGTCCCCTACAAAATGTAGAATGTTTTATACCTAAAAAGGTTGCAAATTGATATTTCATTGCCTGTATATTTCACCTTTAAAAACTTAAACTTTGTTGAAGTCTAAATGGGCTGCACCTTTAGAGTTATGTGGACTCAAAACTTGTATGAAGAGATCCAACAATAGTTATTACTAGCATTACTATCATTAATGTTAACCAGAAGGGAAACAAATCAGGGCTCTGTCCTTGGCCCAGTGCTATTTAATATTTTTATTGATGATTTAGATAAAAACATAGCACATACATATCAAATTTAAAGATATCACACAGCTCAGATCAGATGTTGCTGTGTTGTTGTATTCATCCTTCATTGCTGAAGAAGACCATGCCATCAGAGAAATGACAACATGACTTGCACTTGACTCTGTTTTGAGTGAGGGGGTGCTGTTCAAGGTCACTAGCCTCACTTCTCTTCCAGAGCCATCTGAATCCAGTGACCAGATATTCATCAGGATGACTGGAGATGACCCAGAATGCAATAGAAGACCATGGCCCCATTAGGCCAAGTTCTTTCAGGAACTCCACAACTCCAATCAATACCAAAACTCAATGACAGAATCCAAAAAAAATCTTGATAGGATAGACAGGCTATTGGGCAAAATTAAATAAGATGAAGTCTCCTAGATATTAAAGTATCATAATTGAGCTCAAAAAAAAATGGCAATAGAACAGGAAAAGAGTCATGTTTAAATATGAAAACTATCTGGAAATTGTAATGGACTGCACCCTTGATGAGTCAATAATGCGATGCAGCAGTCAAAAAAGTCCATGTATTATGTGACCTTAGGCTCCATTGAGAAGAAGAGTGTTCAGCTTTTCTCTGCTCATGTCCTGTCACATCTCAAGTACAAGCTTTGGTTCTTCCTATCACATTTCAGCAAAGATACTAATAAGTTAGTAAGTGTCCAGAGGAAGACAACTACTACAGTGAAAGGCCTTAAGATCATAGTATATGAAGATTAATTTCAAGATCTAGCAATGTCTAATCTGGGGAAAAGAAGACTCAGGTGGGACGGAATAGCTACCTTCAAATGCCTGAAAGGCAATTATAAGGAAACTCGGACTTGTTTTGCTTTGCTCCAAAAGGCAGAACTAGAAAAATGGGTAGAAGATAAAAAGAGTCAGATAAAGATTCAACAAATAAAAAAACCATCCAGTTTTAGTAATATTCATAAGTAGAATGGTCTTCCTCAGTAGGCAATAGGTTTCATTATAAGTCTTCAAGCTCAATCTGGACACCTACTTGTTCATGTTGTAGAGGGAATTCTTGTTCTTGTATAGGTTGACCCAGTTAGCTTCTGAGGACCTTTTCAAATCTTAGATTCTTTGATTCCATGAAATAGGCTCTTGTTTCATTGAAAGTTCCAATAAAAATCAATATCATTGTAGCTGATACTCTTTGGAGGCACTTGAAATGAGATGGGATGGGAAGGGAAGGGATAGGATGGGAAGGTATGACATGGGATGGGATGATGGATGAAATGGAAAATAATTTATTCAGTACTTACAGTATAACAGATATCGTGGTGAGCCCTGGGACTATAAATAACAGTGTGAGAAAGCCCCTGCTCTCAAACTTAGAGTCTAAGGAAAATGACATATAAGAAATCTCAACTGCAGGATGGATGTAAATCTTCCCAACATTCAGTGGCAAAGCTGATGGCAAGGCCCACAAGTCTTCAGCTTGCATTATTAGGATAGAAGATCCTGGCAGGATCTAGGGGAAGTATTGGGGTCAGCATTCTGAATGAGGCCACTAGGGGAAGGGGTTGCATGATAATTCTGGTGTTAGGATGCAATGGTGGTGCTTGAATGAATGAGGCTGGGCTCACTCAGGGAAGGGGAAGCAGGAATAACCAGAAAGGGTTCTATGGTGGCTTGGTTGGGCTCTTCTCTTTGGTAATCTTTAGTCAGGCATACATCAGGATAGGTTTATTGGGGGAAAGGACAGAGAAATCCATATGAAAGGTGTTCCAAAAGCTATTGTAGCTCAACACTCCGCGAAGACTTTTGAGCCACCCTGTATAAAAGAAGTAAGAGGCACATTCTCCCTCCTTGGGGAAAAAAAGGTCAAGTTACTCATGGTAAGTCCATAAAAATATTTTCAAGGGGAATAAAAGCAAGTTCAAAAGATTGTTGTATAAACTATGAAAATAAGTGTGAAGTATTTTGGAAACAGATTCACACCATTAGAAAATGGTTATAGACTGAGCATTCTCCCTAGTCCCAATTCACTAGTTAAAAGAGCACTCTCTTTGCCACACTTCATTGTGTGCTGTATTTTGAGATGAAGTGAACTCTATTTCATTCTATATTGTTTCAGAGCTAAGTACAGAGAAAAGTCAAAGGACTTGACTATGTGGCCCTGCTTTGAGTCACAATCTCAGCTGTAAAGGAAGAGGGCTGGAATAGAAGACATCTAAGTCTCTTTCAGTTATCTGACAGGAGAAAAAAATACTTTGTGGAAACCCAGGCCCCTTTAATCTCTCTCTCTCTCTGTCTCTCTCTGTCTCTCTGTCTCTCTCTCTGTCTCTGTCTCTCTCTGTCTCTCTCTCCCTCTCTCTCTGTCTCTCTCTCTGTCTCTCTCTCCCTCTCTCTCTCTGTCTCTCCCTCTCTCTCTATCTCTCTGTCTCTCTCTCTCTGTCTCTCTCTCCCTCCCTCCCTCTCTCTCTCTCCCTCTCTCTGTCTCTCTCTCTCCCTCTCTCTCTGTCTCTCTCTCTCTCTGTCTCTCTCTCTGTCTCTCTCTCCCTCCCTCTCTCTCTGTCTCTCTGTCTCTGTCTCTCTCTCCCTCTCTCTCTGTCTCTCTCTCCCTCTCTCTCTCCGTCTCTCTCTCTGTCTCTCTCTCCCTCTCTCTCTGTCTCTCTGTCTCTCTCTCTGTCTCTCTCTCTGTCTCTCTGTCTCTCTCTCCCTCTCTCTCTCTGTCTCTCCCTCTCTCTCTATCTCTCTGTCTCTCTCTCTGTCTCTCTCTCCCTCCCTCCCTCTCTCTCTCTCCCTCTCTCTGTCTCTCTCTCTCCCTCTCTCTCTGTCTCTCTCTCTCTGTCTCTCTCTCTGTCTCTCTCTCCCTCCCTCTCTCTCTGTCTCTCTGTCTCTCTCTGTCTCTCTCTCCCTCTCTCTCTGTCTCTCTCTCCCTCTCTCTCTCCGTCTCTCTCTCTGTCTCTCTCTCCCTCTCTCTCTGTCTCTCTGTCTCTCTCTCTGTCTCTCTCTCTGTCTCTCTGTCTCTCTCTCCCTCTCTCTCTCTGTCTCTCTCTCTCTCTCTGTCTCTCTCTCTCCCTCTCTCTCGCTCTCTCTCTCTTATGCAAACTATGCAGTTTAAAGATAAAATGTCAAAAATAAAACAGTGAAAATTTATTTTCCACTTATATGCAGTTCCATCTTAGCAATCTATTATAGAAATAAAAGATTATAAAAAGATGAAATAAAAGATGAAAATTAATGCTTTTTGTTGTTAGCATCTTTGATGGAAGAAAATGCTGAAACAATTCAGTGAAAAGGAAGTTTGGAATTGGGTATCAATTTTTATGTCTCCTTTCTCTTTCTGTTCCACTTTAATCATTCTCTTTTCAACATTTCCAACCTGCAAACTTGTTGCATGTTCCTGATGGTTGCGCCCAGTCAGCTAACCCATCCTCCAGAACACCAATGAGAGCTCACTTTTAAACAAGTAAAGCACACATGATAAATTAAAACAGTGCTCCTTTGTTTGGGGCAGAGTAGTTAGTCACCATCGTCATCCTAATTGCATGATGATGTCACCTTGCAACCTCAGTGGAAGCCCCAGAGGCTTAATCACCAGGAGTCCCAAGAGGCATGCTGGTAATGGGTAATTAGTGTTACTTCAGAAGTTATATAGTTCACCCGCTTCTCACTACAGGGAGAAAGAATTCTAAGCATCATCCCTACAGAAGTTACAGACTAACAAGCAACAAGATCTCCTTTTCTAGGTAAGGTAGAAATCAGGCTGAAATCTGAATGGGGGATGCCTTCAGACACTAAGAACAAACTAATGGAAAGCAGGAGGAAACAAATCATCATGTTTCAATATTGCCCCCTCCATGTCACTCTCCAGCTTAGGATGGGAAACAAATGTTTCGAAAGAAAATTAAATACCTCTCAGTTTCTAGCCATGTGTCTGAAAGACTGACCCATTTTTTTTCCAGAAGAAGCATTTTAATGCACCCCTAATCCAGATGCAGATTTTTACCAGATTTTTGCTGTAGCTAGCTGAGTTGCCTTTGTTTTCCTTTCAAGACATTTTATTGTGTTTTACCACAGAAGAATTATTTTGTAAGTTGAAAGACAGCATGGGACACTGTAAAAAACAAAAGAATCAAAATCAGGAGACCTGGGTTATTGCTCTATAATTGAGTAGCTTTTTCATCTCAGACAGATCAATTCACTTTTGGGGATCTCCACTCCAATGAAAGCATTGGAACAAACTCAGATAGAAACCAATCCCTACTGCTAGTATATCAAGCCCACAAATTAACATTATCTAAATTATATTATATTTTTAATTTATTTTGTTAAACATTTCCCAATTACATTTTTAATCTGGTTTGGGACTCACTCTGGAGTTTTGCAGGATGCATGTTCAGTACTCCTGGATTAAATTGCCCAAGTTCCAATCCACTTCTAATATTCCATGACTGAACAAAGTCTTATTTTTCTACCCTAGGTCTTAAGCATACAATGCTTTCTCATTGTCCAGTATGGTGACAGGGCATCGGCATACGTTACCCTCTCCTTGTTCTCCCCCTACCTGCCCATCTGCTTCTCTGGTTCCTTTTCTTTATCATCTCTCAACTATTAAATGTGGGTATGCCCATAAGAAATTATCATGGGCCTGGCTTTCTTGTCTTTGTGATCTCATCTACTCATATGTCATTTCTGCTTATATATGTTTATGCACACACCTGAATTCAAATCTTACATCACCCACTGCCCACTGGACATCTTCACTTAGTTGTGCCATCAGCATTTTAAACTCATCATATCCAAAATGGAACTCATTATTCAAACACACAAACACACACATACACACACACATACACACACACACGCACACACACACACCACTTCTCCATACTTCCAACTTCACCACTTATGTTGATGGTATCGCCATTGCTTCCAATTATCCAGGTTTGCTACCTGGGAGTTATCTTTTAACCTTCCCTCCCCCTCATCCCCCATAACCAATCATTAGCTAAATCTTAATGATTCAGCCTCCACAGCATCTCTCATATCTCTCTCCACCTCTCCACTTCCACATGGGTCCTTATCACATCTTGTCTGGACTGTTGAAATGGCCTCCTATTCACTCTTTCCTCTTTTCCAATCTATCCTCCAATTCATTTCAACAAGCATTCAATATGCTCTACTTAATTTAATCAGTACTAAGCACTGTTCAAGGCACTGGGGATATAATATCGAAAATAAAACAGGCGCTACCCTCGGAGAGCCTATAGTTGAAATGAGGGAAACAATTGACCCAAGTAGGGCAGCTTGGCGGTACATGACTAGAGCCTGGAGTCAGGAAGTCCTGAGTTCAAATACAGCCTCAGATATTTACTACCTATATGACCCTAGCCAAGTGACTTCACCCTATTTGTTTCAGTTTCCTCATCTGTAAAATGAGCTGAGAAGGAAGTGACAAACCACTCCAATATCTTTGCCAAGAAAACTCCAAATGGGTCACAAAGAGTCAGCCATGACTAAAACAACAGAATAATAGCATGTACACACATACATAATACAAAACATGTATAAATAATGTCCAGGATGAAGGGCATTAGCAACCAGTCGCATTAGGATAGACATTCTGTGGAAGATGGCACTCAAGCTGAGATTTCAATGAAACTAGGGATTCCATATGGCAAAGAAGAGAAGAGAGTCCATCCTATGCAGGGAGAACATCCTCTGTGTTCAAAGGTGCAGAGATGGGAGATGAACTATTGTAGAGAAGGAAAAGAAGGTTGGTTTGTAATCTTTAAGGGAGAGTAATTTACAATAATTCTGGAAGGGAAGGCTGGAGACACATTGTAAAGAGTTTCAAAAACAAATAAAGGACTTTGCATTTTATACTAGGGGTAAAAAGAAACCAATAGAATTTCTTAAGGGAGTAGGAGATCTGATATGATCAGACCTATTAGGTAGATCTAATAGGAAAATCAGTCTAGCAGCTGGGTGGAAGATTTATAAGGGGAGTCACTGCACAAAGCTGTCAGATCAAGGTTCCTAAAATACAAGTCTGACCATGTGACTTCCTCGTAAAAATCTTTGATTTTTGGTCCTTTTGGTTCTCTGTTTCCTTTTAAAGACCAAAGTCAAGCACTATCTCAAAGTCAAATGTGTGAGTGTCATAAACGTGACATCAATTGTATCCTCCTTTTGTTACCAGTGCAGTAGAGCACACTATTGCCTCTAGGATAGAACACACATTTGTTCAATCTGGCATTGATGGCCTCCTTCTATCATTGCTTCATTCTGTGTTCCAGCCAAGTTGGCCTGTTAAGTATTCCTAGAACTAAATACTCACCTCCTAATCCTGAGTCGTTGCCCAAGCCATCCTCTCATGCAACCCATTCTTATCTCTTCTTAGGAGCCCAGCCTTTCTTCAAAGCTCAGCTCAGGCGTCACCTTCTGCAAGAAGCTTTTCCTAATCTCCCAAAGTTTGTGTTCTTTCCCTATTGGAACTAGATGTTCATTTAACTGTGTACATGTTGACAGCTGGAGAAAGGAATTACTTCCCTTTTGGCACTGGCTCTGGGGTCATGGAGCATGGCTTCAGATCCCACCTCTTCCACTTTACTAGCTGGATCCCTTTGAGCAAATCAGTTAACCTCTTGGGGCCTTAGTTTTCCCATTTGTAAAATGAGATGTTCAAGTAGGTGGCCCATAATATCCCTTGTACAATTATCCTTTCCACATCATAACTTTCTCCATTGTGGTTTTCATATATCACGAGAACAAATAAGAAATCATGTGGAAATTTGGGGGGAGCCGCAGACAACACGTTAAGGTCAGCAAATGACACAGAAAAAGTTTAAAAACTCAAAAATGCATAAACTATATGTATAGTATTGAATAATATAATATATTTTATCTTTCAATACAGTAAATATACACAATTTCTTCTTTTAAAGTAAAAAGTTAAAATTGGTAAGAAAGAAAGAAAGAAAGAAAAAAAGAAAGAAAGAAAGAAAGAAAGAAAGAAAGAAAGAAAGAAAGAAAGAAAGAAAGAAAGAAAGAAAGAAAGAAAGAAAGAAAGAAAGAAAGAAAGAAAGAAAGAAAGTGAAAGCCAACAGATAACACACACAGGCTAATATTTTTACTTAACATTGACCTATGTATAGGCTATGAACAAATACTCCAAATTTTACACTAAGGTTCTATATACACCTTAGAAAAGAAAAAGAAAAATTTCATTCTTCTCTAGTATGAAGAGAGGCCAAAAACTTTTACATTTATTTTCCAGATCACAGGGTGCTGCACCCCTAACCCCCATGATGTGAAAGGGATAACTGTAGCTCTAAATCTGTGATTGACAATTTGTAAGATACAGAATCTTATCTGTTTATAATTCCCACTTATTTTATCTATAGAGTTCCCTTTTATCTCTCTGTTATCAAGGTTTTATCTGTTTCTGTTTGTCTATCTCTGTCTTTCTGTCTCTGTCTGTCTCTGTCTCTTCCTGTCTCTGTATCTATCTATCCATCTATCTATCCATCTATCTATCTATCTATCTATCTATCTATCTATCTATCTATCTATCTATCTATCTATCTACTTATCCATCCATCTGCCTACCTACCTACCTGCCTATCTACCTACCTACCTATCTACCTATCTATCTATCTATCTATCTATCTATCTATCTATCTATCCATCCATCCATCCATCCATCTATCTATCTATCTATCTATCTAACTATCTACCTACCCACCTATCTATCTACCTACTTACCTATCTATCTACCTATCTGTCTGTCTGTCTGTTTGTCTGTCTGTCTGCCTATCTATCTATCTATCCACCTATCTCTCTATCTCTTTATCTGGTTCCATCCTTACCACAACCATGGCCTTTGTTGCTGCTTCATGAATGTGCTTCCTTCTCTCTTCAGTTCTGTTTATAGCTCAGCATCTCTTTGTATATCAGTATCAGTTTATTTTCTCCCTCTATTCCCTTTCTCAGAATGACTTCTTTGGAATTTCTAGCATCTTCCCCCTTAGGATATACTCCTTTCTTTGACCTTTGTATATCTGCCTTTCTGTCCTCTGTTTCCTTTTAAAGGTCAAAGTCAAGCACTGTCTCAAATCCAAATGTGTAAATTCTATCATGAATGTGATATGAATTGTATCCTCCCCTTGCTGCCAGCATAAGGCAAGGCAAGTTTACATCTTGTTCTGGGAATTCACATCTTATTCTGGTGACAGCAGAGGAAAGAAGAACTCTCTTGACTCCTATGGACACATGCTTGCACAAGCCCACTCCATGACATTCAGGGATGCTGTGATTCTTACGTAGAGTACAGAGAGAGAGGGAGAGAAGAGAGAGAGAAAGAGAGAAGAGAGAAAAATAGAGAGCTAGGGAGAGAGAAGCCTTATCAGAAGCTATGGATTATGCTATAGTGATGTGTGGAGTTTTGAATGGATAAAAATAATGCTAATGGATCCATGCTCAGGGGAAGTGCTCCTACCATGAAGACAAGGCAAGGCCACCCAGGGAAACTTCTGTCTTCTCACTGTTCTGTAACTTATTTATAGACAGCTCCAGTGAAGCAAATGTTTCCAATGATGGGACTGCAAATATTTCCATCATACAAGCACATTCTTTTTCTCAGTGTGAAACACCAAAAGGATCCCAAGTGGGCACCTAAGAAAGAAACATTAATATCAGACATCTGCAATAAATATTCACATTAAAGGGTATAGAAATTTGCAGTTGGTGTCTAGAAAATAAATGACACAGCTTGACTTCCCCAAAATTGCATCCTAGTCATACACAAGGCACTTTCAGAATTGTTGTTGCAGCGAACGGGATGAGCTGGGGTATACCCACAACAGTGCCAAGTCTTACACAACGCTGCACGCTTTGTCATGTCAACTTGTGGAAATATTTCATTTCCCTCTCAGCTTGGGGGCTCCTCATCCTGGCAGGTATTTCATGGATTCCAAAACTAGATCATGGGCTAGGGAATGTGATCAAACTAGCCTAGAAAAGAGCCCTCAAGACCCAACAAGTCACTCACTCTCCTTAACTATGAAGAGCTATTATTTTTCAAGTTGTCATTCAAGTTCTCCTCAGGCTGTGATTCACCCATTTATGAATGCAATATTTTACCAGGGTCCCTATTCTTGCTCCAGCATTATGTTTTATTCCGGATTCTGTGAAAGTTGAAGGGAAAATAATCACATCTTTATTTTTACCAAGTTCTAACTGAAATTTAGATTGACTAAGGAAACTAGGAAACAGAAGAATTTAAGGAGCTGTGCTATATAATCTTGGGAATTTTCTTATGTGCTTTAGGTTCTCCAGTTGTAAAATAAGAAAATAAGATATAAGAAAATAAGAAAAAGATAATTAGTCACAGGCAAATTAAAACTGGTAAATGTATGGAGGAAAAGGGTGTTCTATACATATGATTAAAAATACATATTATTTGTGTATTGTAATAAATAAATGCAAATGGTATTTCCCCAGTGCAGCTGTATCCCATATCTATTATGTATTTTCTATATACTGATGTATGTTCTCCACTCCCCGACAGATTGTTAATTCCTCAAGAATAAAGATAATTTCACTTTTTTGTTTTTTATAATGAAAATTCAACACTGTAATTTGGCACATAGTAGGCAGTTAATAAATTCTAATTAACTGATGTCTGAATCAGAAGTCAGAAAAGGTTAAGTTTAAGTCTTGACTCAGGCATCCCTACCCAGGGTAAAATAGTTGATGTCTAAGTGCCCCACATAATTTTCTAAGAGCATAAGTTGCGGAACATTTGCATTGGTAAAAGGAATTTTCTCTCCCTGGAGTTTGCTACTGTCATGACATCACAAGAAGGGAAAAAAGGTCATGTCTACTCAACCAGATCACAAGATCCATTGAGGCAGAAACCATTGGTCCTTACACAAAACTCATAGGACTTTGCAAAGAGCTAAGCTCACAGTGGGGTCTCAGTAAATATTTGTTGACTAAGAAATTGAAATGGCAAATGAGTGTACCATATATACAGAGGTGTGCTAGAGTTGACTCAGGCTTAAGAGAGCTGATTATTAAATTTTTCATGTAAATATTTATACCTCCAAAATTGACAAATGCTGGTGGGCCTTAAATTTATTGTTTTATTGATAATATGGAGATGAGAAAGTGGTGAAGAAAAAAATAAATACTATAGATGAAACTTTAAAATGTGAGTGTCCTTTTTTTTGGAGACATGGTTGTTAAAAGTATTTATCAGCATTTCCCTGCATATATATACACACATCTATTTATGTTATATATACCTATATGTATTTATATAGGTATATTTGTATACATATATGTGAGCATGCATGTGTACATATGCACATACATATGCACATGATGGTGGTATAGGCTAGGAACCCTTGATCTGAGCTAATAATTTACTATGTATTATATAACTAATAATAATTGGCTATGTAGCTTTAGCCCAGGATATTTCAATTCTTTAATTTTGTTTTTCAGGAGTGCAAATTGGATAGATGAGAAAGATCATTTTTTATTATATGTATCTATAGATAGATAGCTATCTATATTTGTAGATAAAGGATTCTATCTGTATTCTATCTGTAGATATAGGATTCTATGTCTGGAGCATTAGTTAGCAAAAATAGACATCTATATGTAAAAACACAAATATGATAAATACATACATACATACATGTGTGTGCATTTTTTTAAGAGAGCTATGCAAGGAATGATGGATCTAGGAGGTACTTCAGAGGTCATATAGTTCAACCCCTTCCTTTTATAGACGGTGATTAATCACTCTCACATACACTTTCAATACTAGAGACACCTAGATGATGAGACGTGGATAGAGTACTACACCTGGAGTCAAGAAAACCTAAGATCAAAACCCAACCTCAGACACTTACTAGGCAAGTCACATAACCTCTGCCTCCTTTTACTCATCTGTAAAATGAGGAAAAAATGAGGGCTATTATGAAGACAAAATGAGATAATATCTGTAAAGCACTCTGCATACTTTCAAGCATTATATAAATACTAGCTATTAATAATACTAGTATGCCAACTCTCAAAGTAAAGGAATTATGTACCCAATGTCAATGTAGAGTAAATGGAGCTAAATCCTCAAGATGAGAAGACAAAGCAACCCTCAGTAATATCAGCATCTTATGAATTAGAACTGGACACATCTAGTACTTAGATCACTTATTTAGGTAGCATGCTTCCTCTATCATAAGCCAAGCTGGAGGATCATCAGCCCTTCAGCAGACAGCTCTGGTACTCCAATAACTCTATCCAAATATACCCGCTGCCCTACAAGAAAAAAAATGTTGTCTCTGCCCAGCCACATAAGGGAAAAGAAAAGGTGGAGGGAGGATTCAGGGAAGTCAGACAGGTGACTATGTCATGTCGGAGGGGAAAGTAATGGGAAACTGAGATGGGAAGTTATTCAAGACAGGAGCCCCAGGGCTAGAATAACTCTAATGAACACTACTATTCTCTCCCTGTTCCCTCAGAAAGCAGAACACTGTGTATAGCTGTGGGAAGAAAAGGAAGAAAGCAGTGGAAGAACGAGTCGGAGACACTGAAAATGGCCCTGTACAGGTTGCCTTGGGCCTGAGGGAATGATAACCAGAAAGCAAAATGGAACCATGCCAACCCCTGGAGGTTACTGGGACAAGGACCTAGGCCAGGGAACCCTGTGAACCCTATCTGAGGAGGCTGAATGCAGTAGAGCCTTGTATAGTTTTCATCACCATTAAAGGAGAGACCAAAGAGTTGAGTTCAAGAATCAAAGACAATAAAAGATATCACAGATTGAAAGAGATAAAACTTCAATAAAATCTCAACACACAGAAAGGATCCTCAAATGGGGGGAGGGGATGAGCAAAACCAGAAAATTCAATACATAAATATTAGAGAGGAAAATGAGCCAATAATATCTGATGAGCCAGGATTCTTGAATAATCTCCCTTTCACCCACCCTCCATCACTGAAATTATACAAACATGACACAAAATCTCAGAATGACTCAAGAGAGTAATAAAATGAACAAAAATGAAATTAGCATTTAATTTGTGAAAAAAATTAGAGTTCTCAATACAGAAAATAGAGTGGTCAACAAAGAATTACAGAACACAATAAATGAGCCAGGGAAAATGAAACCCATGATGGAGAATCTCTCTCAAAAAATGAAAGAGAGATTATCAGAATTGTAACAGCAACAAGCACAAAAAGTTGAGGAAAATTTGGCAGAAGTGAAACAATCTTAACTTTATTATTTAATAAAATTAAATATTTATTATTTATATATAATATTTATAATTAAACATATTATTTAATACAATTTAATTTTAATGTAATATTAAAAGAATATAGAAATTCCACAAATGCCAAAATGAATGACCTTAAAGAAGGGATGTGTAGAAAATTATAATCTCCCAGAGAATGATGAATTAAAAAAAACTTCAATGCCATTATGCAGAAAAAATACTAGAAATTTGTCCAGAATGTCTAAGTACATATTTTTTTAAAAGCAGATATTGAGAGAATCAACAAATTTCTTTAAGAGAAAAAAATACTCCAAACTTCAATACAGTAGTTAAATTTAATAATTTCAATTACAACAAATGTTGTGAATTGCCCTTCAAATGTAAAGGAAAGGCAATTTAAAGAACAATACTATTCTGAAGTTACAAGAAATTGGAGAAGATAATGGAATAATGTATTCTGAAAGGCATTGGAATTTGAGTTGAAACTCAAAATGACTGATCCTCCAAACCTGAACCTAAATAAGAAAGATGGGCAATCAAATAAAGAGAGTTTGAAACATTCCTGCAAAAAAAAAAAAAATTAAAAGAGTGGTGAACAGATTAGTTGATTTGCAACTCAAAGAGAAGAAATAAGTATGACTCTCAATAAGTCTAAGTAATCAAACCATTTATCTCATCTTTATAAGTTATTACTTACATCAAAAGAAAAACTGAACTATTGACTTAACTGCAGGGAAAGAGAAGAGTCAAAACATGGACAGAAATAGGTAATTAAGGAAATTAAAGAAAAAGAAATTAACAACTTAATCAGACTCAAAAAATTTGGGATAGAGCAGGCAAACTAAATAAAGCAAGAAGGGAGGAGATAGTTGATTCTTCATTTATTAGATTAAAAAATAGCTAACAAAATTGATAATAGCTTAGGTAACCCGATTAATAAATGAGAAAAATCAAATGACCTCCATCTTCCCCTCAGAAATGTAGTACATAGATAGAAAAGATACTCCACTAATAGGATACTCTGAAGGTCTTTATTCACTCAAAAGTCATAGTTCTTAAGAGCTCACCAATGTTTCAGAGGATTCAAGTCGCTCAAAGGAGGGAGGTACAGTGGGTAAATACGATAGAACGGGAAAAACATTGGCTCTGAAATCAGAGGACCTGTGTTCAAATTCTACCATTTTATCTTGGTGACCTTCAGCAAATCACTTACCCTCCTTAGACTTCAGTTTCCTCACCTATAAAATGCAAGGTTTAAACTCAATGGCCTCCGAGGTCTTTTTAAGTAACGGATCTATATCTTATGAATTTGTAATCCAAAGGCATTTAGGCAATGTAGCACAACAGGAAGATACTGAATTTGAAGTTAGAATCTAATATAAATCATTTAAACTTTACAGGTCTATTGCTTCTTTTGTAAAATGAGGATGTTGTGTTAGCTTTTAAAGGTGTTTCTAGCTCTAAATGTTTAATACTATAAAGTACAATAGTATGAAAATATATCATTTACCCCATAAACATGAAACATATTTTCTCATAAATATACAAGTGAATGAAACTAAGAAAACAAGCTTATATTATAACATCAATTTATTTAAAAAATGAAGAATTCTGAAAGATTTTAAAACTCTGATCAATGCAGTGAACAACCATATTTCAGGGCACTGGTGATGAAAAATGTGGAACATCTCATGAAGAACAGATGATGAATTAATATCCATAATGAGAAACACATTTTTGGACACAGTCAATGTTGGGATTTGTTTGGCTTGACTATACTTATATTCAAAAACAAAAGTTTTATATTTTTACCTGGGGGGTAGGGAGGATGGAATGTGGAAAGGAGAAACAAATAAATGCTTGATAATTTTTTTATATACACACACAATGTACGTGTGTGTGCACATTGTGACAAATTCAGGCCCAATTTCTTCCTTGGTTAGTTTTATTTCTCTTTTGAGTCATTCTGAGGTTTTGTGTCATGTTTCCTTGATCTCAGGGGAGCAAAAGGGAGACTATTCACAGGATTCTGGCTCATTAGATATTATTGGCTCATTTTCCTTTTTTGTGATAATATTTACACTATAT
This sequence comes from Bettongia penicillata ogilbyi, assembly GCA_023548195.1. NCBI lineage: Eukaryota > Metazoa > Chordata > Mammalia > Diprotodontia > Potoroidae > Bettongia > Bettongia penicillata. Next base: position 3,025,869 of record JAJHZJ010000202.1, on the reverse strand, counting down.
ATATGCATGCACACACCATTAGTGAAAGAGTGAATACATCTAGGAAACATAGGTGGAAGCCATATCTTGGCAATAGTTTCTAGGGTGAGCATAAGAAAGGGAACAAATGTAGAATATAAATGTAGCCAGGCTGTAAGAATGGAAAGTCAATACTGATTAAGTAATGCTAAGTAACATTAAAAAGGTATGATTAGGAGTTGTACATTCATGTAGTCTCTACTAGAAGCTGCTTCTTGTAGCACTCTTTTGATCTCGTAACTGCTGAGCCAGTCTCTGGGCTTCCTTTGATCAAGGCACATACTGTTCATTTTAGCTGCCCTCTTTAGTGTCCAACAGTTAGAAAGCCTATTTCCCACAAGGTCAGGCTGCTACCTCTTTTGTTATTATTGAAGCTATCAACCATCACATTCAGCTAAGGGCCAGAGTGCCTCCAGAATAACATTAAATCTGATACTTGAACTCTCTATGTCCAGAACTGAATCGCTCTCCTTTATCCCAGACAACTATCTGATTCAGGGTTAGAAATTCCCAAGGGGCTTTCCAGCTTGCAATTGCAATGAATTGGAGCCAGATTTAAGGCTAAATAAAGTAGACAAAGTCATTATCTTCCATACAGCTGATCTACATTCCTGCCTCACTGTCATGGAGTCACATATTTAAATCTGAAAGAGACTTCAGAGGTCCTGCATGTAGTTCCTCCCCTTCATCTTTCACATGATGACATTTAGTCCTAGAGAGATTGAATGACTCACCAAAGGTCACACTGATAGCAAAAATTAGAGGCATTATCTAAATTTAGCTCTTCTATCTCTCAAATCTTTGTTCATTCCACCATATGTTAGGTATAAATAGCAAGCAAAAAGTCTCAGAAACTTTGTCTTAGACATTTATCAATCATGAGCTATTATGTTATTTCATGTGCATTGATGCTTTCTCTCCAGGGTACCATGTCCTATAGTCAGAGATGTGCTGGAGCCAGCTCAAACTAGCTGGTAAGAGCTGGTTGTTAAATGTTTAGTATTAACATGTATACCTCAAACACTGGCAAATGCTACAAATCCAGGCTTAGTTAATTATTTTTTTGATTGTCTAGGCCTAAAGTCTAGAAGAACATGATGGAAGAAATGTAAGGCAAGTTGTGAGCACATTTTTTTCCCAAAGAACTGGTTATTAAATATTTACCAAAGCACCCTCAGGACCTCAGAGATTACCCTGTCCAATCCCCTCATTTTGCAAATGAAAAAAATCAAATCTGAGTTGGAAGAAACTTCCTCAGGCTCACACAAGTAGTAAGTTACAGAATCAAAACTTGAACTCATACCTTTGAAGTCCCTGTCCATGTTCCTTCCACCATGCTATTGTGCCTTCACCACCAATTGCCTTTTAAATATCAATTGGCAAATTCTTACCCAGGCAATTTTTCATTTCACATAATTTTAAATTCTCAGCCATGTGCAGTCTGTGTAGATAGACATAGTGACAGCAAAAAATAACCACAAATTTACATGGATTAAACACCGTTAAGCAACATCAATAAGCAGAGCATTTTGCTGAAAGATCAATATAACAAAAGCCCTGTTTTCTAGAGGCACATTTACAACTATTCATTAACATTATAAATTTACCATGAAGAACACTTTAGTGACAGCTCCATGCTTTGTCCATGTTCATGTCTTTTGGCTTAATAGGGTCCTGTGGCATTGGATTCATTTATTCATACACAAGATTGGTACCAGAACACCAAAATCCGAAAAAACGAAGACAAGTGGTAAAAACTTATATACCTGAATAGGTATTCAGAATAGGAGTTCAGTATGGGATCAGGCATAATGATACAGGGAGTCTGTGAGGGGTGATTTTTATCTCACAAAATCTATCATCCCCAAAACCTCTTTGATGGAGGTTGCTTGCACTTCTCACACTTGTCCTGTGCTGATGTGCCAGTGTGGCACACCAAGTCAATTGATCCAGCCATAAACATTTATTAATTGCCTGCAATGTACTAAGCACTAAGGATGGATACAAAAAAAGTTTTAAAAAATTCAGCCCCTGCTCTCAGTTTACAATCTAATGGAAAGTCCCCTTCACAATCAATTACATAAATACGGGTGTGGGCTTGATATTATCCCTACCTCCAGAGTACCTCCCCATACTTCCAGCCTGTACTTTAATGAGAAATGTGAGACAGAAGGCCTCTATAAGTTATATGGCATGTGTATTATTCATAAATTCCACTTCCTCTTCTCATACCAGACTCTTACGTTCCTACTTGGTAATGAAGGTGACTGTATCATCTATGTGAATTAAAGATCTGTTAAATACTATGTTCTTTCCACCCATCAATACCTAATAGGGGTGCAAAAGAATTCAGAGGATATAATTCAAAGTTGAGTCAGAGCATCATCCTAATAACTAATGAAAGATAATGGTAGATAAAGAGTAAGGAAAGTAAATTCAGTCAATAGTCAAACAAATACTCAGGTATTTACTATATGCCAAACGTAGGATTAAGTTTTAGAGTTACAAAGAAATAAAAATAAATGAAGAGAAAATCATTTGAAAAAAAAACAATCCACAGTCCCTGCTCTCATGGAGCTTGTTTTTAATAGAGAAAAGCAACATGAAAATATCTAGGTACATACAAGACATATAGAGACTGTATGAAAGTAATATGAAAGAGAAGGGAATTAGCAGCAGGGAAAACCAGAAAAGACTCATGATCTGAATGGAAGCTATGACTGGGCTTGACCATTGTATGGAATGCATCTGGCAGTACTGGAAGCAGAAGGAGACTTCGTTCAAGCCCCACAAAACAATTGGATTATGCAGTGCTGACCAATTGATATCTAGTTCTTTGGACATGAGATTAGGTCTGGAATAGAAAATGGTTTACATTTATGTAGAGCATCTCAGGAAGTTTCTTTACTTGGTTTCTTAGATCAACGATCCAAAGAAAAGTGATTATCTATTGATTGTTTTAACATTTATCAAAGTGGTATTGAATTCATTTGAAATCTATACAAAACCTGAATGAATGACATCTTCTTCACGATTAAGCACTTGCTATATATACAATGTGCCAAGCATTGTGCTAGGTACTGAGGACACAAAAACTAGATAAAAAAACAATCCCTGAAGTCAGGGAACCTACATTCATACTTGGGGGTCAATTTGAGGATACAAATAAATATTAGATAATTTGAAGGGCAAAGACACTTCAAAGATAAAAAAAGCTTCACCTAGAGGATACTGAGCATCTGATATCCAGTGTTGTCTCATGTCTTCCCAAAGATAACATCTGTGAATGAAACTTCTCAAGGCAGAGAAAAGAAGGGGTCTATAGAGCTGAAGACTAGGAGAAGGAAACAGGTGAAAATCAGAGGTGGGAGGAAGCAATGTTAGGCTATTGTTTACATAGCCCAAAGCAATGTTATCCAAAGTCAGGCAGTCCCCAAAGGGTGTGCTATCAATTCATTATAGTGTGGGATGAGGAGTCACATTCCACTCTTGACCTTGTCTCCAGCACCACCATCCTAATCTACTACCCATGAAAGCTCAATACTCCCTCACTCATTCCCCTCCAACAGCTGGCCTCCCGTGGCTGAACTGTGATAGTTTTTTGAGGGTGCTAGTTCTCCCAGAACACCCCAAATACCCCTTACACTCCTTCCCTATTCTACAGTTAAAGGGACTCACTAGTTTTGTGATACTTCCTGCTTAGGCACATGGACATCGTTTGTGCACTTTGGCATCCACACCACAGCTCCCATTTTGATGCACTCATACTCCTGCTGGCATGCTCACCCCAGACTCACTATCTCTTAAACTGTGAGGAAGGGCTGATGCGTCACAACTGCCCCCTTCTACTAGTACTAAGGTAGGACAATTCCCCAGGGAAATAAGTAGAGGAACACTGGGGATTTCTACCAGCAAATAGATATTATCTCCATCATCCTGCTACAATAAGTATGCTTGTTTCCAATCAGGGTCTTAACAGTTCACAATTATATAGCCTTCTAAAGTTTGTAAAGCATATTATCTCATTTGACTCTCAAAATAGCACTGGTAAGTAAGTATTTTTATTATCCCCATTGTACAGATGAGGAAGCACTGAGAGAGGTTAAGTGTCTTGCCTGGGGTCACACAGCTGCGAAGAGTCTGAGACAGGCTTGAGACTAATGTCTTCCTTACTCTAAATCCAAGGTTATATCCATTAAGCTGCAGTAGTTTCACCTCTTATCTGCTTTGGAAAATGTACTACTTATATTCTATACGGCTAATAAGTTCAGCATAGGCATTTAAAGGGTTAAGAGGCCCAGCGATTGTGTGAGAAAGTTCCTTTTTCATGACATTTCTAACAAGCTGAACCAGATCCAGGTCTCCTTTAATGAGCACATATTTTATACAAATTAGTTCAAAGGCGCTTACCCATCTCTAATTAAACTAGAAAGGAAGCATTTGTTCTAATTGGACTTCATAGCCCAGGAATTAATTGTGAGATTGTCTGGAATTGCCATCTTACAGACCAGTTCACCCAAAAATACCTTCCCAAGGAAAGAGGCCATGCGTAATTTTTTCTTGTTTCTGGTGGGTGTTTTTAATCCATAGAAACCTCACCCTTCGGTGCAAGTTGAGCCAATGATTTACAAACAAAAGCAGCCCCCCCAAAGGCTGTTCAATGTGTAGGCTGATAAAGGCTCTGGCAAAGGTGAAGAAAACAACACAGTTTAGCATAACATTGTAATGTGGCCATGAGAAAATGCTTCCCCCTCCCCCATCACCATAGTTAGCGATTTGCACAGTTTCTATAAGTGGAATTGTTTGCTACCTTATTTACAAATATCAAAAGAGTCACTTTTGTCTTCCCCTGTCTAGGGTGCCAGAGAACAACAGATATTACCACTTAGTGCTGAGCTTTGAGCCAGTCAAAGGCCCCAAAGGTTTTCAATGGCACATCTGGTGCCCTTGGATAGCATTCCCTAAAATAGAGTTTCTCAAGAATGGCGTGCTAGAGCTCGACATGATTAGTCCTACGGACCGTTACTCTCATCTCCATGTATTCTGCACCTTATCGATTTAACTTGCTGGCAAAAGCTAGTTGTTTTCCTTCCTCCCCCTCTGCCCATCTATGAAACAAGCTGGCTTTCTCTCTCTCCCTCTTTCCAATCTGCCTATAACCCATCTCCTATTCTCAAACTCAATAACTAAATTATTCCTGATAATAGCGACAGAGTGAAGTCATTTTCGACCTGTTTTAGATGACTGAGAGGATCTTGATCGTGATTCCCATGCTCATCTTCAAGGTCTGCCATGAGTCCCAGCGCATTGGCATTGTCTTCACTAGGATAGCTCAATGCCCTTGCTGGCAAAAATGTGCTATAGGCAAAAAGAAGCTCAGTCCAACTGTTAGGAACTAGCTTGAACTTGTACTTCTGGCACTGAAAGAAATCTTGCTTTGACTTGTACTCAGAGTGTGTTTCCTACGAATATCAGTGATGGAGAAGAAATGGAAAAGGTTGAGAAGAACTTTCTATAGAATTCTGGGCTTTAGCATTTTGAGAAAATAGGTCAAAATTTCTGTCAGCTTATTTTTCAGTTTTTATTTAGAAATCCTCATTAACATTTCCCATTAACACTCTCCCAAATGTACAGATATAAATGATAGATACACCCATCTGTACATATGTGTGTATATGTATGTATATATAGGTTACCATAGTACCCTCAGATTGTCCTTCAGATATTACAAAGCAAGCCAACCTACTGGAATGCCATACTTAAATATTTGGAAGATCTATGGCATTAATTCTTGGCTTACCTTTCTGTAAATACTCCATGGAACATCTCCTCCAAAGGTTTGGTTGTGACTCTTTTAATATTTTATGGACTCCAGCCAGTGAAGCATTAGACTATCAGTTTTTCTCCATTATATGACCAGTCCGCTTTCTTTCAGATTATATTCATACTATATGAGGTCCTTTACATAATGTGTCTCATTTTAAGATAGTTGAGTGATATATTTAAGAGAAGTAAATATGGAACAGGTAGAAAAATTATAGATGTTATTACTACCAAAGAAAGGCAGCTATGAGAATGCCAATAACTCTTTGCCTACTTGCCAACTTCCTTGCTTTCATAAAATCTTTATGAGAAAAACTTATGCACATATTTAGGTCATCCCTGATGGAAAACATTTTTTAAATGAACAGACGGTCTTTCACAAATGATATTCAGTAGCAGACCACAGTTCATATTAGTTTACACAATTTTTTAGAGTTACACAATTGACTTTATAGTTTCATAATTGACTGAAAGGTACAGAGATTCCAAGTGTGCTTACTATTTGTTAACTTTAAAAGCATTTCTGATACAGTAAAGCAAGATGCAACCTTAAGGGCTCTCATCTAATGAGGTGTTTCCCATGTATATATTAAGATAATACAAAATTCCTTGATAGATGTGTAAGGGATTTCAGGTGATGTCATCACAGACTGGTCACTTATGATGAAACTTTAATGTGTAAACAAGCTGCATCTACACTCTCTGATCCCTTTATAAGGTTCTTCAAGAAGGGGATATCAGGATTGGCTGAGAAAACAAATTAACCAAGTATCCATGGGCTTTTAGTAGTAAGGTGCTTGAGAGTTGAGGCATCAAAGCTTAAAAATACTTTGTGGAGGCAGATCACTTTGCCTATGCCAGTAGATATCAACAAGGGAGAAGGAATTTTCTCTCTTCTCTCCTCCCCCACTCCCAACATAGGTCATGTCTTCAGAGCATCTATAGACATTACATTTAACCAGGAGCAAAGACACAAACTGGAAGACAAACACATGCAGAAAGACAGTCACCTGGGAAAGGATGTAGCGTTAGGTCCCCAAATGAGAGGTCTTGATTTCATATTCCAACATTTTCTACATGTGAAAAAAAAAAAACCATTTGTTAAAGTTAAATGACTAAATCAGCATACATGTATTCATAAGATAAAAAAAAAAACCCTCGAATATCAACAGCAAAGGCTCCACTAAGGTTACAAATTAAAATAACAAAATACTAAGTCTGTAATGGGGTTGCTAGGTGGCACCACGGACAGCATAGTGGGGATAGAGTCGGGAAGGCTTATCTTCCTGAGTTCATATACCTGAGTTCATAAATCTGGCTTCAGACACTTCCAAGCTGTATGACCCTGGGCAAGTCCATCATTTCACCCAGTTTGCTTCTATTTCCTCACCTGCAAAATAAACTGGAGAAGAAAATAGCAAACTACTCCAGTATTTCTGAGAAAACCCCAAATGGGGTCACAAAGAGTTGGACATGACTGAAAAGACTGAATAACAAGTTGAACACCAAGTCTCTACTGTGCTAAGATTGTAGCCCAGCAAGATGTGGTGCTTTGTTGAATCAGACAAGATCCAGGCCTCCAACTGGGCTTCAATCAATCAATTATCCACAAATATTTATCAAGTGCCAGGCAATGTGCTAAGTTCAAGGGATATAAGGACAAGATCTAAAACAGTTCCTGTCCTCAGAGAGCTTATATTCTGATGAAGGAGACAAGTCTAACTTTATATGTGATACTTAAGAGAGAAAATGATCAACCCCAACTTTTGTAGCCTGGGACAAATAATAGAGATTATTCAGTTGTGAGGGCAGGACTCTCATGCCTTTCTTTGTATCTTCACTGAGTCAGTACAGCGCCTAGCACTGTACTAACAAATGCTTATGTTCTGATTGATTAAAGAAGAGTGGGACTGAGTAAAGTAAAGACAGGAATGGGAGGAAAGATACACCTTTTGGAACAGGGTGTTCTCTGTATGTTACTCATTCAAGGCTGCCTTAGGTATTCAGGACTAGGAGTTTGAGCCAATGCTGCAGGCAATGTCTGTCATAAGTATAGATGTGCTGAACAGAAGCCAATTTTAGCAAAGCTTAAGGTGATATTATGTTATTCATTTGAATGCTTCTGCTTTACCTTGCCAGTGATAACTTGTATTTTCAACTATTCTTTTCTACCTTCAAATAATGAATTTAAAAAAAATATTTATGGCTACACATTCCAAGGAATACACATTGAATTTCCTGCCAGATGCAGGGGACGAAGCCATATATAGGTAACATATTTTACAAATTATTTAAAAGCACCATTTCAAGTTTTCAAATAGCATCTTTAAATCATTAGTAATCATTACCAAAAGATGTTTATTAACCATTGCTATATGTGTGTTGGACATTGTAAAAAAGTGGTTCATGTAGGTAACAGTGACAAAATGGGAGTTACGTTCTTAGGAATCAGGCAATATGGACACGGGTACACATACTAAAAATATAAAAAGGTTCAAGATATTCATGGAAAGAAGTAGATCCAGTGTGGATTGTAGTTTCTCCCATCTTAGAAAAGTCATCCATTGGAAAGAGTTTGGAGTCAGAGAGTTCAAATCCTGACCTGGGTGACACTGGGTAGGACACTCACTTAATCTCACTTTAAGAGTCAGAATTGGCCCAAAGAGATAAAAAAAAAAAAAACAGAAAAGGGACCCACATGTACAAAAATATTTATAGCAGCTCTTTTTGTGGTGGCAAAGAATTGGAAATTGAGAAGATGCCTATCAACTGGGAAATGGCTGAACAAGTGGTATATGAATGTCATGGAATACTATTGTGCTATAAGAAATGATGAACAGGCAGACATCAGAAAAACCTGACAAGACTTACATGAACTGATGCTGAGTGAGGTGAGCAAAACCAGGAGAACATGGTGCACAGTAACAGCCACATTGTGCTATGACTGACCTTGATAGATTTAGCTCTTCTCAGCAATGCAAGGATATAAGACAACTCCAAAAGATTCGCAATGGACAATGCTATCCACATCTGAAGAATTTTGGAGTCTGAATGCAGATGGAAGCAGATTATTTGCTCTCCTTCTCTTTGATTTTTTTGTTTCATTTCTTCTTTCTCATGGTCCCTCTATTTCCTCTTTACATTACATTCATTACAATAATGTGAAAAAATGTTTAATATGAATGTATAAGTAGAATTTATATTAAATTGCATGCCATACTGGGGAGGGGGGGGGAGGAGAGGGAGGAGGAAAAACTTAAAACTCTGAATCTTGTGGAAGTGAACGTTGAAAACTAAAATTAAATAATTTTTTTAAAAAAAGAGTTGGGATTGGTCTGGACCAGGGGTTTCTTACCTTTTTTGGTGTCATAACTCCCTTAGGCAGTCTGTTAAAGACTGTGGACTTCTTCTGAGAATAATGTTTCTAAATGCTTAAGATATATTGGATAAAGATGCAATTTTTTTTCATAGACTTTCTGAAATCTAAACCCAAAGGGGTCTTTGGACCCCAGGTCTTAACCTGGTTGTTGAACCTTGTCTAGATAAACTCACGCCATTTTCAGCTCTAAATGATTAGTGAATAATAAAGCTTTAATAAATGTTGACCTTGTATCAAGTATTGTGCTAAGTGTAGAGCAAAACAATCTCTACCCTGGAGGAGCTTACATTCCAATTAAATAACACAAGACATAAAGGGAAGGTGGGATGGGGGCACAGGAATGAGGGCAGCAGCATGATTTGAAAGTGGCTTGGATATAGAGGCCTGTTCCTTGGCGAAAAATAGCCCAGGTGGAAGAAAATGAGCAGACAAACCAAAGGATATGCATTCCAGGCATAGGAGGCAGCTCTAGTAAGGGGACCAAGCTGGCTGGAAGATGGGATGTATAAAACAATTGTGTGCCATGAGCTCAGAAAGGGAGATAACCTCGTGTGCTTCAGTTTCCTCATTTGTAAAATGGGGTTAATAATAGTACCTACTTCCTATGGTTATTGGGAAGCTGAAATGAGATAATATTTGTAAACTGCCTAACACATAGCAATGTGCTTGATAAATGATTGTTTCTTTTTGCAGAAACAAAAATTTTCCATCAAAGCAAAATCGGAAGCAGACATGGCACATGTCCACATGTAGTCATTTCATTAGAACAGCTGAAGTTGCTGACAATATCCTGAGAACAAAACAGAATGCATCTACAAAAGAATGCAATGCCTCCCGCCTGGCATTTATGTTGGCCAGAAACAGGGATATGAGAAAAACAAAAAACCTCATGCATGTTGAGGCAGGAAAAGATTTCATAATTCCATCCTCTGGGTACAGTTGACTATGAATCAATGAGAAAGGAGTAATAATGAATCTGAAGTGGAAAAAATGCCATTTTCCTGGTCTACACAGGACTGTGTAGACTGTGTAGACTGACAGACACTCCCTCTGCAAATGCCATGGCAATTTTCAGAAAAGTGACCGATTATACGTAAGCAAGTCCATCACCAAATATCCACATCACCACTGCCAAAATGGAAAACAAGTCCTCTCTTTGCTCTCAAGTGTTCCTCTTTACAACAGGATAGACAAAACCAGCATGTGCATTGCCTATTTCCCATTCATTCTCTGTCTCATTTAACCTTGCTCACTTCAAAGTGGAATTATTTAAAGTGGGTAGTGGGGTTGGGGGGCATAAAAATGTTTGCTTGGTCTTTACAAAGTTTGCTTCAATGCAGGACTTCAGCAAACAATTATTAAGCACCTTATAGAGACAGACAGATGAAAAAGGGCACAATCTCTGACTTTAAAGAATTTCCAATATAATAGCATAATATAATAAATATATGATACAATATAATGTAATGTAATATAACATAAGAACATAACATAACATAATATGATATAACATGATACGATACAATACAATGTATATAGAAAAGTGTGACAGAGTAAAATGGAGCAGGGATAAAGGAGAGACACAGAGATGTTGAAAGATTTTCAAGCTCTTACTGAAAGTTTCATATCCTACTATATGGCATTTGGGCCCTTTTGGGGAGAATTTTTTGTAGGAGGAAAGGAATGGACTATAATGTAAGAGGGCTGTTAGGAGGCACAGTGGTTAGAGTGCTGGATTTAAAATCAGGAAGACTCATTGTCATGAGTTCAAAAATAGGCTCACTTATTGATTATGTGACCTGGGCAAGTAACTTAACCCTCTTTGCCTCAGTTTCCTTATCTTAAAAATGAGCTAGAGAATGAAATGGAAGACTACTCCAGTATGTCTGCCAAGAAAGCCCCAAATGGGATCACAGAGAGTCAGTCTCAACTGTAACCATTCAATAACAAAATTATATATATATATATATATATATATATATATATATATATATATATATATAAATATGTGCAGTGTACACTGACACTTGCAGGGAAATTTATACAGCGTGTCATAAAAGTCTCAGGGTACTTTAAGCTATGAAAGTTTAAGAGGAATACTCTGCATGATGCATAGAAAAGATCTGGACAACAATAGAATACTCCTCCTGATTCTTAAAAAGATTTGAACTCTAGCCTAGAGCACAGGGCAATTCAATTCAAGAAATATCTGCTAAGTTTTTTCTATGTTCAAGGAAGTATTCTAGGACCTGGCGAAACAAAGAAAAAATAATAAAGTTGTCCATGCTTTCACTTCTATGAAGAGGATACAACATGTGCACAGATAAATAAATAGTAGAAAATCTGGCCTTGGCCACAGCTAGTAAGCAAGTGGCCAAGGCCAGATTTGAACTAGGTTCTTGCTGACTCCTGGCCCAGTTTACTATCTACTGAGTCATTTAGCCAACACTACATCACAGGGGAGTATTAATCACTAGTTTGCTGTTACAGACAGCAAATTTTTTTATTCCAATGTCCTTGAGTCAGCAATTCAAAGACATATTCAGCTGAAGGGATAAGGGAAAAGAAGCAGGAAAACAAAGCTTTCCTGGTGGAGAAAACCAGCCCCTGTAAACAATCAGTCTGTAAAACTTTTATTAAGCTCCTATGTACCTGGTACTGTACTTAGCCTTGTAGCCACAAATAAAGGCAAAAGACTGTCCTTACCCTCAGGAAATTAACAACTTAATAAGAGAGACAAAGTGAGAACAACTCTATATCAACAGGATACAGACAGGTGAGACTGGAGATAGCAAAGTGGGAAGGCATCATCATTAAGGGGGATCAGGAAAAGCTTCCTGTACAAGGTGAGATATTTTTTAGAACTTGAAGGAAGACAAGATGTCCAGGAGATGGAAATAAGGAAGAAGAAAATTCCAAAAATGAGGGACAACCTGTAAAAATGTTCAATATTCCTCAAAACTGCTGCTATGTAGCCCCACTGTAAGAAGGATCAAGATGTTTTTGATAGCTTCTTACTGAAATTGATTATTCTTGGTAATTAGGTTCAAGCTTAATTGTTTCTATTTTGTCAAGAGCTAGCTAATATATTGGTGACTTCCACATTTTGGTGGGTTTGCCAAAGTCTTGATTACCCTACAGTAGTTATGATTATATGTATTGAGAGGGTTGTTATTTTTTTTCTTTCTTAGTGACAGTGCATGCATGAAACATAGTAGGCACTTAATAAATGCTTGTAGACTTACAATAGTAACTGTGTGAAAATCAGGAAAGGGAAGTACCTCTAGAAGAAAATAGAAATAAAACTACAAAATAAAATAGAAAATAAATAGAATAAATAGAAAAGATAGAAAAAGTACCTCTAGAATAAAATAGAAATAAAACTACAAAATAAAATAAATAAAATAGAAAAAATAGAGTAAATAGAAAAGATAAAATAGAGAGAAAATAAAATAAGAAAATAAGAAATAAAATAGAAACTCCCCAGCCTGGCTTTTAAAGACTTCCAACTTATAATGTGATTTATTTCATGCTATTCATTTTTAAGAATTCGTATTAAACTAGTGTAGAGAGTTTGACAAAGGCAATTGGGGCCAACCAGGGTAGACAATTTGCACTGATTATTTCCCCAAATATGGCACCCAATCTTGTACTTCCTGTTTTTTTTCTACAAGCTGCCTTCCATGCCTGGAATCTGGAATGGACTCCCTTCTTACCTCTGCCTTTTGGAAGCCTTAGTTTCTGTCAAGAGTACTTTCTATAGCCCTAGCTAGTGTTACTCATACATGCTATAGTGGAAACGGTATAAAATTTATAGTTAAGAACACCTTTGTCTGAATCCTGACTGTGTGATAGAGGAAAAGTCATTTACCTGTTTTGGGCTTGAGTTCCCAGGCTGCTGGGTGGTGCCATAGTGTGCAAAGTACTGAGCCCCAAGTCAGTAGGACCATAGTTCAAATGTGACTTTAGACAGCAGCTGTATGACTTTGCACAAGTCACTTAAATCTCTGTTTGCCTCAGTTTCCTTAACTGTAAAATGGGGAGAATAATAGTTGTTTGTTTCAAATGTGTTTTAAGGAATTAAAAAATTGCCAGTATATGACAATGCATCTGTCTTAATACTACCTCTATACTACATACTACATGATATCAAAAATCAATAATAGTCTCTGTCAGCTGTGATCTGTCCCTCTCCCAAGACATTTTCACACTTGATCACTATAATCCTGTGCACCCAAACAGAAGCAGCATATAAAAATAACATTCACCTTTGTTTATATCTTCAACTACTACTTCTTTACATCACTTAGGTGTTTTCTGGGATTTACAAAATTTTCTTCTCTCCCCACCCAAAGTTTATATATCTTTATGGTATTATCTCCTCTATGATCAGTAGTTTTCTTTGCTATGTTATCTCCCTCCTACTAAACAGCTATCACATACCTAGGTCTATCAGCTTTGCTCTCTGCTAACTACTGTTGTATTAACTTCTAAGACCTTTGATCTGTTAATTCCAAACTAAATGTTGTGACACTCATCTTTAAAAAAAATATTGTAGCATGCCCTAGACATTAATGACTATTCAAATAACATACTTACCTTGAATTTTTCTCAAAAAAATGAAGCATTATTAAAATTTGTATAATACATAGAAAAATCTTTAAAATAAGTAATATAAATATTCATTGTAATAATATCATTATTATTAACAGCTAGTTTTGCTAATAATTTTCCTACTTAAAACTTATAAAATAATAACCACAATATTACTACTAATGTAATGGCTGGGTTTACTTTTTTTGCAAAGAATCTCTCAAAACATGGTGTCATCTCTTATAAAGTTACTCATAATTTTTTTTCAGTCACTGATCAAGAATGACATTTTTCTAGTTATAACAAAAAACTGTCTCATACAAATGACATGTTATCAATGGCCATAACATTTGTTTTTTAAAAAAAATAAACCAAAGAACTCTATTCAACCGTGGTCAAAATATAATGAGATTTTTAGGTTACGGTGCTTGTTTCAAGACATCTACTAACTCATAGGAGTGCGCTGGAGTCAGCTGGAGCCTGTGTTCTAAGAGTCACTTGCTAAATTTTCAGTGTGAGTATTTACACCTCAGAAATCAGCAAATATTATCAGTCAGGGCTAGATTTATTGCTTTGCTGATTGTCTAGACTTAAAAAATGATGGAGAAAAATCTTAATAAGGCATATTAAACTGAGAAGCATGCCCTCCATACAGTTCCCTCCCAGAGAATAAATATTTACTAACACATCCCTGTTCTTACTCAGATAGAGTCAGTAATAGATGAATGTAAGTTACAGAGCAAATGAGTTACCTCTCTACGTAGAAATAGCTAGGCATTTAGTTAGGTGTTACAGTGGCTTATGTGTTGAACCTAGAGTCAAGAAGACTCAATTCATATCCTAACCACAAACGCTGTGTAACATACAGCAAGCCACTTAACTGCTCTCAGTTTCCATTTCCTCATCTGTAAAATAAAAAAAAAAAATAAAGCACTTACCTCCCAAGGTTTTTGTTAAGATAAAATTAGAATATTTGTAAGGCACTTTGTAAACTTTAAAGGGCTATTATTATTATCCAGCTCTTTCAAATAAAAATTGTTTCGCTGACCAGTTAAGTGATTTAACTGGTGATTAACTAGGTATTTACTTTCTTCTCTTTCATTTGTATGTCAAGTTATTTTTTCATTGGAAAATATAAAATTGCGAAACATTGTTCATTTATGATCCACTAACTTCTTATGAATGTGATCACTTTATCTTTATGAAGCAAAATGTGAATTTGAAGACCTCACATTGATTTCCTTAGAGCACTGACTTTTTTTTTAACCCCACCAAATGCACACATTTTAGAAATAATTCTATGTTATAAATCAATTTACTTAACTCTTTCTCTTTTTGTTATTATCATTAAGAAAAATAGTAATTTCTAGGAGAACAAGGAACACTTTACTTGTCAGATCTATGGAGAATGGAAGAATTTATGACCAAACAAGAGATAGAGAATATTATGAAATGCAAAATGAATAATAACAATTACATTAAATTAAAAGGGTTTGCACAAACAAAGCAAATGCAACCAAGATTAGAAAGGAAGCAGAAAGCTAGGGAGCAATTTTTACAGCCAGTGTCTCTAATGAAGACCTCATTTCTAAAATATATAAAGAACTAAGTCAAATTATAAGAATACAAGTCATTTCCCAATTGATAAATGGTCAAAGTCTTCAGATGAAGAAATGAAAGCTATCTATAGTTACATGAAAAAATACTCTAAAGCAGTATTGATTAAAATGACTCTGAGATACTACATCATGCCTATCAGACTGGCTAATATGACAAAAAAGGAAAATGATAAGTTTTGGAGAATATTGGGAAAATTGCAACACTAATGCATTGTTGGTAGAGTTGTGACCTGATCCAATCATTCTAGAGAGCAATTTGGAACTATGCTTAAAGGGCTATAAAACTGTGCGTACTCTGATCCAGAAATACCACTACTAGGTCTATATCCCAAAGAGATCCTAAGAAAGGGAGAAGAACTCACATGTACAAAAACATATATAGCAGCTCTTTTTTGGTGGGGAAGAATTGGAAATTGATGGGATGCCCATCAATTGGGGGAATGACTGAACAGGTTGTGGCATATGAATGTAATAAAATATTATTGTTCCATTAAAAAAACAATGAGCAGGTGGATTTCAGAAAAACCTGGAAAGATGCACATGAACTGATACTGAATGAAGTGAGCAAAACCAGAAGAACATGATACATAGTAATATCATTCAATGATCAACTTTGATAGACTTA
This sequence comes from Bettongia penicillata ogilbyi, assembly GCA_023548195.1. NCBI lineage: Eukaryota > Metazoa > Chordata > Mammalia > Diprotodontia > Potoroidae > Bettongia > Bettongia penicillata. The sequence continues at coordinate 3,009,812 of JAJHZJ010000202.1, read as the reverse complement.
GCTCTTCTAAGCGATGCAATGATCTAAGACAATTCCAAGAGACTCATGATGGAAGACTGCATTCACATTCAGAATTAATGGAGTCTGAATGCAGATTGAAGCCTACTATATTCTCTTTTTTTCTTTCTCATGGTTTTGCCCTTTTGTTCTGATTTTTCTTTCACAACACTACATAATTGTACCCGTGTGATATAATTGTATAGCCCATATCAGATTGTAAAACATCTTAAGGAGGAGGAAAAAATGTAGAACTCAAAATCTTACAAAAGTGCCTGCTGAAAACTGAAAAGAAAGAGAAAAGAAAGAAAAATAACAATTTTTCCTTTTGTTCAAATATTCTTTGGAAGCACTTCAACACTAGAGAGCCAACATGTTTCTCAAATGATACAAAAATGTCTTATGTTCTACTCAGTAACATGAGAAAACAAATTTAATGAGTTATTTTGAATATAGTTGATTGTTCTTGTACCAAGATGAAAAACTGCATTTAGATTCCCATTCATGTGAAGTGTTCATGAGAGCCACGTTTTAAACTAGTTCTTATAGGCTGATGTTTCTCCCTGACATCAATTGATTTTCATCAGTGAATACCAAATAAAATTTCCTATCTTGTATCTTTAAAAAATTTCAACTGTCAATTTTATTGAAAATGTCTGGACATCTTATCACAACCAAGAGATTTGCCTAACAATGAGAGAGACACAATGGAACATATTTGGCAAGGGAAATTAAATAGATTGCTTTTTTATATTATATGTTCCAGAGAAAATTGTCAAGTAGGATCATGAATTTAGAGGTAGAAGAGTCCTCAGAGTGATGGCACTTAGTTCAACAGGTTCATTTTGAAGAAACTGATCTAGGGAAGTTATATGACTTGTCCAAGGTCAAATAGGTTCAAGTGGAAATATTTGAACCCAGGTCTTCTGACCCTAAAATCAGTGCCCATTGCAACACGCTGATATTTTACCTAATGAAAATGAAATTAGGTATGCGAGGTTCATAGTATCATGTTTGACATACATTTAGAAATAGAGGCAAAAAAGTAAAATGATATTAAAGATCAGACATTTTTGACTTTCAAGGTCAAACCAAAGTAGTAGTGCTTTTAATAAAGCCACTAGCCTCCTCCCCAAAAAATAAATCCTTAAGAGCCTATTTTACATGTGCTTATTGAAAAGGTAGCATGGCATAATCCAAGGATGGGGAACCTGTGACCTCGAGTCTATATGTGGCTCTCTAGGGGCTCAAGTGCAGCCCTGTGATTGAATCCAAACTTCACAGAAAAAATCCAATTAATTCAAATCCAACAAAAGGATTTGTTCTGTGAAGTTTGGATTCAGTCAAAGGGCTGCACTTGAGGACCTACAGGCAGGGACCTATGCCAAAATTCTGCTTCTTGTATTTCGAGCTGTGTGACCGTGGGCAAGTCGAAACAAACTCAAGTCTGTTTTCTCAATAGGAAAAATGGGGAAAACAATATGTATAGTACTTACTTCGCTATTGAGAGAATCAAAGAAGATAATGTGTACGTCTTTGAAAAGCTGAAAATACTATATAAATGTAACTATCATTATTAGTCATACATGGTAAAAATTAAATATATGTATAAAAATAATCCCTGGAATTTGTGGGAAAATATATGCTATCGACACCAAAGTTAATAATCATATACATTAAGTAAATGAATACTTGATAGAATAATTTTCTGAGCAATTAAAGAGATTAGTGTAAGTCATCAGGCACCTAATACAATAAAAGTCACACTAGTTTTATGTTGAGGCAAGGTGAGAAATTTACTCCCCTTTCTCTAATTTCTCTGAGAAGGCTTTATGGATAAAATAGGATAATAGGAGCTACTTGAATGAAGTAAGTAATTAGATTTGATGCTTTCTGAGGGCAAGTGCTTTCCAAGCTAAGGATGTCCATGAGGAGGTGTAAAGACAAAAGTGAAATGTTCAAACAAGAGAAAATGCAGCAAACATTCCCAAGACAAGAATTTTTCAACAGCTATGGTTTGTGCATATAACATAGATGAATATCCAACAAAAGAGAACAAGGAATAGTCAAATAAGTAAGAGGAAAACTAGGAAAGGATGGTGTCCTAAAAACCTAGAGATTTGAGAGTATCAAGAAGAGAGAGGTTGGCAACATCAAAGGCTGCAGAGAGGTCAGAAAGGATAAGGATTAAGAAAAGACCATTAGATATGACATTTAAGAGACCATAAAGATTTGACAGCTTTGGTTAAATGATGAGTTCAGAAGGCATACTGGAAAGAATTAAGAAGAGAGTGAGAGGAATGAAAATGGAGACACTGATTATAGACGACTTTCTCAAGCCATGGAAAGGAGAAGAAATAGAGGACAAGAGTTAACGAGGATGGATCCATCAAGTGAGGATGTTTGAGGATGATGGAGACATGATCGTATTTGTAAGTTGTCGATAAACAAGGCACTGAAAATTAGTGAGATAGTACCACCTGTTGTAGAAGATGCTGTAGAGGGTGGAATAGGATCAATTGCTCCTGTAGTTGTACATTATACCAGATAAGGAAGGATGCATCAAGTGGGCTTAAGAAACCAGATCAAGATGACCGAAGTTGATGAAATTGATGAGATTAAAGAAGATAAAAAAATACAGATAGAGAAGATAAATTGATAAATCAAAAGAAAGAAGAGAAAATATATTGAGTCAATCTGGTAAATTTCTGCTCAGTCTATAGGGGACATCTTTGTCATTTCAGTTACCACAGATGTCTTATAGTAGGTAACATTCCTAACTCTTTATTAGAATTGCTGAAATATGGGCCAGTGATGAACAACAGTCTTCAGCTGTTGTATGGCTAGACCTAACCTTGATTTGACCTCTGCATTAATTGTGTCTAACTCAGAAACAATTGGAGCTCTGTGACCTTCCTGCCACAACCCCGACCCCAGTGCCTCCCTTTTTGTGAGTCTCAGTTAAATGTCAAATTATCAACAAGTGTTTATTAAGCGCCTACTGTGTGTCAGGCACTATACCCATACATTTTGTTTTAGGCTACAAGATGAGAAAAGGATTGTGTTCTTTATAATCATTTCATCTCCAGTCTCATTTCTTCAGTGTGGATAAACCTAATAAGGGCAGAGTGATCTCTTTGCTCTGTCCCAGTTCAGAAAGAACTGAGCGATGAAATCCAGCTACCCTTTAACAGACTCAGCTAGCTTTATCTGACATTTTATGCAGTCTTGGCAGAACATACCGCACCAATATGTCCTCACGAAAACCAACATATCCAGTTATTGTTCCTGAGAGGTTCCCTAAATCTGAGGCCAAAAATAACTCATTAATGATCAGTTTCATGGTCCTAAATTCCAAGCCCATGGAAATACCAAACCTTATCAGCTGTGACACTCTTCTTTGGAGTCAGATCTTGAACAGAATTAAGTTTCTTTCACATACACACATTCACTCTCTCACACTCACACAAAACAATCCCGCCTGCTTTGTGAAATTATCCATTCCTGATTAGAGAGGGTAGGCTAAGAAGGGAGGAAAAGAGACCATTGTCTAAGAAGTTGGATGTTGCAATTAAACCAATAGCTTGGATGTCATTATGGATCATGTGATCTGATTAAAGCAAAGCTTCCAGAGTTAAAGGTAGCCCCCATGGGGAAGCCTATTTGTTGGGATGCTCATTTGTTTCTACCGTAAAAAAGTAAGATGTGACACAAGACCAAATGAAGCTGTTGTAAGCACAGACCCTTTATGAAATCCTCACTGAGTCCTCCCTGGTGATATGTTATTTGTGTTCAATTCATGTCAGACACAAAATGAAAATTGCTTCAATGGGATGCATTCACAGGATATTTGCAGAAGGGTCAGATTACTCCTCCAATGCTTAGAGAATCAATTTTCATGACACCGGGCCAGAGGCAGAGCATCTGAAACCACAGAGTAGCTGTGGTCTTTTTCTGCCATATTTACCCTCTCCCAGAAAAGTTTCCCACTTTAAAAATCCAACCTCCCCACTGTCTCATTCTACATTTTCAATGCACAGTTACATGACTCCCCTTCTTTCAAATTTCTTCTGACCAATGCCTAACTAATCTCCAAGGTCCAGAATAAATTCCATTACTTCTACAAAAAGGCAGCTAGGTGCCACGGTGTTGAACTTGGAGTCCAGAAGACCAGAGTTCAAATTCTGCCTCAGACACTTATTAGCTCTGTCACCTTGGGCAAGTAAGCTTACCTCTTTCTGCTTCATTTTCCTCCTCTATAAAATCCTCATCGGATTGTTATGAGAATCAAATGAGATACCATTTTTAAGGCATTTTCCAAACCTTAGAGTGTTATATAAATGCTAGCTACTATTATGATGATTGTGAAATTTCCCTGATTTCTGGGTCTACGTAGAATTTCTCTTATTTCTCTTATAGCTCTCCTGTTTCACATTCTCATTCTACTCTGTATCATAGTTGGTTTTGTATGTTTCTCATTTTTCCACTCTATTAGATTACAAGCACTCTGAGGGCAGAGGCCTTCGTATTCCCCATAGTAACTAACATAAAGTAACAGTAGTAACCGCACTATCAGTGGTAGCAGCAATAGTAATAACTAAAATTTATATAAAAATATTATCCTTATTTAATTTTCAAAACAACTCGGGAAAGGGGGTGCTAGTATTACTATTATTTTACAGATGAGAAAACCAAGGCTAAGAGAGATGAATTGATTCATCCAGGGTCACTCAGCTAGAAAGTGGCTAAAGCCAAATTTGAATTCCAGTCTTCCAGCTCTTTATCCACTACACCACCTAGCTGTGTCTATTAGACAATCAAGGAATGGCACGTAAGGTGCTCACTTAAAATTTGTTGAATGAAACAATTTATCAGTGAATGAAGAAATGTGACTAAGAACAAATCAGTAAGTGCCCTTGTAACAGAACTTTCTTATGTCAATTGAAAAATTAAAAAGGGAAACGGGATCTAGGAATATTCTTTTTTTCCTTCTATGTAGGCATTCATAGAGATAGGATGCTCAGAATGATACAGTCCATTATAGCTTTGACTAGTGAAGAACCATGAAGGTTTTCAGGTCCAAGAATACCAGTACAATAAATCTAATGCTTTAAGAGTGACCAAAAGTGACCCAACATTAGCTAAAACGCATGGTATATGGCCTAGAGTTTATTTTCTCATATTTATTGTCTGTGATGGGAGTTCAGAAGATGAAAGAGTATATATAATCTGATATATAAAGTCATTTTTGACATATCGCATGAGTTAAAAGTAGCCGCAAAAGATAAGGTATAAGTATGATGAAGAGTCCTAGATCTGATATCAGACATACAGGGTTCAAATTCTAGGACTTCTCCATGCAACTTAGATAAGTCACCTTTCTGAATGTCTGTTTACTTATTTATATATAGCATGAATTCTAAAGGGATCTAAGTGACATAGGGGATAGAACTCTAGATCTGAAGTCAGGAGGGGATGAGTTCAAATCCAACCTGACACTCACCAGCTCTGTGACCTTGGACAACTCACTTAACTCTGTCTCAGTTTCCTTACCTGTGAACCAGGGATAAATAATAGAATCTACTTTCCAAAGTTGTTATGAGGAGCAAATGAGGATAATATTTGTAAGGTGCTTAGCACAGAACCTGGCACATAGTAGGTGCACGTGTCTTTCCTTCCTACAAGGGCATGCATAAATAATCCTTGCCTGTTTTTGGCAGGTGACATGCATCACTCAGTACTTGGGCCTTTTGAGGAGGATGAATTTCCTGTAAACTTCCAACTATGCACTGAACTTTCAAATACACACTGAAAGAACTTATCACTTTTGTATAATACACAACACCTTTAGTGGTCTCTTGGTCCTCCCTGTGACGACAGCAAGTAGTGCAGAGTGTTGTCATTTGAAAAGAGACACAGCTCTCAATTTGCTTTCTTCCTCCAACTCTCCAAGGGATAAAACTTTGAGACTTCCAATAAGGGATGGATAGCAGTTGCCCCTTTTGCATCCCAGATAAAGGACTGTGTCCCTAGCATCATAGCCACCATATCCAAGTGGCAGCTAAAGGAGGAGAACCTGGGCCACTGCTGACTTTTCATTTTGTGTTTCTTTTCCTGAGTAAGTGATTGAACTCTAACCTCAAGATAGATGTGTCCAGGTTTATAGGTGTTTGTGAGATCAAGAGATCCATTGGGGCTATAGTAGAGTTGTCTTAAGGACTTTGGGATTAATTGTATAACATGGAAGACAGTGGCACATGCCCAGACACTGGCCCAGAATGGAGTGCCATCATCAAAGAAGGTGCTGTACTCTATGAGCAAAGGAGAATTGAAGTACCTCCAAAAAACATGAGATGCACAAGTTTAGAGAATCCACCCCAGATGTTCACATGGGCCATTTGTGCTGTGGTAGAGCATTCCAGGCTCATATTGGTCTGATTGGCCACAGTCAGACATGCTATGATTTGACTCTAGCATAGTTTTGCCATTTTGGTTTTCTTTGAGAATGAAGGACAGCAACCAACCAACTTGTAGAGTATACTTCTTCGGCAGAGAGAAAATGATCGGCTGCAGCAAGATGACAGAGTTGCTTGATCAATGAAGAAGGGAGGTGAGATGTGGCCAAACAAATTCAACAATCCCGAACAGCACTTAGTATTCTCAGGAGGTTTAGATATTGCCTATCTTAGAAAGTACAACTAGTTATATAGTTAAAGTATATCATAGTTAGTTACAAGTTATTGTTTTAAGTCCTTTTGTATTTATGAATACTTTTTATGATTTGCATTTCTTTTGAGGGTAGGAAATAAACATCTAACCTGTTGTGTGTTCAGTCATGCTACAGTCTTCCTGAACTCATTTAGGTTTTTCTTGGCAAAGATGCTGAAATGATTCATCACTTCATTATCATTTTACAAATGAGGAAACTGAGGCAAATAGAGTTATGTGATTTGCCCAGGCTCAACACAGCTAGGAAGCATCTGAAGGTGGATTTGAACTCAGGAAGATGAGTCTGCCCAACTTTAGGTCCAACATTCTATCCATGTATCATCTATGCATCAATCTATCTGATTCATACTTTAAGTATCTTTTTATTCCCTGCTTTGGGAAGACCTGGACACAAGTCAGAACTCAAGTCTTAAACAGTTTGTACCTAAGGACTTAAGTTGGGGGTTAATGAGTCAAAGAATGAAAGGGGTAGGGGTGGGGAAGAGAGCCTAGCCACATTCTCATCGGAAGGCAAATTATCTCAGGACTGAACCCAATGTGGATCAGATGCAAGGAGTGGGTAGGTCTATCAATTGTTCTAAATATTATGAGATTGTAATATTAGAAGTGATTCTAAATATTACAGGTAAAATAAGGGAGTTGAACAAGATAATCACTGAGATCACTACCAGATCTAAAAATTCATGCTGCAAAAGAAGCTAGGAAAGTTTTTATTCTGGATTTATTTATTGAATCATAACTTACTTTATTTCTTTAGGGCATTAAGATATTTCAGAGATCATACCTAAAATCAAGTCCAAAATGAACAGAAATTGAAATCCCTCAGAGCATCAGATGATTTCCTGCAAAAGGAATTTGACTTAGTTAAATTCAACAGTGAAGTTTTTTTTAAGGGTGGGGTCTAGGCTGCATCCATCCTTCTCTGTGCAAGTCCATGAAGAGGTCAAATTAGGGGAAAATACTTAAATTGAGGAGAGATTGTGGGTGTAGGGTGAATATGCAACTTCTATGAAAAAGTTGGAAGTCCCTTCTAGCACCAAAATTCTCTGATTCTGTCAGCAAATCCAGCCCCTGCTCCCTTACCTTTCACAAGGGACTTGCCTTTAAAGGACTAAGGAGCCAATGAATCATCCCACTTCCTGAGAGCTCTAACTGAAATAGTTGTCAAACTATCCCATTCTTTTCTTTTCCATTTAAGCAATCCCTATAGCTAGATATGATAAGTGCCATGCTGGTAATATTAGCCAGAGTAGGGCTACAATTCTACACTCATGACCCAGCCAAGGTAGCCTATTGCCATCTTGACTTTCCAGAAGGGTGAAATGTTTGAATCAGAGTGTTCTCCTAATAACCACAGGAAAAAGCTCTCAATATTGTTCTTTTCAGCAACCCTCCAAATATGCAAATAGCAACTCATCTATTCCTGAAAATCCTCTTCAATTTTTATCCTCTTCCCATAAATCAGCCACAGGGAGTGCTACAAAATGGCAGGGGGAGGGGGGAGCCCTTCATCTAATCCTCTTGACCTTATGTGCATGTCAGTAGGGAAGGCAATTTAATAGCTATTTCTCACACATTCCATTACCTTTTTCACTTTTTGCAGCCAGACAGTTCTCTGACAAAATTCTTTGCATTGCTTCTTCTGCAAAATTCCTGATTTTTAGTGTGTACAACCTGCTCATGGCCCCTGTGCATCTCTTCTTTACTTTTAAGTGATGCTTAAGTTCGACTTTCCTGAGACTTGCTTCCATAAGGCATAATGAGAAAAATAATTTGAAGGAATTTTGAGGAGATTTCATTGTCATAGAGAATTCCCATTGTGGAAACTCTCTTCACTAATACAGATCTGTAACTTAGTCTTAAAGAGTTGCCTGTGGAAGACTGAGGTCCCTAGTCACAAAGCTAGAATGTGCCTGAGGCAAGGCTTGAGGCCAGATCTTCCTGATTTCAATCTTCTATCCCATATGCCTCTCTGCCTCTCAGAATGAACAATGGTATTAAAAAAAAATATATGGGCCATTATTTCAGGGAGGAAATTGAGTTAATTAAGAGAACTGTTTAATATCCCCAAAGGTAATTAAACCTCTTCTCATCTCCCAGCTCAAAAAATAACAATGAATTAATTAATTAATTCATAATTAAGTACTTAATAAGTACAAAGTACTGTGTTAAGCCTTGGGAATACACACAGAAAAGTAGTGATTCCCTACTCTCAAGGAGCTCACATTTTTATGGGGGAAGATGACACAAATGGAAATGTTCATCTCTAAATCAACTGAAAATATCTCATGGTCCTTAGGATTCATTTGCAAAGCATACGGTAATAGTCTCTTCTTTAATGTCATTTACACTGATAAAATACTGTCTGTTTCTGATGACATTTTTGACATTTGTTGGAAGCATTGCTATTAAAAAGGCAGCAAAATGTTTGCTCAAGTTTAGGGCCCTGGGCATTCTCCATCGGGTTCTGAGGAGAGATTTTGGTCAAGGTGATGGTGGTAGTTTAACTTGTCTGAAAAATGCTGTCTCTCATTTTTCTCTTATGGTGCCTTGTCACTTCAAGCACTTATGAATTTAAGAGGTCCATAGTTCCTAGATGCCATCAGGTCAAAGTAGATTGGCAGAAGAGGAGGAATTCCATCATTCTTGGAAAATATGGCCAGCAGTAAAGAATACTGGCCCAAGGCTGGCTGTTTTACCAGAAGACGTTCAACAGTAGCTATTTGGACATTGAAGAACTGAGGTGAAATTTTCAAATTAGCAGTCCTGTAAACTGCTTTAGGTTTAGATGACATTTAAGTATCAGCAACCCAAAAGATTATAATTACAATCATAAATTAAGTTAGTGAATTCTGTTTTGTCATTCTGTTAACACATACTATGAGTCTTTTATATTTAGTATTTATTTTGTGTAAAGGAAAAATCTACCTGTTCCACACCTAATTCCTGTGTAAGCACCTTTCTACTTCCCTTTCTCGAGGAAATCCCAGACTTGAATCATAGCATAAGCTATAAATAAATTTTAGGGACTAAACTCCCTAACCCCTGATACTTGTGTAAACCTCACATCTGGAATGAGAGCATAAAGGTCTCTTATTGGAGAAGAGCATGGTGTGGCACCCTAGGTCCTCTGAGCCCAACAGCAGTTCCTCAATATTAGAAACATTATAGATAGATATAACATATAGATTACATATAGATATTGTATATAGGTATATAAAGCATATACTGAGTAGAAACAATAGAAGAAATCTAATTAGAAAGCTATGGTCATTTCTAAGTAAGAGGTCATGAGCACCCAAATTAGGGTGGTACCTATGTAAATGAAAAGAAGAGGATACACACAAGAGATATTGTAGAGATAGGCTTTGGCAACTGATTGGATATATTGGGAGAGTGAAAGTGAGGAGTCCAAGGTGGCACAGAGGTAGTGAGTCTGAGTAAATGGAAAGAGAATGGTGTCCTCAACAGTAATAGGGAAGTTCAGAAAAAGGATGGCTTTGGGGGAAAGATAAGGAGTTCTGTTTTAGACAAGTTGAATTTGAGATGCTTTTAGGATATCTGATTCAAAATATCCATAAACAGTTGGTGATACAGGACTGGGGCTCAAAAACAGGGTTAGGGAGACAAATAAAGAAATAAATATAAAATACATAATAATATATATACATATATAATTCATATATATATATATATATATATATATATCTTCATAGACATGATAAGTGAATTCATGGAAGCTAATGAGATCAAGTGAGATAGTATACAACACAAAGAGAAGAGTGCCCAGGACAGAGCCTTGGGGGCCCACAGGTACTGGGTATGACACGTATGAAGATATAGGAAAAGAGGATGAAGAGTGTTCATACATATATGAGGAGAAGCTAGAGAGAGTGGTGTCACAAAAACACAGATAAGAGAGAGTTATCAAGGAGGAGAAAGTCACCAGTGGAAAATAGTATAGGGAGATCAAGATGGATGAGGACTGAGGAAAAAATTACTAAGTTTACCAATTTAGGAATCATTTGTAACTGCAATAATGTAAATGTTTTAAAAATAAAATAAATAAAATAAAACCTAAACCTGTAAAATAATCAGATTTGGCCATGGAGAAAAAGAGTTAAGAAAAAGCACCTTCCATTCATTGAAGAGGAGAGGAATACAGGTATGGAATACTACGTGTACTGTCAAACATAGTTGATGTATTATTTTAACTGACCTATTTTTTTAATATTTATTTTAAAGAAAGGCTTGCTAGGTGGGGTGAAGAAGAAGAGCTATGTTCAAAAATAACTATATATAGATAGATATAGATATAGATATATAGATATTTATCTATATATAGATAGATAGATAGATAGATATAGATATCCCTAACCCTGTTATTGAGCCCAGTCCTATATCCCCAACTGCTTACTGGATAGTTTGAATCAGATGTCCTAAAAGCATCTCAAATTCAACTTGTCTAAAACAGAATTCATTATCTTTCCCCCAAAAGCCATCCTTTTTCTGAACTTCCCTATTACTGTTGAGGACACCATTCTCTTTCCATTTACTCAGACTCACTACCTCTGTGCCACCTTTGACTTCTCACTTTCACTCTTCCAACATATCCAATCAGTTGCCAAAGCCTATCTCTACAATATCTCTTGTGTGTATCCTCTTCTTTCTTTTCATCTACATAGGTACCACCCTAATTTTGGTCCTCATGACCTCTTACTTAGAAATAGCCATAACCACCTAATTAGATTTCTTCTATTGTTTCTAACTTGAGGTTTACTGGCTAGATTTCTTCCTTTCCTTTCCTTTCCTTCCCTTCCCTTCCCTTTCCTTTTCTTCCCTTCCCTTCCCTTCCCTTCCCTTCCTTTCCTTTCCTTTCCGTTCCCAAAACCTTAAACCTACTGCACTCTGAAGCCCATACATTAGACAACACTAGGCTCCTGTCCAAGTTCCACCTAAGGGCTGTTTTCTGAACCCTCCTGGCTTAAAAGTGATTATCAATAGTAACTGTTGCTGTTTCCCTCCCAGTCTGATGTAGTTATTTTTCTTTAGCTCATTAAAGGGCACATCCCCTGACTACTTCTTCAATAGGCCTATTCACTGAACGGGCATTACCTCACCCTAAGAGAATACCTGCAAAGACTTTGGCCTAAAGGGCCCAAGGTCTTCCAGTACACCCTGGGTCACTTCCAGTCATCCTGATGAATATCTGGTCACTGGATTTAGCTGGCTCTGGAGGAGAAGTGAGGTTGGTGAGCTGCACAGCCTTCCCTCACTCAAAACAAAGTCAAGGGGAGGAGCCAAGATGGCAGAGTAGAAAGACTCACGTATGCTGGCTCCGAAACCACAGCCCATATATTTCCTGCAAAAAGAACTCCCCACAAATTCTGGAGCACTGCAAGGCACACAGAAACACAGTGGAAAAGATTTCCGTTGCAGAGAGCCCTGGAGAGCCATCCCCAAGGGTCCGTCGCACTCCAGAAGCGGAGCCCATCCCTGTGCTGCCCTGGCCACGCAGCCCCAGAGGAGCAGATCCAAGCAGGCTTCAGAGATGGAATCTCTGGCAGCCACAAAGGTCCCTCCACCCACAGGAGCTCCAGGTCAGTGAGAGAGACTTCTGGGCTGGCCGAGAGGGGCGCGGGGTGTCTCCGTGACTCAGGCCCCCCTCAGGAGGCAGTGGCAGAGGCAGCGGCAGTCGCAGTGGCAGAGGCAGCTGCAGCCGGGGACTCCTGGAGCAGCCACAGGAGCTCAGGGCCATTACCGAAGGTCTCTGCATAAAACCCCCTGAGGGAATTGAGCCTGGGAGGTGGCCCTGCCCCCACCTGACCACCAGAACTTAAGCTCACATTGAAGAACAGCCGCTCCCACTGCGGAAAGCCCTGAGGCTGGGAAACAGCATTTGAATCTCAGACCCGAAGGACTAGCTGGGTGGATCTAGGCAGGGGTGGAGAGGAATCTCAGAAGTCAAGTAACTGGCTGGGAAAATGCCCAGAAAAAGAAATCAAAATAAGACCATAGAGAGCTACTTTCTTGGGGAAGAGATGTTCCTTCCACCTTTCATTTCTGATGAGGAAGTACAATGCTTGCCATCAGGGAAGGACGTGGAGGTTGGGGCCTCTCTATCCCAGACATCTGAGGTGGATGTCCAGTGGGCTCAGGCCATGGAAGAGCTCAAAAAAGATTTTGAAAATCAAGTTAGACAGGTGGAGGAAAAACTGGGAAGAGAAATGAGAGAGATGCAAGAAAAGCATGAAAAACGGGTCAATACCTTGGTAAAGGAGACCCAAAAAAATGCTGAAGAAAATAACACCTTGAAAAATAGGTTCACTCAATTGGCAAAAGAGGTTCAAAAAGCCAATGAGGAGAAGAATGCTTTCAAAAGCAAAATTAGCCAAATAGAAAAAGAGATTCAAAAGCTCACTGAAGATAATAGTTCTCTCAAAATTAGAATGGAACAGATGGAGTCTAATGACTTTACGAGAAACCAAGAAATCACCAAACAAAACCAAAAGAATGAAAAAATGGAAGAGAATGTGAAATATCTCATGGGAAAAACAACTGACCAGGAAAATAGATCCAGGAAAGACAATTTAAAAATTATGGGACTACCTGAAAGCCATGATCAAAAAAAGAGCCTAGACATCATCTTTCATGAAGTTATCAAGGAAAACTGCCCTGACATTCTAGAACCAGAGGGCAAAATAAGTATTGAAGGAATCCATCGATCACCACCTGAAAGAGATCCAAAAAGAGAAACTCCTAGGAACATTGTGGCCAAATTCCAGAATTCCCAGGTCAAGGAGAAAATATTGCAAGCATTTAGAAAGAAACAATTCAAGTATTGTGGAAATACAATCAGGATAACTCAAGATCTAGCAGCTTCTACATTAAGAGATTGAAGGGCATGGAATAGGATATTCCAGAAGTCAAAGGATCTAGGACTCAAACCAAGAATCACCTACCCAGCAAAACTGAGTGTAATACTTCAGGGGAAAATTTGGTCTTTCAATGAAACAGAGGACTTTCAAGCATTCTTGATGAAAAGACCAGAGCTGAAAAGAAAATTTGACTTTCAAACACAAGAATGAGAAGAAGCATGAAAAAGTAAACAGCAAAGAGAAGTCATAAGGGACTTACCAAAGGTGAACTGTTTACATTCCTACATGGAAAGACAATATTTGTAACTCTTAAAATGTTTCAGTATCTGGGTAGTTGGTGGGACCACACCACACACAGATGTACACACACACATGCACACACACACATGTACATGTGTGCACGCACACACACATACACACATGCACGCACACACAGAGACAGAGAGCACAGAGTGAATTGAATAGGATGGGACCATATCTTAAAAGAAATTAAGGTAAATGGTGAGAGAGAAATGTAGTGGGAGGAGAGAGGGTGAAATGGAATGGGGTAAATTATCTCTCATTCAAGAGGCAAGCAGGAGACTTTTTAGTGGAGGGAAAAAGAGGAGAGCTGAGAAAAAAACATGTAGTTTACCTTCATCACATTCGACTAAAGGAAGGAGTAAAATGAACACTCATTTTGGTATGAAAACCTATCTTACAATACAGGAAAGTGGGGGAGAAGGAGATAAGCAAGGGGGCGGGGATGATGGAAGGGAGGGCAATGGGAGAAGGGAGCAATTTGAAGTCAATACTCGGGGAGGGACAGGATCAAAAGACAGAATAGAAACAATGAGGGGCAGGGTAGGATGGAGGGAAATACAGTTAGTCTTACACAACATGACTGTTATCGAAGTCACTTGCAAAACTACACAGATAGGGCCTATATTGAATTGCCTGCCTTCCCAAAGGGAATGGGTGGGGAGGGAAGGATGGGGAGAATTTGGAACTCGAAGCTTTAGGAACAACTGTTTAGTATTGTTGTTGCTACTAAGAAATAAGAAATACAGTTAATGGGGAATAGAAAGTCATCTGGCCCTACAGGACAAAAGAGAAGATGGGGACAAGAGAAGGGAGGGGATGATAGAAGAGAGGGCAGATTGGAGATAGGGAAAATTAGAATGGTCGGTGTATTGGGGTGGGGGGAGGGGATAAATGGGGAGAAAATTTAGAACCCAAAATTTTGTGAAAATGAATATAAAAAGTTAAATAAATTAATTTATATTTAAAAAAAAAAGTCAAGTGCAAGTCATGTCATCATTTCTCTGATGTCATGGTCTTCTTTGGCAATGAAGGATAAACACAACAGCAACAATGATCCATGATAATTCCAAAAGACACCTGATGGAAAATGCTATCCACATCCAAAGAAAGAAATGATGTAGTCTGCAGATCAAAGACTATTTTTACTTTATCTTTTGCACAGTTTTTTCCTTTTGTTCTGTTTCTTCTTTCACAACATGACTAATATGAAGATATGTTTAACATGATTGCACACATATAACCTATATCAGATTGCTTACCATCTTGAGGAAGGGAAGGAAAGAAGGGGGTGAAATGTGGAACTCAAAATCTTATAAAAATAAATGCTGAAAACTATTTTTACATGTAATTGGAAATAATAAAAGACCATTTACATAAAAAAGTTATTATACTGTTAATAATTGGGAGGGAAAGTTTCCCTTGAAAATTTTTTGACTCCCTGGTAAAAATGTCATGAAGAATAGGTCTACTACTAAGGAGATTAGTAGGAGGGAAAACTTAAAGAGGACTAAACAGCCATCTTCAGCATCTTAACAAGATGTGGATTTCTAAATGTGCATGAACTTGCTACCCATTCTCCTGGTCAGTGGAGGCGTTGAATGTCTCTTAGTTTTGCCTTAATCTTATCCTTCAACATATATCTAGTTCAGGTGTAACTCTGTGGCACAACTACACCCTGTATTCTATAACAGAGGTAGCATAATACTGTGGAAAGAGCACTGAATTTGGAGTCAGGGAAGCAGACTTCAGATCCATTCTCTGTTGCTAACCTGAGTAACAAATTACTTAAAATCTCTGGGCTGCAGTCTCCTCAACTTGCAAATGACTGGGTTGGAATCAGTTAGCCTTTGAGGTCTCCCTACCTCTAAATCTTTGCTCATATATACATATATGTGTGTGTACATATGTATACATGTATGTGTATATATGTACATACATGTATATGTGTTTATGTGTGTATATATACACATACATATATGCCTAACTCAATATCCCCAACAAACTATAAGGTCATGGGCAACATAACATTCCTTGGTACCTAGGATAGTGCTTTGTACATACAATAAGGCTCAATAAATGTTTGTGGAGGTGATAAAATGGTCACTGAGGATAGCTTGCTGAACTTTTTTTCACTGTAACAGTCTAAAAATCATCAAAATTCTCTTTTCATAAAGTCCAGAGTATTTACTGGACCATAGAATATAGTACTGGAAGAAAACTTAGAGATCATTTTATCCAACTTCCTCATATTATAGATAAGGAAACTATAAACCTATACCACAAAACAGTAGCTTATGGCCAAGATTCTTTTTTTAAAGTAATTTCTAACAGGATGTGGTTGAATATAGCTCTGTAATCAATATGAAATTGCAATTGGTTAAGTGATCACTAATTTCCAACACTAATTTCTCTCCCACATACCCACATGACCTTGGCAAACTACTTAATTTCTCCGGGCCTCAGTTTTCTCATTTGCAAAATGAGGAGATTAGAATGGATGGCCTCTAAGGTTCCTTCCAGTTCTAAATCTATGACTCCATGAGCAAATATCCCAACTGTGGCATTTACTACCTGTGTGGCCATGGTCAAGACACTCACTAGCCTCAGTTTCCTCATCTGTAGATAAGTAAACTGGAAAATGACTTCTAACATCTCTTCCAGTTATTTCAGCTCTAAATGTATATGCTGTCATGATGAAGGAATAGTTCTAAAAGATTTATCCTACTAAATTGGAACATCTAGTCAACAGTTTGATTTTTTTGGTTTACTTGAATGGATCAGCATAGCTTCAAAAAGTATATTTACTTCATAAATATTTCTTGAATGAATAAATTTTATAATGTGACCAATCCATATATCTTCAAAATTCAGACTGAATAACAATGTTTTTTTTTAGAATCTATGTTTCATTCTTTTGTTTTTTTCAAAGGCTAGGTCTTTGAAAACAGATGAATCAGATAGTATAATCCTAATACTTGTCCTCCTCTTTCTGAATCCCCCCTACTACACTCCACACCCCACTGCTCATAAGTCTTCTGCTAATGATGGTATTACATGAGTTTCCTTTGATGATGAAGTCAGTCATCACTTGAAACAAGTGACTACAGTTGGCAGTAGCTTTATTTCTTCAGCATAGTTTGCTATGACCTTGCCTGAGTTGCAAACCTGGTTTCCTTTTGACTTCTATAGCTCCTCTTGTTTTAATTTGGAAAGATTTCTTCCTGCCTGATGGTTGTGTGTGTGTGTGTGTGTGTGTGTGTGTGTGTGTGTTGTATGAGTAAGGAGCTCTGGAAGTTCAACCCACACATGAATCAAAGATGTAATATTTAGGTGATATCAGAACACAGGATAAATGCCAGTGTGCCAGTGGCAAGTCAACCCATCCTTTTGTAAGATTCTGGATAATACAGTTATCCCTTCCACATTAATTTTCCCCATCATCAACTCCCCATTAGTATATCGTGGGTCAGCATAAGAAATTAATTAAGAGGTTTTTTGGCAGGGGGAATTTTGTGGAAGCTGCAGTCAACATGCAAAGGCCAAAAGGAATCACAGAAAAAGTTTAGATACCCAGAAATGCATAAAATATATGTATTGTATCATATAATATCAACATATTTATCTTTTAATATCACAATTATTCAGACTTCTTCTCTGGTATGAAGAAAGGATCAAATAATTTTACGTGAAATTTCTAGATCACAGAGGCACTGTGCCCCTAACCCCTGTGTTGTCCAAAGGATAACTGTAGTCTCTGGGAAAGTGTAGTAAAAGAAGCATTTCCCATACCCTTTAAACCCTATCAATACAACAAATAAGATACTCTGTGCCCTGATACCTCTATCAGATGAGAATCCTTCACCGACTTACAGAATCATTCAAAGGGGTGAACTGCATGTGAATAATTCCTAGACACCTCTATTGAATCAATGAATCAATCAAAGGTATAAACTAAGTACAAATAGAATGAAAGCAGGCGATGACACACAGGAAATGTCTCGAAGTTGGTTGAAGAGAATCAATGACTCTCTGTGGGTCTTCGATAAAAGAGCAAACCAGTTCAATAGTGAGAACTGGCATTCCAATAGCATCAGCCTACTGGTAGAGAAGCTCCAACTGAGCGAACCCCTGAGAAGAAATTGCCTGGGGTTGGGAAAAGAACCTCTCTCCCTTACAAACACAGGTGCACACACACCACCATCACCACCACCACCAGTGGAAGTTGACTTCGTAAACTTTGAAATGTTGAAAGATTTCACCTTCTTAATGGTGGCCATGACAGCTCTGTTTCAGAACTTATTCCAAATCACTAATAAGAGAAATGGAAAAGAAAAACAATCTGAGGTTTTACCTTACAGTCAGCAAATTGCAAAAATCACAAAGAAAGGGAATATTCAATGTTCAGTGTTGGGGGTGTTGTAGAAAGATGGGTACAGTGATTCTCTGTTGGGGGAGCAATGAGTTTGTGCACCATTCTGGAAAGCACTTTGGAGATGTGCTTTTTAAAAACTGACTAAAATATTCACAGCTTTTACACAAAGGATCGTACTGCGTTGATACCAAGGAAAGAAATGAAAGAAAGAAAGATCCTGCATATAACAAAATATCTATTGTAGCATTTGCTGTTGTTGTGGCAAAGAACTGCACAAAAAGTAAATGTCCCTCAAGTAAAAAATGACTAAACAAATTGTGATATATGCGGGTAATAGGATATTGCTATACTATAGGAAATAATGGTAAGTGAAGAATACAGTGAAGGATTAAATGACATGTGAACCGATGCAAATAGAAATAAGCAGGACCAGGAAAGTACTATATACAGTGACTACAATACTGTAAATGGGTGGAGCAAGAAAAAGAAATTAAATTCTGTCTAATTATAATGTTCAAACATGGCATCAAAGAAGTGATGAGAAAACATACTTCTCTCCCTTCATTGGAAAGTTGGGGAATTATTAATGTGGAATAATGCATATACTGTCAAACCCAGTAGGTATATCAATTAGTTCTGCAGAGTTTTTCCCACCCTCTATCTTTGTTATAAGGGATAACTCTTTGGTTAGAAGAGGCAGGAAGGGCATAGATTCATTTATTTATTTAATAAGTATTTATTAAGCACCTACTACATGCACTATGCTAAGCAATGAAGATGCAAAAAGAGCCAAAAGACGGTCTCTGTTATGTAGATATTTTGTGTTCATCCTTCGTTGTTGAAGAAGACCAGGCCATCAGAGAAATGATGACATGACTTGCACTTGACTTTGTTTTGAGTGAGGGAGGGCTCTGCAAGATCACCAACCTCACTTCTCCTCCAGAGTCATCTGAACCCAGTTACCAGATATTCATCAGGATGACTGGAGATGACCCATGATGCAATGGGAGACCTTGGGCTCTTTAGGTCCAGGTCTCTGCAGAAACTCACTTAGGGTGAGGTAACGCCCATTCATTGCAAAGGCTTGTTTAAGAAGTAGCCAAGGCATGGCCCCTTTAATGACACCAAGAAAAGGAAGACATCAGGCTGGGAGGGAAACAGCAAGAGTTACTATTGATAGTCACTCTAAAGCCAGGAGGGTCCAGAGGAACCCTTAGGCGCCATTGGCGTCCCAGCTTGAGAGTGCGGTAAGCTTAAGGTTTTGAGAAAGTAAAGCACAGTGCAGTACAGTAAAGTACAATGTAAAGTAAAATGTAAAGGAAAGGAAAGGAAATTAGCCAGTAAAACTCAAGTCAACTGGGCATCTTTTGGCCATTCAAATTTACCTCCTTTTGGAGAGGAGAAGGAAGGGGAAGGGAAAGCAGACAGAAGAGGATGAGCTGAATTACCCAGGTAGTTGGGTCCCCATACAGTCAGCTGCGTCTACTCATAGGATTGTGTTCACTCTTCGTTGCCATCAATTTGACATTTAAACTAACCCTCAATACACAGGTCTTTATCTCTTCTTTGTTTTTGTGTTTCAGACACATGCTATTCCCCCTTTTGTGACTGGACCAAAATTCACCTCTTTCACGAACTCTTTCCAAATCCCCACAGTCCAGAAAATGATCTTTGCTTTCGATACATGTGTCTTTGTGTATGTATGAAAACAAAAGCAGTCAATAAAATGTTTTTTAAAAGAAAGATTATGCACAATGGGAGAAGTACCAGAGGAAGAGTAAATGTTCATCTTATCAAGACAGAAAAGACAACTATAAATGAGCAAGCATGACTTTGATTCCTAACAAAATTCTACAGCATATGGGTGAAGGGATACTTAGAAAACATCTAGGAAAAAAACAGTAATGATCACTGTCAGGGAATGAAGGACAGGAAATACAGCTTAACCTTCCTTCACTTTTTGACAGTGTCAGTAAACTGATGGATCTGGGAATGCTATAGATATACTGGGTTCCCAAATAGCATAGGTATACAAGGTGTTCTAAAAGTCTCAGTGTAGTTTTAAGTTTTAGTAGTTTAATATCAAAGGTACAAATAGAACATAGTCAAGTGATAACCCACAGGAACGGTCTTGGGGTTGGTTGAAGAGAATCCAAAAATCTTACTACAGTTTCAAGTACCAATAACTTCAGGCTGTTTTCAAGATTTTTAGGGCACCCTGCATATTACTTATATTTTAGTTTGACAAAGTATCTCAGGTAGTGAAGGGAGGAAGTCTTGATAATAGTGCAATTAGATGAACTGAGAATTGACTGACAAAAGTCAGCTTCAAAAACGATCTGCACTTGGCCCTCTGCCCAATCTTCTCAAGAGCTCAGATAAAAAGACCTACATTCATGCTTCTCAAATCTGCCATTGGCACCATTCAGGGAGGGATAGCTGACAGAGAAAATGGCAGAATTAGGCTTCACAAAGATTTTGACAGGCTAGAACACTGTACCTAATTTTAAAAGATGACATTTAATAGGAGTAAATAATATTTATATAGCACTTCAAATTTTACAATTCTTTCCATAGTTAATTTGCTTCTCACATTGATACTATGAGGTGATTACTAATGGTAATCACTGAATTTATTGATGAGAGAACTGAATATGATGGAGACTAAGTTCTCAGGGCTACTCAGTTGGAAAGTATCTGAGAGAGAAGCAGGGCAGCTTTGAAAATAATAAATACTTTTTTCTAAAAAGAAAACTGCAAATGAGAGCTTTACAGACTCATATACCATCAACTTTTTCTGTTCTACTGTGAGTATGGAAAAGATAACTTTTTTTCTTTGGGAATTTAAGTGTAGAATTTTTTTACTCATTTGAAGTGGATTTTAAATGCAAGTCTGCATGGTTTACAAGTTTGTCAACTATACTATACTATACATAGATTTAATAAAGGTAATACAAATACAAGATGAAAGAAACCTGGTTAGAGAGAATTTTATCTGAAAAAGGCTTGTTTTAATGGACTAAAAACTTAATAGGAGTTAACACCATGGTTTGACAGGTAAGAAAGAGCATGTGATGTTAGACTGCATTGAAAATCACACTATCTAGGAACAAAATCCTGGTCAAGTTGCCAATTTTGTTCATTGCCGATGTGTTAATTTCTGTTTGCCATTTTTTTAAGCAGACTTACAAGCAGGAGAGTGTCCAGAAGAGAATAAGTCAGGGCAGCGAAAGATCTCAAAACCTTGCTGTACAAGGCTTGGCTGAAGGAACTTGGGAAGTTTAGTCTGGAGAGGAGAAGAGTTAGGGGAGATGTGATAGAAAACTCTGTCTCCAATCTATGGATACATACTTTGCTTCCAGTTTTACCAGAACGTTCTACTATGAATATTTTTGTCTCTGATGTACTTTACTCTCTTTCTTTGATCTCCTTGAGATATTTGCCCAGTGGTCAAATCCCTGAATCAAAAGACATGGATTAATTAGTTGCTTTTCTCACATAATTTTTAGCAAAAATAAAAGTAGGGAAATTCTGATTTTGAGACCTTTGAAAATTGAAATATGGGTAAGTAATAGAGGGGTGGGAGTTCTTGTGCTCTTGGACCTTTTGTGGTTGAGTTGTTTTAGCTGTATCTGATTCTTCTTGACCCCATATGGGGTTTTCTCAGCAGAGACACTGGATTGGTTTGTTATTTCCTTTTACAGCTCATTTTTATAGATGAGGAAACTGAAGTAAACAAGGTGACTTGCCCAGGGTAACATAGCCAATAAATGTCTGAGGCCAGTTTTGAAATCATGAATATGAGTCTTCCTTGCTCCAGGTCTGGCACTCTATCCAATGTACTACCTAGTTGCATTTCAGTCAGAAATAAATAGCTATTTAAATAAGGCTGAGCTGACACCGCTGATTTTATGATAATCACTGAAGAGTGAACAAATATACAGCTCATATGAGGATTAGTTACCTCGTACTCAAGCAATCTTAGGAACCTCTGGCTTCTATTGTCTAAAATCAAGAGTGGGACTCACAAATGAATGAAATATTCTTTTGGTTCCTGAGCCAATTCCCATTATTTTGTTTTGTTTTGTTCTTAATGAGCTACAATCATTTTCTTAAAAGAAAAAAAAGGAGGTTAATCAGTAAAGAGATTTGGACAAAAAACTGGGAGTACAAGTGTCAAGTGAGCTGAGTCCCTCAGTGGGTGAGCCAGCTCTTTCTCTATCAGGCATACAATTTAGCTGGTACATTTAATTAGGAGCTGGGTGGGAATTTGGCAGCAACTCAAGCTAGAGAGAACCCCCAGGGGAAAGGAATATGGAAGGAGCCATAGAAGGTAGGGGGTTGAATACCTGAGCATTTATAGATAAAGGAAAGTTACAAAGCAAAAGCATCCCTGCCCTAACCAAGACCCAATTAGAAAAAGTGACAAAATACAATGCCCCAGGAATGATAGGATTGCTTCCTTCACTCATTAATTCCTGCCACTCAGAATGCAGAATTTTCCATTTCAAATCCCAATAAGTAATGACTTTTTAACCTGCTGACTGCTATTCTGAGACATCAAGTTATATGTTGAGTTTTGAGAGTTCATATTCTTTGCAAAACAAATTTAGAAGGTTCTTAAGAGAATTCCCCTGAGCTTAGAAACCCAGGTCCCTCGGGACCTTGATTGTATTTCCTTTGGAAGGTGTAGATGAATCCAATGATGACCTTGAATGGGGCATGCAGACTTAGTTTCCTTGAAGATGAGAGAATCTATTGGACATGAATTGATTGGCTCAGACTGAATTGGTGAAGAATTGATTGGCTGGAATAGAACCACCTCTTTGTGTTAAGACCATAGAAGGGAGTCTTTTATTATTATCCAAGACTTGTGCTTTTCTGTCTTTTTCTTTTCTCCAGATACAGGGAGACCTGAAAATGCACCCAAGGGGAGAGTGCTTCCACATTGGCTTAAGCCCCTCTCTAAAGACTGATCAACCATGGTTTGCTCACAAAGTGTCTAGGTTTGAATCATACAAGCACTAGGTTTAAGTAACTAGAACTGTGAAATGCTTTGTTCATCCTGTCTTTCCATATAAAATCTTCAAATTATCTTTTTCCTACACCATTCCATTCTCTCAGTCTCAGAAATGGCAGTAGCCAGGGTAGGTAGTAGTAGCCAATCCAAGATTGCTGGACCAGTGCCACTGGGATCTGAGTGCCTGGACTCAGTCAGGAAAGGCAATGGAAAAAGTATAGACATTCAGAACCACATGGCTGAAAACTCTAGAGAAGGAAAACATGTAGTCCATACTGTGGGAGTTCTGAAACCCCAGGTTTCTAGAGAAAGGTTGAATTGTAGCACCTAACCCTCCTAAAAAGAGGTGGGGGAAATTTCTTGCTACCACCATCTTTGGAATTGCTTCTCTAGTAGAGCCATGTTCAAGAGTTCTGAAATGATTTACTAGAGTGAAAAGATAAACTCCTGGTCACTATTAGCCTTTTATAGAAAAGAAGATCATATGGCCCCTAATGCTCGGAGAGTAACAAGAGAGTCCAAGCTACAATATGGGTAAGCATAATTTTTGAAAGTTATTTTGAAACCCTTCACTCTTATTGGGACACTCTTGTTGTATATTTAGACGGTGCAAATCCATTGGAAATGGGATATCTGTCTAGCAATCTCAAGTACATTTCCCTTCTGAAAAAGTTCTAAAATCTCAGGATAGTGCCATAAGGTTAGAAGCCTTTAGAAATTTCTAGGATGAAAGTGGAGTTCACAAGGATGTCAGGAGATTGCTCCTCTATCAACCAATCAACATATATTAAGTACCTACTTTTTGCCAGATAATGTAATACTTGCTATGGTATAAATACAAAGCAACAAACGATCCAGGTGTGTCCAACTCTTCATTCCCTGTGGACCAACTGTCCATGGAGTTTTCTTGGCAAAGGATTCAGATTTACTAAAGAATCTCAATAATAAAGTCCATGTAGCCTACTTCTTAATGGTTTCCCAAATGCCATATAGAGTCCAAGCAGTTCATTCAGCACACTTCTTAGATAATCCTCACATTAGAAGTCTTCAAGAAAGACAGTTGGTATGCCTGGAAATCACAATCACCTCCAAATACAAAGTTATGCAAATTCATTCTATATTTTAAATATAACATTTTGTATGTATTATCTTTGTATACATGATATTTAAAGGCCCCAGAGCACATTCAAATCTCTCTCGAGGTGCTGAATACCCACAGTTTAATTTCTAATTTCCTAAGTCACTAGAAACCATCTTGCAATATGCATCCAGAAGCACTGCCGTAAACACAGTACCCAATAGGTGAAGGCTCCCATCGCAGAGCATCAGATCACCTGACACGGTCCTTCTTCCACATTGCCTTTCTTCTGCTTCAGCTACAGGATCACTTCAATATAATCTTGTCTATTACTACAAAACATTGTAGACCAGGTCTGACTCAAGTTGATATGGTGATGTAATTCCAAGACTGGAATTAAATGAAGGGTCCTTCTAAGATGACAGGCTCAAAGATGAGACAAACCTCTTAGGTCTCTCAGCAAAAATGTGATGTTTACACTAGAATGAGTAATAATATTTTTAAATCTAATTATAAACTGTGAAAAGTGACTTCTTTCACCCCAGAGGATGAGATCAGTTCTAATTCTAATAGCAACAGAAAAGGGGGCCAGTACCTGAGGAAGGGTAAGTTCTATGCCCAACCAGAGAATGGCCAAAGACACTTGCAGCCTTTAAGGCTGTGTCCCAAGGCAGCAAGAGCTAAGGTCTCTTCCAAGAAAGCCCAAGGATGGGGACCATGGAAGTACACAGGAGAGGCAATAGACAACAGTCAACATGGCACCCTAGAAATCAGTGTAAGAAAACCCAAACCCATTAACTCCCAAATCCCTAATACTCTGGTGTAAGAAGCCAAAGAGAGGGCCCTAATGTTCTGTCTGTCTGAACCTGAAAGATATAAGGTTGTCTAACTCCAAAAAATGGAGGTCACCTTAGGAATCTAGGTGACCAGTGTGAGATGAAACACAACTGACTACCCCACCCAAAAGGTCAGCAGCAGGTAGAGTAGGGCTCTGGCATAATGCCTCAATTCAGGAAACAAAACTGTAGAAAAGAGTAAGACAAAGAAAATGCCAATTATTATCAAAAATTATTATCAAGCTAGAGATCCTCAAAACAAAGGAAAATAACTCCACAAAACTACAAACAGAGACTCAAAGGTGAAAAAATGGATTTTTCCACAAGGACAAAGAAATGAAAGCAAAGAATGAATTAGTTATGAAATAACTAATTATAATGTTTATATTCAACATAATTCATGTAATATAATATTTAAAATGATTAAATAAGAATTAAATAAAAGCTGTTAATGAAAGAATTGGAAAGAGAATTGTTAGTTTAGAAGAGAAAATGGTAAACTAATAGACTCTCTGAAAACTAGAACAGAGCAAATAGAAACCAAATAAGAAATTTTAGATGACAATGAAAAGATTTAAAAAAGAAGAGAAAGATACTTGATATAAAAAAAAAACTGACCTGCAAAACATGGCAATGAGCAATTATTTAGGAAGCATTGGATTTCCTGAAAACCATGATTTTTTTAAGCCTATATGCCATGTTTCAAGGTATTGCAAATGATAACTATAAAGATAAAAAGAAATTACATGTCAGCCTCTGAAAGAAACTCCAAGAGTAGAGGTCCCAGAAAATCACAACCAAATTCAGAGCTCCTACATGAAAAAAAACTATAGATAGCAAGTACTCAAAAAAAAATCAGTTTATGTATTAATAACATGGTCAAGATTACACAAAACATGGAATCTTCTACCAAAAAACAGAGGAAATTTTGCAATACAGTGTTCCAAAAGGCTTACAGACAGATAACCTTAAAGTCAAGAATTGTTGTTCAAATCTATCCAACTCTTCATGACTCCATTTGGAGTTTTCTTGGTAAAGATACTACAGTGATTGGCCATTTCCTTCTCCAGCTCATTTTACAGATGAGGAAACTGAGGCAAAAAGAGTTAAATGACTTGCCTAGGGTCACACAGTGAGCACATCTGAGACCAGATTTAAAGTCAGGAAGATGAGACTTCTTGACTCCAGGACCAGGGCTCTACCTACTACCCTTCCTCCCTGTGCTTTTCAAATCTGAATATAAACCAACAAGTGATAAAATGGATCTTTAAGGGAACAGAGGACTTTGAAGTAATGCAGATGAAAAGATCAGAGGTAAATAGGAACTTTGAAATATAAACACAAGAGTCCAGAGAAATCTAGAAAGGTAAATTTATTTGAGCAATTGGAATAAGTTGAATGATGATATAATGCTATCCTTCCAATAAATATCCTTTAAGAATCATAGGGTTTTACAAGGGTTTTAGAGGAGTTAAAAAGAAAAGGAAAGGTTTTGAAGGTAGATTTTGAGGTTTGGAAAAGAGGAAAGGGAAGGGAGGGTAAAAGGAGGAAGATTATTTTATAGAAAGGCAGGATATGGGGGTGAAACTTGATATTTCTTTTAATCAAAGTGAATTAGAAAAAGAGAAATACAGTCATAGGGGAAAGTTGGCCAAAGGAAACATTAGATGAACCTCACTCTTATGTAATATAAACATTGAGTATTAAACACATGAAGCAGGTAGGTGGTTCAGTGGATAGAGCTTTGGGCCTGGAGTCAGGAAGATCGGAGTTCAAATTCAGCCTCAGACATTTACTAACTGTGTAAGTGACCCTGGGCAAGTCACTTAACCTCTGTTTGCCTTAATCTACTAGAAAAGGAAATGGCAAACTACTCCAGTATCTTTGCCAAGAAAACCCCAAAGGAAGTCACAATGAGTCAGACATGACAGTGCAACACAAAGGTTGGTGTAGAAATGGATCATCTTCACTGGGAAAAATTAGGGTAGGTAGTAAGTAGCTATATAAATAGATAGAATAATAAAATAGATTTTATTAATATATATTATACATATATATAAATATAATATAAAAAATAAAATAAAACTTCTTTATCCTGAATGAGGGATTAAAAGGAGAGGTACGAGGAATGGGAGAGAAGCACATAACTGGAATCCAAAGGGATGCCTTGGATTACCTCTTGACTCTCAATATGTATCATTTTCCACTACTTTGTCATTCTTTAGTTGTTTCGGTTGCGTCAAATTCTTTGTGACCTCATTTGGGGTTTTCTTGGCAAAGCTATTGGAGTGGTTTGCCATTTCTTTCTCCAGCTTATTTTTCAGACAAGGAACTGAGGCAAACAAGTTTAAGGGACTTGTCCAAGGTCACACAGCTAGTAAGCATCTGAAGTCAGATTTGAACTCAGGAAGATGAGCCTTCCTGACTCAATTCACTACTTTCCACTATATTGTACTATAAAGGAACTGCTGTCCATAATTCTTGGTTTTCTTTAGGAATACTTAATATGGCATTATGTTGAGAGGTTAATGAAAAGTTGTGATGAAAGTGAAGAAGACAGGAATTTGAATCACTTTCTTTTTTTTATATGACCTATGTGACAGTTGGCTACTCAAATATGTATCATTTATACACTCACCAAGTCTTCAAACCAAAGTTACACATGCTCTTTCTGTTTTTATTTAGGCTTTATGTTCACTATCTTGTCTTGGTGATTATTAAATGGGTTGGTAATTTGAACAATGAAACCGATACTTGAATTCTACTGTTTGAAATACTTTGGCTCCCAATAATTCCTATTGTATTTTCAAACTTCCCTGGAGAGTTATAATGGGATGAAGAGAGAACTGGACCTGAAGTCATGAAGACCTGAGTTTATATTGTGCCTCTGATGCATAACAGCTGTGTGACCATAGATCAGTCATTTAATAACCTCATAATTATAGTTGGCCAGTTGCTTCAGCCATGTTTGATTCTTTGCAAACCCATTTGGGGCTTTCTTGGCAAAGATAATGGAGTGATTCACCTTCTCCAGTTCATTTTACAGATGAAGAAATTGAGGCAAACAGGGTGAAGTGACTTACCCAGGGTCACATAGTTAGAAAGTATCTCAAGGCCAGATTTGAACTCAAAAAGATGAGTCTTTCTGACAAACAGGAGGGAGGCCATTCCAAACAGTCTTACCTCGGAGGCCCCAAGCTTACAACTCTGGACTGGGAGAAGTAAATCCCCCACATGACCCTCTAAGGCTCAAAGAGTCATCCTTACATTTTGAGACCAATAGAGAGGAGATCAAGGAGCATAGATTGCCTTTTTAGTCTATTCAAGAAGTTCTGGTTCATCAGTCAACTTAAAAATCTTTAACTTAGCACACAGAATAACCCCTTTAGTCATCATAGCCTGTAGGAAGCAGTCAGAAGACATCTGTACCTAAATTCAAGTAGGGAAGGGAGGAAGGGAAGTAGATGGAGGGCTCCTCTATGATGCATATGTGGAAGAAAGCCTGTCTACAACTTTCATGGGCTTGACTGGAATGCTGACTGAGCATGCCTGAGGTAAAGGGGAGTGCCCAATGGGGCCCTACACTCATAAAGCACTTAGTAAACTTGAAGGTTTTCTACAGATGTTTGATTATCCTTAAGAAAAAGCCGCTATATTCTAGCTATTCATTATTAGATTGAGATTGCCTTGTTTTTCCTAGAATTCGTAAGCATATATTTCATAATGCCAAAGGGTGAATTTTTGTAGCTGATACCATTTGCTATGCCTGAAGATCAGAAATCAAGGGAAGAGGAATGTGAAAAAACTCTAAAAGAAAATGAATTAAAATAATCCATTCTCTTAGAAGAGTTTCAGTCACTTTTCCATTTTTAATTCTTCCTCCCTGTCATCCTATTTTTTTAAAATTTTCTACCAATAACAAAACATATCTTATAGAGGCTTTTTCACTGAATGTTTGTCACCTCACTCTAAGTGAATACCTGAATAGGCCTTAGGTGAAAAAGGTCAAGGTCTCCCATTGCATCCTAGGCCATCTCCAGTCATCCTGATCAATGTCTGGTCACTGGATCCAGATGGCCCAGGAGGAGAAAGTAAGGCTGGTGATCTGCACAGCCCTCTCTCACTCAAAACAAAGTCAAGTGCAAGTCATGTCATCATTTCTCTGATGTCATGGTCTTCTTCCAAAACAAAGGACAAACACAACAAGAATCCTAACAAACTTAACAAATTAAGCTTGTTTTAAACTGGTCAAGCAGCCTTTCTTAGCCTACCCATTCGTTTTTCATCCCTTTCTCTGGCAGATGCTTAATGCTAAAGGATAAAATGGGCCTTATTTTTCAAGTGTGTTATGGTACTGGAAATACTTGCTGTTCTATGTCCCAAGGATATTTTTTCTTCTGTTGAGAAATATGGAGTTTCACACCCAAGCAAGGAGTGAAGCCATCTGAAGATAAGCCATCAAAGACACACAAGGAGGAGGGTGGGGTAGGCAGCTGGGCCAGGATACAGTGCCTATTGTTCCATAGCCCCTGGGCTGTCTATGATGTTAGGTCTGCCAGTAAATTTCCATCATGGGAGTGTCTAAAAACAGGAATTAGAATTTTCAGTAAGCAGGGTCCATGCATGGCAAAATAAAAGAAGTTACTAGATTCATTCTATGAAACACCATGCTCTTGAATGTCAAGAGAGGGAATCATAGATGCCTTGACTGCATGGTCATAGGATCAAATAGCTTTCAGAGAGGAATGGGTCAGATGCCAGTCTAGAGCAATACAGTAGAAAAAAAACAACTTCCCTATAAAGGGTGGAATCAGTTGTGAAATCCAGCTGATTTTAGAAATGCTTTTAGAAATGAACCTGAACAGAGAAGAGTCAAAGGAAGGAAAGGTGATGCAGTTTCTATTATTTCCTCTGGGAATCTAATCAAATGACTATTCATTTTGTCTCTGAAAAGGGTGTGGTAATGTATTGTAAGTCAGTCAACAAATATTTACTAAGTTCCTAAATGTCAGGCATTGTGCTAAAACCCTGAGGATATAAGAAAGGCAAAAGACCATCTTTGCTCTACAGGAGCTCACAATCTAACTGGGGAGACAGCGCACAAATAAATGTGCACAAGCAAGCTACTTACAGGAGAAACTGGAAATAATCAACAGAGGGAAGACATGAGAACCATACCACTGGTCATCTTTTTTTTAAATATTTTTTTCCAGTTAAATATAAAAACAATTTTTAAGTTTCATGTTTTATAAAATTTTGAATTCCCAATCTTCTCCTGCCCTCCTTCCCCTTCCCTCTCCCTAAGCCAGGAATTTGATATGGGTTATATATGTGCAATCGTATAAAACGTATTTCCATATTAGTCATATTGTGAAAGAAGAAACAGAGCAAAAGAAAATAAAGAAAATGAAAATAGTATGTTTTGATATGCATTCAGACTCCATCAGTTCTTTCTCCGGACGTGGACAGCATTTTCCATTATGATTCTTTTGGAGTTGTCTTTGATAACTGTATCCCTCAGAAAAGCTAAGTCAATCATAGTCGATCATTGCACAATTTTGCTATTACTGTGTACAATATTCTCCTGGTTCTTCTCACTTCACTTTGCATCAGTTCATGTAGGCCTAATTAGGTTTTTCTGAAATCTACCTGCTTATCATTTCTTATAGCACTTATAGTATTCTTATAGTGTTCCTTTATCTTCATATACCACAACTTCTTCAGCCATTCCCCAGTTGATGGGCATCCTCTCCATTTCCTAGCCTTTATCACCACAAAAAATAGCTGCTGTAAATATTTTTGTACATGTAGGTCCTTTTCCCTTTCTTATGATATCTTTGAGATACAAACCTCGTATCCACTGGCCATCTTTAAGACTTGTAGCTTTCTGGACCATAATTGTCTTTCTGAGCACTACTTCTGTTCTGCATTAGAATATAAGCTCTTTGAGGGCAGGGATATACTGCCTTGTATGTACACATACCACCCTACCCCATTCCCAACCTTAGATTTGTGGCACTTAGCATACATTCGGAGGCAGCAAGTTTCATTTCACCCCTCAGGGACTCTTACCAACTCTTTAAGACCATAAACTGTAGAGGAAGGGACAATTTGCATTGGAGCTTCATGCAGAGCTTCCTTTACCACTGAAATTAAAAGTCAAGTTGTTTGTTTTTAAGTGCTGCAAAAGAGTATTGTTTGGAAGACCCAACTCTAAGACTTAGTAGTGTGTGAAGTTGCGGACTTACTAGTGTGTGTCTTTGGGCTGTTAATTTACTTCTCTAGTCTTACCTCTTAAACAGGCCTATTCAGTGAATGGGCCTTACCTCATTCTAAGTGAGTACTTGCAAAGATCTTGGCCTAAAGGGGCCAAGGTCTCCCAGTGCATCTTGGGTCATCTCCAGTCATCCTGATAAATATCTGGTCACTGGATTCAGATAGCTCTAGAGAAGTGAGGCTGGTAATCTTGCACAGCCCTCCCTCACTCAAAACAAAGTCAAGTG
Source organism: Bettongia penicillata ogilbyi (assembly GCA_023548195.1). Lineage (NCBI taxonomy): Eukaryota > Metazoa > Chordata > Mammalia > Diprotodontia > Potoroidae > Bettongia > Bettongia penicillata. Next base: position 2,978,096 of record JAJHZJ010000202.1, on the reverse strand, counting down.
CAACTCCATGTCATCATTTCTCTGATGGCATGGTCTTCTTTGGCAACAAAGGATGAACACAACAGCAATAACAAACCTCATTGTAAAATGAGAGGGTAGGAATGCTATAGCTAAGTAGATTAGTTGTGTCTGACTCTTTATGATCCCATTTGGGGTTTTCTTGACAAAGATACTGGAGTGTTTTGTCATTTCCTTCTGCAGTTAATTTTCCAGATGAGGAAACTGAGGCAAACAGGGTTAAGTGGCTTACCCAGGGTCACGTAACTAGTATGATCTGAGGTCAAATTTGAACTCAAATTCTTTTGTCTCCAAGCCTGGCACTCTACCCTGCACCACCTAGCTGCCTCTAAGATCTCTCTGTCTTCTAAATCTATGACCTTATGATCTGACGACCACCGAGTAAGAGAGCAGACCCTAAAAGATAAGAAAAGGATGTGGAAGTAGGCAAGGAGGAGCAACAGACCAGCTTCTTGCTTCACATGTTCTCTCTGAACAGGGAAAGTCAAGTTAGGTGTGAGTAAGAAACCGATTACTTGAGTAAATACATGATCTTTATTTTTTGATGCCCTCCCTTATTGAAAATAGTGTTAATTGGAATGATCAGACTGATGTGGTCAGGGGTAAGAAATTAGGGGGAAACATGGAAAACAGCTTTCATATGGTTGTTTTTAACTTGTTAAGATTGTACTTGATAAAATCTGAACTTGGCAAAATCATCTCCTACATAAGTGACTTATGTAACAGAAAAGGTTATTTTTCTCCTGGCTAAGTAATTGTAATTCTTCCTTCTTCCTAATAAAGAAGGCTGGGCTGGCCAATGGACTTCACATCAGGATCCTGTGGGTGGTCTCCAGTGTCAGTTCGGAGGGTCCTGTTTGCCAAATGTAATATAGCTCTTCTCTTTTCAAGCTCTTCCTAGAGTCAAAAGGTTCTCCCTCCACTACCCTCCCATTTTACAGTGAGAATAGTATAAAGGTTCTAAAGCAAATTACATGGCATTCTACTGGAGGAAAGGCAGTGTAGCCTAGTGGCTATCAAACTAGCCTTAAAGCCAGAAAGACCTGGGATCTAGTTCTAGCTCTGACATACTTCTTTGTGATCTTATGCAAATCATTTTCTTTCTCAGTATTCCATGCAATTTTTTGAGACTTAAGTTACAGAGAAGGTACTGACATGCACTGGTAGAGGGAGTCTCCTCACCTGGGAGCTCCCCATACCAATGAAATCACAGGCCTAGTCCCTATTCCTACCTACTAGGGAAACTAAAAATGTTTGCAGTTTAAGTCTACAGGTAATCAATCCTCCACAAGCTCTTTTTCCTGAATTTATCCACATGATGAATTATCTAAATTGAGTGAAGACATGTAGGATCTAAGATTTAGACTTAGAAAGACTTTTTAATATCACCTGGTAAACCAGATGCCCTGTGAGATAAAGTGACTTGCCCAAGGGAAGAAGAAGGAAGGAAACAAGCCTATGTAAGCACCTACTGTGTACCAGGTATTTGTTTTATTATCAGTTTAATAGAGGTTAAGTGACTTGCTCACAGTCACACTGGAAATGAAGATGAATTTGAACTCAGGTCTTCCTGACCCCAGTGGTGACCCCTATGGCATCTAGATGACCATGGTAGAGTTATCTGATTTTTTTTTTATATGTTAACTTTTTGAAGACTTTTTGACTCACCCAAAATGCAGAAACTATTATGAAGGGGAGGTTTGCTTTTCCCCTTCCCAAGAGAAAAATCAGTGAAATAACATATGAAACAATTTATGTACTTTATAAGAGGAAAAATAGATGAGAGTAAGTTGAAGATGGAATTCCAAGAAATGTAAGTCCTGGACCCTCCTGGTTCTCCCAACATGGGAATCAGTGAGCTCTACTCATAGGCAATGCTCCCAGGATCCCTAATAATTTCAGATGCTCTTTCTCAGCAACCATTCTCCATGGCAGTAAATAAAGAAAGGATCATGTTTTAAAGCAACTATTTAAAAAATGTGATATGTAATTTATCTAAGATCTAACCCAGAGCAAATCAAATATTTATCTGGAGATTATGTATGTGAGGAGGGATTGTAAGGAACTGAGAGCTGCTGAGCCTTCCGGGACTACCACCTCCCCTGCCTGAGGACATATTCTTTTTACACTTTAGTTGAGAGGAAGAACAAGTCTCAGTAGATTTAGTGGTTATTTGGAGTGGCATTTGTGTGTTTGGATGGGCTAAGCAAACAAGTGGAGGTGGGGAAGGAAGAGGGGGGTGAGCGGAGAATGTTACTAACACTTCTGCATTTGGTTTAGAACCAAAATATAAACAGGGAGATGTAGACGAACACTTTGCAAATATAAATGAAAAGCTGGGGAATTTCAAGACATCCAGAAATTGTGAAGTAACATGAAATGCTGGACCAGGATTTCACTTCAATTTTCTTAGCTGTCAATGTTTGGACTAGGTGACTTCTGGATGTGCCGAGTCTAGATTTCAAATCTGGCCTCACTTACTTGTTATGTAGACATGAGTAAGCCACTGAATCTCTCCTCAAACTGTAAAATGGGACTTCAGTCTCCTCAAACTCTGAAATGGGGATAACAGTAACCCCTATCTCCCAAGGTTGCTATGAGACTTAAATGAGTCAATATTTGTATAGCCCTTAGCAAAATGCCTGGCACATAGTATGTACTTAATAAATACTTGTTTCCTCCCTTCTGCAGAAAAACTGGATTTGAAAGCTGTAAGCAACTTTAGAGATCATCTGTCTCAGAGTTCTGAACCTCTTTTCGTCATGCATTTCTTTCCCATTCTAGTGAAGCCTAGGAGGATTCCTCACAATAATGTTTTTGAATGCATAAAACACAAATAATTATTAAAGAAAACAATTTTATCAAAATGACTATTAAGATATTTTTTCAAAGAGTTCAGGGGCCATAGATTAAGAAACTTTGATCTAGGTCAACTCCTTCATCTTACAGATAAGGAAACTGAGCTCACTCCAAAACGTGAAATGATATGCCTACCCAATCACTCAGTAGCCAAGTATGGACTAGAATTCGGGTCTCCCGGTTCCTAGTTCCAGTGTCTTCCCTTTCTATTGTGTACCATGTTAGCGATCAAGTTCATATAACTTATTGTTATAGTATTATATTATTACATGTTATATCATATATTATATTAGTGTTATTAACATATTGTTAGAATAATTGCCTTCCAGTTGCCAATGGGAGGAAAATCAGACAGCAAGATTTTTGCTTCTTAATTTGCAATCTAGTCTTATAAACAGATAGAACCATGCCTCAGATATTTTACAGGTTTGATTCCAGACTATCAACAAAAATTACATATTTATAATAGTTAAAATAATTTACTTGCTCAAAGTCGTTCTTAAGACAATATTGCTGTTACTATATACAGTGTTCTCTTGGTTGTATTCTTTTCACTCTTTGTTATTTCATGAAAGTCTATCCATATTTTTCTAAATTATTGAACTCATCATTTCTCATAACAGAGTAGTATTCCATCACAATGATGTACCACAACTTCTTAAGCCACTCCACAATTGTTGGGCATCCCTGCAATTTCCAGTTCTTGACCCCTGCAAAGAGAGGTGCTATAAACATTTTAGAACATATCAGTTCTTTTTCTTTTTCCTTAATTATTTTTGGAAGGGCAGTTAGGTGGTGCAGTGGATAGAGCATTAGTACAGGAGTCAAGAGGACCTGAGTTCAAATCTCATCTCAGACATTTGATACTCACTAGCTGTGTAACCTTGGGCAAGTCACTTAACCCCAATTGTCTCATCCTGGGTCATCTCTGGTCTTCCTGATGAATATCTGGTCACTGGATTCAGATGGCTTTGGAGGAGAAGTGAGGCTGGTGACCTGCACAGCCCTCCCTCACTCAAAACAAAGTCAAGTGCAAGTCATGTCATCATTTCTGATGGCATGGTTTTCTTCAACAATGAAGGACAAACACACAATCATTTCTGGAAATATGCCAAGTACAGGTATTGCTGAGTCAAAGGGTATAGGTAGTTTAATACTCTTTGGACATAATTTCAGATTGCTTTCCAAGATGGTTAGATCAATTTACAATTTTACAGTTCCACCAACAATGAATTAGTGTCTCAATTTTTCCATATCTCCTCCAACATTTGTCACATTCCCTTTCTATCATTTTACCAACCAGGTAAGCATAAAATGATATTTCAAGGTTGTTTTAATCTGCATCTCTCTAATCAACAATGATTTAGAACATTTTTCATATGACCATAAATTGTTGTGATTTCTTCTTTGGAAAACTGTCTGTTCATTTCCTTTTACCAAATGAGGAACGATTCATATTCTGATGGATTTAACAAACTTCTTATGTATTTTAGATATGAGACCTTTATCTCATACATACTACATATTCCTCATTATAAATCCCTCAAATAAAAATAATTTTATATTATTTTTTAGTACACAGGTCTTGGAAAGATATTTTTTGGAAATTATCATATGAAAGAAGAGGCACTTAAATGAATTTTAATACAAGACAAGGGAAAGGGTAAAAAGGTGAGTATGATGTGTGGAGTATGCACAAGCACTTGCGCTCTCTCCATTCTGCTGCTTTCCATTAAACTAGGTATCCTCCTGGGAAACTAGATTCCTTAATGTGCCCTCAAGCAAAAATGGTGGCTTCTATCTTCACTGTGAGGTTTTGGGGCCCACATTTTATATGGGTCCCTCTTTTTGTATACCGGGCACATTTGGAACTCAGATCACTTTGAGAGATTATTAAAATAACAGGCACTTTCTCTTTCCAGCTCCAGTCTTGACCCCCAGTTTGTGCTAAAGGAAAATGTCTCTGGCCCCTTCATGGACTTTGGTTCCCCCCACTCCTACTTTTGGTCCATAGTCAGTAGACAAAGAATCCTATGGTTGATGGCCATCAAACTTTAAAATAACAATTTAAATAGAATAGGCAGTGAAAGTAAGCCATCAGAATAACTCGTTGAAAAGTCATGTAATCACAAGGGGATAAAATTTACTTTCCCCCTTTTGTCATTTTCCTGTAATCAGAAAGGGATGTTAGGAGGTAAAGGAGTGACTAGGATAGTAATAATGGCTTTAAGGTTTGCAAAGCACTTTACATATGTCAACTCATATATCGAGGCTCAGAGAAGTTAAATGACTTGCCCAGGGTCCCACAGTGCTCTGTTCATGGAACTAGCTAGATGTTCCAAAAAAAATGGTTCCCAAGGAGGTACAGAAATGGAAATAAAGGCATTGTTAACTGAGTTAGATGGTTCAGTGGATATAGCACTGGACCTGGAGTCAGGAAGAACCAAGTCCAAATCCAGCCTCAGATAGCTGTGTGACCCTAGGCAAGTCACTTGACATTTTATTTGTTTTAATCCATTGGAGAAGAACCCCACCAATACACTTCTCAAGAAAACCAAAACAATGGTCTTCATAATGCAATAAAAACAGTCATTGGTTTAGGCGCCACAAACAAAAGATATAGACCCAAATAGAGACCTAGCAAATAAATTCTAAATAATGAACAGGTAAAAAGAAAATGTAAAATACAATTACTAGATACTTAGACTTTAAATCATGTAGTTTTTATTTGGCAGCTATTTATGCTTTGATTGATCAGCACTTTTATTTTTCTGTATTTTGGAGGTTTTTCTATTGGTTTCCCTGATTCAGAGCTAAGCTTTTATTTAGGCTTTTCAGATATTCCATAGTCATAATCTTTCCTCACTCTTTAGCAGCTCTTCCTTCTACTGTTACGTAGATTCTACACTCAACCATCAAGACTCGGTGCTTTCAGTCTCCTGGTATTGAGATTATGGAGGTCCATTTCTAGGGGAGAAGACTGAGCCCAGGTGGGGTTCTAGTTTCCTTTCCTTCACACATTGAAGCTCTTTTTCCACTTGCCAGATCTCTCTGCACCATACACTCTCTGTCATAAAGGTGAGTAGAATTAGTTTGTGCTACTACATGGGAGATTCAGGATGAGTCATTGCTGTAGGAGACAGGATAGAGCACCCATAGCTAGAGCATGAAAGGGCACTAGACATGCTTTTCAGATTAGGTCTCCAGATGAGAAGATATCCTTATTACTCTCAGGGTGCTAAGAACTATCATGAAGTATAATGCTATAAACCCCCATTGATGAACTCCTTGGTAACAATTAACCAGATAGACTTACTCAGCTTTTAGATGTTATTTACTAAGGAAGTTACAGCAAAGCAATTTATATAGAACATTTTCCCTGAAGTATTATACTCAGTTTTGCTGGGTAGGTGATTCTTGGTTTGAGTCCTAGTTCCTTAGACTTCTGGAATATCATATTCCATGTCCTTTGATCCCTTAATGTAGAAGCTGCTAGATCTTGTGTTATCCTAATTGTATTTCCACAATACTTGAATTGTTTCTTTCTAGCTGCTTGCAATATTTTCTCCTTGACCTGGGAACTCTGGAATTTGGCCACAATGTTCCTAGGAGTTTCTCTTTTTGGATCTATTTCAGGCAGTGATCAGTGGATTCCTTGAATACTTATTTTGCCCTCTGGTTCTAGAATATCAGGATAGTTTTCCTGGATAATTTCATGAAAGATGATGTCTAGGCTCTTTTTTGATCATGGCTTTCAGGTAGTCCCATAATTTTTAAGTTGTCTCTCCTGGATCTATTTTCCAGGTCAGTTGTTTTTCCAATGAGATATTTCACATTATCTTCTATTTTTTCATTCTTTTGGCTTTGTTTTGTGATTTCTTGGTTTCTCATAAAGTCATTAGCCTCCATCTGTTCCATTCTAATTTTTAGTGAGCTTTTGAACCTCCTTTTCCATCTTGCTAATTCTGCTTTTTAAAGCATTCTTCTCCTCATTGGCTTTTTGAACCTCTTTTGCCAATTGAGTGAGCCTATTTTTCAAGGTGTTATTTTCTTCAGCATTTTTTTTGGGTCTCCTTTAGCAAGGTGTTGACCTGCTTTTCAAGCTTTTCTTGCATCTCTCTCATTTCTCTTCCCAGTTTTTCCTCCACCTCTCTAACTTGATTTTCAAAATCCTTTTTGAGCTCTTCCATGGCCTGAGCCCATTGAATATTTATTTTGGATATTTGGGATACAGAAGCCTTAACTTTTATGTCTTTCCCTGATGGTAAGCATTGTTCTTCCTCATCTGAAAGGATGAGAGGAGATATCTGTTCACCAAGAAAGTAACCTTCTATGGTCTTATTTTTTTTTCCCTTTTCTGGGCATTTTCCCAGCCAGTGACTTGACTTCTGAGTTTCCTCTCCACACCCACCTCACCTCCAGATCCACCCAGCTAACACTTGGTGGCTGAGATTCAAATGCTGCTTCCCAGCCTCAGGGCTTTCAGTGGGGGTGGGGTTGCTATTCAGTGTGAGATTAAGTTCAGGTGCTTGGGTGGGGGCAGGGCTGCCATGGGGCTTAGTTCCCTCACAGGGTTTATGCAGAGACTTTCAACAATGGATCTGGGCTCCAGTCTGCTTTGGGAGCCCCTGTCTGATGCTGCCTCCACTGCTGCCTCCTGAGGGGGCCTGAGTTATGGGAACATCCTGCTCCCCTCTTGGCAAGCTGAAAAGACCCTCTCACTGACCTTTGGTGCCTGTGGGTGGAGGGATCTGCATGGCTGCTGGAGATTTTGTCCCTGAAGCCTGCTCGGATCTGCTCCCCTCGGTGCCTCACAGCCAAGGTAGGGCTGGGCTGTACTCCGGGTCCGGTGCATGATAGAACTTTTGTATCAGTTTTTCTGGTCCCTCTGGGACAGAAATCTCCTCCACTCTATTGTTCTGTGGCTTCTGCTACTCCAGAATTTGTTGGAAGTTTTTCTTTACAGGTATTTTATGGGTTGTGGGTTAAGAGCTAGTATATGTGTATCTTTCTACTCCGCCATCTTGGCTCCTCCCTATAAAACATTTCCCCAAAAAAATCTGGAACACACTCTCCCACAGAGAAATATGGCATCTGTAGTCTTAAAGAATAACAGTTGTGTGCTTACACAGAATACATATGGCAAGTCACAAATCCTGCACTAGAAGTAATTTTTCTCCTTTAGCAAAGTCTTCATGAAGTTTCCATTATGTGTAAATATTTTCTGGATTCTGACAGTGTCTTTGTGGAGTCCATAGCCAGTACTTCTCTGTGAAGCACCAGTCTCTGAGATCATGCTCTCTGAAGCAACCTTTCTTCAGCTGAATTTTGCTCTACACCTATTTGTCCTCAGTGGGGCTACTGTCACTTTCATGGCTATCAGTGGCCACTGCTACAGTTACATCCAATTCTAACTGCTTGGTGGAATCTTGAAGTCTTCTGAATTCACAAGGTTACCTGAATACTTTCACCCTAGAATATTGATTCATCTAAGATCAAGAAAAAACAAAGACAAAATGACAGAAGCAGCCCTATTCTCAGAGAGAACACAGTCAAGTAGGAAACAGAGGAGTTGCCCTTTCTCTACCCAGCTCTTGGAGCGGTAGCTCAAAGCATCCCTGCCCCAAAGCCAAGAGAGGGAAAAGGAGAGGAAAGAGAGCCTAGAACAAAGGAGAGAAGAGAGAAGGGGAAAGGAGGGAGGAGTGTGTACAAAGATACAGAAACAGACAGCTAAAATGCTCACAGCTCAGCCCTCCTACATAATTGTTTCTTCCAATTTGGCGGGGAGTCCCAGGCAGGAATGGAGTTGGAAACAGCAACAGCAAGGGTCATTTATGGCTTAAGACATGTGCATCACATGACCTTCTTATCAACAACACTGTTTTCCAGCTTACCTAAAGGCAATAAAACTTCATGGACACACCCTCCAGCTAACATTGGCATCTAGTAGACTGTGATTATAAGGAGAAGAGACAAACAAAATATGAGAGTGACAAAGGCAATGTGTGGGGCAGAGTGCTGGACTGATCATAGACTTATCCTTTCCAAGCTAAATATTCACATTCATCAAAAGTGCTGCCCCCAAGGCAAAATGATTACCAAAAGTATTAATGTCAACAAATTAGAGCTCTTCTATGAGCCTGAGCAGTTTGTTGCTGATGTGGAGGGAAAGTTGAGCCAACACACAGTTGGCAACAGTGGAGCCAAAAGGAGTGGGCAGCTTTCAGAGATTTGGTGTACAGCATTGTATTTGCTCATCTGGGTCAAAACACTCATAAACACCAAGACTGGTTTGATTAAAATGATGGGGAAATTCTGAAGCTGCCAAATGAAAAATGAGAACTCCACAGGATATACCAGCAGGATAGTTCATCCACCTCTAAGAAGGCAGCATTTAATTCCATCAAAAGCAAAGTAAAAGCAAAGCTTAGAGAGATGCAAGATTCCTGGCTCAGTAAGAAGGCAGATGAAATTTAGTTTTATGCTGATAGTAACAATCCAAAGCACTGTTATGATTCCCTGAAAACTGTTTATGGACCAAAAACCTATGGTGCATCACAACTACTCAGTGCTGATGGAGCCATATTGATTAGTGATAAGCACATGATCTTAGAGAGATGGGCTGAACACTTCCATGATGTTTCTCAATAGACCATCATCAATCAACACTGAGGCCATTGACCATTTATCCCAGGTTGAAGACAATCTCTCCTTAGCTCAACTTCCAACTGAAGAAGAGGTTTTGAGGGCCATTAGACTCCTTTCATGTGTCAAAGCACCTAGTGCTGATTCTATTCCAGCTGAGATTTACAAGGTAGGGAACCATTGCTCATACAAAAGCTGACTGAAATTTTCCAGGTTATGTGGCAAAAAGTTATACCCCAGGAGTTCAAGGATGCCTCCATTGTCCATCTCTATCGGGGGGAGGGGTGTCTCATGGCTGGCAAAATTCTTACTCTTTAATAGGCTGATCTTTCACCTGGAAGCTTATGGAAAATTATATCAAAATTTGATTGCTCAGAGAAGTTCATTAGTATTGTACATCTGTTTCATGATGGCATGCTTGTCCAGGTTCTGGATAGTGGACAATGTTCTCATGCCTTTCCAGTCACCAACGGAATGAAATAGGGCTGTGTGCTTGCTCCCATGCTTTTTAGCATGATGTTTTCAGCCATGTTGTCAAATGTTTTGATGAGGATGAACACAGCATCAAGGTCAACTATCATACTGATGGTAATTGAAAAGGCTACAAGCCAAGACCAAAGTGGAGGGAGTGTTGGTGCATGATTTTCAGTTTACAGATGACTATGCACTCAATTCAGCCTTTAAAGCTGAGATGCAACAAAGTACAGATCAATTCTCTGCTGCCAATGCTAATTTTGGCCTAATAATTAACACCAAGAAAACACAGGTACTCCATCAGCCACCACCACACCATCCATACGTGGAACCATCAATTACAACAAATTGAGACATTTTGAATGCTGTGGATAAGTTCACTTACCTTGGTAGTGTACTTTCCAGGGATGTACACATTGACAATGAGGTTGATGCACACATTTACAGAGCTAGCTCAGTGTTTGAAAGGTTCTGAAGAAGAGGTATTAGACTGATTACCAAACCGAAGGTCTACAGAGCCATTGTGCTGACCTCATTGTTGTATGCCTGTGAAACATGAACCATCTACCAGTGCCATGCCAGGAAACTGAATCACTTTCATTTGAACTGTCTTAGGAAGATTCAGAGGATCACCTGGCAGGATAAGGTACCAGACACTGAAGTTCTTGCTCAAGATGAACTGCCAAGCATTCAAACTATACTTCAGAGAGCACAACTCCAATGGGCCACATTGTTGGAATGCCAAATGTATGCTTGCCAAAAAGACTATTTTGTAAAGAACTCATATGGGGCTGGTGATCGCATGGTGGTCTGAAGAAGAGATGCAAGGACACTCTAAAGAACTTTGGATTTGATTGTGCAATATGGAGACAACTGGCACAGGACCACTCAGCATGGTATGCTCACATCAGAAAGGGTGCTGTGCTCTATGAGCAAAGAAGAATTGAGACAGCACAAAGTAAGCACAGGATGCGCAAATTTGGAGTATCCACCCCAAATATTCACACAGACTATCTGTGTCCAAATTGTGGTACAGCATTCCAAGTTCGTATTGGTCTGATCAAGCACAATCGGACACACTGAAACTTCACTTTATCATGGTGATGTCATTTTAGTCCTCTTCGAAAACAAAGGACAACAACCGACCAACCACCAGTCATTAAATAACTCATCATGATGTAGTACAAATCCCTGGGTCAACATGGTTAAAAGCAAGTTTAACCCAAGCTTTTATATGATCCCTTGGACTGAAATTAAGCAGGATGAAATCAATCTGTGCTTGACTTATTTCGATCAAGAACAGTGCCTATATACCATTCTACTACTTTCACTTCTACCCTACTTATTAGAGGTACTTCATAAATGCTTGGTTCATTGAACATAAGTTACCATCAATTAAAACAGCTCAGGTATGCAAGTAATATAAAGTCTAGAAAAAAATAACTCCATCCTCATAGGCTAATGCTCTATAAATTTTTTTATTGTATATTCTCTCAGTAAAAGATTTTCTAGCATAAACTCCCAATGTATGAATATTTAGTTATTTAGTATTTTTGTTGTCCAGTAATTTTTAGTCATGCTTGACCCTTGATAACCCAATTTGGAGTTTTCTTGGCAAAGATACTGGAGTTATTTGCCATTTCTTTTCTCCAGCTCATTTTACAGATGAGGAAATTGAAGCAAACTGGGTGAAATGACTGACTTGCCCAGGGTCATACAGCTAGGAAAGGTCTGAGGTCAGATTTGAATTCAGGAAGATGAGTCTTCCTCATTCCAATCCCAGCATGCTATACACTGTGCCAGCTAGCTACTCACTTGTAACTGCATATATGTAGTATTGTGGTAATCATTTAAGTGCATTATAAAACTTTACAAAAAAAAAAGAAAAGAAAACATTTTAGAGGATGTGATAACAATGAAATAATAATTGATCCTACAAGGGCAGTTAGATAGCTCAGTGAATACACTGTTGGGGTTAAAATCAGGAAGGCCTGAGTTTAAATCCTATCTCAGACACTTAGTAGCTGTCCAACCCTGAGCAAGTCACTTAACCTTGTTTGCCTCAGTTTCCTCACCTTTAAAATGAGCTGAAGAAGGAAATGCAAACCACTCCAGTATCTTTGCCAAGAAAACCCCAAATGGGCTCATCTGATACAACCAAAAGGACTGAAAAAAGATAAACAATCTTTGATCCTAGATTCACCACTAAAGTTGATTGAATAGGGAAACAAATGACATGGGCTTTAGGAAAACCATTTTGGCAACTGGATATAGAGTATAGGATTGGAATAGGGAGAGATCTGAGAGAGAGAAAGAGAGAGAGGGACCAATTCAAATGTTATTGCAAAAGTCTAGGCAAGAACTAATGTAGGCCTGAATGGGGCCCATATATGAGTTGAGAGAAGAGGACAGATGGGAGAGTCATAGTAGAGGTAAAATGACAAGATTTGGCAACTAATTGGATATTTGGGGTAAAGAAGAATGAACAGCCAGAGGTGGAAGTTCAGAAACCTAGGTAACCAAAAGCCTGGTGCTGTCCTTAACGGAAATAGGGATGGATTTGGAGAGATAGATAATGTAATAAGATTGACAATGAGTATTGTAACATGCCTTCTCATACTGTGATATTCATTCAATCCCATCTGAAATGAAAGGCAGTAGATAGGACACTTAACCTGTCACTCTAGGAAGGAAGACTCTACCCTCTAGCCTACTGCAATTACAAGGTGATCTGTTGAACAGTGGGTAGGGTTTCTTAAAGAAGGCAGAGTTTGCCCCAGTGATAACTGTGCTGCTAAATGTGCAGCAATTAGATCATTGTTATCCTAAGGGGTGTTGTCTAGAGTAGATGTGTGAAAGATTAGAGCTTGAACCGTGGAGGGATGTAGTGAAATTAGAGAGAGAAGGGGATAAGGCTAAGTAAGGTTGCAATGGAGACAAACCCCTAAAATTAACTATAAGGGGAAGAAGAGATTTAACCTATCTTCCCACCTTCTGATTAGTTAAACATATACCCCTTGAAGTCAGACCCTTACCTTCTTGGGATAAGGCCACAGACCACACCCCCTCAGGGGTCCCACTTAGTAAGTCACTGTTATAGGCAACTTAAAGAATATAACTTGAAATTTTCAAAATTTCACATATATATATACAGAGAGAGGAGAGAGATTTATGTATGTACCCATATGTGTGTACAGATATATGCATATGTGTACATATATGTATATATGTGCATACATGTATCTGGTGTGAGATGTTTGTTTCCAAAACTCCTTTGCCTGGAAAGGTTGTTGACCACCAGGGCTTACTGTGAAAAGTGTAACTTTTGCTTCTGATATTTCCCAGTGACCTTGTGTGGCCTCTCACTTCTACTTCTCCTTCTCCCCCTGACATTCACCCCAAATCTCTCTCTCTCTCTCTCTCTCTCTCTCTCTCTCTCTCTCTCTCTCTCTCTCTCTCTCTCTCTCACACACACACACACACACACACACACACACACACACACCAGAGAACTCTAAACTGCTGGATTAAACGTGAGTTCTATTTACATTATGATAAACAATCCCAATGGACCTCAGGCACTGGGCACTATCACTAAATGTAGACGAGAGGGGCTAACAGAAAGAAAAGCTGAGACAATTATTTTTAAAGTTTTCAATAATCCTGATTATCTTCAGTTTATTTTTCTTTCCTCTATCTCTACTTGTCCTCACCCCCTCCCATTAGGCCACCCCCTATGGCTTCTTTCTCTCTCAGCAATCCCTTTCATTCTTCTTCCCATCCTCTTTCCTTTGAGGGGAAAGGAACGTAACCTTTCAGTGTGTGCCTGTCAGACTTCTTGGCCCCTGGGCTAAAACTGTTTCATGGATTCTGAAGCTTGCCCCTAGGCCTGGTTCCAAGAAATGCCCAGGATGCTGTGCATACTGTCAGACTGGACCCCTTGAAATTGGCCAAAATTTTCTTCACAGACTGGATTTGGGTAACCCACTGACAGGCTGACAAAAATTCAAGGTAATCATTTCTTTGAAAAAAGAAAAAAAATCTCAACAAAAACAAATCTCACCTCGAAGGTTTGCAAATTTGTAGTGAAGCCATAATTACAAGGGGAGCCAAGGCTGCCCTCTGTGTGAAGTTTGAGAAACAGATTGGGCACCCACCCCCCTATGCATAATTGGATCCTCACGGTCCCCTGGATCAGCCTGAGTGATGCAATAAAAGTTTATTTATCCAGTGCTCATTAAAAGAAAGGCTGAATGGAAGGAGAAAACTCCCACTTTGGAGATGGGATTAGATACCAAAGAGTATTCCTCCCTCTCCACCCTCCCATACTGTTCCAAGGGTTTTGTTTTGTTTTGTTTTTTTGGTTTCTAAATCTAGTTGGAAAGAAAAAAGTAAATTGCCAGAAGTGAGATTAGTGGAGAACATTGTTCTTGGGACAATAGTGTCTTTATGGCTTGACTGCTATGAGCTCCCTGCTTCAAAAAAATACAAGGACAGAGGTGTGTGAGTTCTTAATTGCCTACATCTGATAAACTTGCAGCAGATAAAAAAAGTGAGAGGGAGGAGGAGGGAGGGGGGGAGAGAGAGGGAAAGAGAAACAAATCTCATTCATCTCTGATTTCGTCTGGATCAAGTCCACTTGCTAATCAGAGTTTAATGAGGATGCCACTAACCCAGGAGTATTTGTAGATGTTCCCACTGAGCTCCCTGGCCTTATGTTTGTGCAAGGAGGAATTGCTTCCCTGCAGACCTACAATACAGAGTGCAGCCTAGGAAGGAAAAAGTCTCCAGCCTCAGAAAAGTTAATTAAGTGTAGACCCTTGCCATTCCAAGCAACCAGAATCTATGGTGGGAAAACTAAGCCCTCCCTGAACAAAAGGATCCCACTTCACAGGGCCCTGGAAAGGTATGCCTTGGGGAATCACTAGGCTTCTGCTCAGCCAGATTGCCACCTCTTAACTCTGGGTACCACATCCCTTCCTCTGGGCAAATTGAATAGTCCTCTAAGAGCCTAACAAGGCTGGTCATCAGTTAAGGATTTTCGGAAGCAAATGACTTTATCAACAAATGTTACTAATAGGGAAGCTGTGTGGGGTGGTAAATAGAAGGCTAGACCTGGGGTCAGGAAAACCTGGCTTCGAATCCCACTTCACTTGGGCTTCTATTTCCTCATTCATAAAATGGAGATTACAATAGCACCTGCTTCACAGGGTTGCTATGATGGTTCAATAAGATATAATTATGTAAAGTGGTTGGCAAATGTAAAGCCATGTAGGAAAGGTGAGCTATTATTAAAGATGTAGCAGGGCAGGGATTAGGAACAAAACACAGTTAAAGATGTCAACGGTGACTAGGGATAAAAGACTGGCAAGTTTTTAAATTAAGAAACAGTGTATATCATCACTGAGAAATTGAGCCTTCTCAAGTATGTTGGCCATCTTTTTGACTTGGGTTTTACTGAGCAACAGAAAAAAAGCTAAATGACATCCTGCGTTGGACTGAGAGTTAGAAAATTCAGATTCTCTTCCAGGACAGACCACTGGTGCTCCATTGTGACTTTGGGCTAATTGCTTCCCCTCCCTGGGCCTCAGTGTCTTCCTCCATTGAGTGAGGGGTTGGGTGAGATGTTTCTAAAGTCTTCTCCAGCTCTAACATTTTAAGGTTCTATGAATGGGACACTGGATGACCTCAATGATGTCAACTAGAAAATTGTGATATGTCCCCCTGAGAACAACTTCTAGAATCTGGAGTATCCCCACAATTTCTCTATTAGTCAAGCTTAGGGGATAAAGCATCAGACCTCAAGTCAGGAAGACTCAATTTCCTGAGTTCAAATCTGGTGTCAGATACTATGTTGAACAAGTCACTTAATGCTGTTTGCCTCAGTTTCCTCTTTTGTAAAATGAGCTGGAGAAGGAAATGGCAAAACCACTCCAGTCTCTTAGCCAAGAAAATTGCAAATGGCATCACGGAGAGCTGGACACAACTAAAACAACTCAGCAGCAAAAAACAATTCAAAGGCCCTTAACTTGATGTATGTCTATATTAGTAGAGTATTAGGACTTCTCTTTGGCTCATTAAAATTCTTGCTAAGGGGGAAATAATTTGTTGGATTTCATAGAATTATTGATTTAGGATTAGAAAGGACCTTAGAAGCTATCATGTCCAACATCTTCATTTTACAGATGAGGAAAATGAGGCTCAGAGAAATCCAATATCTTGCCCAGGGTCATAGAGCTATTAAGTCTCCAAGACACTATTATGAACCTAGATTTTTCTGACCCCAAGTGCAGGGCCCTACTCACAGCATCCTACAGACTCATCTAGGTTAGTTTGTTTTTTTTAAACAATCTCAGTCCTCTGCTTCTCTGACCTAATTAGTCTTTTAAAAATTCCACCATAGATGCTAAGTGAAGTGAGCAGAACCAGGAAAACAGTGTATACAGTAACAGCAACATTGATGGTCAGTTATGATAGACTTAATTCTTGTCAGCAATATAGTGACCTAAGACAATTCCAAAAGATTCATCATGGAAAACAATATTCACATCCCGAGAAAGAGCTAATGGAGTTGAATGCAAATTGAAGCATATTATTTTCACTGTTTATTTTTTATAGTTTTTTTCTTCTATTTCTTCTTTCACAACATGGCTAATATGGAAAAATATTTTATATGTATGCACATATATAATACATATGTATCATGTATATGATACATATATATCAAATATGTATGTATACATATAAATATATACATATACATATATATATATATTACCATCTTAGGGAGGCAGGAAAGGATAGGGGGGAGAAAATTTAGAATTAAAATGTTATTTAAAAAAATGAATGTTAAAAATTGTCTTTACATGTAATTAGAAAAAATACAATGCTATTAAAAAGGAAAAAAATCATCTTCTCTGTCTTAAAGCAGGCAAATATCATCACTAAATACAGGAAATTTGTTTTCACCAAGAAAGAGTTTAAAGAAGCCACATCTGGAAATGTCCTCAAAAGGACATTCATCTGGTCTAGTCATCTGCCTCTAGGCAAAATATTTGCTTATGTCGACTCATATAATTGGCTGTCTATATTATTGTAACTCTTCAGTAAGGGAGGATACAGAACCTGACTTAGTAGTCTATCAACATATCTCTAGCTCTCTGCATCTTACCAAATTTCTGTTGATGTTGTTGCAAATTAAACACATTTGGTTATCCTTTAAGATGATTATAGATTACACACATATTTCAACAACTTACAAAGCAATTTTATTTCTATTATCTAATATGATAATACAACCAAGTGACATCAGCCAGGACGGTCTCACCTTCCCTGCAAGATGACTAAAATGAGAGTCAGAAACCTTAAGAAGTCTGTCAGGTTTAAAATGTAACTTTAAAATGTAACTTTAAATGCAACTTTAAAATGTAACTTTAAATGTAACTTTAAAATGTAACTTTAAATGTAACTTTAAAATGTAACTTTAAATGTAACTTTAAAATGTAACTTTAAATGCAACTTTAAGATGTAACTTTAAATGTAACTTTAAATGTAACTTTAAATGTAACTTTAAAATGTAACTTTAAAATGTAACTAAAAATATAAATTTAATTTTAAATGTAACTTTAAAAAAAAAGATCCTCTTCATCAAAGTGTCTCTCATGAATCATACAAGATTCCTTGAAAGATGCAACAAGGTTCACCTTTGTTTATGATCCTCTAATTATTAATATTAAATAAGGCATGAAACAAAGAGACTGTCCTCACCACCAGCATTGGTTATTATTGTTATAGAGCACAGTTCTGCTAGGCACAATCAGTAAATGAGATTAAGCTGGGAAATGTTTAACAAAATTAAGAAAAATACAATCTTCTTGTTCAGTCATTTTTTAATATTGTGTGATACTTTGTGATCCTCTTTGGGTTTTTCTTGGCAAAAATACTGGAGTGTTTTGCCATTTTCTTCTCCAGCTCATTTAACACATAAGGAACTGAGGCAAACACGGTTAAGTGACTTGACTAGAGTCACACAGCTAGTTAAGAGTCTGAGACCAGATCAAAATTTAGGAAGCTGAATCTTCTTGACCCTAGTATTCTGTCTACTGCTAGTTGTCCCATAAAAATACAATGCAACATAGATAATCTTAATTTGTGATTTTCTAAGTCAACACATGGCATGAAAGGATCTATTTCCATTTGCTTTGACACCATTTTATAGAGGATAGTCAGTGCAAAGTAAAGATGGCAAGGAGATTCTCTATAGATGTGTTGCAAATGCACCTGTTCAGGGATGAAATTGTGCATGTTATATCAAACCTTGTGATATTGCAGAGCTTCCTAAATAAAATTCAGTCAGTAGATCCTATCCAATTCAATTCAATTCTGCATTTATTAAAAGTGCCAACTATATGTCAGGTACCATGCTAGGTGCTAGCGATAAAGATAAAAATGAAAGATTTCCAGAAAAAAACAAGCAGACAAAAATGTCTGTTTTCCAGATTATTAGATATGCAGCTGGATGAACAACTCACAGTACTGGCCCATTGATATTGTCAATATCAATGATTCGCAGATATCACATATTGGGAGTAAGCCAGGCTCAGCACTGAAGAGGAGGAAGACAGGAGGCCTGATTGCAATTGGGGAATTTTGTATTTCTTTCAATGACCTTGACATTCTCCCTGAAACAAAAAAATAATATTTTTAGCAGGATTCTTCTGATAGTAAATCATAAAAAAATAAGAATTGAAAATCACTTATAGGATAATAGACAGATACAAAGCAAGCATGAGTAGGACCTAGAAGGTTTCCAGTCACACACACACACACACACACACACACACACACACACACACACACACACATACAGAGGAAATCAACCAAGAAAATTATTTGAGAAGCTTTGACAGTCACGTAATTAAATTAGAGGTTCTTAAGGTTTTTTCTATCATGGATACTTTTGTCATTCTGGTGAAGCTTATGAGACACTTCTTGGAATAATTTTTAAATACATAAAATAGAATGTTTGGTATTATGAAGGAAACCAATTATGTTGAATTTTTTGTTTGTTTTATTCTATGTTGAATTTTTTTTCTTTTTAGTTCACAGACCTGAGGTTAAGAATCTGTGAACTACAAAAAGATGAACGATTGATGCCTTACGTGCTCCATTGTTATCTGTGGAATGCCAAGAAACTAAGAGTCATAGCAATCATAGATTGTTTGAGCTGCAGGGGACCATCTAATCCAACCTCCTCATTTTATGACTGAGGAAATTTTACAGCTCAGAGAGGTTATAGTCACACAGTTATTAAGTAGCAGAGGTAAGTCTAGCTCCTCTGGCTCCAGACAAAGCATTCCTTCCACATATCATTCTATCCATCAAGGAAGGCACATGCCTCCCCCAACATTGGGTTATTGCTGTGGTTGTGTTTGTCCTTCGTTCTCCAAGAGGACCACGACATCAAGACGATGACATGACTTGCAGTTGATTTTGATTTGAGTGAGGGAGAGCTGTACAATGTCACAACCTCACTTTCTTCTCCTGAGCCATCTGGGTCCAGTGGCCTGATATTCATCAGGATGGCTGGAGATGGCCCAGGATGCAATGTGAGACCTTGGTCCTTTCAGGCTGAAGTCTTATAACATTTTTACTTTGGGTGAGATATCAGTACATTGAGTATACTCCTTGAGAAGAATTTATGGGAAAATATAGAAAAGAGCCAAGTAAAAGGAAGGGGTTTAAATGTAAACTCCATTGGAGGAGAAAATATCTACATTCATGAGATGACAGAGCTATCAAAGTGTAAAGAATCAAAATGTCATATATTTGTTTTTATTTATGTTGCAACATATTCTGCATATATTTACATATTACTTGTCTCCTCCATTATAATGTAAGCAAACTTCTTGAGTGTAAGGATTCTTTTATTCTTTGTACTTTTATCTCTGGCACCTAATTTTCCTTCCAGGAATCTGGTTTCAAATTCCATGCTTCTCAAGAGGAAGGAAGGAAGGAAGGAAGGAAGGAAAGAAATAAACATTTATTAAGAAGCTACCATGTGCCACACACTGTGCTAAATGTTTTACAAATAATATTTCATATGATCCTCACAAAAGTCCTGAGAGGTAGGTGCTATTCCTATCTCCATTTTGTAATTTAGGAAACTGAGGCAGACAGGGGATAAGTAACTTGCCCCAGGTCACACAACTAGTAAATGTCTGAGGATGGATTTAAACTTCAGATTTCCTGATTCCAAGCCCAGACTCTATCCATTACTCTATCTAACTTCACATAATAAGTGCTAAATAAATATTTGTTGATTTCATTGATCATATATACATCAAAGAATATAAGGAAGGAGCAGAACTGAAACTTGGGTGTTCTGTCTTCTGGTCCAGTGCTCTTTTGGCTACACTATGCTGCCTTTAGATAAAAGGTTAGTATCATTTTTCATAAGTACTTTTCATATACTTTCACATACTTGATACAGTGGGCACAATGTAAATTATTATTATCACTTTCTGTGTGACCCTGGGCAAGTCATTTAACCTCTGTCTGTCTCAGTGTCCTTCATTTATAAAATGGGAATAACATTAGCACCAACCTCCTAGAATTGTTGCAAGGATCAAATGAAACAATATTTGTAAAGCATTTTGCAAACCTTAAATCCCTATATTAATGCAAAGAAGCAGAAGGAGAAGGAGGAAGAGGAGGAGGAGGAGAAGAAGAAGAAGAATTTTAATGGAGCTATAATTTTATAGACAAAGAGAACTTCTAATGAAGAAATTCTTTCCACCAATACAGAACAACATTAGCTCTACAATTTGAAATCTTAGATAATTGCTTTGGGCACAAAGAGGTTAAGTAACTTGCTTGGTGTCACAAAATCAATATACGTTCAAAGCAGAGCCTAAATCCATGTCTCTCTGATTTCAATGCTGGCTCTTACACAAAGTTTCCTCTTTTGTCGAAGGATGCAGAAAATCAGTGTGGAGAGCTTTGCTTTAGATAGAAAGATGAGTATTATGGGACCGGAAGCTAAGCTAAGGCTACTCCACTCCCCTCATGAGATTCAGTTACAAAGCACCTGGAATAATCCCTAGGAAGAGAGAAGTATAAACTTAGTGATCAAGTTAAAGTGGTACCTAGCATGCTATTTCCAGTTGAATATATAGGAGGTTATCAGAGGAGGAGGAGTTGATGTCCAAGGGCCCCAGAAGCTCTGGACTTGGACAATCCAAACCTAGTTCTAGGCTACGAGGGCTTAGAGGGCCAATTTTTCCACATTAGCTTGTTACCCCAACCTGGAGATGCTCCAGGAAAATCTTCCAAAATACTCATGGTTTCCCCCAGTTCCTGCATGAGTCCTGAAGTACCAATTGCATAATGACTACAGGGCACCTATTATTTCACTCCACAAAAATGTAGAAAATGCAAGAGCTGATAAATACAAAGAGCATAAAAAGCATTCAAATAGCCCATACATTCCCACCCCCTGCCCTCTTGAGAAGAAAAGTATATGTGGAGTTCATAACAGAGCATAACTCTAAAATTTCAATAAAATCCAGACATTATGGTTTAGGCTTCTCCTGGAAAGGAAGCATAGTTCAGGCATTACTGAACAACCAACTACTTGTAACTCCTGCACAATCTGAGTAACTCATTGGCTTTGTCTTCTAAGTGCAGTGCTGCATCAGAAACTATATGGTCTATTTTCTTCTTTCTCCAAAGAACATATTACTTTAGAAAATCATCTCTTTCTAAGAGAACCTTTTAGCCTAAAGATCATGATTTTTTTTAGTGGTGTAGTGGATAGTGCTCTGAGACAAAACCCATGAAGACCTGAGTTCAAATCCAGCCTCAGACACTTAGTAGCTATGTGATCCTGAGCAAATTGCCTAACTCTTTTCATCTATTATTAGAGATAATAATGACACTTACCCCAGGATTTCTGTAAAGAAATGTGCTAATATCTGAAAAGCACTTAGAACAGTGTCTTTCTTAAGCACAAAAGATGCTTAATAAATGCTTATTCAATTCCCTACCACCACCTTCCTCTTGTACCAGGACCTTGGTTATCTAAATTCCATCGAAAAAGATGATAAATCTTTGTAAAAAGTTTCTCTGATACAGATCCCATTTCCAAAATATATAAGAAATCATTCCAATTTATAAGAATAAGAGCCATTCCCCAGGTGAAAAATTACTAAAGGAAACAAATAGGAAATTCACAAGGGAAGAATTCCAAAGGATACATAGCCATTAAGAAAATACTCTAAATCACTGATAGAGAAGTGCAAATTAAAGCAACACTGAGATTCCACATCACACATATCATATTGACAAAGTTTAGGCAGGGGAGGGGAGGAGAATGATACTTGTTGAAGGATGAAAGAGGCATATTGATGTCACTCTTTACTGAACAACCTGTAAGGCCCTGTAAGTCCTGCAAAATCTGAGGTTGTTTTGTGAATTGGTCTAAATATTCTGGAAAGCAATCTGAAACTATTCTCAGAGTCATTAAACTATGCATACTCTTTAACCTAAAAACATGCATAAAAAGGACCTATATGTACAAAAATATTTATGGCAGGGTTTTTTTTATTTTGTGGAGATAAAGTGCTAGAGTCCAAGGGGTATCTATCAATTAAGGAATGATTGAACACATTACATTTGAAGGTAATGAATTATTATTGTTTTGTAAAAAATGAAGAATACATAGCTTTAGAGAAACCAAGCAAGACTTCTATAAATGGATACAGAAGAAAGTGAGCAGAACCTGTCATACTATAATAATTTTGTCAAATTGAACTATTTTTAAAGACTTTAGCACTCTGAAATGCACTAATTAACTATGCACTAATTAATGCACTAATTAACTATGATTCCAGAGGACAGATGATGAAAAATACTCCCCATCTCTTAACAAAAAGTCAATAGACTAAATGTAAAGAATGAGAAAAACATTTGTTTTACATGATCAATATGGGAATTTGTTTTGCTTGATTGTGCATGTTTATTATCCTTCAGGCTTTTTGTAAGGGAGAAAGAAAGTGGAAAGGAAAGAAAATAAATGGTTTTCCAATTTAATTTTAAAAGATAAGAACAAAGGATGGAGCCAAGATGACAGAGTAAAGGTAGGAACTCACTTGAACTCCCCCCCAAATCCCTCAAAAATACCTGTAAAAATATCTATAAAAAATTACTGTAAACAAATTCTAGAATAGTAGAACCCACAAAATGACAGTGAAACAAATTTCCAGCCCAAGGCAACCTGGAAGGTCAACAAGAAAGTTCTGCTGCACCAGGCTGAGAGAGGAGTACAGTCTAGCACAGTCTACACCAGCAAAGACCAGGCTCCAGAAAACCCAGAGCTAGCTTCAGGGGACAGAATCACTGGAAGCTGTGGCAGTTTCCAAACTTCTCAATCCACAAATGCCAAAGACAACTTAGAAGGTCAGTAGGAAAGGTCTTTTGGACCTGGGTGAGGAAGGAGCACAGTCCAGCACCAGCACCAGCAAAGTCCTGGCCACAGCAAACCAGTAGCAGGCTTTGGGAGTGACTGAATCAGCAGTGGCAGCAGTTTCCAGAACTCTCAGCCCACAGACATTAAGTGGATTGAATAACTGGTCAGAAGGAGATTTCAGGTGTCTCTTTCCTGGCATTGAGGCAGGACTCTGTTGCTTTGCCCACACTTAGATATGGGTTGCAGTCTTAGATGGCAGTCCTGGGGTGAGAAGAAGCACTAGCATAGCAGAGCTTGTGGTTGCAGTGGGGATGGAATCATCCTCACATTTCCAGGGCAGAAGAGAGTGCTTGTGGTCACTTACAGACCAGAGCATAGGCCAGGAGAGGAGTAAACACTTCTCCTTAGATCATACCACCTTGGGAGAACTGAAAACTTACAGGTCCCTAGAAGTATCTCTGCAAACAGCTGCACAAAACCCTCAAAGCTTAGGACAGTATGCCCTCTACACTGAAAGCAGAGCCCTACCTTAACAAAGAATTAAAAGGTCAAGAAATAGGGAAAATGAGCAAACAACAGAAAAAAAAACTCAGACTATAGAAGCTTACTTTGATGACAAAGAATATCAAGACACACACTCAGAAGAACACAACACAGTGGAAGCTCCTATATCCGAAGCCCCCAAGAAAAATATGAATCAGTCTCAGACCATGGAAGAGTTCAAAAAAGATTTTGAAAATCAAGTAAGAGAAGTAAAGGAAAAATAAGGAAGAGAAATGAGAGGTATGCAAGAAAATCATGAAAAGTAAGTCAACAGTTTGCTAAAGAACACCCAAAAAAGTGTTGAGGAAAATAACACCTTAAAAAATACACTAAATCAAATGACAAAAGAGGTCAAAAAGCCAACGAGGAGAAAAGCGGAATTGGTCAAATGGAAAAGGAGGTCCAAAAGCTCATTGAAGATAATAATTCCTTAAAAATTAGAATGGAGCAAATGGAAGCTGATGACTCTATGAGAAACCAAGAAATTATAAAACAAAATCAAAAGAATGAAAAAAAATAGAAGACAATGTGAAATATCTCATTAGAAAAACAACTGAGCTGGAAAATAGATCCAGGAGAAGAAATTTTAAAGCTATTGGACTACCTGAAAGCCATGATCAAAAAGAGATCCTGGACATCATCTTTCAAGAACTATAAAGGAAAACTACCTTGATATTCTAGAACCTGGGGTAAAATAGAAATTGAAAGAATTCACCAATCATTTCCTGAAAGAGATCCTGAAATGAAACCTCCCAGGAATATTATAGCCAAATGCCAGAGTTCCTAAGTCAAGGAGAAAATATGGCAAGCAGCCACAAAGAAACAATTCAAGTACTGTGGAATCACAATCAAGAAACACAAGATTTAGCAGCTTTTACATTAGGGGATCAGAGGATTGGAATATGATATTCTGAAGGGTAAATGAGCTAGGATTATAATCAAGAATCATCTACATAGAAAAACTGAATATAATCCATGAAAGGAAAAAATTGATATTTGATGAGGTAGATGAATTTAATGCATTTTTTGAGAAAAGACAAGAGCTAAATAGAAAATTGGCTTTCAAATGTAAGACTCAAGAGAAGCATGAAAAGGTAAGCAGGAAAGAGAAATCATAAGGGACTTATTAAGTTGAACTATTTACATTGCTACATGCAAAGATGATATTTGTAACTATGAGAACTTTCTCATTATTAGGGTAGTTGGAGTGAGAGAAGTCGGAGTGAGAGAAGAACATACTGGGAGAAAGAGAAAGGGAGAGGGAGAATAGAGTAAATTTTCTCACATAAATGAGGCAAGAAAAAGTTTTTACAGTGGAGGGGAAGAGAAAGGAGGTGAGAGGGAATGAGTGAACCTTAATCTCATCAGATTTGGTTTATGAAGGGTATAACATGCACACTCTGTTGGGTATAGAAATCTATCTGACCTTACAGGAAAGTAGGGGGAAAGGGGACAAGAAAGGGGATGCAGTGATAGAATGAATGTCAGATTGGAGTAGGGGGTAATCAGAAGCAAACACTTTTGAGGAAGGAAAGGGTAAAAAGAGAGAATAGAATAAACAAGGGGGGATAGGATGGAGGGAAATAGAGTTAGTCTTTCACAACATGACTGTTATAGAAGTGTTTTACATGACTCTATATGTGTAATTTGAATCTAATTGCTTGCCATCTCAATAAGGGTAGGGAGGAAGGGAGAGAATGTGGAACTCAAAGTTTTAAAAACAAATGTTAAAATTGTTTTTACATGTAACTGGGAAATAAGATACACAGACAATGGGGTATCGAAAGTTATCTTGCCCAAAAGGAATATAGAAGGGGAAGGGGATGAAAGAAGGCAGAGTTAGGTGATAGAAGGGAAGGCAGATTGGGGGAAGAGGTAATCAGAAGCAGAACACTTTTGAACAGGGACAGGGTGAAAGGAGAGAAGAATAAAACATATGGGAGTAGAGAGAATAGGATGGAGGGAAATACAATTAGCAATAGCAAATGTGGAAAAAAATTTTGAAGCAAGTTTCTCTGATAAAGACTTCATTTCTTTTACATATAGAGAACTATGTCAAATTTATAAAAATAAGAGCACTTTCCCAACTGATACATGATCAAAAGACATAAGTTTTCAGATGAAGTGATTAAAACTATCTATAACCATATGAAAAAATATTCTAATGCATTATTGATTGGAGAAATTCAAATTAAAGAATTCTGAAGTACTACCTCATGCCTATTAGATTAGGGAATAGGAAAGAAAAGGTAAAAGATAGATGCTTGAGGGGATGTGGGAAAAACAAGACATTAATGTACTGTTGTTAAAGTTATGAATTGATTAAAGCCATTCTATAGAGCCATTTGAAACTATAACCAAAGTGCTATAAAACTAAGCTTTCTCTTTGACCTAGCAATATCATTATTAGGTCTGTATCTCAAAAGAGATAAAAAAACAAAAAAGAAACAGACCTATATGTAGAAAAATATTTATAGCAGGTCTTTTTTGGTGGTAAGAATTAGAAATTGAGGAGATACACATCAATTGGTGAATTGCTGAATAAGTTGTGATATGTAAGTATGATGGAATACTGTTGCACTGCAAGAAATGACAAGCAGGATGCTCTCAGAAAAACCTGGAAAGACTTACATGGGTTGATGCAAAATGAAATGCACTGGCTACAAAGTAACAGTGATAGATAGATAGATAGATAGATGATAGATAGATAGATAGATAGATAGATAGATAGATAGATAGATAGATAGATAGATAGATAGATAGATAGATAGATAGAAAGATAGATAGGTAGATAGATAGATAGAGATAGATAGATAGATAGATAGATAGATAGATAGATAGATAGATAGATAGATAGATAGATGAATAGATATGTATATATAAGATATATATATATGATGATCAGCTGTGAATGGCTTAGCTCATTTTCACTTTATTTTTCTTGAGTTTTTTTGTCTGTTTTCTTTCAAAGCATGACTATTATGGATATTTTTGCATAACTACACATATATAACCTACATAGAAAAAAGATGAGAGCAAGATTAATAATAATGATAGCAATAACCAACATTTATGTATCATTTACTTTATACCAGGCATTGTGCTAAGTGCTTTACAACTATTGTTATTTTATTTGAGCCTAACAACAGCCCGGGAGGTGAATGTTTTTATTATCCCTCTTTTACGGAAGAGGAAACTATGGCAAACAAAGGTGAAGTGACTTGCCAATGGTTACACAGCCAGTAGGCGTCTGAGGTTGGATTTGAACTCATGTCTTCCTGACTCTAGGTCCATTGCTCTACCTACTGAACCACCCAACTGCTCTGGAATAAGTCTTCTTGTTGTTTACTCATTTTTTCAATTGTGTCTGACTCTTCGTGACCTGATTTGAGGGTTTTTTTTGACAAAGATAATGGTGTAGTTTGCCATTTTCTTCTCTAACTCCTTTTGCAGATGAGGAAACTGAATCAAACAGGGTGAAGTGACTTGCCCCGGGTCAAACAGCTAGTAAGTATCTGAGGCTATATTTGAACTCAGGAAGGAGACTCTTCTTGCCTCTAGACCCAGCACCCTATCCAGCACACCACCTAGCAGCTCTGATGGGACAGGTATTACTGTCCTCATTTTACAGATGAGGAAACTGAGACTGCCCAGATAAGTTAGGTGACTTGCTCAGTCACATGGCTACTGGGTGGCAGGACCAGGACCAAAATGCAGGTCTTCTGACTCCCAGGCCAGTTCTCTTTCCACCATCCCCTATTGCCTCATCTTGGTTCTGAACTTCTGAGTCTATTTGTCTTGGCCCAGACAACAGAAGGCATGGCCATTATTCACTTTGCTCATACATTTGTCCTCTCAAAGGCAGTCTTCCTCCAACCAAAGCATACTTCCTCTGCTCTGCTGCTACCGTACTGCTAATGAAACATCAGTCATAAATTCTATGCCAACTATTTGGGTTTCAACACCAAGTGGAAGGAATGGGGGTGGGGAATATTACAAAGCAGTCCTGTCTTGTTTTCTGAAATTCCCTCGTCATTGTACTCTTTGCTGGATTCTGCACATAATTCCTGATGCCCCTTGGCCAAGATCAACTCTTCCAGTACCTGGCTTCACAGACATGTGTGGTCGTGCCATGATGTGAGAATAAAATAGCATCAGATTCCAGCACAGGATGGGCCTAAATTTTTCTCCTTTTCTAGAAGCTTCCTCAGAACGTGGTTACTATAGTCTAGTCCAAGCACACAGTCACCAGAGGCTGCTGATACCCTGAACGCAGGAGAGGTTGGCAGTATTCATCCTTTTAGAAATTCCAATTAAGTCTTAGACAAAGGAAAGCTAAACTCCTAGGGTGAATGAAAACTATCCAAAAGAAGGAATTATGAACAGAGAGAGGAAGGAATCCATTAGGTTTTTGCTTAATTTGGTCCCTATCGTTTTATCCTGTCAGTTGTGGTATAATGGAAAAAGCATTAGATTTAAATCCAAAGGATTGGGTTCAAATCCTAATTGTGCTACCAGTATGGCTTCAGTTGAGTCACCAAATCTCTCTAGGCCCTCAGTTTCCTCGTCTATAAAATGAGAAAATTGGAATAGATCATCTCCTAAATCTCTATCAGCCCTACCTCTCATAATGTCTATAGTGAAAAAAATTTTGGAGGCGGGCATTCTAGTTATTTACCAAAAATACCTTGCAGTCAAGTTGCAATGCAGCATGACTCCTTTTCTCAACTTTCACAACTGTGTAATACCATTTTAATATGTGAGCCCCTGGCAACATACAGGAAAACATGCAGAGACAGAGCTGCACCCTGAGGGGTTCATAACCAATTCAGACAGGTTGCTGACTAGAGAAAGTCCATTCAGATAGAAAAAGAAGTCCCTGGAATTCTTGCCCTAATTCAAATCAAAGTGAATTGACATGGTTTTAAGCTGACTTCTTGGGTGAGTGACTCTTCTTATCTTAATCAGGGTCAGTTCCCACATTCCAAGGGTTACAACTTTACAAGGACACTAACTTATGACATCATGCCTAAGTCAATTTAATAACGATGATGATTCTTTCCATCAATGTAGCTTTCATGCAAAAATCATCTCAAGAGATTTCTATGTATAATTTTTTTCTAATTTAGGTGAAGGTAAAATAATTACATATATTTTGAGAGGTTGTAGAGGTTCTTACTTTTCTTTAAATAATGACTAATTTAAATTCCTAAGAAGTTAAAGACAGAAAGATCCCACATATATTAAAATATTCACAGTAGCACCATTTATTGTGGAAAAAATTTTAATTGGAAACACATTAGATGTTCATCAAAAGGAGAGTGGGTAAACAACCTATGATACATGAACACAATGCCACAAGAATTCCTAATTACAATTACTGTGAAGAATACAGACAATCATAGGGAGACATATGAACTAATAAATGTGTGGCAGAATGAAGAAAACAATATATATGATTACAATGATGTCAAGGAAAATAATAACAAGAAAAACCTCTGAAAGCTGTGCAGTTATAATAGTATAATTATAATTGTGACTGGAGAACAGATGAGAAAATTCATCTCCCCTTTCTTCTTTGCAGAAGTGGAGGAATATTGGTGTGGAATATTATATATACCAACCAACATGGTCGACATATTGGTTGACTTTGCTGAACTCCTTTTTTTCTTTCTTTTTTATTCTTTATTACAATGCAAAAATCTTCTATCATTCAATAGAGGATGATGAAGCTTTCGATAAGAAAGAAATATAAAAACAAAAGATATTAATAATTTCAAAAACATTCATTTCTAATTTTATCCAAAATGTATTAAGGACCTATCTCTAGTCAAAAAAGTCTAGTCTCTCCTATGGGCAGCCCATGATTTCTCCTAGCAATAATCTTGTATTCTGTGTCCTTTTCTTTTTCCTATGTTTTAGATTTAGAACAAGAAATAATTCACTAAATCAAACTGGTTTACCTGCTTTCCTACAATGGAACATTTCAATCTCATGCCTCTTTCTTTTCCTGGGCAGGCCCCCCAACACTGAAATGCTCTCTTTCTTCCCTTCTATCACTTAAAATCATATACAACACAGTCAATTCTGCTATAATTTTAATTTTATTTAATTTTATTCAAGTTTGGTCCAACTCAACTGATCATGTGAATTTCAAGTAGTTTGCTATATTATTTCTTCCACAAGAAACAGCAACATTTTCTCATGAAGAAAGAGCAAAAACACAAGGAGCTGTTCCACTTCCCAACTATTTACTAGCTATAACCCTTTCACCCACTTCCACAAGCAAATTTCAGATCATTTCGGGTAAAGTGCCAAGTTTATTGTACATTTTATGGTGCAGGAAGAGCTATGGGCAAGAGGAGAGCAGGACCACACCCTCCACCACCACCCTCTGCCACGGCCAAAGCCCAGAGTTGTGGCCTGCCCAACTTGCACAACACAGCCCAGGGCTGGTGGGAACCAAACCGCAGCCTGAAACTATGAATGCTGCCACTCTTATTGTAGTTTTGATGCATTTGTCAAGCATTTACTGCATATAAAACTAGTGTTGATTTTTATTAGGTTCCCTTTTTTATTTTTAACGTCATTGATAAAGTTTTTGAACACTGTATCCCCAGTTCCATTTTTTCCATAAGCCTGGTAGTTTTTGTTGTGTGATTTTGCATCATGCAGTGCTTTTGGGGAGCAACTCTGTGAAATTATAGTAGTATTGCCTCTTTCAAAGCTCAGCCCAGGTATTATATCATTCCTACAGCCTTTCCCTCATCTCCACAGTCTTTAGTGTTCTCCCTCCTTCAAATTATCTTTGTTTAGTCATTTTTTAGTTATATCCAACTCTCTAGACCTCATTTGGGGTTTTCTTGGCAAAAAATACCTGAGTGGTTTGCCATTCCCTTCTCCAGCTCATTTTACAGATGAGGAACCTGAGGCAAGCAGGGTGAAGTGACTTGTCCAGGGTCACATAGGCTAGTTAAGTGTCAGAGGCTAGATCTGAACTCAGAAAGATGAGTCTTCCTGACTGCAGGCCCAACCTTCTATCTATGCCTCATGCTCAATTATAAGAAGCTAAGGAGAGAGTGGGTAGTAAAAAAAAAAAAAAAAAATAGAGACGAAATCGACAGACAGCTTTTTCAAGTAGTTTTCAAGTCGGGAAATGATGGGAGGAAAATGAGACTGTACCAACATGGGCTAGAAGAGTCAAAGACAGGCTTACTTTAGGACTGGGGATACCTGTGCTCATTTAGGATGTGAGAGAAGGAAAAGTTGTTTCCAGAAACAGCTATTTAACTCCATGGTTGCCATTCTAGGGCTAAGAAGGAGCAATGCTGGAAAGCCCCTAGAGGCTTTAGAAAAAAACTAAGCATAAAAGAAGGGGACTTTGGAATCACACTAGACAAGGTAGCCAATTGATACAGGTCAATGGGGATGCCAACTCACAGTCTACAGAAGGAGCCACCCACACCTGGGATGGAACGGTTGTGTCAAGAGTCCCTAGGAATGATGCTGAGCTAAGAAAAGACTTATTTACCTTTAGGGGAAGGCCATACCATGAAAACTGCATCAAGGGAGAGGACCCAGTGCAGTAAAATGGAAAGGATTTGGATCTGAATTCTGACCAGGCTTCTATGGAACCACAGGCAAATAAACTTAATCTTTCTGAACTTGAGGTAACTCAACTGTAAATGAAGAGGTTGGATGGGTTAAATGACCCTATGATCTCTCAAGTCTCTTCTGTCTCTAAATCCTATGTGATTTAGATCACATAGATTTAGAATCCCACCAACCTAGTGGACTGAGTGTCACTAGAGTCTCTTATATTTGGGCATCGTTTCAAGCAGTAATTGAAATAGACTGACCTCAACTCTTTCATTTCTGCTACATGGCATGACCTCTGGAAAGAAAGCTACCTAAATGAGGCTCTAGGCTCAATGAGCAAAGCAGCTATTTCTTGACTGAATTGAAAGAAATTACTTCAGTTAACATGGGACTTTCTTTAAGTACCTGTAAAAACCACAAGATTGTAGGATTACAGATTTAGAGCCAGGAGGGAATTTAGAAGTCATCTTGTCAAATAGCTTTCATGTTACAGATGAGGAAACTGAGGCCCATACAGGTGCAATGGCTTGCCCAAGATCTCATAGATAGTGAGTGAAGAAGTTAGAATCTGAATCCTGTTCTCCTGACTCTAGATTCCAAAGTCTTCCCACCATACTATACTGCCCCTCAATTAAATGCATTTCAATAAACTTTTAAGATTAAACATCTGTTTTGTTCAAGGCATTGTGAGCAGCCAGTGCTAGTGATAGACAAAGTTACAAAACAGTGTCTTCCCTCAAGGGCATTCCACTTTGGGAAGGGTGGAGCAGAGAGAGTCACCATATAAACAAATAAGTAAGTACTAGATAATTGGAGGGCAACTAGTGGCTAAGTAAATAGCCACTAGTGTCAGGCCTAGAGTCAAGAAGACCTGAGTTAAAATCTGACCTTAGACATTTACTAACTATGTGACCTTGGGCAAGTCAATTAACCTTGTTTGCCTCAATTTCCTCATCTGTCTCTCTCTTGGTAATCTCAACTCTCATTTTTCATATTTAGTCAGTTAGCAAGTATGTCCAGTTACATCTCTGTGACACCTCTCACATCCGTCCTTTCCTTGCTACCCAACTACAGGCCCTCTCTCCCACACATCTAGACATTTCATAGTCCTTCCTGACTTTAGTAATGGTAAGCTTGAAACAACTTATACAGGCTTAAGAGAGCCAATTTTTAAATTTTTAGAGTGAGAAGTTATACCTACTCACTCTATAACTGTTAGGATTTGATTTAGTGTCCCGTTGATTGTCTAGACTTAAAAAAGTGATGGAGAAAATGTTAATAATGCAAAATAAACTTTAAAATGGATCATGAGAACATTGCCCCCACCCCAGAGATCCAGATGTTAAAACATTTATCATCACGCCTCTGAGTCTCTAATTTATCTGACAACTCTGCTAGGGTAGTCTTATATAAAGGTAAAGTCATACATTGTTACCTGTTACCTGCCCAAAAAAAATCTTCAGTGAGTCCTGATTGAATTTGTCTCACTCCACAATATGACATTGCTGCACTTTTCCAGGTATGTCCTTCCTTCACTCTCTTTGGTTTTTTTAATAATTACTGGACTGGACTATACTGTATAGCTCAACAAAATGCTATGTCCTCCCTGAAGCTTTTCCTGATCATCTCTCCTTAAAAATGACCTTCTAATGATCCTGAGATTATGGAATAAGAGGTAACAAACTAGAAAATAATTTCCCCAGAATGGAACAAGAGAATTCAGTGATGACCGGAGGAGAATGAAAAACCATCACAAGGCAATTCTTATGGAAAAAAATAGCTGAAGACCATACCGACAAGTTTTTCTTGGTTGTTCCAACCCCAGGGCCTGCCCTTCTCCTGCAATCAACAGACACATTAGTTTGGACAGGGGATAAGGGAAGGAATGTTTGCTTGTCATCTGTCTCTTGATTGCATAATTGGTAATTGCAGGTTAGAGCAAGACAGGTTGGTAAAATTAAAAGAGAGCCATTGGAGTTCACTCATCCTTGTCAAATTGTCACTTACTTATGTCTAGGTCCAGTGAAATGGCTTCCCAGTGGGGAAGATGATCATCACGATGGCGGCTGTCACAGTGAACGCTGCTTGTCAACAGTTGTGTTTATCTCTTCAACAACAAAGTGACACGATCTTAAGACAAGATCAACTTTGCTTAGTGGCAAATGGAGTATATCAGCCTAACATCTTTTAATAGATAGAGATGCCTACTCAAACAAGGCATCTGGGTAATGCAGTGGTTAAAGTGCCAAGCTTCCAGTCAGGAAGACCTGAGTTCAAATTTGACCTCAGACTTTATCTGTGTGGCCCTGGATAAGTCACTTAACCATTTTTGCCTCAGTTTCTCCATCTGTATAATGAACTGGGAAAGGAAATGGCAAACCACTCCAGTACCTTCACCAAGAAAACCCCAGGTAGGGTCATGAAGAGTATGACATGACTGAGACAACTGAACAACAGTGTGTCTACTTATGGTTTGTCTTTATAATCTCTCTTCTCCTTGAACTCATGCTACCATTGGTTTACCATTTAGTAAAAGAGCTCCCCACCTACATCATCCAGTCACATAGCCTGCCCTATCCTCTAAGGACACCAAGATAAGAGTATACAACACAGAGAAATTCTTAGAAACAGTGCCAATCACAAGAATTAGCAAAAGCTGAAATGTAATGGAATTATATAGTGGGGGTGATTTAGCGGTGCTTAGAAAAAAAAATTATTAGGACTGGCATTAAAATGGAACTGTAGCTATTAATTACTTCATTCGGTGGTTTTGCTTTCTGGGAGAACTCATCTGTACTGTGAACTGAAATTTTAATTATGATGAATTTTGTGTGCATTTCTGACCTCCAGAGATTGGTGTAAACACTTTGGCAATCAATAGATGAACTCAGCTGGCATTTATTTTATGACTTTTTCCATTCTATTGCTAGAATGCATGGGGTCAGGAATAAAAGGGTACAAAGTGAGGGGCCCATCTCAATAGCTAGACAGCAACTCGAAATTTATTAGTCTCCATCACTGCTACAGCGGGGTTTGTGGACCTTGATATTGCCTTCCCCCCACCAAGAAGAGATCAATACTTTCAGTAATTTCAGTAGAGAGAACAGTCATACCCCGAAACTTGATCCTTCAAACAGCTGAGCTCATGCTCTGTCCTTGTGACACAGGATCTCATTGACCCTGATTGCCAAAAAGAAATGTCTAATGATTTATTCACTAGTGGTCAAAAGTAGTAGGTGTTTGTCAAATGGAGAATGATTGAATAAGTTGTGGAATATGATCATGAAGTGAAATGCTAAATGAAATGTGCTATAAGAAATGATGCACTCATTGGTTTTAGAAAGACATGAATAGACCTGCACAAAATAATAATAGCAGACTTTTCACTGGGGCCTAGGAAACTATGTGACAATAAATTGTTTTGGTTCCTTCACTGGAAAACTACTGCTTCATATATTTTGACCACTCCCAAGTTTGACCAAGTTTGACCTTGATCTGATAAGCTGTCTATACATTGTTTTTTCCCAGTGTTCTGCTTTTCTTTGATCTTGGCTACACTTGTTTTATTTATACAAGAACCATTAAATTTAATGTAATCAAAATTATCCATTTTACACCTAACTTGGCTCTCAATCACTTGTTTCTTCATAAATTGTTCACCTATTCTTAAGTCTGATAGGTAGCATGCTACATGTTCTTCAGAATTTCTTACAGTATCTGTTGTATCCATATATCTCATGTATCCATTTTGACCTCATCTTGAAGAAAGATGTTGGTCTATGCTCAAATTTTGCCAGACTGCTTTCCAGTTTTCCCAACAATTTTTTCCAAATAATGAATTCCTATTCCCCAAACTTAAGTCTTTACACTTGTCAAATACAAAGCTACTAATTCATTTGTAGTGGGAAATTATATGTCTGCTCTGTTCCACTGATCTACCTTTCTATTTTTTAGCCAGTGCCGGATAGATTTGATAATTACTGCCTTATAATATAGTTTAAGATCTAGTACTGCTCAAGCTCTTTCCTTTACATTTTTTTCAATAGTTCCTTTGATATTCTTGTCTTTAGGTTCTTCCAAATAAATTTTGTTATTTTTTCTAATTCAGTAAAATCATTTTTTAGCAATTTAATTCAGATGATGTTGAATACATAAATTAGTTTAGGTAAAATTGATGTTTTTATTATATTGACCCTGCCTACTCATGAGCAATTACTATTTCTCCAATTAGTTGAATCTGATTTTATATACAGAAAAAGTTTTTTATAATTTTGTTCATATAGTTTCTGGGTTTGTTTTGGTAGATGTACTCCCAGGTATTTTATATTGTCTAGAGCTATTTTAAGTGAGGTATCTCTTACTATCACTTCTTACAGGGTTTTGTTTGTGATATATATAAGATTACTGATGGTTTATGTGGATTTACTTGACATTCTGGTACGTTGCTAAAATTATTAATTATTTCAACTAACATTTTAGTTGAGTCTTTGGGATTTTCCAAGCAATCATCATATTGTCTACAAAAATAGATAGTTTTATTACATCATGATTCCTTCTATTTCTTTTTTTTCTCTTATTGCTATTGCTAGGATTTCCAATACAATATTAAATAATATTGGCAACAGTGGGCATCCTCGTTTCACATCTGAGCTTACTGGGAAGGCTTCTAGCTGAGGCTCATTACAAATAATTCTTGCTGATGGTTTTAGATAAATGCCTTTTATCAAAGAAAAATCCATTCATATCTATACTTTCAAATATTTTTAATAGAAATAACTAATGTACTTTATCAAAAGTTTTTCCTGCATCTATTGATATGATCATGATTCATTTTTATTTATGTAATTGATATAATCAATTACATTAATAATTTTCCTTATATTAAAACCATTCCTGATATAAATCCCACTTGATCATAATGTATAATCTTTGTAATATATTGTTGCAATCTTTTAGCTAGTGTTTTATTTAGGATTTTTCCTCCATATTTATTAATGAAATTGGTTTATAATTTTCTTTTTCTACTTTTAGTCTTCCTAATGTAGGTATCAATACCATATTGTTTCATAAAAGGACTTTAGTAGGATCTCTTCTTTGCCTATAATTACAAATAAATTATTTAATATTGAAATTAGTTACTCTTTAAATGCTTGCTAGAATTCACTTGTAAATCCATCTGATCCTGGTGCTTTTTTCTTAGGAAGCTCATTTATCACCTGTTTAATTTCTTTTTTTCTAAAATAGTCTATTTAGATATTCTATTCCCTCTTCTGCTAATCTGGGCAATTTATATTTTTGTAAATACTCTTCCATTTCACTCAAGTTGTTAAACTTATTGACATATAATTGCGCAAAATAATACCTTATAATTGTCTTAATTTCCTCTTCTTTATTGGCATATTCATCCTTTTCATTTTTAATACTAATTAGATTTTCTTCTCTTTTTTAAAAATCAAATTAATGAATAGTTTATCTATTTTATTTTTTTCTTAAAAAAACAACATTTAGTTTTATTTATTCACTTAATTTTGACACTCAATTTTATTAATCTCACTTTTGATCTTTAGGATTTCTAATTCAGCATTGAATTGGGAATTTTTAGTTTGTTCTTTTTCCAGTTTTTTTAATGCATATCCAATTCATTGTTCTACTCTTTCTCTATTTTACTGATGGAAATATTTAAAGATAAAAATTTTCCTTTGATCAATGCTATTGCTTATCCCATAGGTTTTGATATATTATTCATTCTCTAATGAAATTATTATTTCTGTGAATTCCAATAAAAACAACCTATAGTCATATAAAAATGTTCTAAATAAGTATTGATTAGAGAAATACAAATCAAAACAATTTTGAGATATCATTTTATACCTATCAGATTGTCTGAAATGATTGAAGGGGAAAGCAATAAATATTGGAGGGGATGTGTAAAAATTGCGACACATTCACTATTTGTAGAAATCTAACTAATCTAACCATTTTGGAGAGCAACCTGAAATTATGCCCAAAGAGTTATTAAGCTGCCCATACCCTTTGAATCAACAATACCACTAGTAGGTCTAATTCCAAAGATGATTAGGGTAAAAGAAAAGAACTTACATGTTCTGAAATATTTATAGTAGCTCTTCTTGTGGTGACAAAGAACTGGAAATTGTGGGAATGTCCGTCTATTGGGGAATGACCAAACAAGTTGTGATATATGATCATGATGGAATGTGCTATATGAAATGTGCTATAAGAAAAAATGAGCTCATTGATTTTAGAAAAACATGAATGGACTTACATGAAATAATGAAGAGTGGAATGAGCAACCAATATACTAAGAGAATATCTTGTACAACAACAGCAGTATTTAAGAGCATCTAATCTGCCTCAATCTACTAGTCACTAACAAAAACATTTGTAATTTATCAGGGGATAGAATAAAATGGTCTAATATTTCATGATTTTACATGGTAGTGCCTTGAACTATCTGCAGTTTCCTATTACAAGGCAAGTTTCAAATATGTAGGATTTTGCCTAAAATTCTCCCAATTAGTGAAGAGTTGGTATGATAGGTTTGGAGAGAAGAGGCATTCTTCATTTCTGCTTTAAGAGAAAAACACATATGGTTCCAGATTTTTTGTGAGTAGCTCTAGGGAGGTGTTAATAGCAAAGCAAAGTAGGACACAGGAGGATAAAGAGAAAGAGACTCTTGTAGACATGTAAAGGGAAGCTAGTTCTTCAACATACCTTTAATGTACAGCTTGACTCCTTAGAGACTTCAGGGAATTTTCCCTTGAATGAAATTGGGTCCTCTCTATTGGTTGAGTGAGATCTCAGCTCACTTTCATCTTTAAAAATCCTTTGTTGTTGCCATTTTTTCTGATATATTCTAATCTGTAGAACTCTGATTCTTGTTTTTTATCTGCATAGACAACTGCTTTTAATTGATGTTCAGTACTTGTGATGGGTAGGAATCAAGTTGTAGGTTATAAAGCTTAGGTTTCCCTTTCTTTCCCTTTAAGGCTTTGGAACCAGAGAAGCTAACAACTTTGTTGCTTTTGAACCCCCCCAAAAATAAATTGTGTCCTTAAACCAATAATATTTAGAGAGACAGGCAAATATAATTCTATTCTGATATCCTCTCAAGAGAATGGCCAATCTTGTGACCTCTTCTCCTGTTCCTCTCCAGACAAGAATCAAAATCTCCTTTGAAGAGGGGTGGGCAATATTCTAAAGATAACTCTCCATAATATCCACATTTTGATGACTTGTGTGGATATTCACATCCTACATGGACCACACCTATCTTATACTATCTTTATCCAACCCAGGAGTTGTAAAGATTTGCCTGTAGTGATTAGTCAAACAGAATGTTCATTCTCTTTGCTATGAATGATCCCTATTGGACCATTTCTTGGGGCTGTGACCTGATATATTCATGCTGACTCGTGGTACTTACATTATAAAAGTTCACATTAGCTAATACTTAACACTTGGGTCACTTCAGCCAAGAGTCATTAGTTCTGGACAATGTCTATGAATTTCTCAATTGATGAAAGCTCCATGTCATCTCTGACATTGAAATCGTTGCATATTCTGGAGTCTGGGGATTCTGGGACCTGGGAATGACTGTATGGTAAATGTGGCATGTGTTTTACATGTATTCTTTCCCTAAATCAACAGCTTGATTCATTAGCAATGAGTATGGCTGTATATTCCATGACTCATCTCCAGTATCTGAGAACTGTAAGTGATAAGAGGGATATAAATTACCCTTCAGTCTAGGGGTTTAGGGAGAGAGAGAGGGAGAGAGAGAGAGACAGAGAGAGACAGAGAGAGAGACAGAGAGAGACAAAGAGAGAGAGACAGAGACAGAGACAGAGAAAGGGAGGGGGAGGTTAGAGAGATGAGGAGGAGAGGGAGAGGGGTAGAGGGAGAGGGGAGAGAGAGCTCTTAATTTGTGTGTGTAGAAGAGGTTTATGGATCCTGGAGGAGAAGAGTTAGCTAAAGAGATGTCTTGAGCTCGCCCAGATTATTAGTTAGAAGAACAGCCCCCTGACATGTTTGCAGAGCTTGAGGACTGCAAGGAGAGTTGATCTAAATTAACCCTTAGAGAACCCTAGAAGGAAGAAATCCCTAAACAGAATTTCTTAATTTGAAATCTATGTATTCCTTGGGTAAATTTCAAGAGTTCCATGAACTTGGATATGTGTGTGGAGGGAGCAGGGGAGAGATTACATCTTTATTTCAGTATAATTGGTTTCTTCTGTAATGCTGTGTGTTCATTTGTGTGTTGAAAAATATTCTGAAAAGTATTTCATGGGATTCACTCTTCTGCTAAAAGGAGTCTGTGAGCCCCCAAAAGTTAAAAATTTCTGTCACTGAAGCACATGTTGGAAAGTAGTGTGTTCTTAGGGGGGCAGGAAGTAGAAAGGAAAACATGCCACTACCACCACAACTCCCATTGTATTGGGAAGTGTGCTTTGGACAGCTACCCCAACCTGGACACTTAAGAATTCTTCAGGAAAGGTCTGAGATGAGTAATAGGTCACTTGTTTCAAAGAGAAGATCATAGTGCAGACCTGATAGGGCCCCCTGTGGCTATGAGACTCCTGGGATATATAGTTGCTTAGGAAGTACCAAAAATTGAGTCTGTAGAAATTCCAAAAATAAGAGGGAGTAATGGAAAGAATACAAAATTTTTAAT
Source organism: Bettongia penicillata ogilbyi (assembly GCA_023548195.1). Taxonomy (NCBI): domain Eukaryota; kingdom Metazoa; phylum Chordata; class Mammalia; order Diprotodontia; family Potoroidae; genus Bettongia; species Bettongia penicillata. The sequence goes on along the minus strand of JAJHZJ010000202.1, from coordinate 2,937,798 downwards.
AAGAAAAATACAAGTTCAAATTTGCCCTGCTCAATATTTTCTATATAATTTTAAACTAGTTAATTTCCTTTAATGAGCTTCACTGTAAAATAAAGAGGTGGGACCAGTATCCTTAACATTTCTTAAGTGCTGGTCCACAAACTTGTTTTAAAAGATTTTAAAGATTTTGATGATTTTTAAAGATCTACATTTCAATATAATTGCTTTCCTATTATTCTGTGCTTTTTTATTTTACACATTTAAAACATTATTATGAGGAAGGTCCACCAGAATGCCAAAAGCGTTCATGACACACACAGAAAAGTTAAGAACCGTCTGGTCTTTATGTTGTTTCCAACTCCACATCTTGGAAACCAGGGTCATCTCTATGCTATGATGAGGTTTAAAGTTGGACTTTTGTAGAGGCCAACTCAAATGTTAGATTTTTAAACATTAAACAATTTTAAACATTTAAAATATTAGATTTTTAAACATTTTAAAAATGTTTCTGAACTGACAGAAATTATTACATCACAATTATCATCTTTCTAAGATTTGTCTAAGTTTCAAGTTCTATTAGTAGCACTCTTTCTTGCCTAATGTGCCATCAGGCATCTATAAGTAGCTGCTGAGAATAAGAGTAAGGTCTGTGAAATGAAGCCAGTGATATAATTCCACATTTCCTTCTCCATTTCAGATTATTTCTTCCTTCTTTCTGTTCTCTTTCTATTCCTTCCTCCCCTTATTCCTTCCTTCCTGCTTTCTTTTCTTCCTTCCTTCCTTCTTTTCTCTTTCCTTCCCTTACTTGAGTGTGGCGTATCTATGAAGCATCTTATTTATCCAAATCAACATTTTTAGTAAATTCACACATAGCATTCTTTGCCAGAAAGCACTTATTTTCTCCATATTGCCATTCCATTCCCCCAAATTCCCATACCAATTTCCTTTTGCTCAACAGAAAACTATCCTATTATTATGACATAGTAATCATAGGTTCTGGCCAACTCAACCGCTTTATATTTGTAGGTTGTCTCTTTTGTATTAACATTTTGTTTTGACCTGCCAATCCTTTCCAAATAACCTCCCCCCCCTGCCCATAGCATCTTCTTGCAAAATTAAATTAAGCAAAGTTATCTGACAAATTGATTACAACTAGTCACACATATTATTTTTTTTACCCTTAGAGTTTATCAATCCTTAACAAAACAGAAAGAAGTATGTTTTACCCTCACTCCGTATTTGACTGAAATTCTGTTTACTTTTACTGTTGCCTTCGCTTACATTATTATAGTCCTTGTGTATTTTGTTCTTCGGGTTCGGCATTCTTAGCTTAACATCAGGTAAGATAGGTCTCCTCCAGTTTCTCAGTCTCAATATGCATTCATTCCTTATCATAGAATAATATCCTATCACATTCCCATGCCACAATTTGTTCTGCCAACCTCAATCATAGGGTTATGGAATTGGAAAGGGCCTTTGAGGTTGGCTAGTTGAACCCCTTAATTTTGCAGATGAAAATGTTGAGGCAGAGAAAAGGCGACTTCTTTAAGTTAAAATAGGTAGTGGTAGCAGAAATAGGATTTGAACTCAGGTCCTCTGGAGCAGTGGCTAGAGCACTGGGCATAGAATCAGGAAGTCTCTCCTTTAGGAGTTCGAATTTGACCTCAGATACTTACTAACTTTGTGACTCTGGGCAAGTCACTTCATCCTGTTTGCCTCAGTTTCCTCATATACAAAATGAGCTTGAAAAGGACATTGCAAACTGCTTCAGTATCTTTGTGAAGGAAACCCCAGATTGGGTCATGAAGAGTCAGACATGACTGAAATAACACAGCGACAACGACCTCTGATTCCAAAGGCAACACTCTACACCACCACTCTGAAAAGAACTCAATACCTACAATAATTTTTTTCTTTTTTTTTGTAATTAATTTGTTTTATTTGTTTTCAGTGTTCTACAATTACTTCCTTATATCTTAGATTTTTTTCTCCTCCCTCCCTTAACTGAGACAGCATACAATTTTATATAGATTCTACACATACATTCCTATTAAATATATTTTCACTTTAGTCATGTTGCACAAAAGAACTAAAATGAACGGGATAAATCATAAACAAATCAAAACAAACCATAATACGAAAGAAAATGGTCTGCCTCATTCTGTGATCAAATTCCTACAGTGGATTTTACATTTTTAACTTTCTGAAAACAATTTAAGAGAAAGTTTTGAGAGCTTTTAAATTTGTTCTAACCTTGAAAAATCAACACAAATAATGGTGTTCAATAATGAAAAGATAGAAGAGAAGTTCTCTTTTTTGGGACCTCTGTTGTGATATATGTGTGTGTGTGTGTGTGTGTGTGTGTGTGTGTGTGTGTGTGTGTGTGTATACATTTAAGGAATTGGTTTCATCCTCAGATAGAGGCCTAGAACTCCTACCAGCCAAATTATTCTGATTGTACTGATGCCTTGACCCACCATATATTTTATACCAGAAATGGTCAACTGTGAAAAGACTGAAAGTCAAGGTCAAACCAAACTTGCAAAGAAAGCTGCTATAAATAAATACATACATACATATATATATATATATATATATATACATATATGTGTGTGTGTATGTATGTGTCTGTATGTGCATGTGTGTGTATGTGTATGTATTTAATGTGGACTCTTCAGCTTTCTTCCATCAACAAAATCTATGATCCTCTCCCCTAGGAATAGCAATTACAGATGTGGTGATTGACAGATCTTTTTTAATGTTCAAGGAAAGTACAGATTGCTAGTACTGTGCTAAGGGAAAAAAAGGAATGTGTCTCTAGAAAGCCAACCTTGGAAACAAAGGTCTTCAGTGAAACTTTTTCAATTCCTTTTATTACTAAAATAGAAGTTAGCAAAGTTTTGATGTGGATAAGTATCCTGAAACCAAATATTATTCTGCTTACTGAAAAGCCAGTAGTACCCATGGCACCTGCCAGAGTCCCACTGATCCTTGGGTTGGTCCCAAGAGGAACCAAAGCTTGAGATTGATTTCCACCTAAAGATTCTAAGTCCACCAGCACATTTCACATCATTGCACTCTACCTATTGTTTACATCAACTTCAGTCACCATTTCCCATATTACAGAACCCTGATATCAATCCCTCTTCTTTTTTCTGTCATCCCAAAGCTATCACTGGGAAAAATATATAATTCAGAGTAAATGATGACAACAAAAGAAAACACAATAGAAAATCAGAGGCAGAAGACATTAGTGTAGTCCATAACTGCTAGGAAAGGCTTAATTGGGCACAAAAGACTGGGTATTGAGGAGTAATAAGATTTGAATAGTCAGAATGGAGATGATGACAGTATTCCAAGTGAAAGGAAAACCCTGAAGAACAGAAGGAAGATGAAAGAAGTTTGAGCTGTGTTTTGGGGGCAATGAATTGACTAGACTGGGTTAGAATATAGTAGGATTGATGTTACAGAGAAATAGGAGTGATGAGTAAGGTAATTTGGAGCCAGACTGTGGAATATCTTGAAAAAAAGAAGATAGGATTTGAATTTTATCTTATAGATAACAAGAAACTATTAAACCTTTCTCGAGAAGGGTGTGACATGATAAAAGCAGCATTTTGGGAAGATTACTCAGGCATGGCAGAGTGGGTAAAGGATTGGCTCTAGACAGAGTGAGGGAGATGTACATTGGATTTCTGCCTTTCACATGTACTAGCTGTGTAACCATGAGCACTCTCAGTTCCACAGTCAGCTCACTAAGACTATAAATTATAGATGAGCTGGAGAGGTGTATTGGTAGAATGAGTTTCCACACCAGGAATTCCTTACACCAGTGAAATTGCAGGACTAGAGTGATTGGGAAGTGTTAAGGATTTGGAAGGCATGTATCGCATAGATTGGAGAGGTAGAAGTTAAGTAAGAAGACCAGTTAAGAAGAAACTGCACTAATATAAGGACACTCAAGTAGCCCAGTAGATAGAGTGCTAGACCTGAGGTCAAGAAGACTCCCCTTTCTGAGTTCAAATCTGGTCTCAGACACTTACAAACTATGCAGCCCTGGACAAGGGATTTAACCCTGTTTACCTCAGTTTCCTCATCCATAAAGTGAGCTGGAGAAGGAAATGGTAAACCACTCTAGTATCGTTGCCAAGAAAAGCCCAAATGGGATCACAGAGTCAGACACGACTGAAATGATTGAACAGCGCTAATATAGGGGAGGTGGCTGGAGCTGGAGCTAGCTCTGACTAGCTTAGAAGCTCTGACCGTGAAATTCTCATTGTGAGCCTTTACATCTCAGAAATCAGCAAAGGATATAAATCAGAGCTTAATTTAGTACTGTGTTGATTCTCTAGACTTAAGAAAGTAATAAAGGAAATGTTAACAATGCCTATTAAACCCCAGAATTGTTAAATATTTGCCAACATGCTACTAAATTAGGCATGGAGGGTTTGGAATTGGTGGAAGTAGGAATGAAAGAAAGGGATAAATTTCATGGATTCTATGGGAGAAGAATCAATAGGGAGTGAAATAGAGTCACAGAGACAAGGAGAAGTCAAAAGAATGACCCTACGATCATTGTCAGAATAGACTGATAAGAAAAAAATTGTTTACTGCTCTATTGAGAGCAAGGATAGATTTTGGAATCATAGATGGTATGAACTATACAACTATACAAATTGTACCAAGAAAAGTGGCTTGATACTAGACAAAACAAAGAAATGAGAACTGCCCCAGAGGTCCTTCTGAGCCCTTGTATCCAAGTTTGTCACACCTTCAGAGAGAATAGGAAATTGGTTGAGCCCTAGCTCAGATTAAAGAAAGTATACCTCTAGTCAGAATGATGACCCCAAAACTACAAATGAGGAAAAAGAAAACAACAGTGAATGAGGTTGTGATAGTGAACTCCAGTACATGGAGTCCAGAAGTATGGCTGACCCTATATCTACCCTGCTTCTGGTTATTGTCTCCTTGTTTCTTTTTGGCTTTTTGTCTGTTTACCTTGTTTATCAGATTTGTTTTCTACAGTCTTAATATCCTCCACCTGTAGATGCCTGATCATGTAAGTTGGATATCACCCCCTGTCCATGACTGATGTGTCACATGTGGGCTTGGCATCAACCAAGCTCTTGATGTCAGGTAAAGAACTGACCTCTCAAATAGGACCTCTTGGGTCAGGGACAGCTCTATGTCCAATCTCAGCTGGAAGTAGCTACAGAAGAAGAGATTTCTATTGACTTCTTGGTTACTATAATGGATTTGGCTTTCTGGTTTGGGATTTGTCTTTCTGGTGTCTGAATAAATGTTTTTCTTCTGCCTTCTATATAAAGAGTCTGTTATACTTTGTGATTCAGAGCTATGTCAGCATATTCATAGTTGCCCTTGATGCTGTGAATATTTCCTTGTTGATGCAAGCATGAGTGACTAGGAAAAGAGCATGGGTAAGCCAGAAGGAAAGAGATGAGGTCAGATTTAAAAGTATTGAGCTTGAGGTAACAGCAAGTGGGAATATCCAGTTGGTTAATTATGAATGACTTAGCTATTCCCAGCAATACAAAGATTCAAGACAATTATGAAAGAATTATTATGAAAAATGCTATCCACTTCCAGAGAAAGAACTGAAGCAGTCTGAATGAAGATTGAAGCATACTATTATTTTACTTTATTTTTCTTGGGGTTTTTTGTGTTTTCTTTCACAGCATGATTAATATGAAAGCATATTTTCCATGACTGCACAGGTATAACCCATATCAAATTACTCGCCTTCTCAGTGATGGGGGAAGTAAGGGGAGGTGAGAAAAAATTTGGAACTCAAAATTGTAAAAACAGTTACATTTGGGGGTGGAGCCAAGATGGCAGAGTAGAAAGACTCACGTATGCTAGCTCCAAACCCACAGCCCATATATTTCCTGCAAGAAGAACTCCCCATGAATTCTGGATCACTGCAAGGTGCGCAGAAACATAGTGGAAAAGATCTCCGTTGCAGAGAGCCCTGGAGAGCCGTCCCCAGGGTCCCTCGTGCCCTGGAAAGTGGAGTCCACCCCTGAGCTGCCCTGGCCACGTGGCTGAGAGAAGCAGATCTGAGCAGGCTTCAGGGACAGAACCTCCGGCGGCTGCAAAGGTCCCTCCGCCCACAGGCGCTACAGGTCAGTGAGAGAGACGTCTGGGCTGGCCGAGAGGGGAGTGGGGTGTCTCCATGACTCGGGCCCCCTCAGGAGGCAGAGGCAGCGGCAGCAGCCCAGGACTCCCCGAGCAGCAGGCAGAAGCTCAGGTTTCTGCATAAAACCCCTGAGGGAGCTGAGCCTGGGAGACAGCCCTGCCCCCACCTGCTTCATCACCGAAGGTCTCTGCATAAAGCCCCTGAGGAAACTGAGCCTGGGAGATGGCCCTGCCCCCACCAGCACCATTACTGAAGGTCTCTGCATAAAGCCCCTGAGGGAACTGAGCCTGGGAGGCATCCCTGCCCCCACCCAAGCACCAGAACTTAAGCTCACATTGAATAGCAGCCGCTCCCGCCGCAGAAAGCCCATTTGAATCTCAGACCCCAAGCACTAGCTGGGTGGATCTAGGCAGTGGTGGACAGGAATCTCAGTAGTCAAGTAACTGGCTGGGAAAATGCCCAGAAAAGGGAAGAAAAATAAGACTATAGAGAGCTTCTTTGAGGGGGTACAGATGTTCCTGCCTTTCAATTCTGATGACGAGGAAATATTCTTACCATCAGGGAAAGGTGTGGAGGTCGGGGCCTCTGTATCCCAGACATCCCAGGGGGATGTCCAGTGGGCTCAGCCCATGGAAGAGCTCAAAAAGGATTTTGAAAATCAAGTTACACAGGTGGAGGAAAAACTGGGAAGAGAAATGAGAGAGATACAAGAAAAGTATGAAAAACGGGTCAATACCCTGCTAAAGGAGACCCAAAAAAATGCTGAAGAAAATAACACCTTCAAAAATAGGCTCACTCAATTGGCAAAAGAGGTTCAAAAAGCCAATGAGGAGAAGAATGCTTTCAAAAGCAGAATTAGCCAAATGGAAAAAGAGGTTCAAAAGCTCTCTGAAGATAATAGTTCTCTCAAAATTAGAATGGAACAGATGGAGGCTAATGACTTTCTGAGAAACCAAGAAATCATAAAACAAAACCAAAAGAATGAAAAAATGGAAGAGAATGTGAAATATCTCATGGGAAAAACAACTGACCTGGAAAATAGATCCAGGAGAGACAATTTAAAAATTATGAGACTACCTGAAAGCCATGATCAAAAAAAGAGCCTAGACATCATCTTCCATGAAATTATCAAGGAAAACTACCCTGAGATTCTAGAACCAGAGTGCAAAATAAGTATTGAAGGAATCCATTGATCACCGCCTGAAAGAGATCCGAAAAGAGAAACTCCCAGGAACATTGTGGCCAAATTCCAGAGTTCCCAGGTCAAGGAGAAAATCTTGCAAGCAGCTAGAAAGAAACAATTCCAGTATTGTGGAAATACAATCAGGATAACTCAAGATCTAGCAGCTTCTACATTAAGGCATTGAAGGGCATGGAATAGGATATTCCAGAAGTCAAAGGAACTAGGACTCAAACCAAGAATCACCTACCCAGCAAAACTGAGTATAATACTTCAGGGGAAAATATGGTCTTTCAATGAAACAGAGGACTTTCAGGCATTCTTGATGAAAAGACCAGAGCTGAAAAGAAAATTTGACTTTCAAACACAAGAATGAGAAGAAGCATGAAAAAGTAAAGAGCAAAGCAGAAGTCATAGCAAAGAGAAGTCATAAGGGACTTACCAAAAGTGAACTGTTTACATTCCTACATGGAAAGACATATTTGTAACTCTTAAAATTTTTCAGTATCTGGGTAGTTGGTGGGACCACACACAGATGTACACACACACACACACACACACACACACACACACACATACACACATACACACATGCACGCACACACAGAGACAGACAGCACAGAGTGAATTGAATAGGATGGGACCATATCTTAAAAGAAATTAAGGTAAATGGTGAAAGAGAAATGTACTGGGAGGAGAGAGGGTGAAATGGAATGGGGTAAGTTATCTCTCATTCAAGAGAGAAGCAGGAGAATTTTTAGTGGAGGGAAAAAGAGGAGAGCTGAGAAAAAAACATGAAGTTTACCCTCATCACATTCGACTAAAGGAAGGAGTAAAATGCATACTCATTTTGGTATGAAAACCTATCTTACAGTACAGGAAAGTGGGGGAGAAGGAGATAAGCAGGGAGGGAGGGATGATGGAAGGGAGGGCAATGGGAGAAGGGAGCAATTTGAAGTCAATACTTGGGAAGGGACAGGATCAAAAGACAGAATAGAAACAATGGGGGGCAGAATAGGATGGAGGGAAATACAGTGTGTTACACAACACGACTATTATCAAAGTCACTTGCAAAACTACACAGATATGGCCTATATTGAATTGCCTGCCTTCCCAAAGGGAATGGGTGGGGAGGGGTGGAGGGGGAGGATTTGGAACTCAAAGTTTTAGGAACAACTGGTTAGTATTGTTCTTGCTACTAGGAAATAAGAAGTACAGTTAATGGGGAATAGAAAGTCACCTGGCCCTACAGGACAAAAGAGAAGGGAGGAAGGATAGAAGAGAGGGTTGATTGGTGATAGGGAAAATTAGATTGCTCGGTGTATTGGGGTGGGGGGAGGAGATAAATGGGGAGAAAATTTGGAACCCAAAATTTTGTGAAAATGAATGTAAAAAGTTAAATAAATAAATTAATAAGAAAAAAAACCAGTTACATTTAAGTGGGGAAAAAATAAAATATTTTTAAAAGAAAAAGAATTTTCCAGTAGGTCACTGAAAAATCCCTCAGTCTCTAGAAAGGGTCCTGAGAACTGAGTCCAATATTTCACCTAGGATTCTATCAGTCCATATGCTGTCACTGTTAGAATATATCCCTTAACATAATACTTACGTTAAATTGCTTTATCTTCTCCCCAACTGTAAAATAAAACTAATGATATGAATTTGGATCAGAACACAAGTATCATCTAATTGCTTTGCATCTTTAATATAATAACATTATATTTAATAATATCTTTAATAGCAATTCCTTTAATCAGGTACAACACACTATAAAAACAAAATCAAGGCATTATTATTGATGATTCAACTGACTTGTAAGTCTTATCTGTGGTGTTGCTGAGCAAACTATTTACAAGAGTAAGACCAGAACATTTTACTTGTGGTACAACTGCTGCCTGGATACTTTTTAGATTGAGAAATTAGTCTTGGGCTATGTTTCATTCTTTAGTCATTCTTCAGCCCTGTCCAGCTCTTTGTGACTCCTTTTGGAGTTTTCTTGGCTAAGATACTGGAGTGATTTGCCATTTCCTTCTCCAGCTCATTTTACAGATGAAAATCGAGGCAAACAAGGTTGAGTGACTTACCCAGATTCACATACCTGAGGTCAAATTTGAACTCCGGAAGATGAGCCTTCTTGACTCCATGGCCGAACTTTATCCACAGTGCCACCTAATTGTTCTTTGGACAATGCTATACTGTTTAAAAGCTTCCAAATTTCTTCTCTAAATATGTGAACATGGAAAGGAAGAAAAGGAGTGAGCCAGGTCCCTCATTTATAAAATAAGGAGGCTGGAGTTAGTCTCCTCCAGTTCTGAGGTTATTGCTCTCTCTTTGCCTAGTAGTTTAGCACCTACTTTTCCTCCTCCCTAACACTGAATTCATAATAATACCTAGATGTTCAACTAAGTGTTTTGCATCCTTAACTAGGTAGGAGAAGGAGGGAAATAGAGGAAGAACAAATATTTCCTAGACTGTAACATGCAATTGGAAAGTAGTCACACTGACTTAGAAAACCAGTATTTGGACAGAGTTCTGACTTTGAATCAGAAATGTTTAAATGGGTTTAAACTCCACCTCTGCCACTATTTGTTTTGCCCTGGTCAGCTGGGTCATTCTCAGTTTCCTCACCTGTCAAAGAGGGAGAGGAGATGTGGAATGGAAGAAAAGGGACTGCATTTGAAGGAAGAGGACCTCTGTCCTTTTGCCTCTGTCATGTGCTACTTGTATGTTCTTGGACAAATCACCTCATATGAGCTACTTCCTCATGTGAAAAAATGGACTCAAATGATGGTCTCTCTTCTAAACTGGGCAAGGGTTACATTCTGAAGTTCCTTAAAGTTCTAAACCTATGACTGCATTTCCACACAAGCCCATCTCCATGCCAATATTCTCCCAATGATGCCATGCGGCATCTTGGAACACCACAACTTTAGAAGAATCACAGAATTCTTCTATGAAGATTCAGAAGCACTCAGAATCTCTAAAGGACAATTGAAAGATCCATGGTAGGTTGAAATTAATTTAAAGTCAGACATTAAGTCAGATTTTTTTCATCTTGATGGTAGTGAAATAGACAAAGATAATCATCAACACACAGTAGTGAAATAGACAAAGATAATCATCAACACACAGTGAACTCATGAAAATAATCAACAAGAATACACAAGAACCTTAGTCTTCACTAGTGCATAGTATTCTCAAAATTCTTTTATATTATGAATTTTAAATGCTTTAAATAAAGGAATGCCACACTTATTAGCCATATTTGGTGCTAAGTTTTCATTCATTTTACTGGAATCATTTAATACTTTTTGAATAACTATAGCACTTAACTCCCAGAAAGCTTTAAAGGATTAAAAAGTATTATATTATACCCATTATTGTCATTACCTATATAAAGGACAATGAGCTAAGTCTCAAATAGAAAATTAATAGTTTGCATTACACCATATTTTTGAAATTTGAAATTGCATAATACTTTCAATGACCTTTAAGCTATCCATTGCTGCAAAAACCCAACTCTTTTCACACCAAGATTCTCTTGATGAAGTTAGATGGATATGAATATTGGAACACTACAGCCTCAGAAGAATACCAACTTTAAGTTGTCCAAAGAAAAATCAAAAGATTGATGACAGGACTGGCAAAAAAGTAGTAACCTGACTTCAAATACAGCCTCAGACACTGCATGACCCTGAACAAGTAAAACCTTCTGGCCACCTCAGATTTCTCAACTATAAAATAAGGATAATAACAGTACCTCTTCCCAGTGTTAGTCTGAAGATCAAATGAGTTAATATTTATACAGTGCTTAGCACAATGTCCAGTACATAGTAAGCACTTAATAAATATTGCTTTTCTTCCTTCCACATGTAGGAGACAGAATCTGAGCTGAACCTCGAAGGGAACTAGAGAATCTAAGAGCAGAATGAAAGGAATGAGGAATGGTCTGTGCATGTCTTGGAGATAGGAAATGGCAAATCAAGTTCAAGGAACAGCTAGGAAGCCAATCTGGGTGGAAGTCATAAGGTACAAAATTAGACCAGATAGAAGAAAATTTTCTGAAAATTAGAACTGGCAAAAAAGAAAATGGGCTGCTTTAGGAAATAACAGGAAAATATTCCCCTTTTTAGTGGAGGTCTTCAAGTCAACAATGAATGAATGCAGTAAATACTACATATATATCAGAAGTTCTTAACCTCTTTTGTGTCATGGATCCCTTGTTAGTTTGGTGAAACTTACAGACTCTTTCTCAGAATGTTTTTTAATATTTGAAGGAAATATTAAATATCAATTAGAGGTTAATGAAAATAAAGATGTATTTTTTTCCTCTTTAACTTCATGGACTCTACTAAAACTATCCACAGACTCTTAAGGTATTTATAGACCACAAGTTAAGAGCCCCTATTCTACACGGACTTGCTAATAAAGTGCTTTCCTACTCTAAGATTCTTTAATTATATGATTCTATCTCTAGCATATTATGTGGAGGCATAGTGATACACTGGGAAAAGTACTGGATTTGGATCAGAAGGCCTGGTTCAAATTCTGGCTTGTATCTTTTTGCCTCTACAATCCAGGTCTCAGTTTCTTCATGTGTCAAAAGAGACAATTGGATTAGATGACCCTGAAGATCCCATCCAATTCAAAATCAATGTTCTAATATGATTAAATTCTCTTTGGAGAATTTATGTGTGACACAGGATGAGAAAAGATAGACCTATACTGGTAATGGGAATATACACAATGATGAGATCACAAACTCATTGGAATACTGAAGTTGATTTTTTGGAAAATACCCAAGGTAGAAAAAACTGGCTCCATTTTCATAAGTTCTGAAGTTAGCCACTTGGAATGAACTTAAACAGCTTTAGAGCAGGTCATCTAATTGCATTTTCTCTTTTAAGTAGGCTTAAACAAAAGCAGATTCCTGTTTCTCTTTCCCTACTTCCTTGACATCATAGTGCTAGGCTGTTTGTCTGAAGGGCAGATAGAAAATGAGGTGTGTGTGTGGACATACGGAACTAGTTTTTCTCTCAATAACAAACACGAGTGGTTTCCAAGTTCCATCTATCATTTTTTGTTGTTGTTAAAACACACAGATAATAGGGACAGAAGATTCAAAGCCCTTTTTTTTTAAGATAAGTAATTTTCTTGTAGACTCCTTTTTTGTTCATTTTTTTCTTTGTTTTCAAATCTAGTATCCCTATCTTGCTGCAACATGGCCACTCACAGGCTTATACTACTACTAAAAAACACAGGAACTTTGATTCTCTTTCCAACCTGGACCTTCCTTAGGCAGCATCATGACTCGTTCTCTCTCCCTCCTTCTCTCTTTCTCTCTCATCTCTCTCTCTCATACACACACACACACACACACACACACACACACACACACACTCCTGCAGCTCACCAAACTGGTGGTGTATTGGGACGGATGCCCAATCAGCTTGAACCTGATTGAAGCTCACAACTCCTGAGCTCAAGTGAGATCCATCAACCTCTACCTCCTCAGTAGCAGGTAGAGGTTGTCTTCATGTCATACTCAGGCAACAACTATGATAATTAAAATGCACAGGATTCATTTTTTTCACCAAAATAGCTACCTTTTCCCTTTTTTTGGTTTTAAACCAAGAATAAATTCAAATAGTGAAATTAGATTAGTAAAATAAAAGGAAATGAGTGCTTTGTATTTACATTCATATTTTGTTATAATTTTAATATTCATACAATTATATTTGTTGATACATCATTGAACAAGCATTTTCTAAACATCAATTATATGTGAAGCTCTGAGGATATAAAAACAAAATGAAACTGTCATATATATATTCACACATATACATATATATGAATATATGTGAATATGTATGTATGTGTTTGTGTAAATATACATCTTTAGGGAAGCAACATAGGAAGGAAGGATATAGGAATTTATTGTCTTACTATGTACCAGACACTATGCTAAGCAACAGGGATACAAAAAGAAAGATTTTTTTAAAAAAATCCTTTCTCTAAATGAACTCACAATCTACTAGAAGAGACAGCTTATAAACAATTGTGTATAAATAAGCCATACTCAAATTTAATTGGAGATCCTCTCAGAGGGAAGGAATGCGCAATAAGGGGCAATCAGAAAAAGTTTCTTGTGGAAGGTAGTATCTTAGCTCAGGCTGGAAGAAAACCAGGGAGGGCAGGAGGCAAAAATGAACAGGGATAGAATTCCAGACATGAGGGACAAACTGTGAAAATTCCCAGTCAGAAGATAGTGTTTTATATGAGAAACAGTACGGAAGTCAATGTTACTGGATTGCAGAGTAAAAGATGTAAGACTAGAAAATTAGGAGATGGTGGTGCAAGTTACAAATGGCTTTGAATGCCAAACAAAGGATTTTATATCTGAGCCTGGAGATGATAGAAAACCACTGGAATTTATCAAATAAGGGAGTAAGATGGTTAGATCTGCTCTTTAAGATTAATCTGACAGCTGAGTGACATGCTGAGTAACAGCTGAGTTCATGGCAGCACGAGAAAAAAATTAAAATCCTTAGAGCTCACTTTGTTATAAGCTGTTTTTTTCTATCTACCCTGAAAGGCACATTTCTGAATTTGAAAATAATTTGAAGGAAATAAAAGGAGATGGAGGGAGGGGAGGAAAGACTGGATTATCTGGTGTCCCATTTAAACTGGATTCCTCCATTCCCTTAAACAGAAACATAGTTCTAAAGACAGGCAACAGTCAATCTATAGTAAAAAGCAGAAAGTTTCTGTTTCCTCTCCCAGGCCAGAGTTCTGGAAGAGTCTTTGCTCCTCTGTGGCCTCCCATCCATGGGAAGAGGAGAATATGTCTTTCCTCTCATAGGATTCAAAAAACCACAGGGTAGATCAGGGGCAAGTGTTTTGCTCTTTTGATGGTCAGTTGTTTTGGTTGTAGAGTAGTGGATGACTTCAGGGATGCTATCAAATAGAGGGTTTTTCTGACCCAGGAGATATTTCTCTTTGGATTTTGTCAGTTTCATGGTATGAAACCCTATGGATCTTCAGCAATAGAAAAGCTGTGCCTGATTCTCTAGCTATTTCTCACAAGGCAGCTACACTCTTTATACCACCAGAGGAGTTTTTCAGTAACTGTTCTCCTGATAGCTCCATGGTACCATATTTGCTTTTCTAGTGGGACATTTCTCTCAATATCTCTCAACAGAACGCTGGGCTTCCATATTTGATAAATTTAAAGTCTTCACTTTGGGCTTGTACCCTGTTGGCACCTGTCTCTGGAAAGCAAGGAGGAAGACTACCTTTTTCTCATTACCATTAAACTAAACTGCCAAGGCTAGAATCATGACTTTTATCACTCCCAAGACTAATGGTACTCATCTGCAGTCCTGTTGTCATCCTGGGGCAACGTGCTTTCTCATAAACATTGGTTGGTCAAGCTTTCAGAATCTGAATCTACACCATTGCCTTCTTGTTCATAAGGTGTGTCATATAATTATCTCACAGAAATACAATATACTTCTAGTTAAACCCACCCAGAAAGAGAGGAACCAAGGAAAGATTTACTTGAAAAGGAAACCCAAGGACACAACAGATTCAGACAGATGTTACAATATCCTACACATGCCTACATTCCAAGGGATCTAGAAGGCATGAAACTTTGGGTAGACCTAGACCTGAGCAGCATATATCCATTTGTGGGTTTTGCTACATTTTTATTTTTATTTCCTGCTTAGTTCTTTGGCTATTTCCATCTTTACCTCCAGTGAAATACAATGATCTCAGAAGAATTAAAATTGCAAGTAACCCAAAGGCAGTGGAAAGAAACATCGTAGACATAAATAATCTATAGCATAACATCAATTATTACTTGTACATGAGAAGTGGTATAAAGATATCCTTGAGGGCGTACAACAGGAAAGGAGACTAGCCAAGTTGCGAGAGGGACCATAGATGGATAGCATAAATTCTCCATTTGTACCCCTCTGCCAAGATACTAAAGGAATCAGAGGAAGGTCATTGGAGGGATCTTAGTCGGAGTATTTACAGAGAATTCAAATTAATGAGAATTAGGCTGAAAAGGCATGAGGGGGGATGCATTTTGGGAAGATGATAGAATAGATCAGAAATATCCAGACCCTCTGGGTTTCTTCCACAAACAGATAATCACCAAGAAATGAACACAGAGCAGCAAAAACAAAGTGAAGTAGTAGTCCTCCTAAGACAACTTGAAAGGACCTCAGAAAAGGCTCAGGATCTCCAGGGGTTGAGGTCTGGTACAAGTAAAGTGTAGACACCTCCAGGCACACTCCACTGAATCAACAAACCGCTGGTCCTGGAGCTGCTGCTCTGTGAGGAAGCAGACTAGGCCTCAAGAAATTTCACCTCAACTTTCCCCTCACCCACAGCCTCAAGAAATTTCACCTCATGAACTTTTATTTTACAGCCTCAGGAACTTTCCCCTGACAAACTTTTACCTCACAAACTTTCATCTAAGAAACAGCAGAGGTCTGAGTGGAGGAAGATTAAAGAACCCCTGCTATTTCTGGAAGCCAGGCTAGCATTGCGGACCAAATATGATCCCCAGATGGGGCTGTGGGCAAGGAGGAGTGGGCACAGGCCCAGTGAGTGCAGTATTTTAGGGAACAAGAGTATGTTGGGGACAGTGTGGCTGGGGGACCTAACTGTGGCTTAAGAGAGGAGAAGACTCCTTGAGGTCGCTTCTGTCCCCAGGCAGAATTCAGAAAACAGCAATAATAAGGAGGATTTGAGGCTTAGGGCAATATTATTCACAAGCTAGGATTAAAATTGGATAATAATAAGCTGCTAAAAATAAAATAAAATGAATTAAAAATAAAAATTAGTAAGGAAAAGAAATATAATCTGATAGTAGATAGTTATGAAGATCAGGGTTCATATTCAGAGGAAGATAGCGGGTTTAAAAAAAGTCACTCCTACCCCAAAGAGTAATGTCAAATGATCACAAGCCTTAAAAGATATCTTGGAAGAATTTAAAAAGTAATTCAAAAATCAAATGAGAGACATCGAGGAAAAAAATAAAAACAATCCAAGAAAATTATGCAAAGTTAATTAGTTGGGAGAAAAAAGTACAAAATCTTAAGAAAAAAAATAACTCAAACTAGAATTGGGCAAGTGGAATCAAATGATGTTATAAAATACCAGGAAGTAATAAAACTAAAAAAAACAAACAAACAAACAAATAGAAAATATCTAAAACATCTCATTGGAAAAAATAACTGATTTGAAGAACAAATCAAGGAGAGAAAATATAAGAATTGTAGGACTACTTGAAAGTTACGATCAGAAAAAGAATCTGGATACAATATTACAGGAAATTATTAAGGAAAATTGCCCTAACATTCTAGAACAAGAGGGTAAAAACAGTAAAAAAAATTTACAATTCACCATCTGAAAGAGATCACAGATTAACAGAAAAATTTTTTCAAAAAACAAGAAAAAGAACAATTTAAATACTTCAGAAACACAACCAGGATTTCATTAGAACTAGCAGTTTCTATACTAAAAGGCTGTGGGTCTTGGAACATTATATGAGGTTGCATGTAATAATAATTTACCCAGAAAAGTTGGGTATGAATGAAAAATGAATGAATGAAAAAAAGTGGATATTTGATGAATTGAAAGACTCTCAGTACAAAAAGACCAGAACTCAATGAAAAATTCATTAAAAAAACAAAATCCAGAAGAGATAAAAGGAAAACATTAAGCACTAATAATTATAAGGCACTCATTAAGGTCAAACTGTTTACTTATTATATATAAAAAAGTTATCAGTATTCTTAAAACTGTCATCATTACTAAAGTATTTTGAGTATGCAATTTAAAATTTTTTAAAAGAACAAACTAGGGGGTGGAGCCAAGATGGCAGAGTAGAAAGACTCACGTATGCTAGCTCCAAACCCACAGCCCATATATTTCCTGCAAGAAGAACTCCCCATGAATTCTGGATCACTGCAAGGCGGGCAGAAACACAGTGGAAAAGATTTCCATTCCAGAGAGCCCTGGAGAGCCATCCCCAGGGGTCCGTCACGCCCCGGAAAGTGGAGTCCACTCCTGAGCTTCCCTGGCCCCGCGGCCGAGAGGAGCAGATCCAAGCAGGCTTCAGGGATGGAACCTCTGGCGGCCGGGAAGGTCCCTCCACCCACAGGTGCTACAGGTCAGTGAAAGAGATGTCTGGGCTGGCTGAGAGGGGAGCAGGGTGTCTCTGTGACTCGGGCCCCCTTGGGAGGCAGCGGCAGAGGCAGTGGCAGAGGCAGCGATGGGGGCAGCGGCAAAGGCAGTGGCGGCCCGGGACAGCAGGCAGCAGCAGGAAGAAGATCAGGTCTCTGCATAAACCCCCTGAGGGAACTGAGCCTGGGAGACGGCCCTGCCCCCACACGCCCCATTACTGAAGGTCTCTGCATAAAGCCCCTGAGGGAACTGAACCTGGGAGGGGGCCCTGCCCCCACCCCAGCACCAGAACTTAAGCTCACATTGAATAGCAGCCACACCTGCCGCAGAAAGCCCATTTGAATCTCAGACCCCAAGCACTAGCTGGGTGGGTCTAGGTGGGGGGGACAGGAATCTCAGAAGTCAAGTAACTGGCTGGGAAAATGCCCAGAAAAGGGAAGAAAAATAAGACTATAGAAAGCTACTTTAATGGGGTGCAGATGTTCCCGCCTTTCAATTCTGATGACAAGGAAGGATTCTTACCATCAGGGAAAGATGTGGAGGTTGGGGCCTCTGTATCCCAGACATCCCAGGGGGATGTCCGGTGTGCTCAGGCCATGGAAGAGCTCAAAAAGGATTTTGAAAATCAAGTTAAACAGGTGGAAGAAAAACTGGGAAGAGACATGCGAGAGATGCAAGAAAAGCATGAAAAATGGGTCAATACCTTGGTAAAGGAGACCCAAAAAAATGCTGAAGAAAATAACACCTTGAAAAATAGGCTCACTCAATTGGCAAAAGAGGTTCAAAAAGCCAATGAGGAGAAGAATGCTTTCAAAAGAAGAATTTGCCAAATGTAAAAAGAGGTTCAAAAGCTCACTGAAGAGAATAGTTCTTTCAAAATTAGAATGGAACAGATGGAATCTAAAGACTTTCTGAGAAACCAAGAAATCACAAAACAAAGCCAAAAGAATGAAAAAATGGAAGAGAATGTGAAATATCTCATGGGAAAAACAACTGACCTGGAAAATAGATCCAGGAGAAACAATTTAAAAATTATGGGACTACCTGAAAGTCATGTTCAAAAAAAGAGCCTAGACATCATCTTCCATGAAATTATTGAGGAAAACTGCCCTGATATTCTACAACCAGAGGGCAAAATAAGTATTGAAAGAATCCATCGATCACTGCTTGAAAGAGATCCAAAAAGAGAAACTTCTAGGAACATTGTGGCCAAATTCCAGAATTCCCAGGTCAAGGAGAAAATATTGCAAGCAGCTAGAAAGAAACAATTCCAGTATTGTGGAAATACAATCAGGATAACTCAAGATCTAGCAGCTTCTACATTAAGGGATCAAAGGGCATGGAATAGGATATTCCAGAAGTCAAAGGAACGAGGGCTCAAACCAAGAATCACCTACCCAGCAAAACTGAGTATAATACTTCAGGGGAAAATTTGGTCTTTCAATGAAACAGAGGGCTTTCAAGAATTCTTGATGAAAAGACCAGAGCTGAAAAGAAAGTTTGACTTTCAAACACAAGAATGAGAAGAAACATGAAAAAGTAAACAGCAAACAGAAGTCATAAGGGACTTACCAAAAGTGAACTGTTTACATTCCTACATGGAAAGACAATATTTGTAACTCTTAAAATGTTTCAGTATCTGGGTAGTTGGTGGGACCACACACACACATACACACACACATACACGTATACACGTGCATGCACACACACATACACACATGCATGCACATACAGAGACAGAGAGCACAGAGTGAATTGAATAGGATGGGACCATATCTTAAAAGAAATTAAGGTAAATGGTGAGAGAGAAATGTAGTGGGAGGAAAGAGGGTGAAATGGAAGGGGGTAAATTATATCTCATTCAAGAGGCAAGCAGGAGACTTTTTAATGGAGGGAAAAAGAGAGCTGAGAAAAAAAACAAGAAGTTTACCCTCATCACATTTGACTGAAGGAAGGAATAAAATGCACACTCATTTTGGTATGAAAACCTAACTTACAATACAGGAAAGTGGTGGAGAAGGAGATAAGCAAGAGGGGGGGATAATGGAAGGGAGGGCAATGGGAGGAGGGAGCAATTTGAAGTCAACACTCTTGGGGAGGGACAGGATCAAAAGACAGAAGAGAAACAATGGGGGGCAGAATAGGATGGAGGGTAATTCAGTTAGTCTTACACAATACGACTATTATTGAAGTCATTTGCAAAACTACACAGATATGGCCTACATTGAATTGCCTGCCTTCCCAAAGGGAATGGGGTGGGGAGGGAGGGATGGGGAGAATTTGGAACTCAAAGTTTTAGCAACAACTGGTTAGTATTGTTGCTACTAGGAAATAAGAAATACAGTTAATGGGGAATAGAAAGTCACCTGGCCCTACAGGACAAAAGAGAAGATGGGGACAAGAGAAGGGAGGGAGGATAGAAGAGAGGGCAGATTGGTGATAGGGAAAGTTAGATTGCTCGGTGTATTGGGGTGGGGGGAGGGGATAAAAGGGGAGAAAATTTGGAACCCAAAATTTTGTGAAAATGAATGTAAAAAGTTAAATAAATTAATTTATTTAAAAAAAGAACAAACTAAAAATCCCCGGTTAAACATTAAATTGGAAATCCTAAAAGTTAAAAGTGAGATTAATAAAATTGAGAGTAAAATATTGAGTTAGTAAATAAAAGTAAGAGTTGGATTTATGAAAAACCAATAAAACAGATAAGCCATTGGTAAATTTGATTTTTTTTAAAAAGAGATGAAAGCCAAGTATCAAAAATTAAAATGGTGAATATATCATGTATAAAGGTAAAATTAAAACAATTATAAGGAATTATTTTGTCCAACTATATGCAAATAAATTTAACAATTAAAGTGAAATGGAAGAATATTTACAAAAATATAAATTGCCTAGATTAGCAGAAGAAGAAATAGAATATCTAAATAGACCAATTTCAGAAAAAGAAAAGGAATAGGCATAAATAAGTGTCCTAAGAAAAAACACCAGGACCAGATGGGCTTACAAGTGAATTCTATCAAATATTTAAAGATCAACCAATGTCAACACTAAATAAATTATTTGGAATAATATACAAAAAAAGAATCCTACCACACTCCTTTCATGACATTGATCTCTAAACTAGAAAGAGTAAAAAGAAAGAAAGAAAATTATAGACCAGTTGCATTAATGAATATTGATGTGAAAATCCTAAATAACATAATAGCTAAAAGATTACAGCAGTATATTGCAAAGATTATACATTATGATCAAGGAATTCAGGGATGTTTTAACATAAGGAAAACTATCAATGTAACTGATTATATAAATAATATTAGTTAAAAATCTTATATTAATAGATGCAGAAAAAGCTTTTGATAAGGTACAATACTCATTTCTATTAAAAACACTTGAAAGTATAGATACAAATGGATTTTTCTTTAAATTGATGAAAACCATTTATCTAAAACCATTAGCAAGCATTATTTGTAACAGAGCTAAGCTAAAAACCTTCTCAGTAAGATCAGGTGTGAAACAAGGATGTCCATTGCTGCCAATATTGTTTAATACTATATTGGAAATCCTAGCAAAAGCAATGAGAAGAAAAAAAAATAGAAGTAATCAGAATAGAAAATGAGATAATAAAACTATCTATTTTTGTGGACAATATGATGATATACTTGGAAAATCCCAAAGACTCAACTAAAAAGTTAGTTAAAGCAATTAAAAATTTTAGCAAAAGAGCAGGATATAAAGTAAATCCACATAGATCATCAGCATTCATAAAAACCCTACAAAAAGTGATAGTAAGAGATACCCCATTTAAAATAACTCTAGACAATATAAAGTACCTAGGAGTATACCTGCCAGAACAAAACCAAGAATCATATAAACAAAATTATTTTAAAAAACCTTGTACAAATATAATTGGATTTAAATAGCTGGAGGAATGTCAATTGTCCATGGATAGGCAGGGTCAATATTCCTTTTATAGACAACTTTACCAAAATTAATTTATATATTCAACATCAATCCAATTAAATTACCAAAAAATTATTTCACTGCATTAGAAAAATAATAATTAAAGTTCATTTAGAAGAACAAAAAGTCAAGAATGCCAAATGAAATAATGAGAAAATGTAAAGGAAGGAGAGCTAGGAATCTTAAACTATATTATAAGGTAGTCATTATAAAAACTATCTGGTACTAACTAGGAAATAGAAAAGTAGATCAATGGAACAGAGTGGACATACAATTTACAGCAGCAAATAAATATAATAGCCTTCTGTTTGACAAGCATAAAAACTTAGGGTTTTAAGATAGTAATTTGATTTTAAAAAAATATGTTGTGGAAACTGTAAAGCAGTATGGCAGAAACTAGGCATAGACCAAAATCTTACGACATTTACTAAGATAAGGTCTAAATGAATGCATAACCCATATATAAAGAGAGATATTGCAAGAAAATTAGAATAAAATAGAATATATTACTTATCATACTTATGAATAGATGATCAGCTTATGACTAAATAAAAAGTAGAGAGCAGAGTTATGTGTAAAATGGGTAATTTCAATTACTTTCAATTAAAAAGGGTTTGTAAAAAAATAAAACAAATATAGCCAATATTAGAAAGCAGAATAGACTTTCCCAGATAAAGATCTAAGAAAGATGCCGCTATCTGCCTCCAGAAAAAGAACTGATGAATAGGAGAATGTATAGAATAACTTTGCATATATATGTGGGTGTGCACAAATACACCCCCCCCACCCCTCCCCACACACATATATATATATATATATATATATGTATATGTATATATGTGTGTATATATATATAAACATCCCTGTTTGTGTCTAATAGTATCCATCTCCAAGGTGGAGGGGAAGAAAAAGGAAGAAATTTGTATAACTTCATTATATATTTAACAGAAGCAGCAAGTTGTATAAAATAGATTTGCAGTTTCATGTGCAATCATCTTTTTTATTATACTATGTTGAGGAAATAAATTCTTTTAAAATGAAAAAAGAATTTAAAAAAAAGGAAAGCCATGGAGGTGCTAGGATATACAATGGTGGTGGTGATATCCTCAACAATAAGACTGCCTAGTCTTATGTAAAGACACTTTCCACTTTATGGGAACCTACTGGGATTATGTAAATAGAAGTACACTCTTAGAGTGGAAATCCATTCTTACAGTAGAAGCTGTAAGAGGCAAGGGGATTGATTCCTTTGTGATGTGGGGTAAGGAATGGGAAGGGCAGCATGATTTGATCACATATAATGGTATTGTCAAACTGCAACACAAAACCAGAATTCGAAATTATACATTTTAAAATGCTTCCTTTATGGACATCACCCCTAATTCTCTTTTAACTGTCTTAGTTCTGTCTCCTCAATATGCTAACAAAAATATTTTGTGCTTACTTTCTATATACTTTCCATCTATGTATCTGAGTACATGTTATTTCCTTTCCATAGAAAGTAAGCTCTTTGAGGGCAGGGACAATTTTCAGTTTTGTCTTTGTATTTATATTGTTTTCTTCATAAATCCCAATCTAACCCTTCATGGTATAATGAACATGATTTCTTGCAGGCTATGCTATCGGAGTGCAAGTTTTGGTAGGTTCTACCATACTCAGAAAACTCTGAGCAGTATTCCAGCAACAGACCTGTTCTGTTTTTCAAGGACTAGTCTAACTAAATAGGCTGACTATTTGGTGATGAATTTTTTGGCCATGGCAATGATGAAACAAAGAAAAATATAAAAATGACTCTCCGTCCTTTCTTCTCTGGCAATGATACTGATACAATGGAGAAAGGTAGGGTAAGGTAGAAGTTACTAATGCCATAGGACATCTTTAGCATGTAACCCCTGGTTGCTCTGGTTTGCCTCACTCATCTTTACCTGTCTTCATACCAGCAGGTTTCCAGAAAAAGATCATCACTACTTGGCTATAGTCAAATTCTCTCAAGGTCCCAGGGATGAGGTGTGGGAGAATATATTCCCTCTGCTAACTACTGTAACTTTAAAGCCTCCATCAGTGCACTTCCATTTACACAAACCCAGTCATTCATAGTGATGATATATTAGATCTTAAATATAACCACTAATTTAACAATAAGAGGAAAGAAATGGTCAAAGGATATGAACAGGCAGTTCTCAGAGGAAGAAATTAAAGCTATCTATAGTCATATGAAAAAATGCTCTAAATCATTATGGATTAGAGAGATGCAAATCAAAACAACTTTGAGGTACCACATCACACCTATCAGATTGGCTAACATGACAAGACAGGACAATGAAAAATGTTGGAGAAGATGTGGGAGATTTGAAACACTGATTCATTGTTGGTGGAGCTGTGAACTGATTCAACCAGAAATCTGGCTCAAATGTCCACTTATGAGCAAAACCCCTTAATCCCTCCTTTATCCTTGTTCTTAGTCATTCTAAGGGGAAAATCTTAGATTACATAAAGCTATGGTCCTTAATCCCCTTGCTCATCCCACCTCAGGGCTGAGGGCTCAGAGTTACTCTACTAAGATTATCCAATCACTTTGCTTTAGTAGTGAGTTTGCTTTAGTAATAGTGTTGATAGCTGATTCTGTGATACAGTATTGTTTTTCTAAAGTAACTGCATTTTTCTTATTCCCTGCTGGTAGATATATATAAATATGGAAAAAAATACATTTAGACTAGAAGGGAAACAGTCTAAATTTCCACTTCACCTGAAAGGAGACAAAAAGCACTGAGAATTGGGGTGGTGGGGGAGAGTGGGGAAAATGGTTCTAAAAATCTGTATAATAGTTCTGGTTCTGTCACTAACTAACTGTATGACCATGGACAAGTCACTTGACCTATCTGGATTCACTCATCTATAAAATGACAGGGTTAGACTCTAAAATCCTTTCCAGTTCAACATTCTCTGACTCTATGATACCTTACACCCTTCGATTGTATTGATTCCCTCTGTTTCTGAAAACAATCACAACAAGGGATTTGTCAGATGAGATCACACCAGCAATCCAGTATGCCCAGCTTCCTGCCTTTTGGATGTGTCTGATCTGTGATACTTGAGCAGGAGGTAAAAATGCTTAGCAACCCCTAAGGCATCCGAGCAATATTGCATATTGTAAAAGGAATGAAAACTCCTTTCTGACCCTTGGACCTGCTTCATTAAATCCCCCTTAAGCAGGGGATTTAATGAAATAGAATGGCCAGGTGAGGTCATAGAACAAATTCCAGGCATGTTTCACACCCCCAGATGGAAGAGTCTCTTTGCATCTCCCTATCAGATTTATTGAAACATCTGAATCTCATTTTTAAGATTCCAGACGCTCAGCTTTGATCTCTTCCTTCTAATACTTTTCTGCTGTGGCCTGAGGAAGCAGAGGAAACCTAGCAACTCTCTAGTATATATGAGCCTTACTGTTAAGGGAGAATACTGAATATTAACAAATTCTACCTATAATTGTATTAAGACAACCCAATTTGCAATGCATTTGCAATATTTCCATACATAAACTCTCAAGATAATAATAGTAAAAATTCACATTGATGTAGTTAATGTTTTTAAAATATTATTCCACTGATTAGGCCTCCAGGCAAATATTACTAAGACTTTCTTGCCAAACAGAAGTACTATTTTATATCCTTTCCTAAACTGGGGCTTCCCTGGAGAGGAAGGTTGAAATCTGACTAAGTCTGGGCCTTGCCTTGGACCCTGGTGGGCTCTTAGACATTGGTCTGCTTAGATCTGGATAGGAAAATAACTTTGAAGATGAAAGCCCCAACCCCCACAGAAATGGTTCAGGCTTCCAGCCTCCTGAACAAAAATCTGGGAACTGTTAGCAAAAATACTGAAGTTCACATCAGTGGTTATGAGTTGCAAAGGTAAGAGCCCATTGTTAAGCTAATTAAGGGCCCAGATTCCAAAGTCTCATCCATTAAAAACTGTCATTTGGAAGTTCAGAGGTAAGCAGACTTACTGGTATCTAAGCTTGGCACTTTGAGTCAGGACAGAATACATTTCAGGGTTGTGGGATCTGAAGTCAGCAATGCTTCAGGTTCTGAGAACTCTGAGGAACTGAGCCCTAAATATTTTTTCCAATTATTTCTCAGCAGTCTAATGGATCGAGATTTATTCCTTTTAGTCTATACTATTTTTATTATAAGCTATCTATCTCAAAGGACATAGGGAAGTGCTTTACAGAAGCAAGATTGCATCTTTTGAGAACCAGGTAAATGGGTCTCAAGGAGCTGACTGAGAGCTACCTCAGATTGCTGGAGGAGCTCTTTAAAGTCTGGGCTTTTACCAATCCCTTTGGATTCAATTTCCCCATTTCCCAGAAGGCTTACAAGGCAAGATTGTTATCCAATGAAGCACCTTCTTAAATGTAAATTCCTTGAGAATAGGAACTGTTTAGTTCTATATATTTCTAGCCCCCCAGTACTGAGGACAGCGTCTGGAACATAGTTGACGATTAATAAATGCTTCTTGTTGGTTAGAAAGATAGACAGAAGGTTCAGTTGGCCCTAATAAACAAAACAAAGGACTCTGGTTGAATACATTAGAATTTTGAATAATAATAATCATTGATATTTATACAACCCTTTACCTAAAATAAATTTTTGGTGAGTCATTTCACTCGTGTCCAACTTTTCGTGACCCCATTTGGGGTTTTCTTGGCAAGGTACTGAGGT
This sequence comes from Bettongia penicillata ogilbyi, assembly GCA_023548195.1. Classification (NCBI taxonomy): domain Eukaryota; kingdom Metazoa; phylum Chordata; class Mammalia; order Diprotodontia; family Potoroidae; genus Bettongia; species Bettongia penicillata. Next base: position 2,911,598 of record JAJHZJ010000202.1, on the reverse strand, counting down.
GGTTTACCATTTCCTTTTCCATAGATGAAGGCAAACAGGGTTAAGTGACTTGCCCAGGGTCACACAGTTAGTGAGTATCTAAGGCCAGATTTGAACTCATGAAGAAGAGTCTTCCTGATTCCAAGCCCACTGCACTATCTAGCTGCCCGTAAAATAAATAGGCATAAATAAAATAGAAAGGAAGCCCAGTATAACGGACAAAAACGCAACCAAGAAGACCTGCCTCTGACACATAGTAGCTAACAGGGGTGGAGAACCAGTGGCCTTCTTGGTCCTTCGGTGCGACTTTTTGACTGAGTCCAAGTTTTGCAGAATACATCCTTTTATTTGTTCTGGGAAGTTTGGATTCAGTCACAGGGCCACACTTGAGGACCTAGAAGACCACATGTAGCCTCAAAGTCACAGGTTCCCCACCCCTGATCAATGCTTGGGCAAGTCACTTAGCTCCACAATGTTCTAGGCAACATTCTAAGACTATAAATTACAAAAAAAGTGACAGCCTGCATTTATAGAAACTGTCTCCTCCCCTGGGAGTTCACTACACAGGGATGTGCAGAAGTCAGTTCAAACCAGTTGACTAGGGAGAGCTGGTGGTTAAATTTTCAGTGGGAGTATTGATACCTCTGCAAATATCAGGACTTGATTTTTTGTTTTCTTGATTGTCTAAACGTAGAAAAGTTTGAATAGTGCAATACATTCCTACTCCATTCCACCAGCTGTTAAGCATTTGCCAGCATCCCTGTCACTATACCAAAGAAATGGCAAGTCCAGTCCCTACCATTCACGTGATTCATTATCTCATTAGAAACCCCAGAAGACAAAAACTATAGTTTGTTTCTTAATTTTATTTTGTTTTGTTTTGGGGGAAAGGGAGATTGGACATGTAATTTCTTTAGTATAGGGAACCCCCAATGTGGGAATTCTCTCCAAAGATACAGATAGACATTTCAGTTGTAATTTATAAAGCCTTAGAGTTGCCTGAGGCACTGAGAAATTGGATAATTTACTGTGGTCACATAGCTAATAAGCATCAGAGGTGAAAATGATCCCAGGACTTCCTGACTCCAACTCTAGCATTTCATCCATCAGCCCTTGATGCATCTCTCTTTTGTTATGGAAACAAACAAAAGTGTTTGTGTTGGAGCAGCATTCAGATAATCTCTCCCAGATAATAGAAGATGTTAAAACAAAGAAAAAAGAGAGTTAATGCCCGTTAAAAAAAAAAAAAAAAAAAAACTGTTAGGACCTCCAGAGTACAAAATTTAGTGACTAAAATCTTTACCTCGAGGCTTTTCTGCCCATGGCTACTGGTGTTAGGTAGAAAAGTCAAATTGACAAGAAGTGATGTGGAAATATTTGAGTGTCTCTCTTGGGTAATACACATTATTTTAATTAGACTGGAATATTTTAAGCTTGGGCATTCTGGGTAAGTCATGTAGGTTATTCCTTCTCCCACTATCTTCCCCCTTGACACTTCCCCCTTTTCAAATGAAGCAATTATTTTACTGACCCTAAGACAGCATTTTAAAGGGAACTGAAGCAGGCTTAGGCCTGTTGCTATATAGTGAATTCCAAGCACCCAATTACTGACCCCAGAAAGAGTCAACATTCCAAAGATTAGTTTCATAGGGAGTTTACTTCACAAGCTCACTTCTAATAATATACCCCAGTTCAGATGCTATTAACCTGCCTGTTCCAGTTAGCCAATAAGATATATCTAGGGGCAAAATTGTTATCAACAGTCATGGGGTCAAAGCTGGATCTCTAATTAGAAACAGCAGCATCTGGAAGGCAACGCAATGAAGGCATCTAACAAGTACTCCAGTGATGAATTGAGGCACGGTGATAGAAACTGCAGAGTCAATCAGAGTTCAGAGACACACACACACACAACACACACGCACGCACACACACACACATGCACACACACACGCACACATGCACACACGCACACATGCGCACGCATACACACACGCGCACACATGCACACACACACGCACACACATGCACGCACACACACACACACCCGTCTGCATTTATCTCCTCTGATCAGCAAATATTTAGCCCTGCATTTGAATTCTACCTTTTTACAGTAGCTCTGTGACCTTCAACGAGTTCCTTAGCCTTTCTTCACTTCAGCACTAAGCTGTAAAAACATCAATATCTTAGCTACTTCATAGAATTATTGAGAATGTAAACCCAGCACAGAACTGACCGCCTGGGTTGATTACTGGTTTTTCAGTTGTGTCCAACTCTTCATGACCCCATTTGGGGGGTTTGGCAAAGGTACTACAGTGATTTACCATGTCCTTCCCCAGCTCATTTTACAGATAAGGAAACAGAGACAAACAGGGTGCAGTGACCTGTCTAAGGTCACACAGGCTGGAGGTGAAATCAAATCTTCCTGACTTCAGACCAGACATTATCTGCTGTACCATCGAGCTGACCAACAGCAAAGATGAGTGGACGTTTCATCAGCATGATCCCAAAGTTTTTTTCAGTAAAGCCACAAAGCAATGCTTTTTCCTACACTCAGCCGCCTTCTTTTGTTGGCACTTTTTTAGCCCCTTTCCTGTCATCTCTTCTCAGCTGTGCCTATCGTCTCCTTTCATGTTGGATTCTTTACTACCACCAGACCCTCCTGCTACTCATCTTTCCCTTATGAAATAAAACTCAGGATAGCCAACTTTTTATCCATTATGAAACCAATATTCCTTATTTAATATTCCCTATTTTCTCCAAACAGTTATTTAACAGTTATTTTTTACTCAGAAGTTTGCAAAATTCCTGAGTGCTTCCCAAACCAGATTAAAATGTAATTGGGAAATATTTAACAAAATAAATTATATAATACACCATAGAAAATGGCAATTTGTAGTTTTCTAGGTCAATATGTTGACTGCAATTTGACGCCACTACTTCCATTCTTTACAATTTGATTAATTTTCTTTTACACAGTAGCTGTTTTCTGCCCTTTCAGCAACTGCTCCCATGCAAAAGGAAGCAAGCAAATCCTCTTGTAAACTCTTACAAGAGGTTAAAATGAGACAGTTCATATTCATTTACTACAACAAGTACTTGATTGGCACTTTACAAGGCTGACAATACACAGACAAAAACTGAAAATCCTCTATTCCCCAAAATGAAGTTTATATTCTGCTGATATTCTGCCTCTACTTTTTTATACATAAAACAATAAAAATCAATCAAGAGCCAATTTAAGTGCCTATTAAATAGGCTAGGCACTGGAGAACCAAAGACAAAAATGAAAAGTCTCTGTCCTCAGAGAAACAATTTTCAATACAATAACCTATATTTTTAAAATCAGTTAATATTAATTAATACTTTTATTATTGAAAAGGTTACCCTCTTCCTCTCCCCATTAACTGATCCCTTCTTCCTCCCACAAACCTGGAAACTTTTCTTTTAAAATAGTTTTGATATATATTTTTTAAACAATTAACAGGCATTTTAAAATTGGTCAGCTAGGTGGTGCAGTAAATCAAATACTGAGCCTAAAGAAAGACCTGAGTCTAAATCTTGCCTCAAACACATACTGTTAGTGTGACCTTGGACAAATCATTTAACCTCTATCTGCTTCAGCTGCTTCAGCTACAAAATTGAGGTCATACTAGCTAGCACCTACCTCAACGAGTTGTTAATGAGAATTAAACGAGATATTTACAAGTGCTTCGCACAAACTAAAGGCTAGATAGATCAGTAAATGCTTGTTCCTGTTTTCTAAATATCATGAGAGAATTCGGAGTTTAACCTTCTTACTGCCATCTTTACTTAAGATGAGCAAGTCATGTAATCAACTACAACTCCTATGTCAATGGTTACTTTGCAAACTCCAGTAATATCCCTGGTATTTACTGACTACTTTACTACTAGCTTACCAGTTTACCTAATATGGATCTTCTCCTTCTTCTAACTGTACTTGGATGTGCAAATCATTACCGTCTCCTTCTGCTTTATGCAAAATTCCATTCTAGCCCTTCCACTTATGTAACTAAAGCCTACATAAGGTTGCCAAATCTACTGTTCAATGCACTGTTTTTTGAATAGAGTAAGTCTATGATATGAACATGCTATACACCATTTTTTCCATATCTCTTCATGTTGATTATGATGGTTAGGAGTATCTATTAACAAACACCCTTCCCAACTGAGTGATTAAAAAAAATTGAAAAATAAATCCCAAAGTGTACAGTTGCATAGTCACACACACAAAAAAAAGTCCCACCTTAGTCATGTCTGAAAATGCATGTTTCTTTCTGCATATTAAGTTCATCATCTCTATATCAGGAGGTGAATGCCATGTCTCATCTTCATTCTTCTACCTTCATTGTTTATAATTGTTTGATGAGAATTCTAAAATATTTCAAAATTGGTTTTCTCCATAATGTTATCATTGTATAAATGGTCCTAGTTCTGCCCTCTTTGCTTTGCATCAAATAATAGATGTGTTTCTAATTTTCTCTGAAATTATCATTTCTTACAGCACAATCATATTCCATTACATCCATGTATCAGAATTTGTATCTCCAGTCCACAAATAGAAGGGATACCTCCTTAGTTTCTAGAGCAGAGCCCTGGGGTACACCATTCCAACTAGAAAGCTTTATATGAATGGTGATGCACAAAGGAGACTGAAAAGGAGACATCAGAGAAATAGTACAACTAAAAGAAAGCAGGGTCACAAAAAACTGCACAGGAGAGAGAATTCAGGAGGAGAGAATGTCAATATTGTCAAATTCTGCAGAGGTCAAGAAGATTCAGAATTGAGACAAGGCCATCAGATTTGTCAGTGAAGAGATCACTGGTAATTTTGGAGAGAATAGCTTTAGCTGAGTGATAAAATAAGGTGCCAGATTGAAAATGATTGATGAGTATACGAGAGGAGAAAAAACTGAGACCACAAAGGTAGATAATTTTTCTTTTGGGGCTGGGTAGGGGAGGAGGCAGGGAGTTTGACTAAGAAAAGAGGAGAAATAGGAAATTACATAAGGGGATAGTAGATTCTAGGGAAGATTTTCTAATGATAGGAAAACTTGGGCACGTTTGTAGGAAGCAAAAGAGGAAATAGTTGTTTGTGAGAGATTTAATCAAAAGGAAGATTTTCAGTCACATCCAATCCTTTGTGATCCCATCTGGGGTTTACTTGGCAAAGACACTAGAATGGTTTGCCATTTCTTTGCCAGCTCATTTTACAGAAGAGGAAACTGAGGGAAACAGAGTGAAATGGTTTTCAGACACACAGCTTGTAAGTGTCTGAGGCCAGATTTGAACTCAGGAAGATGAGTGTTTTCCCGACTCTAGGGCCAGTACTCTATGTACTGTGTATTGGATGTATTATTTTAAAAGATAGGAGGGAAAGGGTTCAAAATCACATGGAAAGGGGTCAGTCTGGGAGAAACAATTTATCATCAGATTTTAGAGTAAAGGAGGAGGGTACGTAGGATGATGCCAAATGATTTGAACAAGACATTCTTTCTAATTACATTTTTGCAATCATTGTGAATGAAAAAAGAGAAGAAAATCCATGACATATAAAACCAATGTAGTATTATGCTTACTTTTGAGAATAATACAGTTTTCCTAGTTCTGCTTACTTCGCTTTCAAACAGTTCATTTAAGTCTTTCCATGGTTCACTACACTCATTATTTCTTATAGAAAAGTAATGCTGTGCCACAATCTCTTTAGCCATTCCCCAATTGATGGGTATCTGCTTGGTTTCCAGTTCTTTACTATCACAAAATATGTTGGTATGAATATTTTAGCCTATGTGGAGTCTTTCTTTTTTGTTGATGGCCTACTGAGGCCAGCTGTGAGTCAAAGAGCACAGGATTTCAGTAACTCTAACTGTAGAATTAGATTTTTTGAGTACCACAAGGCTGGTAGAATCTGAGAACTCAGGAGGATAAGAACAACTGTGGAGATTCATAATAGGAACCTCCCTTCCATGAGAGCCACTGTATCCCTGGGATTGAGCACATGTCCTAGAGGAATAGGGAGATATTGAAGAGCTATACTCAGTTTTCAGCTTTCAATGGGTATCCCTGAGTTCCTTCTCTAGTAACAACAAAAGGAAGCAATAGACTTTTGCCTTAAATGGTCATTGTTAAATCTGACACTATATAAATAAATCTGACACTTATAACTCATTATAAGTTCAATCAGAATGGCCTCATGTTTTGTGAAGGAGAATATAGCTGGGGTTAGAAGCCTTTCCCTTTATCAAGGAGACCCAATGCCAGTTCGTGGTACCTGAAAGTGAGGGAGTCCTGAGCAATGCAGGGGATATCTAACTAGGGGCATTAGGAGAGATTCTAAATAACCCAGAAAGCATAGCCAGATAAATGAAGAAGAAACACCAGCAGGACAGCAAAGGTACATCATGAAATGTATTCTACAGTTTCTTCTGACAACTGAAGGAGATGGTAATCTATATTAATTGGCTCTGGGAAGAAAGTCATTCTTCTCCAAAGAAGAGCATAAAAGACCCCAAACATTAAATCTTTCAGAATTAGAATCCAAATATATTTCAAAATCTTTCAGAATTAGTATCCAAATATAAAGTACTCTGAGGCTGAGGAGGAACTCTTCGGCCCCTAAGACACTCTTCACACAAGAGTTCTGGGCCATAAATAATAAGGCAAAGTAATGAGAAAGGGGCTACAGTCCCTTCAAGGAAGAGATTATCACATGGGAATATTCATATCCCAGAGGGATATGAATGAGAAGGATATAGCCAGTGCCCTGAGCTATCTTTAGAAAGGCTTGGTGAGAGGATTCTGCCCTGAGAATCTGTTTATCCTAATCAGTCAAGGTGATGCCACCAAAGTCTGGGCAAGGGAGACAACCAGGGTTAAGTAGAATCAAGAGAGGGAAGATCAGTAGGAAACATGGGAATACGCTTGGAATGAATCGGGCTCATTTCAGACTAAGGACTGGCAGCAGCTACGTGGATCACGTAGTTTCACTGGTTTCTTTAGTTATGAAGGATCAGAGCTGTCCTCATCCTATTAAATGAAGGGGAATTTAAACTGTGGGCATTCTGTCAGAGTACTCCCTTCTTTACAGCAAGTTGAAGTTAATAATTTTTAATTCATTTATTTAATTTAATAATTTTTAGGAAGTAGCTTGTCAATCATATTTTAGATGTTAGAGTGGATTACCAGGTCTATGCAAACAAATAAAGTTTTCCCCAAGAAGTGACAAAGAAAAATGAAATCAACATCAAAAGACATCCCTCAGCTACAAGATGAAGATGGTGACTCAGCTGTCTGCAAATCCAAGGAGCCAGCTGGTTGACCTGCCAACAGTTATGCTGGAAGCTTTGAAAACAGATCTTGCTTTCTAGGAAAGCTGTTGACCTGGAAAACCAAGATGGCCCTAGTACTAAACATTAGGTTTTGCTCAGTGTTGGTGTTCTGCCTCGTCCATCAGACTGAGTTTCATGAAGCAGAAAATGCAGGCCCTGAAGTGTGCCCAGTAAGGATAGAAAAGGTCACCTTATGGATGGAGATGCCCAAAGGAAAGGGATATCCCTTGATCAGACAGTAGCTATGGATATGGTTATTGAATTGTGGGGCAGATAAAACTGATTTGTGAAGAGTCTCTGAGCACCCTAGTTCAAAGATACCAGGAAAAGTGAAATGAAGTAATGGCATCTAATGTCCTGCCTCTTCCCAGTTCCTTTCTACCCCAAATTCTGGGAATTCAAATGCAATGACCTTTCCATATGGAGCAGCTGCACCCAGATCAAACCAATCCTAGACCAGGGATAAGAAACTGATGGCCTTGAGGCCACATGTGTCCCTTTAGGGTGGCCCTTTGACTAAATCTAGACTTCATAGAACAAATCTCCTTAATAAAAGGATTTGTTCTGTAAAACTTAGATTCAGTCAAAAGACTGTACCCAAGGACCTAGAAAGCCACATGTGACCTCAAGGTTGCAGGTTCCCCACCCATGACCTAGGCCATTTGAGGATGGAAAACCCTACGTAGGATTCACCATCAGGTTGGCTAGAGGAGGGAAACTGTTCTATAAGGGACTGCTCAGTGCAGGAAACCAGGTCAACAGAGTCCCAAGAACACAGCCCATGTAAGGCAAGAAAATCCCATTTAGTTCTTGAGGAGGCATTAGGTAAGGACTGATTTGGGGAGAAAATGTTAATAACACAAATAAAACCTAAAAATTTGTCATGGGGATATTTTAACAGGGATACCCAGTGGTTAAACATCTGAGAGTACCCTACTGTCAGCAGTATTTTGCAATGTGCTCTTGAAGGAACAAGATAGCAAAGTTTAAAATCTACTAAGGTTAATGCGACACATATAAAAATAACTCTAATATAAGGTAGAATAAAATAAATATCCAGTAAGCATACATTGCCAAATGTAATCAGAAAAAGGAGTGATTTTTATTAAAGCTAATTCTACCCTTAACTTGTGGCAACAGATAAAAATGGGAATGGAGAAGATGGAGATTTTCTTCCTCTGTTCCCTTTTGGTTTTACCAGTCTAATGCATGACTTTTATTAAGGTTGCTCTGCCATTAAAATTTTATTTTATGGTATCAGACAGACATGAATATAAACTCACAATGAAAAACTGAAAAATGTATCAGCCTCTTCCACTCTATCTTCTTCTGAATTAAGGCATATCCTGAACTTGTGGATTCAAGACCAGCAGACAAACCAGTCACATATGGTCACTGCTATCTTTTGAAATATGCAGTTATTTCTAAATCCTATTTCTCAGAACAAAGTTTAAGCTTTCCTGCTGTGATTTTAAGCATGCCAATTTTGAAAGAAAACAGGACTGAGCGGCAAATTTTGGCCATGATGGAGTGGGGCAGTAGGAGTGAGATTTATTCATCAAAATAGCAACAAAACAGTTTTTAAATTTCTGCATCTCTTTAGTGTGAAGTCTCAAGCAGGATTTATATTTCTGATACCTATGCTCCTTCGTGAGACTTTCAAGCAAACTGAGCTCAAAAAGACACTGCTAAGTAATTTTATTCCAATCCTAATTAGTGTTTTTTGGATAAAATAAGCTTTAGCTACTGCACTGGATAGAACACAAAATATCTCTTTGATTGTATGGCTATGGTTACTGCCAAGTAAAAGCTCCCCCACCTGCCTACATTTTTTGGTTTTTAAAAGTTTCCAGGTTTTAAACATTTTTCAGCCTTGCAACCTTGATTTTTTTTAAAATCAGTAGGCCTACATAATGTCTCATTGCTAAGTAGAAATTTTGACAGATCACACTTTATCTACCAATATCGGTCCCTCCCCTTCCTAGTCATCCTAATGTCTTTACATTTCTTTTCACATCAATAAGCAGAGAGGAAAATTTACCTATTGGGTACAGTTTCATAGTTTTTCCATAAACATGGGTCACTGTTAATACTCAAACACAAACGGAGTAGGAAGAAGGAGACATAAAATTCCTTTTAGCTGCAGAGTTGAATTTCTTTTATAGATTGAAAGGACCTGTTTCCTCTCTCGGTACTGGGGAACACAAATTCCTGGGGCCTGGAGGGAGGAACCCTGAAACCTTCCTTATACACTGGAGCAAAATTTGCTAACTTCTGCAGGATGACCTGGAAGAAAGGATGATTCTGATCATGAGTTAGAAGACAGCAGTATGACTGTCTGCTGACACCATTTATGCAGGCGGGGGAGAAAATACTTATCTGTAGAAGCAGACAACGGAGTCACATGAGGAATTCTTGCCTTATATGCCCACTGACCCCAGCTGTACCTCACCCCTTGATCTACTTCTTTTTTTGGCTTACACATCAGCCTCTCTGGATAAACACTTGAACCTCTGTCTTTGTACTAGCAATTTTGCCCACTGTGCAACACTGTACATTGGTCAAAATGTTGAAAGAAAAGGGTAAAAGTGTGACCTCAGTTGGAGAACATTTAACCACTTAACTATAGTCCTATCCTGCTGAACTCATGCAGATACAAAGGTTAGGAGCCTGGAATCTTAGCTTCAGGCTCTTGCTTTTGTAAATGTTCCCTTGAACAAAAAATAAAATATAGGACTACTCATAATTATACTCTGTAGTCTTATTAAATGTTCTATTAAGTTCCACAAAGTGTTTAAAGAATACAAAGCACACACGTGTTTCTTCTTCTATTTTAGCCCAATAGTGGAGAGTTTGATTTCAGCCCATCACATGTCAGCTGCTCCCAAAACGCTCAAAAATCTTCATTCTAAAGAGAATCCATGGGGAATAGGGTTGCTGCCATTTTTCTTTTACAAGACTTCAGTTCTATTAATTTTTCAATTGTCACTATTATCCATAATGGGAAAAAATAAGAAATTTTATGTCACTAAAACTTGAGGTAAGTAGCATTATGTTGATCATGATAGCGATGACAAACTGGATCCAAATGGAATCTGGAAAATGTCTAAGAACCCACATTAGAACCACAAGACCTTTCATTGGTAACATTCGCATGAACTCAGCTGACAACAGATCAACAAAGAATCACTGTACGAATGACTGCTATGCAAATTTGTTTGTGGAAATGGATGGGGTTCATGATGGCCATTCAGGACTAGGTTACTGCAGCTCAGAAACTGCAGAAGGATCATCCATAAGGAGCCTAAATTTAGTAATCAATGTAGATTATGCAAGGGGATAGTAGAAACTGTGCAGCACATCTCCCTAGACTACAAAAATTTAGATCTATTGAAGCAAGGCAGCTAGGCAATTCAATGGATACAGTAGTAGACATAGAGTAAAGAAGTTGGCCTCAGACATTTACTAGCTGTGTGACCCTGGACACATCACTTAATCTCTGTTTGCTTTAAGCTACTAGGAAAGCAAAATGGCAAACCACTCTAGTATATTGGCCAAGAAAACCCTTTGGACAGTATTAGTGTGAAATGGTCCACAGGGGCGCAAAGAGTTGGACATGATGACTGAGCAAGAACAAACTTCTGAGTACCTAATAAGATATTACCTAACAATTATAAAGAATCATATTATATATTATATAATACCAAGAATTATATATCAGAAGCTCATTATCTTTCATAAACTAACAGATGACAAATCTCCATACTATAAGTACAGATCTTAAAAGATCCTAGAGAACTCAACCAACAAACTTATTACAATTATCACAGAATAAAATATTGCCAGTAATTACATGGATATAAAATTGATCCATTAAAACTTAAGAACAACATTTTAACAGATTTTGCCACAACAAATCCTCATAATCTCCAAGTAATATAAAACAAAAGCTTTCAAAATACAGGGGTCTAGTAGGAAAGATCAAAATGCAATAGAAGTAGGATGAGGAACAGATTATCCCTGATGTCCTGTCTTCTTCATGAGGATTTTTTTCAGTGAGCTTACAACTAGATAGTGCAGTGGCTAGAGCATCAAGCCTGGAGTCAGGAAGACATCCTTCTGGGTTCAAATTTGGTCTCAGATACGTACTAGCTGTGTGACCCTAGGCAAGTCACTTCACATTGTTTGCCTCTGTTTCCTCATCTGTAAAATGAGCAGGAGAAGAAAATGGCAAAAACCTCTTAAACACCTCTACCCAGAAAACACTAAATGGGGTCATGAAGTTGTTTCATGACTGAAACAACTGTACAACAACAGTCTTGAAGAAACCTAGATTTAGTATTCAGTAAAGATTTAGAGTGGTAGAAGCTGCAAAATGTAGGTTGTAAAAATTTAGCTTCTATCTAAGCCTTAAAAAGACACAATCAGTATTCTCCAGTTAAGAAGGGTTATATGGGACAGGCAAATTTGGGACATGGAAAATTCCAGGCATAGAAGAGTCTAGAAAGGAGAGAACAGAAGATATTCATGTATCTAGAATGGAAATAGCCTGCCATCAAAAATGTTAAGGACAGAAAAAGAGAGATTATCTGGACTACCACAAACCCAGGAAATAGTTAAGCAAAATATTTAAAAACATTTCCCAATTGATAAATGGACAAAGGATATGAACAGGCAATTTTCAGAGGAAGAAATTGAAGCTATCTATAGTCACATGAAAAAGTGCTCCAAACCACTATTGATTAGAGAGATGCAAATCAAAACAACTCTGAGGTACCACATCACACCTATCAGATTGGCTAACATGACAGAGCAGGAAAATGATAAATGTTGGGGAGGATGTGGGAGAGTTGGAACACTAATTCATTGTTGGTGGAGCTGTGAGCTCATCCAACCATTCTGGAAAGCAGTTTGGAACTATGCCCAAAGGGCTACAAAAATGTGCATACCCTTTGATCCAGCAATACCACTTCTAGGACTGTATCCCCAAGAGATCATAAAAATGGGAAAGGGTCCCACATGTACAAAAATATTTATAGCAGTGCTCTTTGTAGTGGCCAAAAATTGTAAATCAAGGGGATGTCCATCAATTGGGGAATGGCTGAATAAATTGTGGTATATGAATGTAATGGAATACAATTGCACCATAAGAAATGATGAACAAGAAGACTTCAGAGTCCTGGAAAGACTTATATGATCTGATGCTGAATGAAATGAGCAGAACCAGAAGAACTTTGTGCACAGCAATGACCACAGGATGCGAGAGTTTTTTTCTGGTAGACTCGGATCTTCACAGCAATGCAAGGACATTAAAAAAAAAATTCCCAATGGTCTTCTAAGGCAAAATGCCTTCCACATTCAGAGAAAGAACTATGGAATTCAGTCGCAGAATGTAGCAGGTCATTTGTGTGTGTGTGTGTGTGTGTGTGTGTGTGTGTGTGTATTATGTTTTGATTTGTTATATGATTTCTCCCATTTATTTTAGTTCTTCTACACAGCATGACTATAATGAAAATGTATTCAGCAGGAATGTATGTGTAGATCCTATGCAGAATTGTATGCTGTCTTGGGGAGGGAGAGGGGTGGTGGGGGAGTAGGTAAGGGGGAAAGAAAATCCAAGTTTTCTGGTAGTGATTGTAGAGTATTAAAAAAATAAAATAAATATATTTTTTTAAAAATTTAAAAAGTGGTTGAGAAAGGCTGTCTATGCAATTTTGCAATGGATAAAATAAATGAAGATCACATGCATTTACCATTAGTTTCACCATTATTTAATGTTATTTACTCTTACATAGTTGAATTTTGTTACAGTTATTCAGTCATTTTCAGTGATGTTCAACTCTTTGTGACCCCATTTGGAGTTTTCTTGGCAAAGATACTAGAATGGTTTGCCATTTCCTCTTCCAGATTATTTTATAAATGAGAAAACTGAGGCAAACAAGGTTAAATGACTTGCCCAGAGTCACACAGCTAGTAAGTGTCTGAGGCCAGATTTGAACTCAGGAAGATGAGCCTTCCTTAGTGTGAGCTATTTTTTTTTGGTTCTGTTGCTGTGATTGCACAATATTTCACAAAAACTCCCTCATTTTTTTTTAGTCTTTATATTTATCATTTCTAATGTCACAATAATATTCTATCACGTCTGCACCACAAGGTATTTGGCTGGTCTCCAATATTAGCCATATAGTTTGTTTCCCTTTTTTTTGCCTATTATATATTTGCTCTTATGAATATTTTTGCATAGATGTTTCCTTTCTTCCTATAGTTGACTTCCTTGTGGTGTAAATCTAAAAGAAGGCTGGTAACTCTTATTCTTTAAAAAGGGTCAGGGGTGTGACTTTGCCACTGAGCAACAGGCTTGAGACCATAGTTAGGACCTTCCCTATCCTCCCAAGTGGTAAGTGTAAAATTTGTGTGAGGAACACTATTGGAAAACACTTGAAGCCAGGGCATCCCAGAGCTTAATTACCAAGAGAAAGGGAGTTGGGCATCCTACCTTCATCAGTACCATCTGCCATAAACTCTCATTCCCAAGATGATGTATTCCCTTCTTCTTAGTCTTCCCCACCCACAGTACACATCTGCTTAGCAGAGAAGCTCAGGTTCACACTCCCACCACCTTCAGATGTTGGCAGAAGTTCCTGGTCCTTTGCCATCCCTTATCTTTTGCCAGCCCTCACCCAACATCAGCATGAAGAGGGAAGGGTGGTTGCCAGGGTCACACCTGCATATGGACAAGACTAGTGGAGAAGAGGTGAGTTGGTAGAGCTTAGTGTCAGACCTCGCCTTCCATCTTGGCCATGTATGTTCTAACTGACTTCCAGAAAACAACAAAAATTTGTTAAAAATAAGAAGATATCCTATAGCTCTGTTTTAGGAGTCAGGCTCCTAGAAAAAGACATCTTCTCTTTGCTTACACTTCCTGCGCTTCCCAAGGTGATTCATAATCACTCCCCCACAGTTGTTTATCTGTCTCCCCTTCTTGAAATTTTCCCATTGATATTTACTTAGGTAATTCACCATGAGCCCTGCATCATACCTATTTAGTTATATCATCCCAAGAGAATATAAATTTTTGAGAAGAGTGTACTCACTTTTTAAAAATTAATTTATTTGTTTTCAGTTTTCTACAATCACTTCCAGAAGTTTTAAATTTTCTCCCCCTCTCTTCCCCTAAACAGCATACAATCTTATGTGGACTCTACATATACATTCTCATTAAACACATTTTCACACTAGTCATGTTGCATAGAAGAATTATAATGGATGGGAGAAACCATGAGAAAAAAACAAAACAAAACATAACAAAAGAGAAAATAGTCTCCATTCTGCATTCTGATTTTGTAGTTCTTCCTCTAGATGTGGATGGTATTTTGCCTCAAGAGTCTTTTGGGAATGTCTTAGGTCAGTGCATTGCTGTGAAGGGCTAAGTCTATCAGAAACAGTCCTCGCACACTGTGGCTGTTACTATGTATCTCCTGGTTCTGCTCATTTCACTCAGCGTCAATTCACCTAAGTCTTTCTAGGTTTTTCTGAAGTCCAACTGTTCATCATTTCTTATAGCACAGAAGTATTCCATTACATTCATATACCACAACTTGTTCAGCCATTCCCCAATTGATAGGCATCCCTTTGATTTCCAGTTCTTGGCCACCACAAAAAGAGCTGCTCATGAGCTCACTTATTAACCCATTACAATCTGTTTTTTCATCTGCCACTTGACTGAAACCATTCTTTCTAAAGTTACCAACGACCTTTTGCTGATAATACCAACAGTCTTTTCTCATTTCTCATCCTTGACTTCTTTGATGCTTTTGATACATTTGCCCACTTTCTGGCTTCTCTCGGGATCTTGACACTGTTCTCTTCTGATTCTTCTCCAAAGTATAGGACCACTCCTTTTACAGTCTCCTGTAGTGCGTCATCATCCATGTCAAATCAACAAGCATTTATACAGCACCTAGTATCTATCTGGCACTGTGCTAAGCACAGAGAATACAAAGAAAGGCAAAAAACAGTGCCTGGTTTCAAGAAATTCACAGTCTAATGGGGGAGACTGAATGCAAATAACTACAGGCCAAAGAGAGAGAGAGAGAGAGAGAGAATCCCAGAGGGTAGGCATTAGCATTAAGGGGGACCAGGAAATGTTTCTTGCAGAAGGCAGGATTTTAACTGAAATTTGAAGGAAGCCAGAGAAATTAAGAGGTGGAAATGAGAGAAAATATTTAAAGTTTAGTGGATAACTAGGAAAATACACAGAACTAGTAGATGCATTATCATATATAAGGAACAGTAAGGATGCCAGTGTCATTGGATAATAGAGGACATTGAATAAGGGACAGATAAGAAGTTGTCTTAAATCTCTGTCCTGGGTCCTCTTCTCTCTTTGTAGTCTCACTGTTTGTGATGTCATCAACTCCTGTGGATACAACTACCTCTTTGAGATCTATAAACCCTTCTCTCATCTCACTCCTGAGTTTCAGTTCTACTTTACCAACTACCTATTGGATATTTCAAACTGAATGCCTTACCATTAGGCTTCTCAAACTCAATTTGTCCAAAACCAAATTCATTCTCATTTCCCTTAAATTCATCTCTTCTCTACACTTAACCTATTTCTATTGACGGCATCACATCTTTTGAATTACCCAGTTTCACAGTCTCAAATACTTTCTCTTCCTCATTCTCATATCTAAAAAATCAGTCTTATTGATTCTATTTTCATAACATCTCTTCCTCTTATTTCTTTCTCTCCACTAATATGGCCACCATTACCTCTCACCTAGACTATCCAAACTGGATTCTGGGTTGTGAGTTTCTTTTCTCTAATATATCTTCCACATAAATGCAAAAACAATCTTCCTAAGCTTAAATCTGACCGTATCATTCCACTGTTTCTCAGTTATTCCTTATTAACTCTAGAATGAAATATGAATTCCTCGGGTTGGCATTTGAAGCCCTTTGCAACCTAACTCCAATCTTCCTTTTCCAGGCTTATTTCACATTACTCCTCCTCATACCATCTGTCACTCAAACTAGACTGCTTGTTATTCCCCAGATTCAGTCCACTTTTACCTCTGCCTTCCCATAGGTTCAGGGGTATGCTAGACTTAAACTTCCAGCTTAAACTACCTGGAAAGAATCAATTATTAAATTTTCAGTCTGAACATTTATACCTAAGAAAGTGGGGAATGCTACAACTCCAGGTTTACTTTGTCGTTTTGTGAATTATATACAATTAAAAACATGGTAGAGAAAATAATAACAATGCAACTTAAATTTAAGAGTGTGTCCTGTATTTTTATTTTTAGAGAGATGGTTGATAAATATTTATCAGCACACCACTTCATAGACTATTTTTATGCCAAGACACCCTTGTCATCTCCACCTCTTAGAAACCCTAGGTTCCTTCAAGCATGAGCTCCAGCACCATCTCCTACAGGAAACTTTTTTATATTCAATTTATTGGTACTCTTTCTCCTTCAAACTTTCCTGTATGTACTTGTTTACATAGCATATTCTTCCAGGAGAATGCAAGCAACTTGAGGACAGGGACTGGTTTATTTTGTCTTTGTAATCCCAGCAGCTGGCACAGCACTTTGCACAAAGCAAGTGCTTAGCAAATGTTTGTTGGGTTTGATTCAGATTACATCAAAAGCTATCAGATGATCCACAGTAATCCACAGTTTACCCCACTAATCTCATGCTAGTGTCCCCAGATCTCTGTCCCCACTAAGCAAAAATTCCCTGACAAATGAAGGTTTTTTTCCTAACTTTTGCCCCAGTTGCAAATATTCCAAATTGTATCTATGGTAATTTTCTTTTTTTTTTTTTATTTTGTTTATTTAACTTTTTACATTCATTTTCACAAAATTTTGGGTTCCAAATTTTCTCCCCTTTTATCCCCTCCCCCACCCCAATACCCCAAGCAATCTAATTTTCCCTATCTCCAATCTGCCCTCTCTTCTGTCGTCCCTCCCTTCTCTTGTCTCCATCTTCTCTTTTCTCCTGTAGGGCCAGATGACATTCTATTCCTCATTAACTGTATGTGTTCTTTCCTAGTAGCAACAACAATACTAAACAGTTGTTCCTAAAACTTTGAGTTCCAAATTCTCCCCATCCCTCCCTCCCCACCCATTCCCTTTGGGAAGGCAGGCAATTCAATATAGGCCATATCTGTGTAGTTTTTCAAATGACTTCCATGATAGTCGTGTTGTGTAAGACTAACTGAATTACCCTCCATCCTATCCTGCCCCTCATTGCTTCCCTTCTGTCTTTTGATCCTGTCCCTCCCCAAGTATTGATTTCAAATTGCTCCCTCCTCCCTTTGCCCTCCCTTCCATCATCCCCCCCCTTGCTTATCTCCTTCTCCCCCACTTTCCTATACTGTAAGATAGGTTTTCATACCAAAATGAGTGTGCATTTTATTCCTTCCTTTAGTCAAATGTGATGAGGGTTAATTTCTTGGGTTTTTTTTGTTTTTTTCCTCAGCTCTCCTCTTTTCCCCTCCACTAAAAAGTCTCCTACTTGCCTTTTAAATGAAAGATAATTTACCCCCTTCCATTTCACCCTCTTTCCTCCCACTACATTTCTCTCTCACCATTTACCTTAATTTCTTTTAAGATATGGTCCCATCCTATTCAATTCAATCTCTGCTGTCTATCTCTGTATGTGTGTGCATGTGTGTATGTGTGTGTGCGTGCATGCATGTACATGTGTGTGTATGGACCCACCAACTACCCAGATACTGAAAAGTTTTAAGAGTTACAAATATTGTCTTTCCATGTAGGAATGCAAACAGTTCACTTCTGGTGAGTCCCTTAAGACTTCTCTTTGCTGTTTACTTCTTCATGCTTCTTCTCATTCTTGTGTTTGAAACTTAAATTTTCTTTTCAGCTCTGGTCTTTTCATCAAGAATGCTTGAAAGTCCTCTGTTTCATTGAAAGACCATATTTTCCCTTGAAGTATTATACTCAGTTTATCTGGGTAGGTGATTCTTGGTTTGAGTCCTAGTTCCTTTGACTTCTGGAATATCCTATTCCATGCCCTTTGATCCCTTAATGTAGAAGCTGCTAGATCTTGAGGTATCCTGATTTTATTTCCACAGTACTGGAACTGTTTCTTTCTAGCTGCTTGTAAGATTTTCTCCTTGACCTGGGAGTTCTGGAATTTGGCCACAATGTTCCTAGAAGTTTCTCTTTCTGGATCTCTTTCAGGTGGTGATCGATGGATTCTTTCAATACTTATTTTGCCCTCTGGTTCTAGAATGTCAGGGCAGTTTTCCTTGATAATTTCATGGAAGATGATATCTAGGCTCTTTTTTTGATCATGACTTTAAGGTAGTCCCATAATTTTTAAATTGTCTCTCCTGGATCTATTTTCCAGGTCAGTTGTTTTTCCCATGAGATATTTCACATTCTCTTCCATTTTTTCATTCTTTTGGTTTTGTTTGGTGATTTCTTGGTTTCTCAGAAAGTCATTAAGACTCCATCTGTTCCATTCTAATTTTGAGAGAACTATTATCTTCAGTGAGCTTTTGAACCTCTTTTTCCATTTGGCTAATTCTGCTTTTGAAAGCATTCTTCTCCTCATTGGCTTTTTGAACCTCTTTTGCCAATTGAGTGAGCCTATTTTTCAAGGTGTTATTTTCTTCAGCATTTTTTTGGGTCTCCTTTACCAAGGTAATGACCCCTTTTTCATACTTTTCTTGCATCTCTGTCATTTCTCTTCCCAGTTTTTCCTCCACCTGTCTAACTTGCTTTTCAAAATCCTTTTTAAGCTCTTCCAAGGCCTGAGCCCACCCGACATCTCCCTGGGATGTTTGGGATACAGAGGGCCCACCCTCCACATCTTTCCCTGATGGCAAGAATATTTCTTCATCGTCGTCAGATCCGAAAGTCGGGATCATTTTCATCCGTTTGAAAAAACTCTCTATAGTCTTATTTTTCTTCCCTTTTCTAGGCATTCCCAGCCAGTTACTTGACTTCTGAGATTCCTGTCCACCCCTGCCTAGATCTGCCCAGCTAGTGCTTGGGGTCTGAGATTCAAATGGGCTTTCTGTGCCGCGTGACTGCTAATCAATGTGAGCTTTAGTTCTGGTGCTGGGGTGGGGGCAGGGCCACCTCCCAGGCTCAGCTCCCTCAGGGGCTTTATGCAGAGACCTTCAGGAACAGAGCGGGTGGGGGCGGGGAGGGAGGGCCATCTCCCAGGCTCAGCTCTCTCAGGGGGTTTATACAGAGACTTTCAGTAATGAAGATCCTGCCTGCTGCTGAGGGAGTCCCGAGCCGCCGCCGCAGCTGCTGCCTCTGCCACCGCCCCGCCTCTGCCGCCACTGCTTCCTCCCGAAGGGGCCCGAGTCACGGAGACACTCCGCTCCCCTCCTCCAGCCCAGCCATCTTTCTCACTGACCTGTAGCTTCTGTGGGCAGAGGGACCTTTCCAGCCGCCGGAGGTTCCATCCCTGAAGCCTGCTCGGATCAGCTTCTCTGGGGCCGCGGCCAAGGCAGCGCTGGGGTGGGGTCCACTTTCCGGGGCGCGAAGGATCCTGGGGATGGCTCTCCAGGGCTCTCTGGAACGGAAATCTCTTCCACTCTGTTTCTGCATGCCTTGCAGTGATCCAGAACTTATGGGGATCTCTTTTTACATTAATTCTATGGGCTGTGGGTCCGGAGCTCGTAAACGTGCGTCTTTCTACTCCGCCATCTTGACTCCACCCCCGGTAATTTTCAATACTTAGTTTTTTCCAAGAGTTTTTTGGTAATTCATGTTCCCCATTTTCAAAAACTGTTTGTCCCAATGTACTCGATGCATTATAGACAAAAATGTCTTTGAGGGGCTTTAGAACTTTTATGAATATAATGATAAACCATGAAACATGCTTCCAATATCTTGACAAGGTGGTGGTGATGAACTTAAAAGCAAAAAGAAACAAAATTTTGAAACATGACTAATTCTGGGATTGGTTTTGGTCAGACTATACAGCTACAGTTGAGGGATTTATTTTTTTTCTTTTTTAAAAAAGACATTTTTGTTCAATGGGGGAGGTTAAGATGGAGGAGTAGGGAGAAAAACTGATTAATTTCTTAAATGATGCTTGAAAATAAAAATATTAAACAAAGGAAGAAGGCAAAGAACCGTCTATTCATATCTTTTGATGACATTTATTGAAGTATTGCTTTTACTTTGATAAATGTACATCGATTGTATGTAGGCTTTAAATGTCATTTTTTCAATTAGAGATGTTCAATATTGGATTTTTTTTTTCTGATTTACATCTTTTCTTTTAATTTTGGGTCCATAGTTTTCGTCCGTGCAAAAGCTTATGGTTTTTTAGGGTTTTTTTATTCAAAGCACTTATTTTATTTTGTAATGCTTCCTCAATATTGTAACTGCTGGGGAAAAGTCTTCACATTCTTAGGGGTAGATACCCCTCCTACTCATCAATGGGTTTGAGACTCATCGATTACCCTCAATCTGATTTAGCCCATCTGCTGAATTTACTGGTGTGTAGACATTATGTGCTTGCCACAGCTTCTTGGAGCCACAAGGGAGATTTGGGTGAAAGGTAAATACCAAAAAGGGATGAGTAGCCCTGAAAAGGGCTCAGAAAGTCCTCAAACCAGAGGAACTAGTCCTCCATGAATACCCCTTCCATCCCACATGGATAGCAGTAAGACAGCAAGTAAAAATAGATCTAAGGAGAAATACCATTTAAATATAATTTGAACAGAATCAACAGATGAGAAGAGTCTGTTTCAATTGGTCAATGAAGCTAGCAGGTGCTATGGGATACTGAGATATTGGTCAGACATGGAAGACACCAACAGTAGCTACTGCATCTGGGGCCATCACCAGTCATCCTGATTTTTGTCCTGCCAGTGGACTTCTATGACTCATTTTACACTTGAGGAAACTGAAGCATAGGAAGCTAAAGCAATTTGTTCAAAGTCACATAGCTACTAAGCATCAAGGAAGGAATTTGAACACTGATCCTTTGGGTTTAGAAATGAGGAATTTGTTTCCCTCTCTATGTGATAAAGCTGAGTGGGGGCAATAAGTCTTCTCCTGAAATGCAAAAGTTACCTTATTTTCACATTTTAAACACTTCAGTCTTGGGATCTATTGCTTCCTAGATACTCATGTAAATCTGCAGTGATTAAACTACATATTTAGAATATACATTTTATTATTTCCATTGTAGCTGAAGTATTTATTTATATTTATGAACTCATTTAATTCAGGCAGATTTTCCTGGGCTTTCTAAGTAAACATGTCTATTATTGTCTAACATAATATCTGAACTTCTCCATTGTTTTCATTACTAATGTGGTTTCTTATTCATTCTTCCAAATGTTAAATACTTTATTCCTAATATAAATCCAACATGGTAGAACTTCCTCTGCTGGATCCCACAATCAAGATCCAACAGTCTTTCCCTTTACCTTTCTCCCCATTCTTCAAGTCCTTTCTTTCCTTTTAATCTCATTCTATAAAGCTTCAGCAATCACTTCCTAACATTGCCTCTTCATTGTTCTTCCCCTCAGCTAGTGGCTCTAAAAGAAAATACTCAATCGCGGCTTATAAAATGCAAATTAATTGAGTTTTCACATTCATTCATTAATTCTTTGTTTTAAAGACACCTTATCTTGTTATGATTCTGCTTTCAGTAGCACATCAAAGGACTGAGTTAAACCTAGTTTCTTCCCAACAAATGTCTAGGAATTCTCCAATGCATTTTAAAAGCATCATTTCTGGTTAAAAAAAAAAAAAGATGTGCTTATGGTTCTGCTAACATCACTCAGCATCAGTTTATCCAACTATCCCTTTTGTTAATACTTATAGTACCATTACTTTCACATACCAAAATCTGTTCAACTGTACACCAGTTGGTGAAGCACCCTCTTAGTATCTAGTTTTTGTCTAGATAAGTACTATAAAAAAATGTATACATATTTTCCCTTTTCTCTTTCATTTTCTTCTACAGCATTATATAAACAATTTTGAAAGACTTAAGAACTCTAATCAATGCAACAATCAACCACGATTCCAAGGGACAAATGATGAAGAATACAACTCACCTCTTGATACAGAGCTTTCAGATTCAAGGTGTGGAATGAAATAGACATTTGTAGCATATGGCCAAAGAAGGAATTTATTTTACTTGACTTTTCATTTGTTTCAAGAGTTTTGCTTTTGTTTTTATTTTTTTTTGCAGTGAAAGGTAGAATGAAAGGGGAAAAAATAAATACTTGTTAACTGAAAAGAATTTTTTTATATTAAGAAAAATGCCAGTTTTCCTGGATAATCAATTTAGGAATGCGCTCAAATTTCCCTTGCTTTTACATATATTATATTCAATTTTTCTTCCAAAAGAAAAAAAAATCTTATGCCAACTGGAATGGCAGTTTTTTGTGTGTGTTTCTTCCTGGATATTGCAACTCTAGGATCTGATGGGTACTATTCTTAGTGAATTGAATTTTGATTTCTTCTTTGTGGGGTTGTACAATCTGTCTATCTCTACTCTGTACTCCTTGCCCAGAAAGTTTTTTTTTAAACTTTATTAATTTTATTTATTGTTGGTGTTCTAAAATCACTACCATATAACTTAGATTTTTTTTCCCCTACCTCTCCCCTCCCTTCCTGAGAGAGCATACAATTTTATATAGGTTCCACACATACATTCTTATTAAATACATTTTCACTATATTCATGCTGTGTGGAAGAATTGAAATGAATGGGAGAAATCATAAAACAAACCAAAAGGTAATATAAAAGAAAATGATCTGCTATATTCTGTGATTGAATTCTATAGTTCTTTCTCTGAATTTGGAAGGCATTTTGCTTCCATTGGGAATTCAATTTCCACTGGGAATTTTTTTAAGTCCTTGCATTGCAATGAAATTCCAAATCTACCAGAAAAAACTCACACACTGTTGTTGTTGCTGTGTACAAAGTTCTCCTGGTTCTGCTCCTTTCACTCAGCATCAGTTCATATAAGTCTTTCCAGGTCTCTCTGAAGTCTTCCTGTTCATCATTTCTTACAGCTCAAAAGTATTCCATTACATTTATATACCACAACTTGTTCAGCCATTCCTCAATTGATGGGCATACCCTTGATTTACAGTTTTTGGCCACCATAAAGAAAGCTGCTATAAATATTTTTGTACATGTGGGACCCATTTTTATGATCTCTTGGGGATACAATCCTAGAAGTGGCATTGCTGGATCAAAGAGTATGCATATATTTGTAGTCCCTTGGGAATAGTTCCAAATTACTCTCCAGAATTGTTGGATCAGCTCACAGTTCCACCAACAATGAATTAGTGTTCCAACTCTCCCACATCCTCTCCAACATTCATCATCTTCCTGTTCTGTTATGTTAGCCAATCTGATAGGTGTGACATGGTACCTCAGAATTGTTTTGATTTGCATCTCTCTAATCAATAGTGATTTACAGCATTTTTTCATATGACTATAGATAGCTCTAATTTCTTCCTCTGAAAACTGCCATTTATCAATTGGGAATGACTTGTATTCTTGTACATTTGACTCAGTTCTCTATATATTTTATCTCTATATATGAGGACTTTATCACAGATACTGGCTGCAAAAATTCTTTCCTAGTTTTCTGCATCCCTCTAAATCTTGGATGCATTGGATTTGGTTGTGCAAAAACTTTTCAGTGTAATGTAATCAAAATTATTCATAATTTTCTTTATAATCACTTCATAATACTTTCTATCTCTTCTTTAATCAGAAGATTTTCCCTTCTCCATAAATCTGATAAATACACTATCCCTTGCTCCACCAATTTGTCCATAGTATCAATCTTTATACCTAGATCATGTACCCATTTGGACTTTATTCTTGTGTACGGTGTCAGGCATTGGTCTATGCCCAGTTTCCACCACACTGTTATCCAGTTTTCTCAGCAATTTTTGTCAAACAGTGAGTTCTTATCCCAGAAGCTGGGGTCCTTGGGTTTATCAAACAATAGGTTGCTATATTCATTGCCTACTGACTTGTCTACCCTTCTGTTTCTTAGCCAGTACCAAATGAATTTGATAATTGGTGCTTTATAATACAATTTGAGATCTAGTAGAGTTAGGCCACCTTCCCCAGCATTTCTTTTCATTAGTTCTCTTGCTATTCTGGACCTTTGCTCTTCCAGATGAACTTTGATATTATTTTGTCCAGCTCTAGAAAGTAATTATCAGATAGTTTGATTGAAATGGCACTAAATAAGTAAATTAATTTAGATAGAATTGTCATTTTTATTATATTGGCTCTGCCTACCCACAAGGAACTGATGTTTTTCCACTCACTTAGATCTGACTTTATTTGTGCGAAAAATGTCTTGTAATTGTGTTCATATAGTCCCTGGATTTGTTTTGGCAAATAGACTACCAAATATTTTATAGTGTCTACCCTAGCTTTAAATGTTATTTCTCTTTCTATCTCTTGCTGTTGGACTTTGTTAGTAGTATATAGAAATGGAAAAGATTTGTGTGGGTTTATTTTGTAACAAAAAACTTTGCCAAAGTTGTTTATTATTTCAAGCAGTTTTTTACTTGATTCTCTGGGATTCTCTAAGTATATCATCATATCATCTGCAAAGAGTGATAACTTAGTTTCTCCTTTGCCTATTCTAATTCCTTCTTATCTAATTGCTACAGCTAACATTTCTAGCACCATATTGAATAATGGTGGTGATAATGGACATCCTTATTTCACCCCTGATCTTATTGGAAATGCATCTAGCTTATCTCCATTGCATATAATGCTTGTTGAGGGTTTTAGATAGATACTGCTTATTATTTTATGGAAAGTTCCCTTTATTCCTATCCTCTCCAGTGTTTTTAATAGGAATAGGTGTTATATTTTGTCGAAAGCTTTTTCTGCATCTGTTGAGAGAATTATGTGGTTTCTGTTAGGTTTGTTGTTGATATGATCAATAATGCTAATAGCTTTCCTAATATTGAACCAGCACTGCATTGCTGTATGAATTGCCTAGAAAGTTTTCTTGAATGATTTCCTGAAACATTGCATTCAAGATCATTTTTCCCTCCAAATTTTTCTGAAAAGTCAATAATTCAAAGGTTTTCTTTTTGAGTTTCATCCTCTAACTCTGTTATTTATATTTGTAGTTCTCTCAAATCATCTTCCATTTCTGTTCTTTGATTTTATTTAGTCAATTGTTTTTCCACCTCTACTCTTGGATTATAAGATCCAATAAATTATTACATAGGTTTTACTGATTAACTAAGAGTTTCCATGGAATTTCTAAATTACCAAGTTTGTTATTTGCCTGTGTTCGCATTTCCTTCACTGATTTTAATTCCATCTGCTTCAATATGAAAACTTCCTTAAATTATCTTCCTATATTTACTAGTTAGACTGCACATTCTTGCAATGGATCCCTTTTCACTTCTGGGGCTTTTTTCCCTTCTGTTGTCCACTGTTTAGCAATAAAATCCCCCCCCCCAGCCCATATTTATTCATTGTGCCTCCTTGTCTATGAAATGATTGTCCTTGTCATAGAGGAGGGATTTTTTTTCCTTCCTTCATTCTTCAAGCTGAACTCCTGAATCTTCAGGCTTTCTCTGCTATGCCACCTTAGTTCATTTTACCCCTAGAATTTTCATACTAGAAGTATGCTCTGTCCCTGCAACCACTTTGTCTGATTGAGTGATTCTTCCCCAAATTTCCATTTTAAGGAAAATGTCTTTATTCTTCTCTGGGCGGACCTTTCAGTTTTTCCCTACCATGATCCCTGAAAGTATCTACCTCCCTTTGCTTTTTCTTGTATTCCCAGAACTCTGCACAGTGTTTGGCACATAGTAAGTGTTTAATAAATACTTGTTGACTTTCAAGTTTTTCTTTGTTTACTTTGGTGCCTTTGTTACTTTCTTTTAAGGTACTGTAGGATTATTGGCTCAAACACATTTAACAGTCCTTTTGGCAAGGCTTGGACTGTTTCTTCCAAGGAAGTCAAGCCAGAAGGACTGTCACAAGACTCCTCATTCTGTCATCTCTTCTCCTTCTACTATTGTACTCCCTACCCCTCTCCTACAACTTTAAAGCTTGTAAGTATATAACTCTCTCTCACTCTTTTGATATCTCAGAGTTTGTTCCTAAGAGCTCTTTTGGCATCACTCAAAACTCTAAATTATCTACATTATCTTTAACAGTCCGGTATCGGTAAGCATTTTAAGTTTCATTTGTTGTTTGGATTCAGACAACACTAGCAATTAGCTATTGCTCTCTTACTGCAGCAATTATGCACAATTATTTATATTCCTACACTTAATAGGGTGTGTTGCCGACTTCACTAGATCTGTCTTTCTGTTAGCAATCTTATTCCTAAGAGGGGATCCCAACCATGGGATGAATTAGCACGAAAGCCAGTGGCCATGTGCAGAAAACATGAGAAAATCACTTATTTGGGACACACAGATAATACTTCTTGCACATAGGGAAAATTTCAGATTTTTTTTTAAGAAAACGGAATGGAAACATTTGGCCTGTTTGGCACTGAAAAAGAATGTTCTGAAGGACAATCCCTTCCACTCCGCCCCAGAACACAGCATGTCCTGGCAGTGTTGCTATACTAACCCACGGGGACCACTAAGTCTCTGGGTGAAAAACCACAGAAGAGTAAAGTTGACTGACCCAGAGGATACAAAAATTGAGCAACATTTCAGGTCCTGCTGAAATAGAGCTTCTTTTGAAGTGGAAAGCCCTGTTTGAAACAAATATATGCCAATGCAGTTTATTTTTATTTCCTTTGTTTACAACACATCTCCCCAATAATCATATTCCTAGGTTGGATGTATTTTGGGAAGTAGGTAAGGAAATGAGGGAGTTGAATGACAGCATGACCAAGATCCTTTCAGCTCCAAATCCTATAGTACCTACAAGAATGCTTGGGCCATAGATCTCGAGTCTTGACCCAAAAATATGAATTACAAACCAATAGAGGAACATCTCTCATAAAAGTTTAGTTGGAATAGTAGCTTACAATCCTAGGGCCTTAGAATTGGAAGGAACTTTAGTCAAACTAGGTGGAAGGGTATTATGGAATGAAAGATCTGGATTCAGAAGACTGATCTGAAGCCTGGCTTTGCTAATTGCAATATATCTAAGCTTGGATAATTCAAGTTGCAGTATCCCTAGGTCTTGATTTCCTCCTCTGTAAAATGAGGGGTTTCAATTTGATTATCTCTAAGGTTAGTTCCAACTCTATGATTCCAATGGCAAGGAAACAGGGTCCTTGTAAAGAGTACACAACTGGTAAGAGGCAAGGTCAGATTCAAACCCAAGTTTTCTAACTCCAAGCTTATTACTCTTTCTGTTATATCACACTGCAATATTTTGAGAGTGCCTCTGTTCCAATTAAGCTGTCACATGATCATTCCAAAATTTTAATTGTTTCCATAAAAGAATAAATTGCTCCTAAATTTGAAGTGATAATTTCATTTTTGAAAATTTGTGTTTATTTTATAAGGGTTTATTCATCTCTCCCTTCCATTATCCT